>CM053787.1:488776193-489426193 GCA_028749045.1 Cupressus sempervirens
CATGGTCAGTGTTAAGAAAAAAAAAATACTTGCCCATCATCTACATCTATCTTGAGGTACTCAGTTGGAAGATGTTGGTTCTCCATGCTTTCAACCAGTTTACATTGGTAATCCTTCTTTCACTTTTGACAATAAGGGTAGTATTTAGCTAATTGTAACTCAGCTTCTACATACTTCTTCTTTGCAATCATTGTGTCAAGATGTGTAGAAACATCATTGATGATGTCCTATTTAAAATTTGACAATAGGTTTGATATCTCAAGCTTTAAAATCCCTTGGCTGTTTCGTTTAGTGATTGTGGAATGAAGTCCTTGACCTTTCTTCATGGTTGACCTTGAATAGTTCTAATAGATCTTCTTGAGGTCATCCTAGGAAGAATGATATACATCACCACCAACCATCAAGTCTAGTGCTTCTAAAGAGTTATCATTCACACCTCTTAGAAAAACTAGCTTTTGTGAATCCTTAGACAACACATCTTGAGGGTTCTTCTATAGTGTATAAAAGAAATGTGAAACATAGTCTTCCAATGTTTCTTCCTCCTTCTGTGATATCCTAAAGACATCATCTCCTCTTGAACCAGATTTTTTGCAATACTCTTTATACTTATCTAGAAATAGTGTTGGCATTTCATAACCCATGAACCATCGTAGAGCTAATTCTTTCATGTTGCTAGAAATGATTTGAGCTTATGGGCATCAACATTGTAGTCAAAACTATGAAAGAGTATGTCAAATTCAAACAAGAAAGTATCAAGGTTTTCAGTTGCAAAGCCATAGAACTTTGGAAGAGTAGCTACAGGTATATTCTTGAGATTATCAGTATTTATGAGACTTGGGAGAGGAAATGGAAAAGTAAGTTGTGCCATTATTGGAGGTATTAGATTATGAGGTTTTTGTTGAAAAGGAACATTAGAGACTGGATTATTAATAGTTGGTGGATTTAAAGGAGTATTATCAAGGAAACTAGCCAAATTTTAGTAAAAGGTTGAAGACCACTTGTATCTATAGGTTTTGGTCTTGAAGATGATTCTATAGGAAAAATAGGGCTTGCATCTTCAAAAGGAAACTCAACTTTTTCTTCTTCAACTTCTTTGTTCAAATTAATAGACTCCCATGGAAGAAATCTACCATATTCATCTCATTGTCTTCCTCTTCAATGCATGCAATTGAACTCTTCACACTGGTGAAGGAAGCTTTAAAACTAAAAATTTCTAAAAAAACTTTATCTAAGAACTATGACTCAAAAATGCTCCTAGCTTGACGCCATCCCCAACAATGGTGCCAAAAATGTTCTGCCTCATAATAGGTATATAATAATTATGCTCTAGGCCATGTTTAGGAATAATGTATTCATTCTAAGGATTATTTTTTCCACTATGAGGTGCATTTAATCTTGTCAACCTAGGGACATATACTTGAAATGGTTGGTACAATATTTGTAGTAGGTCTCTTAATGAGTCACTATGCTTATGCTATAGGAAAGTAAAATGCAAGGAAAAGAACTTACACTATTGCTGCAGGAAACTAACACACCTAACTCTTTATGAATACTGGAGATACAATGAAAGGCTAACATAAATTCCAACTCAGTTCATCTACTATAACCATTCTCATAGATGTTACAGGAACATTCACAAAGTATGATGCTATAGGAAGAAACTTACAACTTCACTTACAATACTAGAAATGCTTGGAAATAAATCTATATTATCCTAATATAATCCACCTCCCAAGTGGGGCCCCTTGGTTGGCTTCAACTAAAATACTAACAAAGGGTAGAAGCCAAAAAATATTTCATTATATTTCAAAAATTCATTACATGGGAACAATAGGTAGAGCTATAAAAACAACTCACTGCCAAAGTCAATAGTTATATATAGAAGATTGACACTTATTCCAATACAAAAAAGTAAACAACCTAGCAATAAATGTGCAAGAGAGAAAGAAGGAAAATAAAAACTCAAGGCGAGAAGAAAAGATAATGACTCAAGGTGGGAATAATAAAGTCTAAACAATCACTTGCCATAACAATAAATGCAGAGAATGTAGTAATTCTTAATTACTCCTCCATACTTGTAGCCATGTCCTTTGGTACCATTATGATTTTTCTCCACTATGGCTAATCTTCAATGTTCTTTTCTCCTTGAATTCTATTGGTTGTCTTCAACATTCATCTTTGAATTCTTCCAATCATCTTCAACTTCATTACTAACAAGTTAGTTATAATGCAAAGATATTTGCAAATAAGCATTATCAAATTAAATTCAGATATAAGAACACACATTTTGATAATTATATGAAATAATGCATCATATATATGATATTGGAAAAAGATGACATATTATCTACCCATAGGTTAATCATTGGTTTGGGTAAATACAAGTTCACAAATGTCTAAATGAAAATGAAACAAAGTATTAACAAAGTGTTGAAAACTATCATGAAATAGAGGCATGATCAAAGAAACTATGAGATACAATAGTAAGATAGTATTATATGTATACCTACTCTTGTGAAAAAACTAAATTGTATAATTACATGTTAGGGTGGTGGGATCTTCTTGCATGCATTGTATTTGTTCTACTAACTCCTAACAAGAATTTTAACAGGGCCTAGTCCTCTAACAAGGACTCGATAGTGTCAACATCCTTAACATGATTCTTTTGTTTAGTGAATCATCTTTTGGGTAGCATCCCCACTGTGGCTTGCTCTTGGTTAGGGTTTCCCTAGTTAACAAATAATGGTGTTATGAGTTCTCTTTGTGCATGGTTATATAACTATTCAATATTGTTGGTTTACTTTCATATGCAAGTTATGAAGTAATTAATGATATTCAGTTGTGGGAAAATTTTTGTATAATATTGATTCACACCCACCCTCTTAGTATTATCTATTTCTAACACCTACTACTTCTAAAAATTGTATTAGTATTGAGATCCTTTAATCAGTGTTGACCCAGCTGTTATATGTAAATCCTTTAATCAAGGTCACATTTAACAGTGTGTTTTGTAACCTTTTATAGGGTTGGCTCCTAATAGAGCTCACTTCAAAAGAGAGAAATACCGGTAGCATGTTACTAGTGGTTTTTTTGAAATTGGGTTTCCAAGTTAAATCCTAGTTTCATACTTGTATGGATATTGTCCAAGATGTTTTATTATTAATGTTTTACATTCCTACAAGTTTGTTACTATTAGGATAGTAGATTGGAAGTTTATGTTGTTGATTATTTTCTATAGAGACTAAGCTACTATATCTTTAGATCTAAAGTATTTGAAGTGATTAAAATATTAAATGGTATGCTTGGACCTGAGGATAATTGATTCATCCTTCCTCTTAGTTATTATAAATCATTCTAACATATGGTTCTGGGTCTTCTATAAATGAAACAAGCATGATATTCAAATTTTCAATTCAAGAACGAGAGGGAAAATTTGGTCATGGGTATGCATGTCCTAACATCAATAGAAGGATATATTTTAATAAAATCAGATTGAAGAAGAGGTTATTTCAAAAAGATAGAGGAGTTGAGAGAGTCACTACTATTGAAGAAGATAATAGAGAGAAAATGGTTAAGAAGGAGGTATCTAGAAGAAGCAAGAGTACTAGAGAAAGATGAGAAAAATGATAAGTTGTTGTAGATAACCAAGATAGAGGTAAGAAGGAATAATGGAGCACTCACAAAACATGTAGTAAAATCGATACATCTTTGAGGAGATAGAACAAAGATCCATTCCAGGTCAAACACTTAGTATACTTTCTTACCATTGCATCTATTTGTAAGATTCTAATAGGTTGAGCTTCATTAGTATTATTATTGTAAAAATCCTTTCGCAAGGTGTCGGAAACTTCTAAATCCTCTAACCAAGTAACCTTCATAGGCATTTGTAACTCTAAAATGTTGTAGGCATTTCTAACAATATGTACTTCAAGAGGAAGCATTTTAGCTCCTAATAGTGAACCCATTTACATGCATTATAAGGTGTTTTGGGTATATTATCCCTACCATGGTTTTCATCCTCACATTGAGGGATCCACCTATAAAATATCTATGTCATCCTGATGAATTATTTTATGTGTAAGCTTACTTTTTTTAATATCATGGCCTTTATCATGATACTAGTTGCAAAGTGGGGCATAATAAGTTTAGTTGGAATAGTAAGAAGGTTAACTAGTCTTTTGGATGGTACTAATTCACCCACCTCTTAGTAGCTATGGGTACCAACATATTGGGAAAAAAATATTACATGTATAACATCTATAAAAAGATTCGTTACCAATTATACTTTAATGACCATCATACTTGTATCCTAACTATTGATACATATTTTTAGACAAGGGCAATAGTGTAAAGGTTGATGGGCCAAGATCTTAAAATAAATAATGTGTTGTTAGAATGTTATGTACTAATAGGATTGAATAATATAAAGCATACTCATGTTATTACAATGCTATATGATACTTATTTTGTCAAAAAAAGTGTGGATGAGAAAAAATTTAAAAATAATGTAATGCAACCTATTTAATTATTTTTATGTATCTTTTGTTGGAATTCTTTTAGAATAACTAGTTGGGGGGGTGAATTAGTTATTCAAGGTCTAGATGTACAAATAAAACTTCTCTCACAATTTAGTGAACCCATAAAACATTCATACCTATGCATGCATTCATTGTGTATCAACTAAACTTATATGTTACTATCAAATCAATTTGCAAAAATATAAAGCATGAAACACAACACAATTAACACAATGATTTAATGTCCAAATCCAATTTGGGAAAACTGCTAGTAACATGCTACTCATTTTTCACTCTTTTGAAGTGATGCCCTATGAAAGGCCAACCCTATTAAAGGTTACAATGCACACTATTAAATGTGACCTGGTTAAGGGATTTCAATCATCCTATTAAAAGTGAGCCTTGTTAAAGGACTTTAGGCCATTGACTTAGAATGCCACCTTGTTAAAGGATTTTTCAATGGTTGTTAAGTCAACCTTGCTCCAAACGATTTAACCTAGATTAATACAATTGTTAGAAAGTAATAGTAGAGCTTTGAACTAATACAACTTACAACTTCATTTGTAGATTACAAATCTTTGTTCAATCCTCAATTCTACTTCATTTCCATTCTTTACATCTTTGATAGCTTGCTCACCCTTCAAGCATTTATCTTCTTAAGACTTCTTTCTTAGTACACCATTGTAGACACTTCTCTTGGGTCACTTGATGAAGCAAAACCCCTTTCTCCTTCTCCTTCTCAAGTTCTCACACCAAACTCTCTAACTCTTTTTTCTTCATGACCAAACATTGACATTTCAAATTCTTATTTCATCTAATTTGCAAAGTCCTTACACAAAGCATCTTCTCCTCCAAATATGATATCATCAAAAAATATTTTAAATAGTATATCTTTGTCATTATCTATCTTCATGTAAAAATTGTTGTTATCATCAGTCCTTTCAAATCCAATCTTCACAAGATAAGTATGAAGTCTCTCATACCATGCTCTTGGTGCTTGTTACAATCCATATAAGGCTTTATGTAGTCTACATACCATGTTCTTATTATTTTTATCAAAAAATCCTTCTAGCTATTCTATATAGACTTCCTCTTCTAGTATGCTATTTAGAAATGTAGAATTAACATCCATCTAATAAACTTTGAAACCTTTTTATGCAGCATAAACAAGCAAAATTCTCACTCCTTCCATTCTTGCAATAGGGGAAAATGTCTCACCATAGTCAATTCCTTCTTCCTGTGCATATTTTTTGCAAACTAGTCTTACGTTATTCCTTTTCACTTCACCATTTTCACCTAGCTTGTTTCTAAATACCCATTTGGTGCCAATCACATTCTTTTCTTCTGGTCTATGAAGTAAACTCCATGTTTTTTTCTTCTCTATCTATTGAATTTCTTCTTTTGTAGCCTTGTACCAGTCATCATTTTCCAATGCATCTTTTACTATCTTAGGTTCCTCCATACTTAACAAACAAGATTCACTTCTCAATCTATTTATTTTCATTGGCCATACATCTTTTTCTCCAATGATTTTATCTATAGGATGATGTCTTTTGACATATTTGGAAATTCTTGGCTCAGTTCTTGTATCTATATTTTGTCTCTTAGCTTCAATGTCACTTAGTACATCTCTATCAGGTATTTCAACATATCTTACATGTATAATAATCTCAAAATTAGAATGTACATTTTCTTCATTCTACAACTTGGCATTTGAATGCAACTCAACATTCATAGGTTATGACTTAGCAGTTACTAAGACTTGCTATTGGTTTGGAACTTGATTTGTAGCATCTTCATTAGTAGGCATTCCTTCATAGAAGTATACAAATGATTTGTATTCTTCTAGTTCTTTCATAGGTTCCTTCTCATGTACTTTTGTAAACTCATCAAAATTCACATTTGCACTTTCCACAATTTTGTTAGTGCTAGTATTTAAACACTTGTAAGCTTTACTTCTTGTGGAGTAACCAAGGAATATTCCTTCTTCACTTTTTGCATCAAACTTTCCACTCCTAACATCTTTTAAGAATATAACATTTGCTTCCAAGTACATTAAATTATTTCACATTAGGTGGATATCCATACCATTGTTCAAAAGGTGTTGAATAAGTGTCTTTCTTGACTTGCACATAGTCCAAGGTATATATAATAGTACTTACAACTTCTCTCCAATATTTTAGAGCAACATTCTTCTCCGTCATGAGTGTTCTAGCACAATCCATTATAGACCTATTTCTTCTTTTAGCAATTCCATTTTGTGGAAGGGTCCTTGGTGTAGATGTCTATCTTTTGATTCCTCTATCATTACAAAAAATCTCAAACTCATTTGAAGTAAATTCTCCTCCTCTATCTGATCTCAAGCATTTCATACTTTTACCTATTTCTTTTTCAACTCTTGCCAAGTACCACTTAAATATTTGAAAAGCATCAGATTTTTGTTTTAGAATCATGACTATCATCATCCTAGAGTAATCATCAACAAATAACATTATGTACTTATCTCCTTTGTAGCTTTTCACTTCAATAGGTCCACACAAGTTGGTATGAACAATTTCTAGTATTTCTTTAGAGGTATACGCTTTACTCTTAAAGCTTGACTTTGTCATTTTTCCTAGCTGACATTGTTTGCATACTATATTATTAGGTTTATTCAACTTAGGAAAATCTCTAACTCTTTTCATGTTATTGATACTAACCAAATGATCAAAATTAACATGACATAATCTCTTGTGGCAAAGCCATACATCATCAAATTTTGCAATAAGACAAGTAGCATCCTCTATATCCACATAGAACATATTACTTCTAGTTTGATCACCTTTTCCATTCAAGTTTTCATTTGTGTCATATATCTTGGTAGTTTTATTTTCAAATTCAACTTTAGATCCCAAATTGTTCTATTGATACACAATTAACAAGTTAAAATTGGAGTACGATGGTGAGTGTTAGAAATGGAGGGAAGGGTGATTTTCAAAATTCAAATTCTGAGAAGGGTGGAATTCCTCTGGACTATCAGAATCAAATCCCTAGTTTGGAGCACAGGTTGTAGAAGGAGGTCAGTTAGGGATCTTTTGGTACAGGAGTTCTATCAAAGAAAGATGATGGGGACCCAGATGCTCCCCCCAAGGTGGTGGTCAAGATACCATCAATTTCACAAGTGGGTCTTCCTAACCCTACTAAATGATCATCCCTTTTTGGGGTCTAGCCCATAGGTAAGTCCTCTTTCCCACCTGTTAAGATTCTTCTCGAGGCAAAGAAAGGATCTTGTGCCATTGCCATTCTAGACAAGCTAGTGGATCATAGTATTAAATCCATGGCTTCCACCCTAGTTGGAAAATTCTTAGGGCCAAGGCCAAATATCTATGTTCTGAGATATTTTATAAAGAAGAAATGGGCCCTCAAAGGTCAAGTTTCTATCACAACCATAGCAAAGGGCTTTCTATCCTTTGAATTCTCATGTTTGGAAGATGTATCTAACATTTTGTGTGAGCAGCCATGGGCTATTGGTTGTTCAAATATGGTTCTCTAGAAGTGGTCATAAAAAATGAATCTAAATGACTCATTCTTTATGCAAACCCCTATATGGGTAAGGCTACCTGAGCTTCCCCTTGAGCTTTGGAATGAAGATGTCTTTGTGGGGCTAGCTAGCTCCTTTGGGGAGCTTCTATCTATAGATCTGATTGTTTCTTCCAAAAGATGCCTCACTTATACCCAAATTTGCATAGGAGTCAAGGAAGGTGTAGACATGCCAGAAACTAAGGCTTTTCATTCCAAACTATGTGTCCATGTTCAAAATTTGATGTATGAAATAGTGATTTTGCATGTTTCCTTTGTCTCAAATTAGGGCATAAGGCTAATCAATGTCCTAAGGTAGAAAAGAAAAGAAAAGTAAGCCCATTGGTACTTCTGTCAAGCGGAAGAAGATGATTTGGAAACAAAAATCTTCATAGCCTTTAGAGAACTAGGATGGTATTGTGGAAAAGAAAAATACTCTTCGACAGAAAGGTGATCAAGGTATTGAAGATGGTAAAGAACCAATAGTCTTAGATAAGGAAAGGAAGAACAACCTCAACTAGGAAGGGGACTAGAGAAAGGAAAGTGACATAGGACCAAAAGTGTCTAAAATTGAGGGTGAAGCCACTGAAGCTATAGTTGTGATAGGAAATAATTTCTTGATCATGAAAGAGCAAGACATTGGTAGGCTAGTGATTCCCCAGATGGATATTTCACTAAAAATAACTTCAAGAACCCCAAATAGTGGTGTTGGTGGCCTCCCAAGAGTGGATACCCTCAGCATAAATGACAAAATCATTGATGATGGGATTAGTCAAGTTGGAAATGAGGATCTGTCTATTGCTCCCCTAGCATTTCTATCTGCACCCAAAGATCTAGGGATGAAGATATTAGAGCCTATTAACAATTCTTCCCTAGAATAGATATCAAAATGGGAGGAATGGATAAATATTTTCTCTCAAGACAATAAAGTCAACTGGAGTATAGTTAAAAAGAAGAAGAATCAAAATCACGATCATCCTCTAATGTCTCTAGTAATGACTAGAATTTGAGTCAAGGCTAATGTTGGGGTAAAGTTTAAGACTCTAGGTAGGAGAAGCCTAAATAAGACATTGCAAGACAAGACCAAAAAGAACTTGGTAGATGGGAGCTAGAGAACCATCAAAGATTACTCTGGAAAAAAGAAATGAAGATCATATCTTGGAACATAAGGGGCCTGAATGGTACCCACAAGTAGGAGATAGTTAGGAATATGCTTAGAGATTAAAGACCTAATTTTTTATTGATCCAAGAAACCAAAATGAGAAAAGATGTGGTAGGAAAGTTGTATTTTAGCAAAAATATGAGTAGTGAGGCTATAGACTTAGAGGGAGTTGTGGGGGGGGGGGGGGTGTTGATGATCTACAACAATAAGGATTTTTATATTTCTACTATTTATAATTAAGGTAATGCTCTCCTCTATAAGGTTTCTCATGTTCATAGTAGTGACTCTTGGTTTATTTTAAACCTATATGCTCCCAACACTAAAAGGGAGAGAAGGGTCTTTTGGGCTAAGATCCTTGATATTATTCATAGTTGTAACATAAATAAAGGGGTTATTATGGGGGATTTTAATACCTCTCTCACTGATGATGAAAAAGCTAGTGGACTAGCCCTGAATCAAGATAGTAAATTAGACCTCTCATATTTTATTAACAATTTTGCTTTCATGGATGTTGATCTGTTGGTGGGTAGTTTCACTTGGTCTAATAGAAGAGTTGGTGTGGATTGCACCCAGGTCCATCTTGATACAACCCTAATTTTCCTCAATTGGATGCAAACCCATTATTGTGGACTTTCCCTTCTCCCCAAAGTTGGTTCAAACCACTATCCCATCTCACTCTCTTTTAGTCCTCTGATGGTAAAACATAATTTCCCTTTTCAATTTGAGAAGATGTGGACTTCCCATCTAGATTTAGAAGCCAAGATTTCTTCTTGGTGGAATATAAAGGTGGAAGGTACTACAATGTTTAGGATAGCCCAAAAATTGAAGAATGTGAAAAGAAACATTAAAGTTTGGAACAAGTCAGACTTTGGGCATTTATTCTAGGAGAAGGATGAGAATTTAGACCAACTTCATATTGTCTAGGAGGAGATCCAACAAGAGGGTTATAACGACCTCAATAGGATTGAAAAAAGGTTAATTTGTTTTTATCTCCATGATATCATAAGTAGGGAAGAACATTTTTGGAAGCAAATATCAAAAGTTAATTGGCTCAAGGAGGGGACTAGAATACCAAGTTCTTTCATTTATCCACCTTAAAGCATTAGGCAATTAACAAGATTTCAAGCATCAAAAGGGGATAGGCCTTGTTTACTAAGGATAATGACATTGTTGATGACGCTATGAAGTTCTTCTCTTCACTTCTTTCTAAGGACCCTTCTCTCTCCTTGACAGATCAAGAGGAAATTTTAAATGCTATTCCTTCTCTATTGCAGGATCACCACAATGCAATGCTGAAGGCTATTCCATCCTAGCAAGAAATTTATCAAGCCCTTTTTTCTCTTCTTGGTGATAAGGCTCCTAACCTAGATGGATTTCAAACTTTCTTTTTCCAAATATATCAGGAGGTGGTTAAAAAGGATGTTGTCGAAGCTGTTCAAGAATTTTTGGGGGCCAAGAACCTTCTGAAAGAACTCAATTCTACTTTTATGGTGCTTATTCTAAAAACCCCAAGGGCTGACTCGATGGATAAGTTTAGACCCATTAGTCTATGCAACTCTTTCTTTAAAATCATCTTGAAAGTTTTGACCAGCAGGCTTCTTAGTGTCCTTCATCTAATTATTTCCCCTTAGTAAACTGGTTTTGTCCTAGGGAGACAAATTTTAGATTCTATTATTACGGTTCATGAGGTGATTCATTCCTTGGAAGCCGAGAAGAGTGAAGGATTTGTGCTTAAGTTGGATCTATCTAAAGCTTATGACAGGGTGGACTAGAATTTCTTGATGGCTATCCTTAAGGCTTTTGGATTTGATGCCTAGGTTTGTAGACTCATCTTTTAGCTTGTCTCAATCCCCTCTCTGTCCATATTGGTCAATGGTTCTCCCTCAAACTTCTTCTTCCCCTCAAGAGGTTTAAGATAGGGTGACCTCTTATCCCCTGTTCTTTTTATTATTATGGCTAAGTGTTTGGGGAGTTTAATTTTGAGGAAAAGACAAGATCAGAGCCTGCATGGTCTCAAGTTTTCATCAAGGAAAACTTCTTTCACCCATCAGAAATTTGTGGATGATACTATCCTAGGCGGAGATGCCTCGGTCTAGGAAGCCAAAGTGTTTAAAGGTTTTCTAAATACCTATATCAAGGGTTCTAGCTAGGCTATTAATTGGGATAAAATTTTGGTCTACTTTATCAACACACCTTTAGAGAGACAGAGGAAAATTGCTCATATCTTGGGATGTGGTGTTGGGTCTCTTCCTGCAAGCTATCTTGGAATGCCATTGTGGTCCAAACCTTTGGATTCCTTTTTGAATAGTATCATTAATAGATTCAACAAGAAATTGGCTAGTTGGAAAGGTGCCACCCTCAGTCAAGAAGGCAAATGTACTTTGGTGAAATCTACCCTTCAAAATCTCCCTACTTATGCCTTTAGCCTCTTTAAGATCCTAGTTAAGCATGCTGATAGAATGGAGAAGATTCAAAGAAATTTCTTATGGACATGTGTTGAAGATAATAAGAGATATCATCTTGTTTCTTGGGATCATATTTGTCTCCCTAAATGCTATAGTGGTCTTGGCATTAGAAAAATCAAACATCTCAACAATGCCTTATTGGCCAAGTAGATATGGTGCATTTTTTAAAATTTAGGAGAATGGAGGGATATCATGGTGGAGAAATATTTGAGAAGGTAGTCTCTTAGTTTTTTTTCTTAGTGAGGCTGAGATACCTCAAGGATCTTACATATGGAACATGATTCTAAAGGCTAAATTCCTGGCCAAGTCTAAGACAAAATGGAAAGTAAGCGGATGAGCTTATAAAATTTCATATCTATATCCATTTTTTATAACACTTTACCCATGGTTTTAATAAATTTCCAAGCCATTTCCATACATTAACTTGGTTTATGAAGCATTAACTATGATTAATGATTTATTGATTAACAATTGCATGTGTAGCTAGTTTATGCTAGACTATGATGATTTATTGTGATAAATGGTTAACATTGAATAATAATATTTTTGAGGTGGTTAACATGTTATTTGTGAGTTATTTGAGTCATTCATGCAGCTGGAAAGAAGGAGAAGCAAATTGACACTTGTCAATATTCAGCAAGTGCAGGAAATGAAGATAAAGTTAAAAGTCAGTTTCAAAAAAAATCATATCTCACTCAATTCTTAATGAAATTAAGAATGGCTTATGGTTTTGGAAAGATGAAAACAAGGATCATAAACTCTTTTGAGCGTTTGAGTTGGTTCGAAATAGTTAATGAGCACCACACATCAGAGTTTGGTTGAGGAAAAATTGGCACGTTTTCAGGCAGCATAAAACCATTTTTAGAAAAATGACCATAACTTTCACATTTCTTAATGAAATTTAGATTTTCAAAATGATATAGAAAGATGAAAAGGAGGATCATAACATGGTAAATTGGTTTGATCTAATTCACAATAATGAAGGAGATCCATGCATTTGAGTGGACTTCTAAAAATGTGGAACTGAAATTAAGCACACTTTGTCATTACTTTTGTAATAAGATTCTTCCTTGTTTATAGAAATTATGGAAAACTTGTTATATTTTTTGTTAGGGAGTCAGTAATATTATATATTTGAAATTTTAATCAAGAATTGGAGATATAGATGCAGACAGATATGGAAAGTTGTAGTTTGTGGTATACAGTTCCTGTAGCCATTACTGTGTAGTTTCTTGTAGCCATTACTATGTATTTAGATGTATTTTCAGCACTGTTATAGTTTATGTTTTGCAATGATAGAATAACTTAGAGAGTTTCATGGTGCATATACTTTGTAGGCTTGTTTCAAGTATACGTCCTTAGGTTGATAATTTAAATAAACCTTCTCTATTAGAAATATAATTGCTCATTTTGGATGTCTAATCCGTGAGTTATGTTTGTAAACCAAGTTATTGATCTAATTGGGAGGCTAACATAGGAAATGGTGAAAATATCTTGTTTTGGCAAGATAATTAGCTTTGCTAGGAACCTCTTATTGACCATCTTAATTATGGGAGATGGGTAGAATTATGTATTAGAAGATTTGGTATGAAAGTTAGTGACTATAGAGCTGGTCAAGATTGGCAAGACCTATCCCTAGTTTCCCATGACCTCAAACTTTTGATGATTATCATGAATGCTATGATCCTTAATAACAAGATGGATGAAGTCATTTGTAGAGAAAAATCAAATGGGCAATACTCAATTGCTTCAAGTTACTTCTCTCTATGGGATAAAATGGAGAAACCCATCTGGGCTAAGGCCTAGATTCCTAGTCTTATCCCAAAAATTAACATATTCTTTTGGATTCTTTTCCAAGATAAATTCCTTACCTTGGATAACTTGGAAAAGAAAGGTTAGATCATCCCTAATAGGTTCATCCTTTGCAAGAAAGATTTGGAGACAGTTAATCACCTATTTATTCATTATCCCTACTCCTTCGAGGTTTATAATCTTTTGACCAAGGACTATGGGGTTAGTTGGTGTATTCTGGAAAATATTCAAGATTTTTTTAGACAATGGAAGAGTGTGCACATCAGAATGAAGACACAGATGTTATGTTCCTGGTCTCTCTCACACTTCTATTGGGGAATATGGAAAGAGAAAAATAATTGTATCTTTAGAGATAGGGAATCCCCTATTTTTGTTATTGCAGAGAAAATTGAAGCTTCAATGAAGGAGAATTTTGCCATTAGAAAGGGAGGAGACATAGAAGGAGGAAACAACTTAGAAAAGAAAAAGGATAGGGATAGGAAAAGACAAGAGTCTAGGTGGCTTTTTCCCCCTAAATAATGGCACAAAGCCAACTTTGACGGGGCAGCCAAAGGGAACCCCGGTCCTACTAGTTGTGGAGGAATTCTTAGAAATAGTCATGGGGGTAGCATTGCAACTTTTTCTTACCCTCTTGGGTATCAGTTGAACCATTTTGTTGGAGCCAGTGTAGCTTGTCACATTGTTAAATTGACCTTGGCTTCTAGGATCAAGAACCTTTGGTTGGAGGGAGATTCTTTAAATATTATTAAATTTTTAAATGGTCAATCCTTGCCTTCTTGGACCATAGTGAATTTGGTTGAGGAGATTAAATCTAACCTAGGAAAATTTAATCAGGTCCACATCAACCATGTGACAGGGAGGCCAACTCAGCTACAGACTAGTTTGCAAATGAAGTGGTAATAAAAAGAATAGTGATGACATTGCATAATGGTGATAGCTTTTTGAGGGCTATGAAAGATTTATTTTTATTTGATCATATCTAGGGAAGTACAAAGACAATCCAATATTAAATATGGAAAGATTTTTTAGACTACACGTTAGACAAGGCATAATGAAAATCATGCGAAGGCTTTAACTATCCATCATATCATGTACATATGGGACATTTTATGGGTCATTTTTCCTTCTACCATTTTAATTTCCAAATGTAAAAAAAAATTCAAGGTTCAAAATTTAAAGGAAGATAAAGACTATGAGAGATCAGTGAGTAAGTGTAGGATTTTTGAACCAGAGGACATAATGCTAGGGGAGAGAAGTAGGAAGGAGTTGATGGGGGAGGTGGATAACTAGAGGAAAAACTTGAAGGTCTTGCATAAGCTGGAGAATGGTGGTATTATGAGATTTATGGAAAAGCTCCATGGTTTCAATAAGGAAATCACTAAGATTATGGTGAAATT
The DNA here is from genome assembly GCA_028749045.1 of Cupressus sempervirens. NCBI lineage: Eukaryota > Viridiplantae > Streptophyta > Pinopsida > Cupressales > Cupressaceae > Cupressus > Cupressus sempervirens. The sequence continues at coordinate 488,791,105 of CM053787.1, forward strand.
ATGGAAGGATGGGCATGTAAAAATTGATGGGGTCACTCATTAGGTTACTATGGAACTAATTGCCTAGGTCACTAAGATCCCCTTGAAGGGGATAAACTTCTTTAGGGACAAGAAAATGTCAGCTAATGCAGTCAAAGACTTTGTGAAGGATGAGGATGAAAGGAAGAAACTTGTGAAGATTGAGACATACTATGAAATGAAATCGATTAAAAAGCTCTGGAGGTATGTCTTAAGGGTTATCATAAATAATATATCTCTAGATACTAGGTTCAACAGGGTCAGAACACATCATTTTGTTCTGCTAAATCATTTTAGGCATGGTATCAAGATTTTCTTTCCTTTTTATCATTTCACTTCAATGAGCAAGGGCATTGAAGGTTTTAAAAAGAAACCTACTGTAAACCCAACCCTTCATGAGAGTTTTCTCTTTTTGGTCTATGAGTACCTTAAGACCCACACCAAGGGAAAATCCCTAGATGAAATTGGTGATGCATCTGAGGAAACTAAGAGCTTGGCTTCTGAGGAAGTTCAAAGCATAAATTTGGAAGATGAGGACAATATCCCCTCTGTAGACAAGAATTCCAATGAAGGGGATAAAATTTCTCACTCTACCAGCATTGCTCCTAGCAAAAAGAGCCCTCAAGGCTTAACCCCCAATCCCCCCAAGTCTAAGGAATAGGAGGAGGAGGAGGATAACAATGAAGAAGAGGACACAGAGTTAGAGGAAGAGATGAAGGGGGAGGACAATGAAAAGGTTGAGGAGGATTTGACAATAATGTCATTGAATCCCAAGAAAAGAAAGGTCAAGCAAGCTTTTCTACTGGAAGAACCAAAAGACTAGTCTCCTATGATGTTGAGTCCTTCCCCTACTATTTCTTTGCCATCAGGGAAAATAGAATTATTGGTGGAATATATTGGGCAGATGGTTTTGAAAGATAGGAGGGGATCATGGAAAAATTTCAACATTAAAATGACAAAGTTGGGGATTGTTAGGGAGATGATGAACCCCCAAGTGATGGAGGATAAAGATGGACAAGTCCATTTTGATGAACTAATCGACCTAGCCTTGGTTGTAATTTTTGACAATGCAAGAGAATATGAGCTCAATCTGCTCAATAATGCTAATAGCAACATGATAGATAACTTTCGATCTATCAAGTGGTTGTTTCATGAGATAGAAGAGCTCAAGGAGAAAAGGAGCCAGGAGGACGGATATATGAGAAGCAGTAACCAGGGATACCATGTTGACTAGGATGATCGAATCTCAAAGGTTGAAAAGAGTTCTAAGGATAGAAATTGCTAATCAAAGCCTGGCTAATTAGGTGTTTGCAACTTTGAAAACCTTAATATCAATAGTCTGGGTGATTCTCTCAAGGAAGCTAGATTTGGTAGGGAAAAAGAAGAAAAGACCAGGATGGACTTAGGGCAAGCTGAGGGAGAAATGAAAGAGACCAGGTGATCAACAAATGAACTAAACTAGGACCAGGTGGGTGTGGAAAAATGGAGGACCAATGAAGCTGTAGAGACTCTGCAAGTTCTAGATAGGGTGGACTAACAATTACAATTTTCATCTTTTGTTTCATCCTTATCTAGTGTTACTAGCTTTAGTTTCATGGCTGCAGGCTTGTCTTTTGGTTTTGGCTTTTTATAAACAGATGCATAGTAGCTAGACTTTACTTCTTATTTCTCTTTCTATTATGATGTAAAAACTTTTCGATTTTAGGGTCCCTATAAAACCTATTTTACTTAATAAAAAACAAGTTATAATTCAATCCTTCAACATAGTAAGCATTGTCACATGAAATCTTGTATGTGAGTTTGATAGACCCTTTTCCCTTTATTAAACATGGTACATCATTACTGAACCTTACACTATTTCCATTATAAAAGGTCAAGCTAATGAACTTCCATTATAAAAGTTCAAGCTAATGAACTTTCTTTTGTCTCTAGTCATGTGATGTGAGCATCCACTATCAATGATCCATTTATCATTCTTGTTCACACAAGTCACAAGTACAATTGCCTCATCGTCATTAGATTCATCTTTCATTGCAACATATACCACTTCATCATCATGTTCATAAGCAATGTAGCATGATTTCTTGCCTTTGTCTCTACATTATTTGCCATCATCTTCTCTTCTATTTTTTTGCTTGTATCCTTCTCTGAAGTTCTTCTTCTGTGTACCTCTTGTAGTAATATGACCAAGTCCATTGCAATTGAAACAAATGATGAGTAACTTACCTTTGAACTTGCTTTTTCCTCTATGAAATCTTCTTGCCAATAGTGCTTCCAATTGTTCAATGTCTTCCTCATCTGTGTTGCTATCAATGGATGCATATTTTATCTTTCTTTTCTTCTTCTTCTTCTTCTTCTACTTTACCTCCTCAGAATCCTTCAATAACAATTTAGCTTTGAAAGTTGATTCAAGACTCTTTGGTTTGTAATTGTCAAAAATAGATAGCTCAAAAGTAGTGAGTCTACCTACAAAAACTTCAAGGGTTAGATCATATCTTGGTATAATCATAACTCTTGGATTATAGAAACTCTAATAGCATAAATAGGTAGTAATGTCCTCAAGACTTTACTTAGCACGGTATCATCATCTATTTTACTAGTAGAACCCTTTATTGCACTAACAACTTCTTTTATCCTAGCAACATATTGAGCAATATTCTTGCCTTCTTCCATTCTCATGTCATCAAATTTAACTCTGAGACTTTCTAATTTGGCTCTTTGAACATTTTTGTCTCCTATGTAGATGGTGGCTAGGGCATCCCACATCTTCTTTGTACTATCACATCCTTTGATATCATCAAATTTTACATATCTTAGAGTAGAGAAAATCTCTAACATCGTCCAATTGTGGTCTTTCTTTTTCTTAATATCTTTAGTAGTTAGGGCTCCTACTAGATCAACATGCTTCAGTGAAATGGAAGATTGTGCATGATCTCCAAGTCCTCCAAGGTGTAGCTTCATCAAATTTTTCCATCTAGGAAAGGTATCTATGTTGAGCTTGGGTACTTCTCTTTTTGACATCTTGATATTTGTGCTTCTAGTACCTTAAAACTAGTCCTCTTAAGGAGATGGCTCTGATACCAATTGTTTGAATTCTTTTAGAATAACAGAGAGGGGTTTTGGATGGATTAGGTAGGATACAATGTATCTACCTCATATCTTGTCTTCTCTAAATAATTCTCTTAGAATCTATTTCAATTCAATTCCAAAATGGTTTACATAAGATTTTGTGCCACCAGCTCATCAATCTTATCTTCCTCCTAGTTTACAAGTTTCAAGAAAACAAATTTGTCAGCTTTTATTTGGTGAATCTTTGATCTTTGTCATAATGCAGCAACTTGGCATTATCAATCTTTTGATGCTCAACACATACTGTGTCACTCGACATCAACTGTAAAATCACTTGGCATCAACTAGATTTTACTGTTGCTCAACATCAACTAAAATTTACTCAACATCTACTATCTTGCTCAACATCCACTAGAATTTTCTTTCACTCAGCTCCAACTGACTTTTCACTTGGCTTGAACTAACTTTTCTCGACACCTACTATCCACTTGGTCAAGCTTGGTAGATGAACTTTGTTTAACTTATTCTTCTAAACTTTCTAAGTGTAGCCAGCCATTTTATAACCTCAAGTAGATCATCAATACATTATGTTTTTATTTTCTTAACTAATCCTTGTACTTCATTTCATAATCATAACTCAACCTTTCCTCTAGGTACTTTTGTTACATCTTGTTGATCAAATCCTCCTCATCAATCAACTGAGTGATAGTACTTGAAACATACAAGCAATTGTCTTACTAGAAAATAGTAGGTTAGACAAAGCACATTGCAATCAAGTATCATTATGCAAGGGAATTGGTTCAAGATAAAGAGGTGAAGATGGAATGCATTAACACAAAGGAGAAAATTGCTAAATCTTCACAAAAGTATTACCTAAGGATGCTTATGAGTATCTAAGAGGTAAACTAGGGGTGATAACCCTATCAAAGGCTATGTAAGAGACAGAGGGAGTGCCTTGCATCAAACAATCTAACATACATTTAATACAAATTGATGCAATAGATCCTAATTTAGGAACTACCTAAAGTAATCATAGATTTGGAACTATAAATTAGTCACAAGCAAGGTGATAGAGGGAGAAATTGAAGAACCTACAAAAGCCTATATTTGCATATATTAAAGATGCCACTTGTTTAGTATATGTCTTTGGCATTGTCATCAAAGAAGGAGAAAGTACATTAAATTGATCAAATGTAAGAGGAACAATGGAGAAAGTGCATTATTAGAAGTATCAAAGAGGGAGAAAGCAATGAGAGAAAGGATTAGAGAATCAAAAGGATCATTATCAAGGGGATATATTTTGCTAATCAATTCAGTATGAAAAATAGACATAAGAAGGAACTCAGAGAGAGTTATATTTTGTAACCTAATCAGAAGATGGAAGTTGCTGATAGCAAGAGAAATTTCAATATAAGTTTTCCTTTTGGTATTATCTTACTATTTTAATCTAGTTAATTTAGTTGAACAAGATGCATCATTTTATTGACTTGGTTGATTAGTTTGGTTTTCCATCAATGCCAAAGAGGAAGAATGTTGATATCAAATTGAAAAGATCATTGATTGTTATAAGGGAGATTGTTATATGTTTTAATCATTGTTTTGTCACTGATGTCAAACTTGCTATTTACTGGTAAGACAATTGCTTATATGTTTCAAGTACAATCACTTAGTTGATTGATGAGGAGGATTTGATCAACAAGATGTAACAAAAGTACCTAGAGGAAAGGTTGAGTTATGATTATGTAATGAAGTATAAGGATTAGTTAAGATAGTGATAACATAATGTATTGATGATCTACTTGAGGTTACAAAATGGTTGGCTACACTTAGAAAGTTTAGAAGAATAAGTTAAACAAAGTTCATCTGTGAAGCTTCACCAAGTGGATAGTAGGTGCCAAGAAAAGTTAGTTCAAGCCGAGCAAAATTTCAGTTGGAGCCAAGTGAAAGAAAATTTTACTAGATGCTGAGCAAGATAGTAGATGTTGAGTAACTCTTAGTCGATGTCGAGCACCAATAAAATTTATTTGATGTTGAGTGATTTTATAGTTGATGACAAGTGACATAGTATGTGTTGAGAATCGAAAGATTGATAATGTCAAGCTACTACATTATGACAAAGATCGAAGATTCACCAAACAAAAGGTGACAAGTTTGTTTTATTGGAACTAGTGAACTAGGAGGAAGATAAGATTGATGAGCTAGTGGCATAGAATCTTATATAAACCATTTTGGAGGAAAATTCAAATAAATTCTAAGAGAAGTCTCTAGAGAAGACAAGATATGGGGTAGATACATTGTATCCTACATAATCTATCTAAATCCCCTCTCAGTTATTCTAAGAGAATTCCAACATCTTTAGAGGTATGTTTATTCACATTAAACATATGTAGTGCCTCCCATGTTTGTATTTTGTAACTTGTTATGTTTTTATTTCAAGAGATACTTTGATACCCATGTTAGATAACACTCCAAATGACCTAATGGTCAGATACTATATTTTGATTGCTAGTATCATAGATGTTAGATGCTATTTTATTGAGTTTGATCATATTTACATGATGATGTGTATTGATGTGACATGATGCTTTATGATGATATCTGGTCATTTGTATTTGTACATATACTCTATTTATGATTATATGATGGACTTATTAGATTCTAGGTTCTTGGATTTAATGCTATGGTTATTTACTTTATTCTTGCCTTATGATGTTTTATGGTGTAGTGAGTGATTTAAAAAGATGATTTTAATATTATTAAGTTAATGGGAATTTAATGTTATCTAATACATTATCACTTCAGCTACAATATTATATGCAATTGCACTTGATCATGTTGTTCAGTGTGCAAGATTCATATCCCCAGCAGTGACATACAGAGTTAGTGATTTAGCTATACTCACCTAGCCATTATCATCACTATATGGTTGACAGATCTTATTTAATTGATTAATTAAACCCTTTGGTAATTTAATAAATCTAGACACATTTTCATTATGTGATTATACCCATGAGTGTGTCTATGCATTTAGAGGTTCACATTTGTCATGAATCTTATTAAGGAATTTTGTGACTTAGTAGCTTAAGGGAATTTTTGGTTTTCCTTATTTAATTTAATTCCCAATAGCTTTGTCATAGTTGAATTCAAATTACTTCGAATAGCTTGTTTTTTTTTAGATTGATTAAGGGTTTAACTAGGTGATGTGGTTAATTATCCCAATCTTTTTAATCACTTGAAAAGTGAATATATATCCAAAAAGGAATTTTATTCCTCACTTCTCACTTTTGAATTAGAAAGTTAAGAGCAAATTCAAAATCCTCTTCAAGAGAAAATATTGTTATGTTCATAATAGGAGCCACAAGCATGGGATCATTGTGAGGTTGGTCTCATTGGATCCAGCTCGAGGAGACCTTGGATTACCATGACTTTTGATAGTTTCTACAGGGTTTTTATTTTATTGCTCAGGTTTTCATATTTTCCCTTTTCATTGTCAGGTAGAGATTTCCTATTTAATTATTTTATCTCCTTTTCTACTACTAATTTTGGTATTTTTTTGTTAGGAGGTTGAGAACTAGTGTTCCCCTCTATTTTTGTTGCTAGTTGTACTCGGTTGGGCTGGGATGAGCATTTCCCTAGCTTTTAGGATGGGGGTTTTGGGTTTTAGGCTATTATGCTAGTCATTTTTGCATACAAACTCCAAAACCAAATTTTATTACATATTTGTGGTGTTTGTACCCAAAGTCATAATGGGTTTTAATTTTGAGGTTTTTAAATTTTTAAATTTTTACCTCAATTTTTGTGCCACCTTGATTCTCAAGTTTTCTTCGCACTATAGTTGGTCATGGATCTAGATTATATGTAGGGTTATCTTTCTAACCCTTGATGTATTTTTTCTTATTGCATTGATATTTGTGTTGAATCTGCACTCCCATATATATATATACATACATATTTATTTATTTATTTTATTTTTATTTTTATTTTTTTAAAGGCGGTAAAAACTTTATTGAAAATCAAAAAGCACTAATACAAAGAGATCAAGGACCTAAGGTCTTGAGTAAAAACAAACGAATAGACCCAAACAAAGGAAAGACAACCAAAACCATCATCTATCACCATTCTTCACCCTATCCTCATCAAGAATACTCCTTAAGTCTAAATAGAGCTCTTGAGGAACTAGATCCCATTACTCAATTCTCCATCCATTAGCATGCTCAAAAGCCCATTTCACCAAGCAATTAGCCACCCTATTCCACTCCCTTGGAATATGTGCAAAAATCACCATGCCCATCAAAGAACTAATATGTAAAATTTGTGGCACAATCCTAGCCAATTGCCAATTAACATCAGTCACTTTTTGTTCATTAAGAAAGTTGATCAAAACTTGGGAGTTAGAATCACAAACTAAGTTTCTCCATCCTAAAGAAAGAGCTTTCTCAAGAGCAGTGAGAATTGCCAAGCCCTTCACCAAGTTAATGGTCTGAATCCCATCATAAATTGAAAATATAAAAATCACTGATCCCATAGTATCTCTACCAATCCTACCAATACTAGCTAGACTCAGATTACCCATTGAAGAACCATCAATATTGATCTTCAAGATCCCTTGGGGGGGCAGTTTCCATCTATCAATCTTGTCAATTTTTTGCTTCTCACAACGTCGTCTCTTAGCCTTGGTTAAAACCAAAGAAGATCCCAAAGTCCCCAATCTCTCTACCAACTCTGTATCTCATTTCCCTAAAGGAAAGTCAACTTTGCACTTAGCTTCCACTATCTCATGAATCATGCCCAATAACCTCTACCAATTTTTTTGTACCAACCTCTGCTCTCCATGAAAAATTCTTTGACTGTGCTCCAACCAAATCTACCATAATAAGAAGATAGGCCCCACAAACCACACCTCCTACAGAAAAGGAGCCATAGAAGGGAGTCATCCCATCCTCTGCCAAAACTCAGTCAAGGAGGAAGCATGGACATAAGGAACTGCCCAAACTCCCCACCAGAAATGCCAAAGTTGTAGAGCAAAGGAGCAACAAAAAAACAAATGAGAAGAGTCCTCCTCATTAGCCCCACACATGACACAAATAGAAGGGCCATGGAACCCTCTCTTCCAAATATTATCCCAAGACAATCACTTATTCCTAGCAAGCATCCAAATAAAATAATTGCATTTTAGCCAAGATAGCTTGTTCCAGACCTTCTTCCACCACTACATTTTAGACATATCCATCTTATGAGACACTAATCTGCTATATCCAGAGGCAACCGTGTAGATCCCATTAGAATTGGTAGACCAAGAAAGAACATCAGCCTCTTGGAGAGAACAACATCTTATACTTGAGAGGATATTTTGCAGCATCACACACTCCTCCTGTAAATCTACAACTGGTCATTCATCTGGGGGCTTCCATTTAGCCATTTCCATTTTCCCACAAGGGAAAAAAGACTTAAAATCACTCACCTGAGACCACCCAACATCCTAAAATTGTTGACAAAGAAACAATAGGTTGGGGAACTTAGAAATGATTGGGGGATAGCCATCCGAAGAGTCAGACTAGAATTGGGCCTCCACCCCATTGTTGCAAATCTAGAATAGTCCATCCTTAATAAGCTTGCCCCCTTTCTTTAAAGTATCCCAAATCACATAACCCTTCTCTCCAAGTGAGTACCTAGAAATATCAAGAGGAGGAATCCTTGAAAGATACTTATGAGAAAGAATCATTTCCCAGCTCTTATCCTTCTCATTACACCATCACCAGTAAAGTTTAGCAGCCAATGCCTCTCTTATCAAAGTCGACTGCCTCAAACCAAGTCCCTCATAATGTTTCAGAATGCACACCACTTCCCATCTAACCAAACTCCATTTTGAGGCTTCCAAGAAACCCACCCATAAAAATTGGTGCATCATAGAATCTAGGTCCTTAAGAAAGCCCATAGGAGCAACTTGGAGCATGCATCTATAAATGGGCAAAACCTGCACAACTAACTTAATCAACTGGACACAACCAACAAAGGATAACTAGCGATGGGTCCAATGATTAACTTTCACCCAAAATTTGTCCAAGATAACCTGCCAAGACTCCCTAGGAATCCCACTCACTAAAATGGGGATGCCAAGATACTTCAATGGAAGATTCCCAATTTGAAACCTCAAAGTGTGGACAATCCTCTGTTGAATAGAACCCAGAGTATTGAAGAAGTAGATGGAAGATTTTCCCTCATTAATCTCCTAACCTGAAGCAACTAGGTACACATCCAAGACCCTATGAAGATTAGATGCCTCCCTTATTATAGCCAACCCCATCAAAGTAGTATCATCCACAAATTGCAAGTGAGTTTGTGGGGGTAAAGCTCCTCCCCACCTCCAGCCTTGAATAAAACCAAACTCCACATTTTACTTAATCCATCCCCAAGCCCTCTACCAAAAGAATAAACAAATAAGGGGAGAGAGTTTCTCCCTAACGAAGCCCCCTTGAAGCCCCAAAAAGCTTAGAATGGTTCCCATTAATAAGCACCAAGAAAGAGACTGAAGTAACACAACTCCAAACCCATTGAATCCAATCTTTCGCAAAGCCAAAAACACTAAGAGCTCACCCTAGGAAGGACCATATTACTCTGTCATATACCTTCGCCATATCCAATTTGATAAAAATTGTTTTTTCTTTTGATTTGGCCATAGAGTGGATTACCTCAGTTGCAATAACAATCCCATCCTGAATTTTTCTGGCAGCAACAAAACCACTTTGCTCCTTGGAGATTAAATTAGCCAGCCCCTTCTTTAACCTATCTACAATTAAGTTTGGAAATAATTTTGTAGATAACATTGCATAAAGAGATGGGTCAAAATTGACTCAATCTATAAGCTGCCTCCTTCTTGGGAATAAGAGCAAGGAAGGTAGCATTAAGAGCCCTTAACATCTGCATTATATGTTGAGACTCATGAACCACGACCAAGAGGTCAAATTTGATGATATCCTAGAACTCTTGCAAAAACTCTATAGGGAAGCCATCTGGACCTAGTGCCTTCCCTCTCTTCATGTTAAAAACAACCCCTTCAAGTTCCTCGAGTGAGATATCCCTCATGAGTTGCTGATTCATATCTTCGATCACAAGAGAGGGGATTCATGAAAGAACTTGTGCTTCCTTAGGAGATCCCCCTTGCGAGTCCTCTCTAAAGAGGAATTCAAAGTACTAGACTACCTCCCTAAACATTTTAGGAGAGGAAGAAAGAAGTTCTCCCCTATCATTCACCAATATCGAGATAGAGTTACCATGTCTCTTGGCTTTCACAGAGTTAAAGAAAAAAGTTGTATTTTTGTCCCCTTAGCCACTCAATTTGTGCCTTCTATTTCTAGTGCATTTCCTCTCATAGTTCCTATTCTTCAAGAAATTTCATAGCTTGAGCCTCATCCTAAAACAATTCATCATTAGTTACCCCTTCCTCTCTTATCCTTCTATTGATACCATCCAAATCTGCCTAAACCCCTGCCTTTTCATGAAATAGATTCCCATAGTGCAAACGATTCCATCGCTTGAGCTCAAATTTAACATGTTGGAGCAGCTTGGCAAAAATATACATTGAAGTGCCATAAGTTGGTCTACCTTGCTTCCACCAATCAGAGACCAAATCATGCAGAGATGAGTCTCAAACCCACATAAATTGGAACCTAAAGGAAGGCTTTAATAGCACCCAAGTTGATTCTAAAGCAAGTTTGATAGGCCAATGGTCTGATCCGCTCCAATCAAAAATCTTAGAGAAAGATGATCACATCCCTCCAATCCAATAACAAGAAACTAGGAACCAATCTAACCTTTCTGCAATACAAAACTTGCCACTCCGACGATTGTTCCAAGTGAACTACCCATTGTTTGATTTAATATCCACAAGGTTCAAGGATTTGATATTGTCTTGAAGTAGCAATGTGGAAGGCTCCAATCTACCAATGCCACCCTGCTTCTTAGCCAACTCATAGATAGCATTGAAATCTCTAGCCAAAATCCAAGGATGAAAGGGCAGCATGCTACGAATTAGCCTAATGTGGGACCACAAAGCATGTTTACCTTGAAGATCGGTAGGTGCATAAATATTGGAAAATAATATGACCTCTCCTATCTCAAGGCAAGAAGTAATCATGGATAGAGAGGATTTGGAGGAAATCCACCAAAGAGGTTGAATTTTTCTAGGATTCCATAAGCAAGACAAACCCTAGAAGCACCATGGGCTCCAATGCATTGGCATTCCCCACTTCTCCACAACCTATACTTCAAACCTTGCATACTCTCCATAGATAACTTAGTTTCCTATAGGAATAGAACATCAGGACCTTGTCTTTTGACTAACTCAAGAACAACTTGTTTTCTGGGGCCACTATTCAAGCCCCTCACATTCCATGACAAAACAATCATTTCAAGGGGCATGAAAAAATAGAATCCATGGGCTTAACTGCCCTCGACTCCACCAAATTTTCACCAGCTAATTTAATCTTTTCCACATCCTTTTTTCTACCAGGTTTACCAAATTTTTCTGCCCCATCCTTCTTAATATCTTTCTGCAAAATACCAAGCTTGGGAGGAGGCTTATTCTTCACTGCTAAACTTGAACTAATGAGTTGCCCAAGAGCTAGAGAATCCATACCTGTAGTTGAAACAATGGCCAAGGGTTCTTGTACCTCAAAAGTCCCCTTTTTCTTATCAACATCCAATTTTTGACATTCCTCCCCAAGGGGTTCCATAGTAGACTCAATAATAGGGTCATCTTGAGCTAATCCCACAAGCCCATGTTCCAAATTGATCAAACCTGAGTTCACCTCCTATTGGCTAAGCTCATTCAAAACCTCAAACCTATTAAAGGTATCATCCTGCCTATCTTTAAAAGACCTCTTAAAACCCATATTATTATTCCAAGCCCTAACCAAAACAAAACCATCAAATGCCCCTACCTCAATAGGAGCAATGCGCTTCCCTTTATCTACCTCGAGAGGCTTGATCTTAGGCTATGACGAATGGGATTCTCGAGGTTGATTCCTTGGGAATCTTTGTTGCAAATGACCATATTCTTGACAAAGGCAACAATGAAATAGAAGAGTTTCATAATCCAATTGCTACACCCAAGAATAAGAACCTGCACAAATATCTATTACATTTGGTAAGGGTCTACTAAGATCTGTTTCAACACAAATACGAGCAAAAGTCATCACCTTTTTACCCAAGGTCCACTATGTAGTTCCTAAAAGTTTTCCAAGAACATAGGCCAAAAGATGTAGCACATCCTCTAAATAGCATTCAATCAAAAACCTTGGTAAGCAAACCCAAACTAGGACATGATTAGGTAGCTCCTCTACAGGGTTGAAGGGTGCATGCCATGGCTTGATAAACAACCCAACCTTATTATGGAAATAAGGACCTCCCTCAAACACCCTATTATGATCAGTAGTGCAATTGAAGGTGACCATGAAATTACTATTAGCCAACAAGATTATCTCCATTTCCCCTTTCGGCTTCCAGGTCCTCCGAGCCCAAACCTCCAAAAAATGCAAGGAAACTCTTATTCCTAGAAACTTATAGTATAAGGAATGGTGTGAATAATATTCAACATCATCTATGATCATTTTTCTATGACAATTAGTTTTGGCCTCTCCTTGCACCTCTCAAGACATCCATTGGTCTTCATAATCTTTGAGCCATTTGAAAATTTGGAGCAAATAGGTTATTGTCAAAGGTCTTCATCCCTTGGCTAGGAAATTTAGGGCCTAAAGTTGCCCAAAAATCCATGTGGGGGCTCTTCATTGCTGACTCCCCCTTGGCATCAACCATTACCATGAACCACCCAATGAAAGAGGGTTACCCTCCCCTCCCTTTATCCAAACCCATCCAAGTTTGGCTAGAGCCACCACACCCCATCCACCATGACATAGACCAAACCAGGGCTACAAGAAATCTCAAATCCACCTACAGTGTCCATAGCCCATGAATGATGTAGGACAACAGACAAATGCAGAGCTTTCTCCATGTGTAGCAAAATCTCCACCACTGGATCACAACCCCATCTGCAACCCATTAGGGAGATCCATCCAAGAGCCACCCCTTAATCCACTAAGCACCCACCATCACAGCACATAGAATAAAGCATGAGAATAGAGCTAGGGCATGGGTGCCCTAGCTCGAGATGTAGATGTAGGTAGAATACTCGACCGTCATCACATTTTTCATTTCCAATCTATACTCCCATATTTAGGTTAGTTAAGTGATTTATTTATTTCTATCTTTTTTTCTCATCTAGGCCTTATTATTTATGATCTTTGTGTTTTTGTTGTACCTACACATGAGCATGTGTGCATGCATTTATCAGGTGCTTACGAGGCCCAAATTCCCAATTATCATCGATGGAGTTATGACTCATTAGGGTTGGATCATGAAATTGTATTTCCTATGGGCACTTATCATGTGATGAGCATGGGTATGTAGGGTAAACATGTGGAGGGGCTTCTCTCACTATCTCGGTTACATTTCAACAAGGTAGGGTGAAGAAGTTTCAAATTAAGTGATAACTAAATAAATTATTGGGTAATAAAGTTAATATAATTTAAAATTGAGTACCTAATAGTTGATATGAGGGTATGAGCCTAGTAGTATCCAAGGGCATGTGTCTATATGGTTGCCTTATGAGACATAGTGCGATGGCCTCTCAAGGGAGAGTTTCCACATGATATTTACCTTGGTCTCTATGATACCAAGCAACTTACTCTCCACCAAAGTCCCTACATAGTAGTCCCATAGAGTGTTTGACCAAAACCTGTTGTATTGTGATGTCTCATGATCTTGGTTTTAGTCCTTTTTACTGTTTGGCATGATTGCTAGCCTTGGATGATTGTCTTGCATATGTTTTATGTTAGATCACGACCTCCATTTGCATGGTGGGAGTGGTTCTATGGGTTTTACATGGTTGGGAGGTATAGCTACCTTTACCACTACTAGGGGCTGATGTAAAAAGTTGGTCTTTATCCCTATTCAATTCCAAAGTTGGATGCTCACTTGCCTTTACATATCTTCCAGAGTATGTTCCCTATAATTTATGTTATTTCATTTATAGAGATAGTTGATTTATGCTCATGTATGTTCATTGTGATGTTACTTTTTCGTATGTTTACTAGATGCTATATATTAGATGGTTAGATGATTGATTCATCCTTTCTAGTATGTTTAGTCATTTTGCATTCATTCAAGTGTTCCAGCCTTGGTATTTGTGGATCTAGTACTCTCTAGTGTGGAAGAATTATTCTACTTTGCACTTAATTTTATGCTTTCCTTTATTATGTTGTTGTACCTCATTTCAAAGAGGGGTTTCCTCACATGAGAATACATTCTCTTAAGTGAGAAAACTAATATCTCACGTGGTGCATGGTGAATTATTGTGTGGGATTTTACTCTCTCATGTGAGGCATGGTATTCACTTGCACTAAGCCAAGATTCTCTCGCACGAGCCTTGGTCTAAATGTTGAAAGTATTTCTGGCCAACTTTAGCATTTCATCATGTAAAAATTGTGTTTCCTTGCATGAGAAAGTAGTTTCTTTGGCATAGCAATATATCCCTCATGTGAAAAGGCACTTCCTTACACAAAGAAGTATTCTCTAACATGAGTCTAGAGGTTTTTATTTTCTCACATGAAAAATAGGGTATCTTTGCTAGTTTTCAAGAAACACATTTAGGTGTTGTGAGTACCCTTTAGGATTGCACACCTTTCTAGGCTTCAATAGATTAGAGATTCTAGATTTTGTAACTATCTAACTTAAATAGTTGGTTGAATGAATTGGTAAGTAGTGATATTGGAGATTATTGGATGTTGGATTGTTTGGTTAAGTCTTCCATTGTAATATTTTGGTCAATGACATGTTGATGCTATTTGGTTTTATTCTTCTTCTTTAAAATATATATATTGGTTTTTATTCTTTCTTGTTCCAAGGATCTCTAGTTGGGGCATTACATCTAGTATCAGAGCCCATCTTGCAACATTGGGATCTTTGTGTTATGATTCCACTAGGATATTATTTTTATTATACATAATGGTATCTTATATTAGCTTATGCTTATGATACTTAAGTTGTTGTGTATGACTCTGATCCTTATCTTATTACTCCTTTAGTGATGCCTCTTGCATATAGACCTAGTGGTTAGGGTAACACCCAAAAAAATGGCAATGAAGAAGAGCACCATGAGGAAGAACATCAAGAAGTTGGGGGAGGACAAGATGATAACAATCAAGGTGATTTCATATCACTATTTTCTTTATTGCAAGAGATTATTTCTCAATTGGGACCTTGAGTTGAGGAAAACCAAAATGATTGTGGCCAAGAAGAGGGATCTTACCATAGAGATTCCCACATGTTAGTGCATAGAGAGGAAGAGGAATGTGAGAATGAGCATCCTTGCACATCACCTGGTGGTAGAGGGAACCATCAGAGAGGTTGAGACTATGACAATGAGGATTTCATCCTCATGACCATGATGAAATCCCTTCAGTAGTCTAAAACACCATACTTTGACAATAAAGAAGGTGGCCTCAGGGCTGAAATTTGGTTACTTGATATGGAATATTTATTTTCCATGTATCCATATACAAGAAATTTGAGAGCCTATTGTGTCATCATGAAACAGAGAGACACTACATCTATTTGATGGAATATTGAGGGGCAAATCTCCAAATCAGTATAGTAGACCTCACCTAGAAGATCTTTGAGGAGAGATTCAGAGAGAGG
Source organism: Cupressus sempervirens (assembly GCA_028749045.1). NCBI lineage: Eukaryota > Viridiplantae > Streptophyta > Pinopsida > Cupressales > Cupressaceae > Cupressus > Cupressus sempervirens. The sequence continues at coordinate 488,806,945 of CM053787.1, forward strand.
TTCCTATCCCCTTAGCTTAGAAAGGCTCAAGCTAATAAGTTCCATGAGACTAAATAAGGGAACATGTTGGTGGATTAGTATGAAACGAGATTCTTTGAGCTCAGGCAGTACTCAAACTATAACCATGATAAGATACTCCTTAATCAATATTTCATCTGAGGCCTTAAGGACTCCATCAATTGACATGTTTGCATGCATCAACCTAGGACACTTGCCTTTGTTATTGAGAAGGAAATAATTGTGGAAAGTAATGTGGTGAAGGGGTTAAGTGGAAAATCAAGTTCTCAGGCCCATAGTTTACAACCTTTAGGGAAGGATGTACAATCCCCTAAGACATAGTTCTTAGGAAAGGGTTAGACCTAGTCAACACCCTTGCAAGGCAGTCATGATTTCTAGAAGTGACAAAACTATCAGTATTGGCCTAAGGGTGGGCAGATTTTAGGTTTCATTGGAGAAAATGGGTGTGACTAGAGTAGAAGTCAATAGTCCTAGTAGAATCATCCATCTTAGAGTAGTCAGTAGAAATCTACCAAGGAAAGTGCACCTTATTCTAGTTTTTCTTAGGGTGGACATGGGCAGGGTTCTAGTATTAGTGAAATGTGTTTCAAATATCGTCAACTTGACCATAGAGTAGTGGAATATCCTTAAAAACATCATCAGAGCCTAGCATAGGAGAAACCATGTTAGAGCCTATCATGGGGGATGCAAGTAGAGACCATAAGGTTTTTGTGACAATTGATAATCATCAAGCTAAGCACTAGGGTACTATAATCAAGGTTACAGGTATGTTGCATGGTACTTCTTCTATAGTTTTAATTAATTTGGATGCTTCAAATTCTTTTATTTCATCATCCCTTATTCAACAATGTGGGATAGGGTGATGTGATAGGTTGATAGGTAGTAAGTTGAGTTAGCTATAGGTTCCAAGGTGACTATAGATTCTATAGTTAGTGGTTGTGTGTTGGACTTGAGCACTTTCACCACCATAGTGGGTCTTCATATCCTACTCTTAAGATCTTATGATATCATTTTGGGTATGGATTGGTTACCTTCCCATCAGGAGAATCTATATTGTCAACATGAATTGGTTCAATGTGTTGATGATATAGGTGGGCATGTAGAGCTTGTAGAGGTCTAGAGGATAGTCTCACTTTGCATAATCTTAGCTAAGCAACTAAAGAGGAGTGTGCGACATGGATGTTAGATGTTTATGGTCTCTTTTAGTGACCTTGAGGAGGTTGAGAGCTATGAGGTGATGCTAGACAATCACCTACTCCTTCATGAGTATGTAGATGTATTCCCTAATGAGATACCAAGAATGTCACTAGAATGTGACATTGACTTTCATATTGATCTAAAATTAGGAGACCATTAGCTTCAAATTCATAAGGCAGACATTCATTAGAAAAATTTTCATACTCACTATGGGCATTATGAGTTTACAGTCATACCCTTTAGGTTAACCAATGCACCATCAATTTTTATGAGTTTGATAAATGGAGTATTTCATACATATCTTGATCAATGTGTCCTTGTTTTCTTGGACCAAATATTGATCTATTCTAATACTATTGAGGAGCACAAGATCCATTTACACCAAGTGTTGCAATGTTTATGAGAACATCAATTATATGCTGACTTGGGTAAATGAATACTTTTCTAATCTAAGGTAAATTATTTGGGGCATAACATCATAGTTGATGGTATTGCAGTGGACCTAGAGAAAATATGAGCTATCATGGATTGGCCAACACCCACTAATGTTCCTAAGGTTCATAGTTTAATGGGACTAGCAAGTTACTACCATTGATTCCTGAAGGACTTCTCATGAATGGCTAATCCTATCACTTCTCTATAGAGGAAAGGGAAAAAAATATGTTTGGTCACACTAGTGTGAGTTATTATTTGAGCCTCTAAAGGACTAATTGACCAATGTGTCAGTCCTTGTTATGCTTAATTTTGTAGGTGATTTTATGTTTTGCATAGATGCTTTATTGGAAGGTGTGGGTGTAGTGTTGAAGTAAAAATGTCATTTAATTGCATATAAGTCTAGAAAACTCAAGGACCATGAGCTTAACTACCCTACTCATTATTTGGAACTGTCAACCATTGTGCATGTGCTTGTGCACTAGAGACATTTCCTTTTGGGACATAGGTTTGAGTTTCATAGCAATCATCATAGCTTGCAGTATATCTTTACTCATAAAATCCTAAATGCATGGCAACATCGTGAGATGGAGTTCCTATGTGAATATGATTTTGATGTTCACTATATCAAAGGGAAAGAAAATTTTGGCATGGATGCCTTATCTTAGAGGCTTTGCCTAGTGACACAAGGTATCATGATGTGAGGGTGGAGATTGAGTCTAGATGTACCCTTGAGGGGATGTTTTTAGGATATTTACTAGAGTTTGATGGACTGCTATAAACTTGGGGCACATTTATGTGCCAATATGTGGTGATCTTTGCACCTTGATTTTTTTAGAAGCACATCATACACTATATTCCATACATCTTGAAGTTAAGAACATGCATGTTGACCTTAGATAGTTTTACTTTTGGTTAGGGATGAGATATGATGTTTTTTATTTTGTTGCTTGATGTCTTGAGTGCTAGAGAGTGAAGGTAGAGCATCAAAATCTACTTGGCCTTTTGTAGCCACATATCATTCTAGAGTGGAAGTGGGACACTATGTCTATTAATTTTATCACAAGGTTTGTTATGTCATCATGATGATATGATTGTGTCATGGTGATAGTGGACAATTTATCCAAGGTAGCACATTTTTCACCCATGTGAACATCCTAAACAACTTCTTCTATAGTGCATGTTTTCTTAGAAGACATTTTTCAATTGCATGGAATCCCTCATTGGATTATATTAAATAGAGATCCATTTTTTACCTCATCATTATGGACATTTCTCCTACATACCTTGGTTGTGCAATAAAATTTTAGTTCGAATTACCACCTTGAAACTGATGGTGAAATAAGGAGAGTGAACCATGTTTTAGAAGACATGCTTTGCATGTATATGATGGATGGACAGGTGAAGTGGGAGGATTATCAATATGTTTTTAAGTTTTTCTATAACAATGGGTACCATAGTTCTCTTAGCATGTCACCCTTTCAGGCCTTGTATGGTAGACCATGTTGTACCCCTTTGACTTTGAATCATTTAAAGGACCAAGTGATTTTAGGTCCATATAAGCTTCAAGACATTGAGAAGAAAATTATTCATCTTAGAGAGCATTTTCTTACTACTTAGGATAGGCAAAAGAAGTATGCAGATGATTGTCACTTTTCAGTTGTTGACCCAACATTTTTGAGAGTGTATCCATGGAAGAGCCCTATCTATTATGGGTAAAACTCTAAGTTGGCACTACATTTTGTTAGAGTGTTTGAGATCCTTGAGAGGAAAAGTCCTATTTCTTATTGGCTAGCATTTCCACCTAGCCTATCATGTATCCATGAGGTTTTCCATGTTTCTATTTTGAGGAAGTACATTGTCGATGTTACCAATATTTTTGATTGAAATTTTTTGCAGGTAGAGGATGAGTGACTTTCTTTGGAGACTATTTGTATCATTTAGCATCAGAGATTGACCCTCAGAGGCCATGATATAGAGCAACTAAGGGTTGAGTGGGACTCAAGCGATGACACTTGTGCTACTTTGGAAGATGCTACATGGTTGAGAGATTTGTAACCTTATCTTTTTGTAGCCTTCTAGAAGTAGGCCTATGCCTAGTGGGAGAGGATGTACTATCTCCCATGTTTGCATTTTATACTTTGCTATATTTTGATTTTCAGAGATACTTTGATACTTATGTTAGATGACATTCAAGATGACCTGATGGTTAGATACTAGATGCTATGTTATTTAGTTTGATCATATCTACATGATGATGCATATTGATGTGACGTTATGTTTTATGATGATATCTAGCCATTTGTATTTGGACATATACACTATTTATGATTATATGATGGACTTTTTAGATTATAGATACTTGGATTTGATGCTATGGTTATTCACTTCATTCTTGCCTTGTGATATTTTATAGTGTAGTGAGTGATTTAAATAGATTATTTTAATGTGGTTAAATAAATGGTTATTTAATATGATTCAATGCATTATCTCTTTAGCTACTTTATTATATGTAATTGGTCTTGATCATGTTGTTCAACATGTATGATTCATATCCTAGTAGCAGCACATGGAGTTAGTGATTCAGTTGTACTTACCTAGCCAAATGTCATCCCTGTATGGTCAACATGTCTTATTTAATTGATTAATTAAAACCTGTGGTGATTTAATAATTCTGGACTCATTTGCATTATGTGATTAAACCCACAAGCATGTCTATGCATTTAGAGGTTCACATTTGTCGCAAAATTTATTAAGGAATTTTACGATTTAATAGTTTAAGGTCATTTTGGGCTTTATCTTATTTGATTTAATTCCTAATAGCTTTTTCGTAGTTGAATTCCAATTACTTGGAATAACCTATTTTTGTTTGGGTTGATTAAGAGTTTAGTTAAGTGATCTAGTTAATTACCCTAATCCTTTTATTAACTTTAATAGTAAATATATATCCAAAAAGGAATTTTATTCCTCACTTCTCACTTTTGAATTAGAAAGCTAATAGAAAATTTTAAATCCTCTTCTAGAGGAAACATTGTTTTTCTCCTTATAGGAACTATGAGCATGGGATCATCATGAGGTTGATCTCATTGGATTCATCTTGGGGAGAACTTGGATTGCATTGACTTTCAGTAGTTGTTATGGGGTTTTTATTTTATTACTTGGGTTCCCATAACTATTCTTTTGGTTGTCAGGTAGGGATCTCTTGCTTTATAGTTTTAGCTCTATTTTTGCTTTTTTTTGGTAGTTATTTATTAGGAGATTGAGAACTAGTGTTCCACTCCATTTCTAGTTACTAGCTCTACCTAGACAAGTGGGTATGAGTATTTGCCTAGTTTTCTAGATGAGGGTTGTGGGTTTCAGGCCGTTATGCTAGCCATTTTTGCTTACAAACTTGAACCTAGATTTTATTTGATATTCATGAATTTTATACCCAAATTCATAATGAGTTTTAATTTCAAGGTTTTTGAATTTAAGGGTTTTTTCCTCGATTTTTGTGTCACCCTCATTCTTAGGTTTTCTTTGCACTATAGTTGTTCATGGATCCAGATTACCTATAGGGATATTATTTTGACCCTTGATGTATCTTTTCTTATTGTATTTGGATTCATGCCAAATCTATACTTCTGGATATAGATCAGGTGAGTGATTTGTTTACTTGTGTCTTTTGTTTCTCATCCAAACCTTGCTATTTATTATCTTCATTTTGTTGGTGTGCCCACACACAAGCATGTGCACATATATTTGTTAGGTTCTTATGAGGCCCAAATTCCCATTTATCATTGATGGAGTGATGATTCATTAGGGTTGGGTTGGGAAACTACATCACCTACGGGAACTCATCATGTGATGAGCATGGGTATGTAGGGTAAACATGTGGAGGGGCTTCTCTTGCTATCCCAGTTACATTTTGACAAGGTAGCATGAAGAATTTTCTAAGTGATAACTAAACAAGTTAATCGATAATTAAACTAAGATAATTAAAATGTGAGTACCTAGTGATTGATCTAAGGGTACATGCATGGTGGTTGATCTGAAGGCATGGGCTTTGAGGTATATTCGAGGGCATGTTTCTATATGGCTACATTTCAAGGACACAATGTAATGGCCTCCCAAGGGAGAGTTTCTACATGATATTTAGCTTGGGCTCCATGATGGCAAGTGAACTACTCTCCACCAAAGTCTCTTCATAGTAGACACATAGAGTGTATGACCATGACCTATTGTATTGCATTGTCTCATGATTTTGGTTTCAATACTCTATATATTTTTGCATGAATGTTAGCCTTGGATGATTTTATTGCATGTGTTTGAGGTTAGATAACTATCTCCATAAAAATGATGAGAGTGGGCTTACACGTTACACATTGTTGGGAGGCATAGCTACATTTACCACTATAGGAGACCAGTGTATAGAGGTTATCTTTCTCCCCATTTAGTTCTAGAGCTGGATGCTCACTTGGTTCTCTATATCTTCCAGAGTATGTTCACTATAATTTACTTTATTTCAATTTATAGAGATAGTTGATTTATGCTCATGTATGTTCACTGTGAGGTTACTTTTCTACATGTTTACAAGATGATATGGATTAGATGGTTAGATGTTTAATTCATCCTTTCTAGCATGCTTAGCTATTTTTCATTCATTTGAGCATTCAACTCCCAATATTTGTGGACTTGGTACTCCCTTGTGTAGAGGAATTATCCTACTTTGTACTTCATTTTATGCTTTCCTTTTTGTTTTTGTTGAACCTCATATCAGAGAGGGGTTTCCTCACATGAGAATGTGATATCTAATGTGAGAAAACCAATCTCTCACACAAAATATAGTGAATGTTTACACAAGATTGTACTCTCTCATGCGAGGCATGGTATTCACTTGCACAAAGCCAGGCATTCTCTCGCATGAGCCTTGATCTTAGTGTTGAGAGTATTTTTGGAAAACTTTAGCATTTTCTCACTTAGGAATTGTGTTTACTCGTGTGAGAAAGTAATTTCTTGCATGTAGCAATGTAATCCCTCTTGCAAAGAGGTACTTCCTCATGCAAAGAAGTATTCTCTCACACAATTCTAAAGGTTTGTGTTTCCTCGCATAGAAAATAGGGGTATCTTCACTTTTTTTAGGAAATGCATTTAGGTGTTGTGAGCAACTTATAGGATTTCACACCTTTCTAGGCTTCATGAGATTGGAGATTCTAGTTTTCATAACTATCTAACTTTCATAGTAAGTTGAACGTGTCGATAAGTAGTAATGCTTGGATATCTTTGGATGTTGGATTGTTTGGTTAAGTCTTTCGTTGCAATCTTTTGATTGATGGCATGTTGATGGTTTTTGTTTCCATGCTTGTTCTTTAAAAAAAAAAATTAGCTTTTATTTATACTTGTTCTAATGATCTCTAGGTGGGGAATTAAAACATATATGTTGAGCCACTTGTCAATTTTATAAATAACATTGGTTGTAACTTTATATGTGGTACACACATTGGAAACTATTTAAAATTAAGAAAACATAGCACCAAAAATAAAATCTTGAGGTTAGTAGTTTTTTACATACACGAATTTATTGACACCATTTGATTGTTTGTATAAGATTTAGATTTAATGATTGATTATTTATCTTTTTTATAATTTATAATAAGCCCTTTTTCTATTTACTTATAAAAATCATTATATAAGTTTTGTACTGGTAAATTAACTAAAAATATTTAATTAAGGATATCACTTGAAATACTCTTTAAAAACTATTAGCCCTAAGTTCATCACATAACCTACACATACATATGCATATAGAAGAAGAGAAGGCAAGGAGCACTAATACAATGTAGGTCTCAAAAGAATAGGGGAAAGATATCCAATTCCAAGAACACCCTCATTGTGTGTGTGTGATTAAAGCTAGGTATGTGTAAATATGTTGAAAGGAAAAAGAGGGTAAAGAAAACACCTTTGAAGTCTATTTTATGCTTGCTTTTTCAATCAATATGAATGGAAGTCATTGGATCCAAGCCTAAAACTTTACAATAGATGAAACCCATAAATATTTTGACTAACTATCTAGGGTGAATGAGATCTTCAAGGGTGAAATGGGATCTTTACGGGTGTAGTGCACCTCTGATGATAGTGTGTGATACTAATTTTGATTTTATAGTTCTGAAGAAAGCCAAAAAGGGTACTCAACTATGTGACCTATTTGTCTATTCAAGCCAAAAATGGTACTTAGCTATGCAACCTATTTGTCAATTTGATATCCAAAACCTATGATAAAAATAGATTTTTGTTTTTGATAGGGGGTTTGCTTTGGTCAACCCCTAGTTTAGGAATTAACATTGAATTGAAATAGCATCTAAAGTAAATTTATAAATTCACCTTAGGAAAAGTCAAATCTCTTGAATGGAATGCAATGTGCTTACTTCACCAATTGATTTGGACCAAGAAGATGAAGATGAATGGATGTAGAAGATGTAACAAAGGATAGATTCAGGATCTTGAAGATAAAATCCTTCAATTTCTTGAATTATTGAATCCTTTATCTTTAATGGAGAAATTCTTGAATAGATGCTTGAAAACTTGAAGGTTTTAATGCTTGAATTATAGAGCACTTGATGGCTTGAGTTTGTGGATGCTTGAATACTTGTAAATGAAATTATTTCTTATAAATGGATATGAGAAATATAGCAAATAGAAAGGTTTCAATAGATCTCATAATGACCTAACTCTCATAGGATGACCTATATACAAATTAACACCTTGAACATATCCAAACATAAGACCCAAAGGGGAGACCTAAGATAGGTCCCAATAAAGGGTGCATTGTGCCCCTAAAAACTAGCTCCATGGACCTCCAAGATCCTTTTAGGGTCCCAAAACATGTCAAAGATCTCCAAAATTAGGTGCAGAGTTAGAGATATAGTCATTATATTACAATGATCATATTAAAAATGTGGATAGATGAATGAGATGAAGGATCTAGGGGATATAGATCCTACCACAATCTTAATGCCATGAAAATAGGAGCTTTAAAGAGGATCTATTAGGTTTTAGTTCAATTCCACCTAGGAGAAATGATAGAAAATGGAAGAAGAGATGAAAGACACAAGGAGATTAATGACCTGACACTAAACATGTGTTAAACCTTCAATAAATTCAAGTGTATCCAATCTAAGATAGTACAATTAGCCCTAACTTTAGCAAGAGTATTGACTCAATCAAAACTCTTGGTAAAGTAGAGCACAAGGCATAGAATACTCATATTATGATCAAGAAGATAAAGAATTCACCAAACCCCACAGGGATTGAACCTTTGCTAACTCCCAAAATGAGAGAGAAATTGTTGACTAAGAAGAAAGAAGAGAGGAGTAGTTATCTCACCTAGTAGAGAGCCCACTCTATTGTGAATGATTGAAAGATCTGTTATAAAAGATGACATTATAAAAGTCTAACAGGGTGGTAACCTACTAGTCAACCCATCAAAAAATCCTCCCATAGCTCAACAATCTTCATATCACCATGGTAAGGTCTAGTAAGGATGTGTTACCCATGTATAGGGCTTACACAATTGTTATGCATTACAGATAGATTTGATTTAGCATATGTGCATGCAAAGGAAAGATAGGTGAAACCATAGTAATGGTTCCCACTTTTCATCATGAATAAATTGGATAAAAAGTGGGAAATCTAATATTTGAAGGCTTCAAATGAAGGCCCCTAGGGCTTTGTTTCAAGTCATGAGGCTAGGAGCTTTGATAAAAGCCTGACACTTTGCACAAAGCCTCTTGGCCCACCTGGCATATGAGGCTTTAATCAAAGCCTCTTTCTAGTCAGAAAATGCTTTATAAACTAGCATTTCACCTTTTTCTCTCATTTCAATTGTGGCGGTTTAGTGGAAGGGCTTAGAAAGAACTATGTGACATGTTGACTTGCATCAACATTCTAATCTACCATTTTTTACCTCCTTCAATCATTCAACATGCCAAGTATGTACACTTTCTGCATTTTTGGTAGTTTTAATAAATATTTAATTATTTTTAATGAACATTTAGTTTTTTTTTAATGAATTTTTAGTTTTTTTAAAATCAAAATTTAGTCATTTGTAATGAATATTTAGTTTTTTTTATATGATTATTTCATTTTTAAAAGTAAATATTAATTAGTTTTTTGTTTACATGTTGTAATTTAGTTTTATGTACATAGATGAGTCTTCTTTATTGTGTTAGATAGTTTTGAACACAAAAATGTTAGACAATATTGGAAAAATATAGTCAAAATTGTAGTTGCAAAAAGATAATAGGTTTAGAAACAAAAATTGCTAGGTAGATAGAAAACAAGAAACAAAAGTACGACTAGGTAGATCTAGAAAACAAAAATAAAATTAAAACTCTAGATGAATAAAAAATCTAGCACATCTAGAACACAATTTAAACCAATCATCTCCCCTCAATTTTTCTCTCTCCTCACTTTCTATCTTGCACTCTCTCTTAAATTTCTCTCCCATCTCTCTCCACACTCTCTCTCTAGTCTCTCTCCTTACTTTGTCTCTCCTAACTCTCTCTCCTTACTTTCTCTCCTCTCAATCTCTCTCTTCGCACTCTCTCCTACTCTCTCTCCTTTCTCTATATCCTCACTTTCTTTCGTCTCCTCACTTTCTCTCTCCTCTCACTTATCTCTCTTGACTCTCTCTCTCTCTCTCTCTCTATTATGACCCTTGAAGACCTTAGATTACTAATAAGACCTAATAGGACCTAATAGAGCCTATTGTTACCCCTTAAGACCTTAGATTACTAATATGACCTATTATGACTCTCTCTCTCTCTCTCTCTCTCTCTCTCTCTCTCTCTCTCTCTCTCTCTCTCTCTCTCTCTCTCTCTCTCTCTCTCTCTCTCTCTCTCTCTCTCTCTCTCTCTCTCTTTCTCTCTCTCTCTCTCTCTCTCTCTCTCTCTCTCTCTCTCTCATCATGCTTTATTGTTCCTCACTCTCGTCTCTATCATCTCATATTTATTTAACTTGTATATATTTGTTTAAATGTTTTAGATATTTAGATGTGAAGTTTCAATGTTCATTTTTAGATGTATCTATTTAATATATTTTGATGCATTGGTGTGTAAACTTATTTTAATTTATAAGACTTATTTAGGATCTAACACCATACATTACTAATAAGACCTAATAGGATATAATAGGAACTATTATCACTCCTTAAGGTAGTAGATTATTAATAGGACCTATTATGACCCCTTAAGACCTTAAATTACTACTATTCCACCTAATATGACCCCTTATGACCTTAGATATCTGTTATCTATGCATGTACATTTAATATATTTTGATGCATTGATGTTTAAATTTATTTTAATTTATAAGACTTATTAATAAGACCTATTATTACCCCTTTAGATAGTAGATTATTAATAGGACCTATTATGACCCCTTAAGACCTTAAATTACTAATATTCCACCTAATATGACCCCTTATGACCTTAGATTACTAATAAGATCTAATAGGACCTAAAAGAATCTATTATGACCCCTTAGACCTTAGATTGCTAATAGAACCTATTATGAGCCCTTAAGACATTAGTGTACCATCTTAAATTTGAACCACTCAAATTCAATGAAAGTTTAGCACTTATTTAATGTGGGATCATCATGGTCCCTCTCTCTCTCTCTCTCTCTCTCTCTCTCTCTCCCCCACACACACACCCCCCCCCCCCCCTTCCCTTTTTTGTCCTTTATACTAGAGGTGTAATTGAGATAAAACATAATGGATCCTCTTTAAACCTCACATTTTCATGGTGATAAGCTTCACATAGGATTTTTTTTTTTCTAAGTCCTTCCTTTCCATCCATATTTCCACTAAGAATCTGCTCCTAGCACTTAAATAAAGTTTCCTCAGAATTTAAGCATGATTTTTTGATTTCAAGTCCTATTTTGTAGTCCTTGGATTATCTTAGGGTTTGTGCAAGTAGAATTTAGTGGTGCAATGGGTCTATTATGTGTAATTATTGCACTATAAAATGGGCCACTAATGTGTCAATGGTGCATTGTGCAATGGGTCTCTTGTGTAGGGCCCTATTTCTCTAGGTCTTGTGTTTTGGACAATCAGGTACAATCTCATATGAAAATTAGCATGCGAGATTTAGTTGATTCCAATCTCTATATAAATCCCTCCACTTTCTCCATTTCACATACATGATCATATCACACCAATAAATTGCATCCATAAGCTCTAGCTTTCAAACACTCAAGTTTTCAAGTTTGAAGCTTTCAAGAATTCTTCTATTGAAGATCAAGTATTCAAGCACTCAAGAAATTGAAGGAGATTATCTTCAATATCTTCTTCAATCTATTCAAGATCCTTTGGTACATCTTCTATATCTATTCATCTTCATTTTCTTGGTCCAAATCCATTGATGAAGACAAGCACATTGCATTTGATTGAAGAGATCCAGATTTGTAAGGTAAATTCATACATTTTCTTTAGATTCATGGTATTTCAATTATTCCAATTCAAGGTTAATTCATAAAATTGTGTTTGACCATTCGAACCCCACTTCCTCCATCAACAAAAAAACCACTTTTATTGCAAGTTGTAGATCTCATATTGATGAATAGGTTTCATATTAGAGTACCCTTTCTAGCTTTATTTGAAACTACAAAAATAGAATAAACATTGGAGATAGTCAATAAAGGTCACATTGCACCCCTAATGCACCAATTCTCCCATGATGCACTAGTTCTCCCCTATTAGATCATCAAAATATTTTTGGGTTTTGTCTATCACATAATTGCACAATTAGATCTAAGGGTTTCCTCTCATTTTTATCACTACAAAAAGAAGAAATATAATTCAAAGGTGAGTTCTTGTTATTTCCTTTGTCAATTTAGCATATCTCTATTCAGAATATATACACACATTAAGGGTTTTTAAGGGTTTTGGCTATCTTTCCCCTATTCTTCCAGATCTATTTTGCATTAGTGCTCCTTGTTCACTCGGTTAGAATTAATCTCGCTAGACCAAGTCCTTTATAATTTGGATTGAAAGGTTCTTATTCCTTATCTACACCTTTCTATATAATACACTCACAAGAAAGCACACATATGTGTGTGGGTTATGTGATGAACTTAGTTTTTATCTCCTTGATTCACATTTCCTACCCCACATTTATTGGTAATCTCAAATGTCAATGTTTATATTTTTGATTAGGTATTAGATCTTTCATTTCATGATTTACATTCTATTAGTTTGGAGTTCATATCATAGGGGTTTTCTTTCCTTTTTTGGTCCTTATTCCTACCTATAGCATTCCCATTAGGATAAGTCATAGAATTATTGCTCTTTTTTATCCAGATTCTTCTTTTCCTCTTCTTTGAAACCTTAATAACCCTATGGTTTCTCATGATCCTAGTCCTTCTATTGATCATGACTCTTTTCACTCATATCATAATGATGATGAGGCCTTAAGAGTTTCCTATGAATAAGTTGATAAGATTGCTACTAAAAATGATAAAATGCATGATTGGTCTTTACAAGAAAACCACAACACTAAAAATATTGCCACTTTTGATGATCTCAAAAAAATGATATGTAATGATGAACAAGGTGTTAATAATTTTCATGTTCTTACTCACCTTGTCCATACTCATGTTAGGCCTTTGACTCAAGTCACTTTTAAAGAAGGAATGGATCCTCTTGTTTCTACTATTTAGCTTGTTCTACCTACCTATGTGCCTATCTCTAGCATTTACACTTATGTTCCTCCTATTATGACTACTTCCTAGGTATGTCATACTCTTAGTAGTTATACTATAGTACTAAAGCTTATACTGTAGTACTAAAGCTTATGGGTATCATCCCCACCCCAATTTTACTTTCTATTTGGAAGGTTTTTGGGTCACCATATTATGTGTCAAAGTGTTATTAATGTTTTAATGCTTTCATTTTTTCATGCATGCAATTAGATCAAAATACACATGAAGGATTAACTGATGAATGAAGATTAAGTACTAGTAATGTGTTTCTGTAATGCATCCATGTTTGGAAGAATCACGCCTTGTATGTCTACAAGTGTAGCCCTTATCCTATCTTCTTCCCTTACTAATTTTTCTTGCATATCAATTAGAATTTTGATCTTTGTGTAATGAGTAGAACTGTGGCTTGGGTCAAGTGACAACTATTCTGCACTTGCCTTCAGATCTTCATCTATTTTAGAGAGTTTATCTTTGATTTCCTTCATGAAGATAGATGTATCATAGGGTTTATCAAATAAACAAGTGACATTGTTGGCAGAGGTTTCCAATGAGCTTAGAAAAGTAGATAAGTCTACTTGATATATTGCAATATTTTTTGCTACTAGCTCCAATACTTTATTTTCAAATTTCTTCCCTACTCTTTGCAACAATTTCTCTTGTTCATTCAAATCTTCATTGCATTTCTAGACCACTTCTACTAATTGATCCAAAATAGGTTGAGAAGTATCAACATCAGTGTTAAGTGCATCTACAAGAATGTTCTTTTCATCTTCTAGCACTTGATTTTCTTTGTTTCTCTCCTCTCTAAGCTTCTATTGCTTATATTTCTTCTACAAAATCTCACATACTATGTGCATTTGATTGGGATTTAGAGTAGAGATATCCCAATTTAGGATAATTATATCCTCATCAAGATCAATGTCTTCTTCCTTATCTTTTCCTTTGCTAGATACTTTAGTACTTAGTTGAGGCTTTCTCTCAACTATCTTTGTACTAACTATTTGCATACTCGGTATAGTAACAATAGTGGAAATGGAAGGACTAGCAATAAAACTAGATATTATACTAATTAAAGGAATACCTTGTTGTTGATTAACTACAACTGATGAAGAAGGAATAATTGACTACTTAGTAGATGAAGTGTTGGTCACTCTAGTCAATGAAATACTAAGTTGAATAGGTGCAAAGATTGGTTTAGTGCTTGGATTTATAGTGCTTGACATAACCAGCTCGATGGTAATTTTCTCTGAGCTTTAATGTCCTTAATACTCCACTTGGAGAGTGAGAAAGTGATGCTATAACCACTGATACAATATTTTTAGGGTTAGTTCCCTTAATGTTTTGAATCTCAGGGAGATTCCCCTTGGTGGCTTCTTGTTCTTGTTCCTCATCATCTTTATTCTCATCAAATGTTTCTTCTTCATCATATTTATCCTCTTCTTCCTTGTTATCTCCATCATCACCTTCTTTATCACTAAAATTAACAATAATATCACTTTTCTTATGAAGATTGTAAATATTCTTCCATGTATTGGTGGCATTCCTTACCACATGTTCAATGCCAATGACTAGTATCAAGTAGGTGTTAAATTTCAATGTAAGTTTCACTTTATTCTACTTGATGGAATCTTTTACTTCTTTATCATTGAGACTTGACATGAGTTGTCTTAGAGTCAGCTCATATATGTTCCCATCTTGGCTTGATTCTCTCCATTAGTTCTTTTGGAATCTACTACACAAGTTGGTCTGGTGAATGTTTCCATTTACCTAGTTTAGACATAACCATGCCTTCAATTTATTGTCTTTCTTCTACATTTGTGGTCTCATATCTCAATGATTTAAAGTTTTCCATGCCATATCTAGCATTAGTTTCTTTTGATTTCTCTTGAAATGTGCATGGAGGCCATTTGAAAATCACATCCTCTACTTCTTAACCCAATTTCAGTTTCTTTCTAGATGTTTTTCTTGTAAACACTACAGTAGATGACTTGGTTAGTTTGGTTCTGATAACCTTACTTTTCTTTTTAATTATCTCTTTTTCTTTAGATTTTGCTTCATTTGCCTCATCTTTTGCATCATATTCTTCTATTTCATCTCCTTTATCTTCTATCAATAGGAGAGTAGAGTTAGTTTGTCTCAATTTAGCTATCTTTTTCTTTCCTTTGTTGACAGTTTGAGGAAGTTTTATATCTAGTTCAATTATTTCTTTAGCTTCATCATATTTACCAAAATATGTGGCCTTTAGATCCACAAGTTCATTTAATAATGCCTCAATGATATCTCTGGTGTAATCAATATTGACCTCATAACCTAGTGGCTTGACCCATAACACTCTAGATTTTATTGCTTATATATACACTTTGTCACAATTTACCATAAAACAAATATCATCCTTGTAATCTTCAACAAGTTTCTTTGGGATCCTAAATCTATTATTCATCTTATCCTTGAATGCATCAATATAGTTATCCATTATTCTGACATAATTTTCTCCCATTTTTGTTATATACTCATTGATTTGATGAAGAATAGACACATATTTTCTCCATACAATGGTACCTTTTCAAGGAAAAAACTTTTTCAAAAAGAAAAATAAACAAGTTAGAAGTGATCCAACCTTACATGAGTTATTCTTCGATGACCTTATGCTATTCATGCTTTTGTTAAATTTGTTCAGCATCAACTTGGCAAGGTCAAAGGACATGTTGTTCTTAACCACTTTGAATGCGAGATCCACTGCTTCACATCATACACTG
This sequence comes from Cupressus sempervirens, assembly GCA_028749045.1. Lineage (NCBI taxonomy): Eukaryota > Viridiplantae > Streptophyta > Pinopsida > Cupressales > Cupressaceae > Cupressus > Cupressus sempervirens. Next base: position 488,823,087 of record CM053787.1, read on the forward strand.
TTGGGTCAACTAGAGCTATATATTTTATGTGTAGGTACATGAATTCCAAACTTCAGCTCTATGTCAACTACACATCTAATCTTCATACCCCTTTCATCCCATTTGGTAGGGGTTTTCTTCTCCAATTCTATCTAACTTAGGTTTTTTGTGGTTTTTGCCTTCACCAACACTGGGAGCCCTATGACCCAATGAATCATTCTCTTTATTATGGGAATAGGTTGCTCCAATAATAACTGCCCATTGTGCACATGGCTAAGGATAAATCTTATTCCTTTTATTTGAAAATCTTAGGGCATGAGAGGAATGTGGGTTAAACCATAGGCTTCCAAATATTTGTGTTCTACTTTCAACACACCATTCACACATAGCTTCTCCAAAGTTTTATCCATTTATAAGGTTCCTATATCTTAAATCAAACAATAAAAATATGAGAAAATGTCATTAACCAGAATTACCTTTGATGGAATGTATGATTGTGCTCCAATTGGATCAAGGGTTTCCACAATAGCCAGACTCAATTTTAAATCTAGTGTCTTCCATTCAACTCCTCAAACTAACATCTTAGACCCCTTCTTGGTTTTTCTACTAGATGATGCCATTGCTTAGTAGGGTTTTAGAAAAGATGGAAAACTTCAAAAATAATTCACACAGATCACTAGGATGCACATAAATTGCTCTTCATACAAGCTTTTGAAAATTCACAATAAAAAATGAATTTGGTTTCTCCCTTTTAAATAAATTTTTCTTTTCAATCTCCATAAATGCCTAGTATGTTCACTTGGTTGATGATAGACTATCTTCCACTTAGCTTGAATTAATTGCTCACTAGAGTCATTCATGACTTGGTGTCCACACAACAACTTAGTTACTCTCGACCTTGCTCAGTAAGGTCCAAAATTCTTTAGATGCTTGGTGATCACTTTACATCTTGAATGCTAATATGGATTTTTCTTGCTGGCTATCTGGAACTGACTTAGGATGTCTTCTTCAAAATCTTAGTTCTAGTTATCCTTGTGGGAGATCAAGTAGAAGTGTTTGAGTCACCCAATTCTTGAGTGACATTTTATTCATTGCTTAGACTTGCATTCTTAGAAGATTTTGGAATCCATTGCTATGTCATTTTTTTTCTTATGTTATCAGCCTTGGCTTTCTTTTCATTTTCAATTCTTCCAATGTTCATACAGTTCTTCATAAGATGTCCAAGTTCTATACAAATAAAGTATCTTCTAGTGGTGTCTCTTGTCCTCATGTGATGTGTTACACAATTTATTCTAATGTTTCCAAATTCTCTACAGTATTGACATCTCCACCAAGTGTTATAGTCCCAACCAAATATAGCTTTAACAATTTGTTCTACTAGATTCAATATATTGGTTTTGCATTCAAAAGGTTTGTGCCCATGTTTCTTGCATTTGTGACATTTTCCTTCAAATTTAGGCTTCTCTTTTCATTCATTAGCTCTATGACCATGATTATTGCAATCTATTGAATTTTTCTTTACCATTACTCCAACATTTTTATGATGTATGACCTAGCTTACCATAGTGATAGCAAGTAGGTCTTTGATTCTTTTGAGCTCCTTGCTTGGATGATTCACCTTCTTTTGTATATCCAATTCTTTTTTTTCTTTTCTATTTGTATTGGATTTTATCATTCAATTGATCCATGTCTACTTAAGATTTCATTATTCTCTCATTGGTTTTCTTTTTAGTGTTTAGATCATTCTGCAATCTTTCATTTTCTGATCTCAGATTCATGATTTCTTCATTTGTATTAGTAATTTGATCAATGAAGTCTACCTATTGAAGGGATAAATGCTGAATTTCATTATTCTTTCCTTCTAACTCTTCTTTTATCTTGTTTTTCTCTTCCATGACTTCACACAATCTTATTGACTGAATTTCTTGTTCTCTATTTAGTTTTCTTACTTCTAGAAGTGTACCATTCTTTTCTAATAGTTCTCTAATCGCCCTATTAGCTTCATTTGATTACTTTCTGAATAGATATCTTCAATTCTTTCTTTAATGTAGAGTTTTTCATTCATCTGTATTGCAAGAACTTTTCTTCTTTTTAGGGCTCGAGAGAGTTTCTCCTTTTCTTTCTTAAGTTTTCTAATAGCCAATTCCAAATCTATCTTTTCATTGTCAATAGCCTAATAAAGTTTGAATACCTTCATTACCTCTGATCTTTTCTCAAGCTATTAAAAATTTTCTTTGAGAACCACAAAGCTTTGATACCAATTTTTGGAAATATAAGATAGGCTAAGTTAATGAGAGGGGAGGGGTGAATCAGTAACCAATGAAACTTAATCTTAATTCATCAATTAATCCTTCATGTTTATTTTGATCTAATTGCATTCATGAAAAACTAAAAGCATTAAAACATTCATAACACTTTGACACAAAATATGGTGACCCATAAACCATTCAAATAGAAAGTAAAACTAGGGTGGGGATGATACCCACAAGCTTTCATATTATAGTATAAGGTTGGCCTTTTAAGGCTTGCGATTATCACTTCTCATGATCTTCCCTATTAGGAGTAATAGGGATTGCTACGTCCACCTTGTAAAAGGATTTATAAATGTACAATAAATTATGCACTCTTTAAAGAGATTTACTAAAAAATATTAAGTCTACATTGTGAAAGAATTTAACTATTCCACCTACTAGGATGAACTAGTGGGTGATCTCTGATCTTCAACTTGATTTTTTGAATGAGATTCCTTTGAGCATAATGATCACCTTGCTATGATTGATAAATCTTTGTTTCTCCTTATACTATTGTAGCCTTTTTAATTTTCACTTCTTCTTCTTAATGCATATACTTTCATTCATCTATATCTCTTTGGATGTGATACAATACACTACATATATACCAATCCAATTAAAAATTCATCTAAGTTAGCTACAATAAAAGTTTCACCAAAATATAAAAAGTTGGCCCAACTGTTGGTACTTGAGTTCTAAAGAAAAACTTGGTGAGGTTTTGATACTTAGCAACCATTGTGAACACTCGACACCATCATGCACTCGGTAGACATAGAAGCTCAGTTCATACAAATCACTTCCAAGTAGTTTGAACTCAACCTCCACTGATGACTTGGTGAACACTTGGTTGACATTTCATATCTCATTCAACACTATCTTTGTGAGCTAGGTATAAACTGAATCACTTGGTTGACACTACATAGCTTGGTCAACACTAGATTCACATTGCTGAAACTGTGAACTTTGTACACACTAGAAAACTCAGTTTGCATTGAGAACCTTGGTAAACACTATGAAACCTAGTTTAAATTGATAATTACCAAATTGGTAGATACTTCTTAGTGCAAACTAAAAAAAATTCTTGAAACTTGGTAGAAACTGTAGAACTTGGTAGAACCTAAATTACTTGGTTAACATTGTTAATTGCACAATAAGCTCAGTAGCTACTAACCATTTGAATAAGTGTGTGTCTCACTAATAAATTGATGTAGAGGCATCATAAAAAACCAAAAAATCAGTAGGACCCATGCTTATCTTTTCAAAATTCATTTAATAATTCCATTATTATACATCTCAAGAGGCAAAACAAAACACTTTCCAACCCAAGTCTACCAATACTTCATCGTTTGCATAGTCTGATTTCTATTCCATAGAATATCATTCATAACTTTATTTTCTAATATTTTCTTGCCAAACCCTTTAGATTAATTATTTATCATCAATCCTTCTAAAATATATCCAAATCTAAGCCCAATCCAACAACCCAGTTACAAGTTATGATCTCTTTATCAAAACCCAATTTTTTTGTCAAAAACCAAAAGTAAAACCCAAAACCCTACTTGTGGCATCTGATATCTTTCTCAAAACAAATCCAAATGAAATAAAATAAATTTATAATTAATCCTTTGGTATTATATTTTCATTACCTATAAGCCATTTAATTTTCCCATTCATAAATCATTTTACAAGCAAAACTCACTGCCTGCAACTCCAATGGAGATCTTTAAAAACTAGTTTCCACTCAAATGTATATAACTTTCACAAATATGCACAAAAAAAACTCAAAAAAAAAAGGGAAATTTAGTTCACATATCTTTCCAATGAATATTATCAGAGGTCCTCATTCTCCAAATTGTGTCTGTACCAAATATTTCACTTAGACTATGCTCAAGTAGTCTCAAATCTGTAAATAACAACTTTTGCCAAATCTTCCATAACTTATTAATTTATCAACATAATCACTCCAAAATAGAACCAAAAAAAATATTATTCATCCTAATTTAAATTAATTACACTTTTTACAACATTTATAGGTTTTACAAGTCTGTACAAGACCTAGAAATGACATAAAAATAGTTAACACCAATCAAAACTGCAAGTTATGAAGATACCAATTGTTTCAAAATGATCTTCCTCTTCTCATTCATTCAAATCTGATTTAGAAAGACCAATAAAATAATTTTATAGTGTTTGTGGTAGTTTACAACTTCCCAACAACCTTTTGAACCAATAATCCTTCCCCTTACAACATTTTGCACTTTTTTTGACAACATTATGCACTTTATGCATTTTTGCATTACAACTTTTTATATCATTGTCTCAACTTCACAATTTTAACTCCAAACTTTAAAATTATCTGAATGGACACTTGAATCACCCTAAAATGGACTCAGTAGACATTTTACATCAATTTTAGCTTTTATTAGGCATTCTTTCATATTTTGATCTTCTTGACAAAACTAGGACCTTAACATGACAACATTAACAATGTCATACAAATAGCTTCACATAGCCTTACATATCAACTAAAATATCTCACAAATGAATGAAATATATTCTAATATCTGATCTAATGAATCTTAACCTCATGCAGCTTGGGTGTTCCTACACCATAAACAAACTTGACCATACTGTCAACATAACAATGTTCCTTTCACTCATCCTAACCATTCTACTATGGTTCCTAGTTTTTCACATTTAGTTTATTCCATCTATCCCTTCAAATAATTTCACCATCCTTATTTTAGTTCAAATGGTGTTTTCTTTGCAACAACTACTTGCTTCTTTTGCTTTATCTAAGTTCAATGTTCCTACATGTGATATGAGTAGTCCTTTGTCTTTTGACATTATCCGTACTAGTTCTCCTTTACAAGTTGTTATGCCTCACCTTGACACTTACAATGGTTAAGGTGATTTTGTGACACATCTTAAGACTTTCCAAGTTCTATATAGTGACTATGCTCATGACCATTGGATTTTAGCTAAGTTATTTTCTTGCACTTTCTGTGACAAAGATTTGCAATGATATTTCTATTTTCCAACTTATTCTATTGATTCATTTCATAAATTTTATAATGCCTTTATACAACAATTTCAAAATAAGATTGGTGCTTCTATTTCTTTGACTGATTGATGTATTGCAAACAAGGTCCTAAGGAGATAGTGACTAGTTTTATTAGTAGATAACATTTTCTTACCGAGTTCACCTCTTTTTTACAACTTTGTGCAACACTTCATCATTATCAATTACAAGTGAGTTAGTTTTAGGGAACCACTCAAATGGATCCTATAACCATTGATAAGAGTGATGTTGTGCCTAATCCTAACATATTTCACAAACCTAAAACCTATGTCAAGAATTAAAAAAAATACAGTAAATGATCAAGTAGCTCTTGCCTCTCGTAGTGCCATTATTTTTCCCTCTATTTTTTGGATGAACTGTAAGTTTACTCCTCTCTCTAAGTCTTTGTATTCTATTATGAATAGTTTATTTAGTGCTAATATGATTATGTTTCCTGCAGTTAAATGACATTTTCCTTCTACTAGATCAAGTCCACATTTTAATCCTTAATTTTTTAAAATTTCATCACCAACCTCGACATGATACCAAATCTTGTTACTCTTTGAAACATAAAATTCAAGATTTCATAGATGTTAATGCTTTATCTATTGAGCGTTAAGATAGTGGGAATCAATATGTAGCAACTCCTAATCATAATATTTAAATTTATACTAATCATTTACCTCAGCATACTATAAACACTATTTTTTATCATAGTTCTTCTTTTGTTTCTCCTAAATTGATTATTTCTTATAATACTTTAGGACTAGTGAATGATAATATTGTTAAGGTTACAAGAAATGTATAGTTTAACCTCCACCTCCATCTAAGAAATTCATTCCTTATCCATCTAACAATCAACATAAACCAAAATTTAAATGTACTAGAGCACTTAGTATTTCATTCATTGGTACTAATGCATTTAAGGCTCTATATGGTCATCTCTATACTTCTACTTAGATTGCTAAATTTCCTTCTTATAGGTGTCTTGTTGATTGTAATTCTATGGTTGACATTATCACTAAGGAACATCTTTATAACAAAGGGAGACAACTTGACTTTTATGATTCAACTTATACTTGGATTCAAAGTTGTAATGGCTTCTTGTATCCTCTACATGGTTCTATCTCTTTTGTTATTGAGCTCTATGATAAAGTGGTGAATATTACCTTTGTGGCCCTTTCTACTTCTAATCATTTTAAAGTGAAGCTTGGATTTTCTTGGTTAACTACTATGCGAGTTGGTTCTTCTCTTATCCATAAATGTATTAAATTTCCTTAAGATAATGATATCGAGAAATTCGTAGTCTTTATCATCTTTCTAAACCTTCATATTGTACTATTCTTGATTTATTTTTTCCTTCTCTTCCTACTACTCCTACTAATAATTCACACTATATGTTCTTTTCATACAAAAAATAGAAATGTCAAAAGATTGTTGATTTAAGTTAGCCTTGTGGTCTTTCTCCTATAACTTCATCACTAATTTATTTTGATTTTTCTATATCTAATGGTTAACCACCTATTTCATCTCTTGATCCTCCTCATGTGGTTCTTCCTCAGAGTATGGTTTCTCCTATGCTAGTTCCTTCTTACACATCTCAACCTTCTATTTTTCCACCTCTTGTGTCATTAGAAGGTAAGGAACCTATCATTTTTTTATCTTCCTATTGATAACAATTGTTCAATTGTATATTATCATTGATGTTACACAAATGTTATACTCTTACCAAGTGTTTCCAGTTGGAACCGAGTTTAGAAGACTCTAGTATTTGTTGAGAAGAATTTTAGAAGAAGAGAAGTTTAGGAATTCTTGTGTAAACTAAGTCAAGTCAATTACCAAAGGAGTTCAATGTAAACTAAGTCAGGTTGGTTACCAAGGAAATCAGTAATCAAGTGACCTAGTTTTATCCAACTTTCAACAGATTAATTTTATCCATTTGTTGGTTTATGCAAGTCGAATCATTGGATGTTATTTTTCTTTTTGTAAGGTTATTCAAACTGACTTGACATTGGATTTCATATATATGAAAGGTCAAAATGTGGATTGAATAGTGTGCAAGAAGAAGAGAAGATTAGATGTGAATAAAGAAGGATATATAATTAAGAGAAAAGTGTCCAAGGAGTTACAAAGAACATTCTAATCAAGGAAGATGTAGAGGATAAGCTAGAATAGTGATCTAAATTTGCAATCTAATTGCTTCATCAATCTAATCACTAATTGTTACTCTCTAACAATTGTAGCAGTAAAGAAATCTCTTAACAGAGTTGACTTAACAATGATTTTTAATTCCTCTAACCATGTGGAATTTCTATATTGAAGTGTCTTAAGACCTCTAAAAAGGCCGCTCCTAACATGGTGATTTAAATCCTTTAATAGTGTCACACCTAACAATGTGTTTTGTAACCTTTAATAGGGTTGGTTACTAATAGGGCTCACTTCAAAAGAGTAAAAATTTGTCACTAGTTGAATTGGTCATTTTTTCACATTGGGTTTCTTCATTAAATCTTTGTGTCTCATGTGTTCATGTTATTTACTTATTGCTTTATATTTCTACAACTAAGTTATTAAAGGTTAATACACATTAATATATCATAATTCTTTGTTAACTGAGTTATAGTGTATATATAATTCTAGTTGAGCTATGAGTTTCAAGGAAGTTTTATTAACATCTAATGGATTTGAAATTATTTTAGTGGTAATTGATTCACTCCTCCTCTCTCAGTTACTCATCTTATATTTCAAAAAATTGGTATCATAGTTGTTAGTGCTTGCAAAAAAGGTTTCAAGAACATAAGATAAAGATTAAGACGTCCTACAGAAGAGAGATTCCCAAGTTGAATAGAGATAACTTCAAAGAATGGAAGGAACTCATGAGGTTGCATTTGGGAACCATTAGACATATATGCCTAAAATTTCTAGACTAGTATGTGTCACCTACTAATTCTTTGACTGTGGATCTAATTATAGATAAAAATAATCACAACACAATGATGATTGGCATTGCTTCTACTCTATATTATTTTGAATTTGATGAAGTCAAATATTTTCCTACTACTCATGAAATGTGGCACAAGCTACAAAACATATGTGGAGGAGATGACAATGTGAGGAGAGAAAAAGGAGAAAGTTTAAAAGGTCAATTTTATCAAATGAAGATGAGAGAAGATGTAAACATTGCAAAATATAGTGAGAGAATCAAACCAAGTGTGAGTGCAATCAGAACCTCAGGAGAAAAAATTGAAGATACAATAGTAGTTAGCAAGGTATTAATAACTCTTTTTCCTATTTATGCAATTAGAGTTTCAATTGTTCAAGAGATGATATGCGATACCAAAAGTGATATAATTTGTTGAAGTTGATGAAAGATCAACCCCACATCTTGCAAGAATCACCTGCATGCAAACACCTATCATAGAAAGAGAGAAGAAAAAGCTATGGAGGACAGAATTCCTAGATCCATAGATGAGACATTCTTGATATGTAAAAAGAGAGATTTTTATTATCAAAAGTGAATTAATTAGTTACAAAGACAGATTGTCCTTATAAAGGAAATTGAAACCCTAAAAAGGTATAACCTAGGTTGCATAATAAAAATTAATTAAAAAATTTATTATTAGATGCCTAAATTTTAGCTTAAGTAGATTAGAGTTAATTAGAAAATATCTAATTACTCTAACACCCCTCCCTAAAATAAACTTCGGGAGTAGCTAAAAACCTAGAAACTACTATAGAAAGTAGAAATGAGCCCCAACAATAAATCTTGATGAGGTACCAAAGCACAACCAAATCTTTGAAAAGAGCAGAAATAGAGAAAAACACATGGGAAAAACCCTACTCCAAAAAGAGATTGAAAACATGCTAAAAAAAACTAGCGAAGGATTAAAGAAGCCTCCAAACTAGGGAATGCCCCAGAAGATAGGAACAAAAGATGATCATGAAGAAAACCACTGAAGCATGTAGAAGATGTAAAGCTCTATCAAAATTAATTTATGATCTAAAGAACCTCCATTGAAATAGAACTTGACCAGGTATAGAAGGTTGTAGTTTGCATCAAATCAGGAGGCACACAAAAGAAAATAACTAAACTCAGTGATAAAGATGGCATGAAACACCAAAGCCTGAACAACTGATAAATCAAACTAAGGAAGCATGAGAAACAACAAACCACAATCAAGATGCATAAAAGAGTACATATGTATGTACTAAGGTGATCAATCTCAGACATGTCATCAGGCTAATTTCATAGAAGGGACACTCACTAGACAAAGGAGTCTATAGCACACAAAGGCTAAACATCAACCTCCCCATGACACTTTATTAGAGTAGTGCATGTACAATAAAGAACAAGATATGGTGAACCCCAAGAATACTATAATCTGCATGAGTGTCCTCAAATGGAACTACTTGAATCAAAAAGAAAAACAAGGAAAAACAAATGAAATTAAAATATAGATGCAATATGGCACTTTACCTCAATGCATTTAAAAGAATGCATACAAATGATGTCTAAATAGACTAGAAGAGCCATAAGACTAATATAATAGATAGTACTATAAGAATTTGGCTCTAGATGCTCCCAATTTTTACGGATCCTTTAGATTTAGGTTGAGGTGCTGAAACATGAATGGTCTCAAATGGCTATGTGTAGAGAATCTCCCTCGGCTTTTATACCATGTAAGAATTTGGCTTAGGCCAAAATTCACCCAAGAACTAAAGAACTCAACACAAACACATAGTAGACCAATAGAGAGAGTATGATCAAAATCATATTGCTTACTATTTAGAAGCATGTGCATACACACTAGGAGTGCTTGCATATAAAGGCCTCTTAGGAAGCACCTAAAATGACTTTAGAAACAACCAGGAGTAGGACAACAAATCACCTTATCCAACATTCTAGATGAATGGGTAAGAATGACAAAGTGTCATATGTGTGTTATGAGTAAACTACAAAAAACTAATAGAGTGTTCCTATGAAAAATCTAGAAAAATAACTAGCATCACTAAAAAAAAGGTCAGAAAGACCTTTCCAATGATATAAAGAATTCCCAGATTGGAGATTAGATGCTCAAGATATGCCTCCTGGAGTGCAAAATTGTATCCCTAACTTTAACAACAGAAAATGTCACAAAAAAACATGAAAACTAAAAACAAACTATGTCACTATAACTACCTTAGAACCAACTTTCCAACGATATCTCTTTTTTTTGGAAAATGGAGTCTATATTCCTAAGATATGAGCAACAAAATGAAGGTAGGTCCAAATAGAGCCTAAAGAGGTGATAAAAAAGTTGATGCAATGCTAACATCAGCAAGTGATGAGCATAAATTTAATGATCAAATGACTAAAGATGCAAAAAAATGCCATAAATTGACCCCTATCAAAAAAAAAAATCCAATCATTAGAAACAACACAAAGATTGTAAAAATTAGTGTCATCAATAAAAGAGCTAGTGTTGGAGTAAAACTATGGTGGCCAAAAATCCATGTGACAAAAACATGGGTAGTCCCACACCACAAACTTCCATGCATAAACTGCACAATGGTTTGAATAACACCACTCATAGGGAGAAAGCCTTCAAATCAACCCATAAATTGTGGCAAATAATAAAGCCACATGGAAAAAAAATGAAGAAGGTGGTCTTTAACATAGAACTAGAGATTCAAATCATGCAAAGAAAAAGCCAAGTCAAGATTTGGATATCCACGACTGACATGGTGTGCATGGAAAAATCTTCAAAGCACATCCTCCATGCATATGGGGACCCAAGGAACACTGATGTGGACTAGCAAGGCATAGGTGGGCCAAATTAAAGACCCATCTCCCTAAGAAAAGGGTGTTATTCACCAAGGTCAATGGCCCACTAGTAGGTAGTGTATGAACAACCTTTACAAATGTGGCCAAATTGAAAAACAATGCTCCCAATCAAATATGTGAACCAATAAAATCACCAAATATATCGCAATAATAAGGTGTAGATCCTAGGAAGAGGTGCTAGGATCTCTAAAGAACCACCTGTGATAATAAATCATAGGTTTTTCTAAGAAATCAAAGGCAAAAATTCCAAGTGGGAGCCACTACAAAAAGACTCCCTCGATTCAATACAAAATAACTCTAAAAAATGAAACCCTCTAAAAGAAAAAGTGTAGATCTAAAAGCCAATCTAGACCTCTTATAAATAGAATTGGGGCATGAAGATTTGGGCCTCTGATGCCATGTTAAAGTTGATGAAAGAGAAACCCTATAACTCCCAAGAATTACCTGCATGTAAACACTTGTCATAGAAAGGGAGAAGAAAAAGCTATGGCAGATGGAATTCCTAGATCCATAGATGATACATTCTTGATGGAAAAAAAGAGAACTTGCTATTATCAAAAGTGAATTAATCGGTTACAAAGAGAGATCATCCTAATAAAGGAGATCAAAACCCTGAATAGGTCTAACCTAGGTTGCATAATAATAATTAATAAAAGAATTAATTATTAGATTCCTAAGTTTTAGCTTAAGTAGACTAGATTTAATTAGAAAATATCTAATTACTCTAACATAACTTTGGATGCACTAGTGGGAAGGTTAACATCTCTTAAGTTGGATAACTTTGATAACTATCTTCCTAGATCTCGCAACATAAAATCAACAATCAAAGCAAAACTAACCCTTGGTAGAAAGGGAGGAAAATCAAAAGGCAAATAGTCTGATAGTGAAGAAGATGAATAATCTAATAATGATCTTAAATCCATTGAAGCCCTACTTGCAAGGAGGTTACCAAAAGGAAAAGGTAAATATAAAGGAAAAATTCCATTGATTTTTTTTTTATTGTAAAAAATTTGGTCACATTGTTGCAAAATGTCCATACAAGGAAAGTAAAGATGAAAAAACTTCCAACATGTTCAAAGGCAAGAAATATTTCAAAAGCTATAAAGACTACAAAGACAAAGGTAAGAAATCTTGTTATATTTCTAAAGATTCTGACAATGATAATGAAGATGAAATGGTATATATTACTATTAAAGATGAATCAGTTGATGAGGATAATGAAAATATGGCACTTATTTTCATGTAAGAAGGAATGACACCTGTATAATACATAGTGGTTTCTCTCATTACATGACTGGTTATAAAACTAATTTTGAACACTTGGAGCACTATGATGGTGGAAGTGTTAAATTTGGAAATAATAAACAATGTTATGTGAAGGGAAAAGGTTACATTGCATTGACTAATGGAATCATATGTGATAATGCCTACTTGACTGACGAACTAGGACATAATATTCTATGTGTGGCACATTTGAACAACATTGTATACAATGTATAATTCATGAATGAGAAGGTCAGGGTTCTAGATGGTAAAGGAAACCTAGTTGGAATTGGCAATTAGACAAAAGATAATTTGTTTTTACCTAGACTTAACTGAAACAACATGTTTTCTAGCTTAGACAGAGGAACCTAAGTCACAGACTATGGGAACTAAGTCTTAGACAGAGAAACCCAAATCACAGACTGTGGGAACCGAGTCTTAGTCAGAAGAAGCCAAGTTGCAATCAGAGGAGATATTGAAGACCTTTGGAATGGAATATTCCAAACTAGTTGGAACATCTATGTCTACTAGACATAAATTATCCAAGGATGATGATTCAAAATAGATAAATTAGACTACCTATAGGTCTATGATTGGAAAACTTTAGTATGTTGTTCATACAAGACCTAATATTGCATTAGCAATTGGTATAGTTGAAAGATTCTCTACAAATCCCACAAAAAATCATATGATGGCAATTGAAAGAATTGTGAGATATCTAAAAGGCACTCAAGACTATGCTCTATGGTAAAGAAAGGAGGAACTTTGAGCTAAAATGCTTTAATGATGTTGATTGGGCTAGAAGCATTGATGACATAAAGAGTACCAATGTAGGAGAATTCTTTCATGGAAAGAGGTTAGTATCTTGGACAAGTAAGAAGTAGAATTGCATCTCTCAATCTATAATAGAGGAAGAATATATTTTGGTAGTAGTTAATTACTCCAACATAATGTGGTTGAAGCAACTATTATCAGGAATAAAGGAAGAAATCAAGGATTCAATGGTAATCTATTGTGGTAACACAAGCATAATCAATATATCTAAAAATCCAGTGATGCACACCAAGATAAAACACATTGCAATCAAATATCATTTTTGAAAGAATTAGTTCAAGATAAAAAGGTTACATTGGAATATGTTAACTCAAAGGAGTAGGTTGTTGGAATATTTACCAAACCATTACCTAAGGATGCATTTTTGTAACTAAGAGGAAAGCTAGGGGTCATTCCCCTAACTCATGTTCACTAGAGTATAGATTAGTGATGCATCAACCAAACTACTTTGAAGATCTATCAAGGTGATTCAAAGAAGTTAGAACTCATTGCATATGAATTAGTACATTAAGTACATTGTGAAATCACTATGTCAAGTCCTTGGCATTTGATGTCAAATAGGGAGACAATCATGTCATATATTCATTACAAGAGATTGGTGTAATCAGAGAAAAATCAAAGGTAGTAATACATCAAAGGGAGAACTTGATCTGATGGAGTTAGAAGATAATATGGAAGAGGGAGAATCTCAAAGGGATTTATCATGGATGTATGGAGAATAAGAATGAATCTAAGGATATTATAAAATCTTAAAAATAATTTGATTCCTTTAAGTTTTATTTTCTTAATGACATGTTGTGTTGTCATCAATTCCAAAGAGGGATATTGTTTATAACAATTATTCAATTGTATATTTTCATTGATGCTACACAAATTTTATACTCTTACCAAACACTAGAAATTGGAACTGAGTTTAGAAAAACTCTAGTATTCACTCAAAGAAATTCTGAGTTGGGTTGGTTACCAAAGGAGTTTAGTTTAAACCAAGTTAGGTTAGTTACCAAGGAACTCAATAACCAAGTGACCTAGTTTTAGCTGACCTTCAACAAGTTAGTTTCATCCATTAGTTGGTTTATGCAAGCTAACTCGGTAAATGCTAATTATTTGATTGTAAGAGTATTCAAGCAAACTTGAAATTGAATTTCACAAATATGAAAGGTCAAGATGTGGATTGAATAGTGTGCATGAAGAACACAATATTAGATGTGAATAAAGAAGGATATTTGATTAAGAGAAAAGTATCCAAGAAGTTGCAAAGAATATTTTTCTCAAGGAGGATCTAGAGGATAAGACATAACTATGATCTAAATCTACAATCCAATTGCTTCATCAATAAAATCAGTCATTGTTACTCTCAAAAAATTGTAGTAGTGAAGAAATCTCTTAATAGGGTTGACTTAATAGTCATTTTGTAGAACATCTAACTAGGTGGCCTTTCTAGATTAAACTATCTTTAGACCTATAACAAGGCCACTCCTAAAAGGGTGCTTTAAATCCTTTAATGGGGTCACAACTAACAATGTTTTTTGTAATCTTTAAAAGGGTTGACTCCTAACAAGGATCACTTCATAAGAGTGAAAAGTTGTAACTAGTTCCATTCATTGTTTTCCCAAATTGGGTTTAAATGTTAAATCTTGGTGTGTCATGTGTTCATGTTATTTACTTATTGCTTTATCTTTCTGTAACTAAGTTACCAAAGGTTAATACACATTAATATATCATATTTCTTTATTAATCGAGTTATAGTTTATATCTAATTCTAGCCGAGCTATGAGTTTTAAGGAAGTTTTATTGACATCTAAGGGATTTGGAATTATTTTAGAGGTAACAAATTCACGCCTCCCCTTTCAGTTACTCCTCTTATATTTCCAACACTTCCTTCATCTTCCCAACAAATTTCTAATAAATTTAAGTATAACTGACATTCTTGGGAATGTCAAGGGAACTATCAAGCTCATGCTAAAGCTTGTATGAATTCTTCTCATCATCATATATCAATTGATAAGGTTAATGATATGCATATTCCTATTTTGGATTTGATTACTATTAATTTATATGAGGAAGATACATTAGATGATGAGAATGAGATTATTGATATTAATGTTGATTTACCCAACATACTTTCTATGGATCTTATACTTACATCTACACCTAAGCATAGAGACAATCCTAAGAGTCCTTCTTTGGATTTAGATACTATTCCTACTATGTTGGAAATGGATCCTCTTGCAAGTTTTCCACCTTCTCTTATTATTATTGATCGAGATAGGGGATGAGGGAAACATTCTTGAAGTGGGTTGTCTAGCATAGTAGCGTTTTGTGTGTTTTCTTGTTATTATGTTCTTACCCTATGTCTTGCTTGTTGAATTTATGTTCAAATTTATTTAAATGACCCTTATCACTTAGTTTGCACAAGGTGATAGAGATATTGTTGCATTGTCATATTCTTCTATTTGCATCTTACTTCTTTTTGGTGTTGTTCTGTGTTATATTGTAATTGTGCTACTTTTTTTTACTTGTTTCCTTGTGTTTTCTCCTTATATTTTCAACATGATAGCACTGATTATTTTTGGTCTCTATAATGGTGATCCAAAAAGATTTTTTTTTCTAAATTATCTTATGTATCTTTCTTCTGTGGTTTTATTCTATTTCATTTGGGGGATGATGAAATTTCTTGCTTGATATAATGCTTACATATTATCATAAAATAGGTTTAGCACCTATTTAATGCAAGCTCATCATGTTCTTTCTCTCTCTCTCTCTTTCTTTTCCCCTTCCCTATTCTATCATTTCTCCTAGGTGGAATTGTGGTAAAACCTAACCGATCCTCTTCAAATATCTTATTTTCATGGTGATAAGATTGAGGTAGGATCTATTTTTTCATATTTCCTTGATTTCTATCCACCTCTCCACTAGATTTTTCTCATGACACTAAAATAGGGTTTCCTTGGAATCAAAGCATGGTTTTCATATTCTAAGACCTATTTTGGGGTCACCAAATTGTCCCTAGGATTTGTGCACCTAGAATTGAGGGGTAAAATGTACACTTGATAGGCCAATAAGGGGTGTAGAGTGCCCTCTATAGGGTCCTATTTTGAACCTTTTTCTATGGGTCCTATATTTTGGATAATCATGTAAAAATTCTATGATAGATGACTTGCAAGAGTTAATTAATTCTAATCTCCATATAAATCCCTCCATTTTCTCCATCTCACATACATGATCATATCGTATCATATAATATCATATAAATAAATTGCATCCATGAGCTCTAACTTTCAAGGATTTAGGTTTTCAAGTTTTAAGCTTTTAAGCATTCAAGTTTTCAAGTTTCAATGTTTCAAGCATTCATTCAAGCATTCTTATATTAACGATCAAGGATTCAAGCACTCAAAAAATTGAAGGAGTTTATCTTCAAGATGTTATTCAATCTATTCAATCTCCTTTGGTACATGTTCTACATCAATTGATCTCATCTTCTTGGTCCAAATCCATTGGTGAAGATAAGCATATTGCATTCAATTCAAGAGATTTGGTTTTCTAAGGTGAATTCATAATTTTCTTTACTTTCATGATATTTCAATTATTTAAATTCAAGGTTAATTTCTAAACTATGACTTAACCATGGAAATCTCCCCATCATCAATAAAACCCCCTTTTTATTATAGGTTGCAGATCTCTGATCAACAAACAAAGTTGTAGATTGGAGTACCCTTTTTGGCTTTCTCCAAAACTGTGAAATTAGAATTAACATCGGACATAGTCAATCATAGTCACACTGCACCCCTAGTGTGCTAGTTTTCCTCTAATGCACCACTTTTCATCTAATAGATCACCAAATTATTTTTGGGTTTTGTCTATCACATAGGTTCAAAATATGAGTTCTTATTCCCTCTTCGTCAATTCAACATATCTTTATTCAACATATATCACACACTCAGAAGAAATTACACATATGTGTGTAGGTTATGTGGTGAACTTAGATTTTATCTCCTTGATTCACATTTCCTACCCCACACTTAGATTACTAATAGAACCTATTATGACCCCTTAGGACCTTAGATTATTAATAGGACCTAATAGAACCTATTGATACCCCTTAAGTCCTTAGATTACTAATATGAACTATTTTGACTCTCTCTCCTCTCTCTCTCTCTCTCTCTCTCTCTCTCTCTCTCTCTCTCTCTCTCTCTCTCTCTCATGGATTTGATTTGTTTACATTTGTCTAAATCTTTTAGATATTTAAATGTGCAATTTAATGTTTATTTTTAGATGTATGTATTGAATTTTTTTTTAATCTATGCATGTACATAAATTTTAAAAAATTATGCATGTACATTTAATTTATTTTGATGCACACTTGTAAATTTAGTTTAATTTATAAGACTTATTAATGGGTAAAAGCATAGATCTGTGTCACTATTAAGGATACCAAAACCTATTTTGGTCAAATCTCATTTCTCTATAAAAACTCAATTTTTTGTACCCTTTTATAGATCTTAGATTCAGTATCATCATTGTATAAATTTTTGAGTGATTTGATTAGTTATAATATGTTATAACTTCAAAATATTATAAGTCAATGTTTTAATATTTCTAAAGATGCTCCCTCATAAAAGGAAAAAAATGGAAAATCATATAAAAAAAAAATTAAAAATATATTTATCTCTAGAGGAGAGAGCCATCTTCACGAATATGTAACTTTTTTTTTTCAAGAAGGTGTAGATCTGATAGGGAAGTTTTGACAGGAGGAAAAAACTACTGGATTTTGACAAGTTCGAGCTTGAGTACTTATAACAAAGAAAATATAAATAAAAAATAATTATTTAATTTTTTGTTCCCTAGCTATACATGTTAATTTTCAAATCAGAACAAAAAGAAAGATGATTTGCATTTACTTGTTTGATGGGAACTACACCCTATATTTTTTTAGTTAAAAAAGGGACTTCAAAATAAAAGAAAATAAATAAATTCATACTCAATAAAATTATAAAAATTATTGGCCTAAAGTTTATCCAATTCTACGCATTCTATTAGTTTACATCATCTTCAAATTCCAAACACAAATACTATTATTTTTGTCATTAATGTTGAACTGTCACATTATGATATTTGTTTCTTTATAAAAGGTGAAAAAGGTTTGTGCTTTTACCCTAATAAGACCTATTATGACCCCTCAAGACCTTATATCACTAATATGACCTAATAATTCACATATTAGGTTATATTGAATACATGATTTTGTAACTATATACATACTCAAGTACTGAATATTAAGTGAACATTTAATTCACTCATATTACTCATAGATGGAATCCTGTGATAGAGATCATGGACCTTGGATTCACAAGTTTTCTTTTGATCAAGGAGAGGATCAGAGATAGCCTCAACCTTAGGATTAAGGATAAGGAGAGGGTAAGGGACATGGATATGAAAATAATTAGGAGCAAGGATAGAGATAAGGAAATGGATAGGAATAGGAACTACATGCTAATGTTCCCCCTATCCACCCTTGCACTCCTAATTTGGTAAGTATATTAAACTTTTCCACCTCAAACATTTCTAGACTCATATCATTAATTGAGAGATCTTAAGATCATCTATACAAAGATATTTGTTAGTAGACTTTGACAAGTCTTCAAGATCTTACTTATCATCTTAGATCATATATTGCATTTACACCATAGTCTTTGGATATGATTTTTTTTAAGCTTAAAGAAGAGTTATTAGGTGATATGTCCTTAGAGAAGGTTCAAATTCTAGTTTCTAAGAAGACTATCAAACAAGAGGTCTTCCTATTTTATGAGGGTAAGTCCCATGTCATGGGATATCATAATACTAAATGTTTTGTGACATATATTTCTTGTATGACTTACCCTAGATTCCTTGTAGTACATGGTTTTTATCCCAATAATGACCAAATTCCAATATATTTTTCCCAATATTTGTACATGAAGATTTGTTTTGAGCATCACATCAACTATTTAGACTTCTAGGATATTATGGTCTAATACACAACAAAGTTTATGGTCATTATCAATACTATCAAGTTGGTAGATCAAAAGACCCCAATAGAGACACTAGTGATGGTCACTACTATGGATAGTTTTTTAATTTTGTTTCAGAGGGAAGTTCTTGATTGGATATGACACATTACAATTGTATCTAGGATCATTTCATATGATAGTCTAGGTAGATATATTATGAGTCTATCAAATCAACACGTATCATCTTCAAAGGTATCATGTATCATTGAGTATTGCACCACCCACTAATGAGGTATATAGATTTTTACATCTTCCTACATCGAGTGATATGTGTGGCCCCAGTGGAGAGCCTAGACATATGGAGATTGCCTTGTATCTTCTAGACAATCTTTTATAGGCATATTCATACATTGCATATGTAAACAGGATAATTTTACATGATGTCAAAGAGGCATTTACACTTTCACATAGGCCTCTATTTAGAGTGACCCATGAAATTCCATTAGGTCATACACATCAGAGTACACAACACTTTGCATAGAAATTTGGCACTGAGCATTCTACACAACACTCTAGCACTCTAAAACCTCATGCTTAATACATTGTACATCACTCATCTCAAAACTCATATGCACATCAATCTATTGTAGCTCTACCTAAGTTTATCTTATGAGTTGGTCTATGTTTATTTATTACTATTGATGGACTTGAAATGCTTGATTAAAAGTTGCAACATTTGAGTTAGAGTCATGTTCCCACTAAGATAGTATCATACATGGACATTCTATTTCATCCTACTCACTCTACACCACTTCCATCCCATCTTGTTACTCCTTTGAACTCCTCATTATTATAGAGGATTTAGATGATTATACATTGAGTTTCTATTGATGAAACCTTAGTATGTATCACTAATGAATCACTTACTCCTCAAACCTAGGTATCTAATTTTTTTAAAAAATTACAATAACAAATTTCTATACACTTGAGTATATATTTAGGCTGTAATATTTATAAATAAATTATATTTTTGTAGGTATGGGTAGTAGAGAATTCTTCTTCTAGTGTTGGATTTGATCATGGTGGGAGGAGAGACACTATTGATGTGACACTAGCTACTCTTGGAGGTATAGATCTGATGGATTCAACACCCACTAGTGCTTTGGTGATTTTTTAATAGACTTTTAAATTAAGTCAATATTAGACACATGCAATTGTGTTAATGAATTTAAATTTGTTAAAATATTTTAAATTAGTTCCTATATCTACATCTATGTCTAATTAATTGTTTTAATTTAATTTGTAGGGGTTAGTTGATACTCCATAGAAATATGATTCTCATGAGTCTCGATCAAAGGGTTCCTCTATTCGTATGTGTCTAGATGACTCTCTAGTTTAGGACATGCACATGTTTACTTTAGCATTCATCTTCTCGAGATATACATTTATGATTAGACATTTATCCATGTATTGATATTTGTACATGTGTTTCTAGTTCATTTATGATACTTGATATAGTTATATGATTTGATATATAGTTGGACATGTTACATATGTTTCTATTTTATGATCCATGTGATATATATTTTGTGTTTATGATTATATGTGTGATATATGTTTCTAGTTTATGATTAGACACATGAGTGGTTTATTTTATGATAAGACATTCAATTCATTCAATTGTAGACATGAATCAACATTATATGATTCATGATTAGATATGTGATATATGCATGTTTCTAGTTTATGGTTAGATGGACATGATTTGTTCAATTTAGGTGATTCAACATTATATTGCATGCTTAAAATTATTAGACACATGATTGATTCGATTTTAGATGATTAAATATTATATAGTGAATGATTGATGATTTCATTCATGTATGTTATAATTTATAAACATGAAATGATTCCATCCATGTGGGTATGTACAGGATCATGGTCAACCAAACTATGGCCTTAAGTGGTAGTGAAAGACTAACAAATCAGAGTTATGTCAATTTGACATGTAATTTTAAAGTAGTTATGGACTTTATGTCAAAAATTTGTAAGAAAAGCATCTGTAGAAAATTTAATGTAGTTTCTAAAATAATAGGCCTTATCTAGAGAAAAAAAAATTTATTGGTCAAAATTTTGGATTTTAATGTAGTACTACAAAAATTTCAGGGCAAAAATAAAATGTAGGTGTATGTCTGACCACCTTAATCAAAATCAAATGATAATATTTTTTAATATAATCATAGATGTAAAAATTAGACTCATGCTTAGATGTGGTAGATATTTTTTGGGTATTTTTATTCCAAATAAATAACTAAATATGAATTTCCTACTATAACATTTTAAGAGGAGAAAAACTCTTGTGCTTGACCACCTTAACTAATTGAAAACTCTACATCTTTTTAATTTTTTTTATACTAGGCAAAGCATAGAATGTGACACAACTTTTTGATTTCAAAAATGTTATACCATTTAAAAGTTATAGTTATTTTCAAATCAGCATGTCAATCAACACTTTATAGACATCTTCATTAGAAATTAACTAATAAATACGTATCAAACTCCTAATTTGACAATAATTATATCAATGAAATATTGAGACTATTCTCAAAAAACTTTTTCATTTCATTAAAGTTGGGTGAAAATAATATTGTTAGATGCCCAGTCAAAGACTAAATGTTAGGAAAACATGGCTAAAACACATTTTTTGAGTTGACCAAATAGATTTGGTAAATACCAAGCCTAATCCAGTACCCGATACAAAATCAAGTACTTGAAGTTTGGCAGCAAAATGCAAAATTTTGAATTTGACATGTTGGGACAAATTGTACATTTTAAACCAAAAGTCTTGGAAACATATTTAAATATGTTTTAAATTTAAGATATAATGATATTTGAATCTTATTTTTTAAAATTTTATTATTATATATTATATAAGAAATTTTATTGTCATAATATTATGTATGGTATTAAATAAGATTGGATAGTATATTAGGATCATAGTACTATATATTATTATATAGTATTCTATATTATCTATAGTATTAAAAATATTATCTATATATTAGTATTATATGTATAATATTAAAAATATATTATTAAATATAATACTATAAAATATCTTAACATAGTATTAGAAATTATTACATGGTATTATATAGTTTATTAAATTATAGTATGTCCCAAGGTGTCCTAGGAACCCTATTGACATATGTTGTGATGATATGGGTTAAGGGGGTTGTATTTTACTTTCGACCCATATGATCGATTATGATAATCACTAGGGGTCCTAGAAACCCTAAGGACATATGTCATAATGAAATGGATCAAATGGGGTTGTAGGTTACCCTATGAACCGCTTCAACCCATATTATCAATTATGATATATCCCTAGGGATCCTAGGACCTCTAAGGAAAAATATCATAATGAAATGCGTTAGAGGGGGTTGTAGGTTAGCCTACAACACCCTCTAATGCATACGATCAATTACAATATATCCATAGGGCTCCTAGGACCCCTAGGGACAAATATCATGATGAAATAGTCAAAGGGGGTGACCCCCTTTGACCCATAGAATTTATTATAGTATGACCCTAGGGGTCCTAAGACCCCTAGTGACACATATTATCATGATGAAATGAGTTGAATGGAGTCATAGGTTAGCTAACTACCCCCTCTAACCTATGCAATCAATTACAATTGTCCCTAAGGTACCTAGGACCCCTAGGGACACATGTGATTAAATCAATTAAAGGGGCTCATAGGTTAGCATATGACCCCCTCCAACCCATACAATCAATTATGATATGTCCCTAGAGGTCCTAGGACTCCTAAGGACACATGTCATGATGAAATGAGTTGAAGGTTAGCCTACAACCCCTTCCAATCCATATGAATGATTAAGATATGTCCCTAGGTGTCTTAAGACCCCTATGGACACATGTCATGATGAAATGGGTTGAAGGGGATCATAGGTTAGTGTACGATGCCAATTGACTCACATGATCAATTATGATATGTCTCTAAGGGCCCTAGGACCCCTATAGACACATGTCATAATGAAATGGGTTAAAGGGCATTATAGGTTAGCCTATGACCTCCTTTGACCCATACGATCAATTATATTATGTCCCTAGGGTCCTAGGACCCCTAGGACACATGTCATGATGAAATGGGTCAAAGGGTTTCATAGGTTAGGTTATTGTAAGGCCCACCCTCATATCCTATTATAAATCTTAAGGAATGAATGTGATTAGGAGATAAATTAAGTCATGATTGACATTTTCGCTATTAATAAGGATTTATGAGATTCTTTTGGAGGCTGATCTAGATTTTAGATTATCATAATGTTGATACTGTATCTAATAACAATAGGTCAATATCACATGAAAATGAGATTCAAAATGTTCAAATTAAGAACCTAGCCACAAGATACTGGGTATGATCTACCAGACAACTAGGAAAGATAAAAGAACATTTATTCTACTAAGAACAACTTTGAGCATAGGTTATGATGACTAGAAGACATATGGATATGGTTGGAAATTGGATCTAACTTATTATGACATAATTATTGAAACATTCTATCAGTCTGAGGGTTAACCCTAGGAAATCACACAAATCGTTCATAAGGTGATAAAGGGATATTGCTAGGAATGTCACTATACCTAACTTGATTAAAAGGTACTAGTTACCTAGTCTGCACATGAGCAATTTTCACTTAGGACATATATTTTAAGATTCATTTTATATGTTTTCATGATTTACTAAAGAGGATTTAGAGTTTCACTGAAAGAGTTGGGGGAATGATAATGAGTTATATTAAGAAAGATCATTGTTGATACACATATTTGATATTTCAATATTTTGAATATTTTATGAGGATTATTAGATGGAAGTTGATTGTAAATGTTATGCAAATTATGTGATATTAGATTATTTTGCATTATCTACATCTGTTGTATATTATTTTATTGAGCTACCGATGTTTAAGTTGAGTGTGCAAGAAGAGGAACCATGGAAACTTTAACGGGGAAACAAGGTATAGACACATGTTAAATGACTCTACCAAGGTGAATCTTTGTAAGATTTGTGAACCTTGTTATGATTTTCTTATTTTGTAAATGTGAGATGTGTGTGTGTGGTATGTTTTTCATGTGTAGATTTAAACGTATCATGTGTGACATTTTAGTGTGTTCTGTGTGTGTCACTTGACACTCGTGCTTGTTATGAGAAATGACATGTTATTTGTCAATGGATCATGTGGCCACCTTATTTCATGATAAATACCTCAATTAAGGAATTTGATTATGATCTTAGTTAAGAGAGGACAGGGTTGTCACCTTTAACAAAAAAAAAATGGAAATTTGAATTACCTAGCTCTAGGAGGGTCATAAAGTAACTTTAAGGTAAATTGTGATTAAAATTAACCCTACCCATGTTAGTACCATAGGTTAGGGGGTTATTAATGACCTCTATGGTGTCTAGTGGACCTAGGAGACCCCATGAAAATGACGTACTTCATTGAATCCGAAAATAAGAGGGTTATAAATAGAGGCAAGGCTAAAATTGAAACTCACTTGGCAACTCTCTACTTTTAGAGACTAATAGGATTTGAAGAAAGGAGAGGGAGCTTTGCTGCAAGTATTCATTGCCTTTCTTGGAGGAAGGTTGGTAACATGATCCATGAAGTCTCTTCATTTTGCATGTAGGTTAGAAATGGTGTGTTCATGATGGGATTGTGGTGCCTTGTGGTGTATTTGTGAATAGAATCTTGTCGTATGTTGCATGTGGTAGTGTTGTGGGAGTCTTTCTTGAATTTGTTGTTACATGTTATATGTTTTGTGAATTGGGTGTGAGGCATCACTCACCCTTGGGAGGGAAGAGATGCTTGGGGTGAAGGGGTTAGTTGGGCTTACTCGTGGAGTTGAGGAATTCTCCCTTGTGTGGAGATGGTTGTATATATTTTATGGCATGCAAATTATTTTGCTCGCTTGCATCTTGGGAGGTATAAGGTGGTATGAAGAAGGGAAGATGTTGATTGCCCCAAAAGGGCATTTTTTATTGAAAAGATGTGCAAATTCTGAATGATGGTTATGCAATCCTCCTCGTGATGAGAGCCCACCTTCACCCATTTCTTGATTCATTTGTTGAATCTTTGTGCATAACCCTAGATGGGATGTGTTGTGATGTCTTGTGTTAAATCTTGTCTCATTGTTGTGTATGTTCATGGCATGGGAATGTGATGAGTGCAACCGTTTATGCCTTGTTTCCCTGAGCTCGATGGGTGGCCTCCTTGAGGCCTAGGTTGGGAGGTGAGCCTCCATGGTTCCCTATTTTTTCTTTGTGTAGGTATTCATTTGGAGAGTATTGAAAGCTTGATGTTATGAAGTCTATTTCTACATAGAAGGACTCTCATTATTATTGGGTTGAAATGGAGGGATAAACTCCACTTGTTATGTGAAGAAATTTGTATTGTGAGAGAGGAGTGATTGTCTCCATATCATATGTTATGTGAAGCATTATGTAGTGATTTTTTGTAATTCTTGTGCTCATAGAAAGAGAGAGATTTGATTAATGCATGATGGTAAATGGACTTTCTTTTGTATGTTCAGGTTGATGATTTTCTCACTTCAATACTTTTATGATGTTGATTCCTTAACAATACTTGAATTAGAATGTGCTAAGGAAAGAAATTTTTTATCATAATTTACCTTGAAAAAAAAAATGGACTGAATACTATCATTTGATACTTTTATCTCCAATTACATGAGAATAAATGAATAGCTTGATGTTTAGTGTTGAAATCTAGTTGATATGAAAGTGTTGGTAATGATATTGGTAGAAAGCATATATTATGGAAAAAAATGGCATGCAAGGTAATTTTAGTTTCCAAATATTCATGAGTTCTTTTTGTAAATAGATTTAGTTAAAACATGATCATTGCATCATATTAGTTGTTGTTAGAATAGAAAATGATAGTGCACAATACGTTGATATACCAGCACCAAACCAACTTAAGCAATCATAGGGATTTCATGAAAAGAGTTAGACAAATAAGTTAAGTTCAAATGAGACCTGTAGGTGTAAATTTAGTCTCTGGAAAATGTATGACAAATCAAATAATGTTCATTGTATTACAGTCCATTAAAAAAATAGCCCCCTGGTTATAATACTAATATCTTGGAATATTGATGAGTTAGGAAGGAAAAATAGTTCATTTCAAAAATAAGATTTCCATTTAATAATGTCAGATGGAGATATGGAAGGATGATGACCTCTACCTCTGATAAGACCCACACAAAATCTATATATATATATATATATATATATATATATATATATATATATATATATATATATATATATATATATATATATATATATATATATATATATATATATATATATATATATATATATATAAATATAAACAAAAAGAATCATACATATCTTTATGATGGAAAGAATTATCAAGGGGAAAACATTAAGGAATGAATGACAGACAACTTATTTTATTATTCCACCCAAACTATTTTAGCCCTGCCCTCGTACCCTCCTATCTTTCCAAGTAAGACTAAAAGCAATATATACATTTCAAGCATTTAAAACAGTAATGATGGTGGAATGTTCTCCTAGGCGGTCCAAGTAGGAGTTCTTGGCAAATGCTTTGCCAAGCATTTATTATGGGCTTTGACTCAAGTCAGACTTCTCCTTCCTTACACTTAGAAATAAATATGGCAGCAAGTGGTTGTCATTCCCAAAAGAAAATCTGCCTACCCATTTATGGTTAAGTGGGGAGAGTTTCAAGGGTTCACCTTTAACATAATGAGCTAGCTTTGCCTTACAAAGGAGCCATCCTTATGTATTTAATGCAATTATGAGACCCTTCATGCCTAGTAAGGAGTAGGTACACATGGATAGGAAGGGCTGCTCCTTTATTAGTAATATAGCAGCAGCAATAATGTAGCAACAGCAAGGTTGTGATTTGATTACTTTTTATGCAAAACTATTAGGATATAAATATACTTAGTTGTCATTCCTTCTTTTAATTTTATATATATATATATATATATATATATATATATATATATATATATATATATATATATATATATATATATATATATATATATATATATATATATATATATAGAGAGAGTAGGATAGTACACTTAAAATATGATAAGGTCTGTTATAGTTATGTTGTGCTAGAATAATGGACTTGCATGCTTAAGTTAGCTTATTTTTTTTAGATAAATACATAAATAAAAATTATATTAAAAAAAGAAAGAAAAATTATTTTAATTTCAAGATGTTATAGTAATAGGAATATTGGATTAAATGAGAATAAAGTATAGTTATAAATGTAATAGAATAAATTAGGAAAAATGCTTATTTATAATCTATTGCACATTATTAACAATTTTAACAATTTTAATTTATTGAGCCTAAGACGAACATGCAACAATGATGTTGGAATCCAAATGTTATGTCATAGTTAACTTTATACAATTAATGTAATGTATATATATAACCTTGATAATGTAAAGACATATATTATTTAAAGTTTTGATTATAGATATACTTAGGGGAGTAGTAGTTATGTATATGGATTATTTAGATTAATGGAAAAGTTTAAATTGGAGAGGAATTGTAGGGATGATTGACCATTTTAAAACGGAGTAGATACTAATTTTAAGATTGATTTTTGTTATAATGTATTCTGATTTTAGATACTTTAGGAACATTTTCGTTATATATATATATTATTATTAATGGCTTAGATAGTATGGGAAGCATTGAACCTGATGATAGTATTCTAAGGATAATTGAGGATTAATTGTAATGTAATGACACTAGCTTATATTATGTAATAGCAAACTACTGAATAAAGAGTACATATGAGAAGTAAGTAAGGGTAGTTTCCAAATATTAGTAATAATATTAATAATTTGAATATTAATAAGAATGGAATTATTAAATAGGGAAAACTCAAATAGTAATGGTATTATAATGATCGGATGATGAAACTCTTATGCACTTCATCCTTTAGATCTTCGCCTTTACCCTGATCCAATTTGGGATTACACTCGCACATCATAGTGCTTCATATTAGGGCTTGTTCCCATGGCATCTCAACATAATAGTTTTCTAGGAGTAACAATCGTGTATTCCCTCTTGAGATCTTGAATTTATATTCCAAGTAAGATAGTTCATTCCTTCACCTCACTTCATCAATTCTTGGTTATAGTAGACTAAGACTTTATCTTGCCTTCAAGTTGCTACCAAAATAAAATAAAATTAGTTGTGTTCTTGCCTTGTAAAATTGTGGCATGACACTTACAACCCCCTTTGACCCATACGATTGATTGTAGTATGTCCCTAAGGGTCTAAGGACCCATAGGGATACATGTCATAGTGAAATGGGTCGAATCTTTGACCCATACAATCTATTCCAATAAGTTTGTAGGGGTGCTAGAACCCATAGGGACGTATGTCATGATGAAATGGGTTGAAGGGGGTTGTAGGTTAGCCTATAGCCGCATCCAATGGTTATGATCAATTACAATATGTTTGTGGGGGTCCTAGGACCCCTAGGGACACATGTCATGATGAAATGGGTTGAAGGGTGTTGTAGGTTAGCCTACGGCCCCCTATAATCCATATAATCAACTACAGTATGTCCTTAAGGGTTCTAGGACTCCTAGGGACAAATGTTATGATGAAATGGATTGAAGAAGGTCATAGGTTAGCCTATGATCCCCTTAAACCCAATATTATTGATTATAGTATGTCCTAAAGGTCCTAGGGAAACATGTCATGATGAAATGGGTCAAAAGGGGTTGTAGGTTAGCCTATGACCCCATCTAAGCAATACAATTGATTATGATATGTCCTTAGTGGTTCTATGGCCCTTAGGGACATATGTGTTGATGAAATGGTTTGAATGGGGCTATTGGTTATCCTATAACCCTCTTCAACCCATACAATTGATTATGATATGTACTTAGGGGTATTAGGACCCATAGGAATAAATGTTATAATGAAATGGGTGGAAGGGGATCATAGGTTAGCCTATGACCCACTTTGACCCATACAATTGATTATGGTATGTCCCTAGGGGTCAGACCCCTTGGGACACATGTCATGATGAAATAGGTTTAACAGAGTTGTAAGTTTTTTAACAACCCCCTCTAAACCATACAACACTATACCATATGTCCTTAGGGGTCCTAGGAGCCCTAGGGATACATATCATGATGAAATGGATCAAATGGGGTTGTAGTTTAGTCTAGAACCCCATTCAACCCATACAATAAATTACAATATGTCACCATTCTAGGACTTCTAGGGACACATGTCATGATGAAATGGTTGAACAGGGTCATAGTTTTGCCTACAACTCTATTCAACCCATACAATTGATTGAAATATGTGCCTAGTGGTTTGGGGACCCCTAGGTACACATGTCATGATGAAATAGGTCCAAGGGGGTTGTAAGTTAGCCTACAACCCCATTTCACCCATACAATTGATTATGATATGTCCCTAGGGGACCTAGGAGCCCTACAAACACATGTCATGATGAAATAGGTTGAAGGGGGTCATAGGTTTGTGTATGACCCCCTTCAACCCATATGATCAATTATAGTATGTCCTTATGGGTCCTAAGATCCCTATGGATACATGTCATGATGAAATGATTCAAATGGTATCATAGGTTAGCCCACGAATTCTTGAAACCCATACGATCGATTATGATATGTCTCTTGGTGTCTTAGTATCCCTAGGGACACATGTCATTATGAAATGAGTCTAAGGGGGTTTTAGGTTAGCCTATGACCCCAGTCAACTCATACAATTGATTACAATATGCCCCTATGGATCCTAGGACCTCTAAGGACACATGTCATGATGAAATGGGTTGAAAACCTATAACCCCCTTTGATGCATATGATCGATTACAGTATGTCCAGGACAAAAGTCATGATGAAATGGGTTGAATAGGGTCATAGGTTATCCTATGACCCCATCTGACCCATATAATTGATTATGATATATCCCGAGGGGTTCAAGGACCCCTTGGGACACATGTTGTGATTAAATGGGTCGAAGGGGGTCATAAGTTCACCTAAAAACCCCTCTGATCCATACAATTGATTACGATAAGTCCTTTAGGGTCCTAAGAGATCTAGGGACACATGTCATGATAAAATTGGTTGAAGGGAGTCATAGGTTAGCCTACAAGTGCCTTTAACCCATAGAACGAATTATAGTATGTCCCTAGGGGACCTAGAACCCATAGGGACAAATGTCATGATTAAATGGGTTGAAGGGGGTTGTAGGTTATCCTATGACACCATCCAACCCATACAATTGATTACAATATGCCGCTAGGAGTCGTATGACCCCTAAGGACATATGTTGTGATGAAATGGGTTGGAGGGGGCCTATGACCCCCTTTGGCACATACAATTGATTACAGTATGTCCGAGACACAAGTTGTGATGAAATGGGTCTAAGGGGGTTGTAGTCTACGACCCCCTCTAACCCATAGGATTGATTATGATATGTCCCTAGGGGTCCTAGGATCCCTACGGACACATGTCATGATGAAATGGGTCATAAGGGGTCGTAGGTTATCCTACAAACCCATTCAACCCATATGATTGATTACAATATAATAAGTAAATTATATATATTTATATATTTGTTCTCAACTATATATATATATATATATATGAATCTATAATAAATAATATATATTATTATAAATACTATATTATATAATAGTAATATATATTATTATATAATAATAATACTATTTTTTTAACAAAAAGTGACATAGCCACATGTATATTTATTTTTAAAAATAAATCTAGTTCAAACACTCACAAAGGGAAGAAATCAATAAGAAACCCTTCAATCCTAGTCCAATTACAAATAAACATTGCAATATTATGAAGTTCTAATATAAAGTCACAATTCAACCCACTTTAAAAAGTTTACTAACAAAATTAAAATATAACATATATCCATGGCACAAATAAGCCCCCATAATAAAGCTAATTTTATATTTACATCATCATTACATTTTTATTTTCCATCTTGATTTTAACACAAAACATATTATTGGTTATATCTAACACTTCTCCTACTTTCTTTCCCTGAGAAAACCTTCATCACTATCCTTCATCTCATTCTAGCCCCATTTTCCATAACCAATTGTATCTTTATAAAATATTCTGCACACTGTAACCCTCACAGCTACAATAAATTTGAGACCCAAATTTTTCCTCCAAGACTCACCCCACCCACAATTTTTCACTAGGAAAACTTAAAAGCTTCTCGTCTTCCTATTACCATTTTCCAAAATTTTGCATTTTTACCAGTGTTTGTTCCCTTAACCATTCGATACTACTATGTGACTGGTCTCCTCCAAAAAACCTACTCTTTCAAGATTTTTCTCCTCCATGTCCTATATCTTATCCACCTCCTAAATATGATGAAGACACCACTTCCACTATTTACCTTGAGCTTACTAAAAGTTATGAGAAAATTTCTCTTCCTATGCTATTCGAAGCTACTTGTCAAGATCAAAGTGTCCCCTCATGTTCTACTTCTCTATATCCACTTGAAAATTGTGCTCAAGCTTCAAGTGTTCCTATTAAAAATGTTGCTCCTATCAAAGCTACTCATGAGTCTATTGATGGCTTTCACCATGTTGCTCACTCTAAAGATGTTGATATCCTTATCCACTATTCCTTGACATCTTCTAAATCTATCCTTGGTCCTTATCCATCTAAGCTAAAGCCTTCAAACCTTCCATCCATATTGGGACCATATGTTCCTCTATCTCCTACTTTTACTCCTATCTTATCTCCTAGCTCTCCTATCATACCTCAAGATCAACAAAGACACTCATCCTTGATGAATTTAAACCCATCTATCCATCTAAACTAGTCGTACCAACCTTATTCATCCACAAATCCCAAGTATTTTGGAAGCAAGAATAAACATAAGAATCCATTGAAAAATGAAGATTACTATGTCCCATCTAATAGACACGTGAATGCTAAGAAAGGACAAAAATTCAAGATACTAGAAAGGTCCACTACCCAAAGAGTTGAATCAAAGAAAATATGGGTTCCTTAACCCATTATTGAAGAAATATTTTCTAAAGTATCCAAAGTACAGTCTAAAGCTATATGGATTCCCAAGTCTCTTTTGAAAGACTTGAATATTGAAAACAAATCAAAGTTGACATTCAAGCTTCCAAAGGCTTCCATATCATCTTCTTCCAAAAATCTTCCCAAAACTATTTCAAAGACCTCCACTCCATCTTCTTCCAAAATTTCTGTACTACCTCATACATCTAAATGTCAAGCTATTTTATCCACAATTCCTCCATCATTACATCACTCTTCAAGGTGTGTGACAATGTTGATCTTGCCCACTTTTCCACCTACCTTGATGAAGTCCTCTAAAAATTACACTTGCTATCCATGCTCCTAGAATCCTTTCAAGACATAAACTCTTATCCTCCATATACTTATCCTACTACCATCTCTCTTCCTTCACCCTATCAACATCTTTGAGCCTAATTATCTATGGTCTTGGCTTATCATGAATTATCTTTCCTATAGGAGCACTATCCAAATTCTAAATTCTTGAGCTCTTTCTAAAAAACCAAAAAGAAAAAAAAAAGGAAAAAGGAAAAAGAAAAGAAAAAAAATGTGCCTTGGTGAAAACCACTTCTTGTGGCACCTTGGATTAGTAGCATGATGAAAACTTGGCAAATAGGCATCATGCGTAATTCTTCCATCATCCACCTATCACATCTTTCCTCTTCGATCTTGACAATGTTGAGCTATCCTTATGTATTGACTATTTTATCCATGAACTTCCCTATTGTGCTTGGTCATTCATTTATAGCCTTAATATCTAGCTTCATTCTTATTGCTCTATCCTATTGCTAATCTATCTAGTTCACTCCTTGGTCTTGATCACAATAAAGAAAAACATGGTTCACATAGGTCTCTTGGCATGCCTACTCTTTTGGATCGACTACACACTTTCATGCTATATTTCTTATTGGCCTCCACTTCTTATCCTATATGTTATCTCACTTATTGGCTTCAACTACTTATTCTATACGCTATCTTGCTCATTGCTTCTCAAAAACTCACTTCCTATGGCTATCTTTCTCTAGCTTGGGTACTCTTGAGGAGTTTGTCCTTGAGGATCACTTTTACTTGCTTCATATTCCTCACTTATCCACCAGCTTTCTACTCCATCATATCCTACACCTTGAAAAAAATTGTGACAATAAATGTGATCTTGCTTGAGAATTAGTGATTTTTTAAAGTCCTGAAAAAATCCTAAAAACTATAAAATGTCCTGAAAAAATGATCATCTTAGTGAAAACCTAGAAATAGGTGCTTTTTGTATCATCAAAAAAATCTAAAAATACAAAAAATACAAAAAAAAGTCCTGAAAAAATATGGTAAGTGGTGAAAACATGGAAACAAGCACTACTTGAGACCCTTGCACCTATGTCTATCAGTCTCAATTACCCAGTTTGCAACACATTTCTTAGCTTAAGATTATTTCTTGTTCTCATCTCAAAGGCACAACTACTTAGCCTATTGAGGTTGTCCTTGTGCATTAGGGTTTCTTTGACAACTCACAAATAGTTTTTCTCAACACTACCCCCACTAACTTGACATCAAGTGTTTCTCAAAACTTTTTCAAATAGTTTACCTACAGTCTCATGATATTTCTCACTATCAAAATCAAGTCTTGAAGAAGTGGCAAAGTGACTTACAAACACACACTTAACCATTTAAATGACTAGGCTATGATGAACTTTATCTACTTTTTCTTTTATCTATGATGATTTCTTTTCTATGCGTTCCCTCCCTAATAGTCTTTCGAGGATTTCCTAGACTAGAAGACTAGGGGCATGGGGCATGTTTTCTTGCTTTCTACTTGTGGGTATACTTTGTTCATCTACACTGTTTTTCAGCATCCATGCTTGTCCTACATGACACTTTGGACCTACAACATATTATCCTTGATTATTTTTGCAAGACCACACTTGAGGGTTATCTTAGCACTTATGCCTTGATATAGGTGCAATTTTGCTATATCAAACCTAGGAAATCTAATCATGTAACCATCTTGACTTACATGTCATTGATGCTTAGATGGGATTTCCACATTTCTATCTAATATCAATCATATTTGTATCCTCATGGTTACACTAGTGATGGTTGTATGATCTCATGATGTCCCTAATAAATGCTCAATGATGAAATTAGAGTCTAAATGTTATGTATTTCTTGTTGGTAAACCACTTTGCATTCTACTTTGCATTTTAAGTTCTTTTTCTAGCTTAGTATTACATTCCTACATATGGGGAGAGCTCTATCTTCATATTTTTTAGACATGTCAGCTAACTGCTTTCATATCTCCCTTGCCTTCTTCTTTATCATGTGTTTTCACCTTCTTGATCTTTTACTTCATCTCTATAGCTATCATATCATCACAAGGGGTTAATCTAAAAATCACATTTGATCTATCCAAGTGTCACATGTTTCAAAAATAGAAGTCTATATCATAAATATGAGAGATAAAATACATGAGAGAGATACATGAGCATATTCACATAAGTATCAAAGAAATGCATACATGAGCAAGAAACAAAAACAGAAACATCACATGAAAACTTAAAATGTTGAAACACCCATCAAAATGAGACAAGTACACAAATCTATCAATCAAATCTAGTATCTCATATATATTAATGTGTCATGAATACATATACAAATATGGGATCCAAAATCTAGATGTCCATCTCAAAAATATATATGGAGTACAATCAAAACAATCAAAATGGTCAAAATGGGCCTATGACTGATTCACACCCTCTATATCTAGTGGTGGCCTTGGTGACGGAGCCTATCTCCTTTCTAGTGCCTGCACCACACCCTCTGATCTCCTAGCTCTCTCTAAGTACACCAGTGCCCATTAATCCATAGGGACTACAACAATATAAACCCCATGATAATACGCTGCCCTAGTTGTCTACCATTCTATCTCTTATCAGGCCTTAG
The DNA here is from genome assembly GCA_028749045.1 of Cupressus sempervirens. Lineage (NCBI taxonomy): Eukaryota > Viridiplantae > Streptophyta > Pinopsida > Cupressales > Cupressaceae > Cupressus > Cupressus sempervirens. The sequence goes on from CM053787.1 coordinate 488,858,442, forward strand.
CTAAATCATCTCTCAACTCTCACTCTCATCTATCCATCTCTGCTCATTCATCCACTAGCTATTGATCTTGCACAATAATGGTCACTCATGTTACCTATAACTCAGCCTCTAGAGCCCAGATTCTACCATTTTGGTCATCCCCCACCCCCACCCCACCGGCTGCTCCACCTACACCTCCACCCATGCTACTCTCTGCCACCTCAGTGGTACCTCCTCCTCCACGTCCCTAGTGGCTTGCACCCACATCCATCTCCTTCAAGATCGAGAACTATCCCAAACCTCCATCTATCTCCCACCTCTCCCTCCTCCATGTCCCCCTATTTATGGAAGGGCATCTAGCTCTATAAATCATGGAAAAGGATGTCTCTACATCTCATATAGATAGGTTGGATCTACCCCTGCATCAACTATGTCTAGGAAATAATCCCAAGGAGACCGCACTAAGGTTATCTCTCAGATAGCCATCCTTGTGCCTCATCCAAGTGGAAGTGCACATAGGTAGTAGTCTCCACTGAGATCACCTATGGCTCTAAAAACTAACACCATACCCAACTGATCATAAATCTCTACACAATCTTTGAGTGTCTTCCTACTAATGGTCTTCTATATCACATATACTCTAGCTTCCAAGCATTTGACCATCTATGGAACTTTCGATAGGGCCACCATGTGTGAAAGCTGTCAACTCATCAAAAATGATCTCATAATATGTAATATCACCACTATGGGTCTATGGAACAAATCTTGTGTATCCAAAAATATACGGCTAGCTAGGCTCTCATGGCTATACATGTGGTCAGATCACAACAATGTGCTTCCATCTTAGATTTGTGCTAATACTGCTCCACATGCCCAAGAGTGACCCTCATGGTACACTATCTCATGTAGCTCATGATACATGTCTACAAGAATAGCTAGCCCCTATGCCATCCTATGAGGCCACATAATCAAGTCTTCTACTAGTCAACCCCATCCCAATTTGAAGCCCTTCTGGCCCCAATCTATCACCAATGCTTGAGCAACTAGAGAGGAAAATAAACATGGTAGGGGGTAATCACTCCCATGCTCATCAATAAGTTGCTTCCAACTCAAATGATGGTCTAAGATGATGACATCACAAAATAGTTTTTGCATTACTGCCTGCCCCTCTGTCAGGGTCTGATCATAGTACACCTATAACATATAACCAAACCTGGCATCAATACCTCACATCAATATCAAAACTTAAAAGTGTAACAAAGAAATCAAACATACAACTCACTAGATCACCATAACAAGGTACTTGGAGGATGTGATATACATCCTGTAAGGTGATCAAGGCCTCTCCGATTGGCAAGTGAAATGTGTTATGCTCACTGTGCCACCACTTAGCAAGTGCAGTCAGCAATCCATGAATCACCCATATATGGGGCATCTATATAACCCATCTCAAGCCCATGCTAGATATGGTAGTAATCTCATCATCTATCAAATATTGTACAACCCACAACCCTACCACTTTGGGGGATCTGATGAGAAGCACAGTAAATACCATTTTCAACACAAGACATGCAAGCATCAGTAATACATCAAAAACATGATCAACATGCAAAAATTCAATGAAAAATGATTCAAAACAAATTGTGTGACATTTCTTGCTATATGCAAGCAATATAAAATGTTTCTTACATATCATACAATACATTTTGATATACCCATGTGATAAATTTATGTCGTGTGACATTTTGCACCAGTTCATGCGACAAATGGGTATGCTCCATATGACATAGGTTTTACTACATGCGCGATACTTTTTTTAATGCAAAGTATTGTGCGATATTTTCTAAAGTACCCATGTGATAATTTTTAAAATATCACATGATATTCTTGATTTTACTTCTAAAATGTGCAAAAAAATTTTTTAAATGCTCAAAATGTAGTAAAAAACTAAAAACTTATCGGTGCCTCATAATGGGCTGGTCAATTGTGCAACTGACTATGATCAAAATGGTGTCAGTTAGTTAGAATGCCTACTAATGCCATTTTCTCTCTCCAAATCACTCTAAGTTCTCCAAACTCACAAACGACAAAATGAATTTGAAAATGACACTTGGACCCCTTTTATAGCCTCCAACCTCATTTTTATCTAATTTTCAAATTCCTCATAATTCCATGAAAATTGCACACCTCGCTAATTTCAATGTTCTAGATCCATTTTTGGGATCAAAGTCAAAATTCAAGTTCATCTTGATAGTCAAAATTTCATTTTAAAATTCTACCTTCTTCTGAGTAGTTAGTTGACCTTTTGAGGTCTAATCTCTGAATCATCACAGGGACATCCTCATTTCTTCATGTCTTCATCATTTCTACACTTCATATCTTCTCCAATTCACCTTTTCATGTCTAAAATCAATTTCCTATTCAATTTGACCTAATTTTTATGCTTTATCCTTCATGGTCAACTCTTGTCAAATTGGGGCATTCTGTGGTACCTTCATAGTTGCTCTTTGATTATAATCATCTATCTATCATCTTGGACACTACTATATATTTATTTTCTCATATCTCTCTCATTTTTGCATTTCCCTTACCTCATTTCAATTTTGATCTCGAGGGAACAAAAATACCCTGTCATCACTTGCTATAGCTATCTATTTCTTAGGATCTTATGTTTGATCTTTTCATTTACTTTTTAATCTATCTACTTTGTTAGGTGTTAGCATTCTTATTGAAATTTGACATTTTCTTTTTCCTAGTGTTCAGTACTATCACTATCAGGTTATACATTTAGGATTTACTATCTCCTTCTACATTTTGTTCTTCAGAATCAGATATTTCTATCTATTACTGCCTACTTGGCTTCTATTTTCTTTGATGTAATGTGTTTCCAAATCAATTACACTTTAGTCAAAGAGGGGAAATATAATCACCTAAAAATGGTCATCCAGACTATTAGCCTAGTTCTCATCATTTTGGCTAATTTAATTAATCATTTACCTAAACCAAATTGCTAACAATCAATTAATTTGATTATAATCTATAGTTTGACCATGCTATCCTAAGTTCATTATTTGATTAAAAGAACATGTCCCCTTTTAATTAAATAAAAGACCCCATTCTTCTAACCCACTTAAAGTGCACACATAAAGTTTTTTTTTCTAATTTACAAACTAAAAGAAATGGCTTTGTGAATTTTGTGTTATATGGGAAGTCAACTTCTATTTTATTGGTTGACTTGCTTGTGCACATGAATCACCCCTATTTTCAAACTCCATCATTGATCTTCTATCATCTTGATCTTAATCTCTACTATTCATATGAATTTAAAAGAGAGAGAGCTTTCCTCCTCAAGGGTCCATCCACACTCTTGAGTACTGTTATGCTATAGGTTTATCATTCGAATTCTTGAGAGCTTTTGTGGAGAACTTCTATTTTCTTGTCTACATTCTCTCATCCATGGCATTTTAGCATAGTTGCATGATAGCTTCATTTCCTTTACTATAATCTAGCTCACATAGTAATTAGTTTGGATTGTAATACTTTCATTCTTGTTACTAGAGTTGCATTTTCATATTCATCTAGCTTAATCTACATTTTCATTGCATTCTTGGGGAATTCTTTGTGGAAATTTTCATTCTTGCATCTTTTCTCTAATAGAACTAGGGTAAACTTTAAGAAAGCCACCTCCAAAAAAAGATATAAAATATTGGTGAATTTTTCATTATTTTGAAAAAACAAAATTATTTCTATTGGCAAATCTCTCAATTTTTTATTCTAAATATGATTAATATTGGTGATTATTTTTGAATCATAATTTTTTTTTGTATAAAATATTGACGAATCTCAATAATAATAGGAAGTTCATTAATCACCATGGAATATTACAAATCAAAATTGAACATTTTTTTACCTTGTGGAATATTATGAGAATCGTTCCATATACTTTAAATCAATAGTGAAAAATAAATATTGGTGATATATCCCTAAAGTAACTAATAATTATGATAATTATTGGTTAGTTCAAATTAATTTCTCTAATAATATATTATATTTAGGTAACTCAAATCTATTCATGTAACAAATATTGTGGCGAATATTTGAGTTTAAATTTTTTAATAAAATAAATTATTGAGCAATTTTAAATATTCTAGAACTGAATTTTATATAACTATGGCGATTTAGGTTGTATCAAATCTTAAATTATTAGCCAATTTACTAGCCAAAAAATTCTAAAATTAGCCAATTTACGAATATTAGCCACTAAATTATACCCTAAATAGAACCTCCCATTGCATGGTTTACTAGCAAGAAGAGCATTCTTAAGGCTCAGCTAAGAGCCCTCATATTTGAAACATACTCTCTTGTAGTTTTTGGATAGGGAGCTCTAAGCCAACATCCAAAGATTCAAACTCATGGAATCACTTGGATAGAATGGTTTAGAGTGTGACACTTTTATAGTGTACAATGGCAACAAGATAACATCTGGACTGTGAGAAACCATACAAAGAAAGAGTACTATAAATGGAGAAAGGAAGCATATAGGAAATATCAAAAAGAGAAGAGATTCCGAAAAACTTCATACTTTGTTGATGTGCACAAAATGTCATATCTTTTAAGGGTGTGATCTTTGTAGCCTCCTACACCACAGAATGAAATGTGTTTGTAGAGATAATTTTATTATTATTACTATTATTACATTTAACCACTAACTGCTAATCTCCCAAACAATGGTGAAAATGAGTTCTAGACAAATGTATTTTACCTTTTCTTTAACTTTAAATGCCTTGTGTCTAAAATCAAAATGAATGGAGACCACAAAAAACTTCACATGGCTAACTTGTATGTCAATAAAGCATAAAACAATAACTTTTTTGACTTTTAAAAATCTTGTATCTGAAGTTAAAATCAATGGAGACTACAAAATTCTTTACATGGATAACTTGCATGCCAAAAAAACATACAAGCATACCAAGTGTTGATGTCATTTGTAGAAATGGAAACATTAACACCCTCCGCGAGAATGAAAGGCCCAAAACTTTGGAATTCACCCCCTTCGTGCCAAAATAAGCTAGCTATGAGAATTGTTGTGGTATCCACAACACACACCCCATTCCTCACTAGGAATGGGGACCCCCTACTTTCTTCTGACTCCCAGACTCATAGTTCAGAAATTGGAAGAAGGAGAAAGTCTCGATTAAATCAGTTAGACGGGAAAAAAAAAAAAAAAAAAAAAAACCATGCGTGCATGCATATCAAGGCGCGTGTGCTTTGCAAAAACAAGGAAGGAAAGGGGGATATAAAATCCCCTCCTTCCCCCTTTTTATTTTTATTTCTTCACTTCATTTTTTTGGTAGAGCTGAGAGAGGATGGTATGAAACCTCCCCCTCCATTCCCATGATCTCGTGCTTGAGTGCGCGCACAAGAGAAGAAGCACACGATGCCCTGCCACTATGCCCTTCTTGACACACGTGCGACACTATCACCACATCCCTCTAGGTCACGTGTAGCCACTGCTCTGCATGCCCTTTTGGACATGCGACTGCTATGTACCCCAACTGGGCCTTGCGCAGCTGCCGCTCTGCGCGCCCTTAAGGATGTGTGGCAGCGCGGCCGCTGCGTGCACCTTCTGGGCTATGTGCATGCTACCTCTTCCTGCACCCTTAAGGACATGCTATGGCACAGCTACTACGAATGCCTTCTGGACTGCGTGCATGCCGCTCCACCACAACGCCCTTCTTGGCGTGCACGTAGCCTCCACCGTGCCCTTCTTGGCACATGCGTGGCCGCAGCCCCAAACCTCACTTTTTAAAAAATTTTATGTTTATTTTTATATATGATCTCAAAACCAAGAAAATAAATAAATAATCACAAGAAGTAAAATAAATTCTAGAATATCATTTTTTAAAAAAAAATGTTTTATATGTATCCAGTGATTAATCGTTCTTTTTCTTTGTGATGTATAGGTAATATAAACAAATGGCATCCACATCTGGATCAATAGCAAAGCCAATTGTGTACAAGTTCCAAGGCGTAACCCCAAAGTCACAATTGCATAATGAACACTCTGAGATCAAAGACACAGAACTTGGACACACGAACTTGGGAGAATTTTTGAGGGTTTGTAACAACCCAACTGAAAGATCTTCTTTGAGATCCACCTTAATCCAGTCTGGATTGGTAAATGCAGCATCACATCCTAGGACCATTTAGTCAGCTAAATTTATTTTGACCTTATCTCGACATTTTGTTCTTGAGGAAAGGGTGGTAAAGAGAATCACTGGGGAAGTGGTCTTAGATCTATGACCTGATAATATGGAGAGAATTTTTCGCTTACCTAGAGCTGATTAGTTTATCAGACTTTCATATGAAGCAGCTAAGAGGTGGCATAAGGATCATCACCAGGAGGCCATGGACATCATATATTCCTCATACTTCATTGAGAAGCCATCTCAGGGAAAGACAATCAGCAAAGTAGATATGGCGCGAGGATACATGAAGGATGACATTGGATATTCAATCATTCTTCTGAGCAAAGTTATGGGATTGCTTGTAGTAGGTCATCTCGCTCCATTCATGGTTAACTTCATTCAAACCATTAGACATGCAAAAATGCCACTAGATTGGGCCACCACACTTAGTGAGAACATGTGTGATCAGTTGCGAACAGTAAAGGACAAGAAGAAGTTTTATATGACTTCTTATGTGGTATATCTACTTGCAGCAAGAGCCACCGACTATCCCAAATTGTACAAAAAGGGAAGTATGTAAGACCCTAACACATGGCCATATATAGTTTATCCTCATCTAGTTAAGAAGAAGCTCTCGCCACAGAGCAAAGAGTACAGGATTGTGAATGATGCCTTTATCTTTGCCATCATTCGATTCATCGAAGGAAATTATTGAAAGAGATTGTCTGATGAGGCCAAGGCATAGATCACAGCTTTTAGTGCATATTTTATCTAGTTTCAGACATTCACATACATTCAGGTTGGTGGTGCATCTATCCATCCAAAGAAGCTCCCAAGGTACCCAAGTGACAAGTTGGTTCTAATGGAAATTTTTTGATAGATTGAGTCAGCTTATGAGAGGATCAAGAAACAATGAAGACCTTGTTGGGATTGGCCATTTGTAATAGGAGCATACCAGGTAAAGAGAAAGTAGGATATCTCGACTTTCAAGTGGGAATGGGAGAACTATCCTCTCGAAGAATATAACTCTCCCCGACCATTCTTCGACAATGTTGGTATAGTGGAAAATCTGGCAAGAAAAGAGTTCTACCATGAGGATGCCATTGAAGATCATTGGATGAATGCCACAAATGACTATGATGTCCATATCAGGGACTATTGTAGAATGACTTTTTATTTAGTAGAAAAGGCTCTCCATTTGACCATCCCGGATGAGGTAAGGCTACAAGATTCGCAGGAGCTACTAGATCCCTTATTCAATATAGATAAGGTTGGCAAGAGGCCCATTTTGAATGTAGAAGTTGATAGGGAGGAAGGAGATGATATTAATCATCAAGCAAGACATGTCATCATAATGACAAAGAGTTGGATCAAGAAAACACTTTCCACTTGATCCAATTTTGGACACAGTGATATTCCATGCACATGCTCACCCAGAAAGGGTAAAGGGGAGGAAGGTCACAATTCCTATCTTTGCGCTCCAATCTCCTATCAGGCCAAAAATAGTCTACCAGCTTGATCGTCCAGTGGGATACTACCATCCTTCAGAGAAGAAGAAAGAAAAGAGGAAGAGAGCCTCTCCTTAGAGGATCTAGATAGAGCATGTTGAAGAACAGGCTCCTGTGCGGCAACATGAATCTACTTCCCAAGACCCTCAAGACCCTACAATTTCTCATATCCAGGTTGATTTTCCATTGCCTCCTATTTTTTCAAGCCAACAAGAAGAAGGAGAGATTCTAGAGACATCCATTCATTTGATGCATGAAAAACCTGCTTCTCCTATGGTTCCACAAAAGCAAAGGAGGGTTAAGGTTAGAATGAACAAGAGGCAGAGAGTTCATAAAATATTAGTGCCTAATCCATTTGTTCCTAAAACCATTCCCAAAGAAGAATTAGATGAGGATGAAATAAAGTCAGATGGGGAGGAAGAACAAGTGCCTTTACAAGGCAGAACTCGACTTGCCAAAGCCACTGAATTGGAAAGAAAGAAGAATGTCACAAATACCCCACCACCCACCCAAGCTGAAATGGTAGAGCTCTCTTCTTCAGAAGATGAAGTACAATGATGAGTGAATGAGCAAAGAGAGCTAGGTGATGATATTCTCTCCATTCCAGATTTTGATTTCATGCTAGTGGGTATAGAATTGGTTGGAGATAAGATTAGAGATACTCCTACAGGTGAATTTCAACAGCAAGATTGGATGCAAATGCCACCTAAGACACAAGGTCCTCATCCAATGCCCCCATCTTTACCTCAAGCTTTGATGGTAGATAAGGTTTTAGTGACACCTCCACCTCCGAGTTCAGAGGAACATGTTCAAAAAGAATCATCATTACAAGGAGAACTAGAACCAAGGACTACTAAAAAGCCACCAAAAGAGGCATAGGTAATGGAATGTATACAACAGTCTTCCCACGAAGTTGAGGATCAAACTATGGGATCTATGGAAACTGAGACTACAGAAGAAGAACCCTCACAACAGGAAACTCCAAGAAAAAGCAACAAAGGGAAGGAGGTAGCTGAACACATCCCTTCATCATCTAGAGCCAAGGTTAAAGAAAGACATATCCCTGTAATCACCTAAAAATGGTCATCTAGACTATTAGCCCCCTTCTCAGCATTTTGGCTAAATTAATTTAACCATTTACCTAGACCAAATTGCTAATAATCAATTTATTTGATTATAACCTATAGTTTGACTATGCTATCCTAAGTTCATTATTTGATTAAAAGAACATGTCCCCTTTTAATTAAATAAAAGACCCCATTCTTCTAACCCACTTAAAGTGCACACATAAAGTCTTTTTTCTATTTTGCAATTAAAAGAAAAGGCTTTGTGACTTTTGTCTTATATGACAAGTCAACTTATATTCTATTGGTTGATTTGTGTGTGCACATGGATCACTCCTCTTTTCAAATTCCACCGTTGATCATCCACCATCTTCATCTTGATCTCTACCGTCCATACATCTTTAAAAGGGAGAGAGCTTTCCCCCTCAATCCATCCATATTTTGAATATTGTTATTCTGCAGGTTTTCTAACAAGTTTCTTTGGAGCTTTGTGGAGAACTTCTATTTCTTGTCTACATTCTCTCATACCATAGCATCTTAGCTTAGCTTTCATTTTTACATGTAGCTTAATCTCACATGGCTTAATAATGGTATTGTAACACTCTCATACATGTTTTAGCATAGCTGCATTTGACATTCTCATTCTAGCTTAATCTTCATTTGCATTGCATCCTTGAGGAACTCCTTGGGACATTTGCATTCTTGCATCTTGTCTTTGGAACCTCCCATTGCATGGTTTACTAGCAAGAAGAGTATCTCTAAGGCTCATCTGAGAGCCTTTTTATTCTTGAAATACACTCTCTTGCACTCTATGGATAGGGAGCTCTAAGCCGACATCTAAGCATTCTAACTCATGGAATCGTTTGGATAGAAGGGTTTAGAGTGGGACACTTTCGAGTGTACATTTTGGCGCCCACCGTGGGGCTTGAATCAAGTTCTAGCTCCATTTGCTTTCATTTTTTATCTCTTGTTTTTTACAGCAGCATATTGGATCTAATCAAATGCTTTTGTAGAATTATCACTTTGGTTTTAAGGCCAAGCCATAAGTAAATTGGTTTGAAGGCCAAAAACTTAGTTGGTTTAAAGATTTGATCATATCTTTTAAACTGCTTAGAGTTTGGTTCTAAAATTTTGTTTGCAGGTTTGGTATATGCTCAAAATGTCTCAATCAAATTTTCAGAGCATTTTGACATGATTTTCGGAAGTTATGATTTTTTTTTTTTTTTTCATAAAAATCTGTTTTTGATCGCAAATCAGCACATTTTTTGGAAAAACTTACATTTTCAGAAAGCTCTTTGAATTATAATGGGGGTTCTTTCTTTGTGTTTTGAATTTTGAGATCGTATTAAGGATCAAAAACTCAATTTGATAAATTTGGCCTGTTTTGACAAAATCAATCTCTAGGGAGCAAATGAAGAGATTTTTTAAAATTTCTTGCAGTTTTGGAAAGCTCTCTAATTTTTAAGAGGGGTCTCTTCTTTTCATTTTCATTTTTGGATAAGAAATCATAGCAAAAAAGTCCAATCTTGTTGACTAGGTCAAAACCAAAGAGTAAAAATGAAAGCATTTGTGATTAACTTGCACTTTCTTTGCATGTACTTGGTTGGAAGATAAATTAGATTTTTCAAGCAACTCACCACTTTTTATTGAAAATTTTTATGTTATTTCACACTAACTTTTTTTGCTAACAAGTTTTGATTTCAGGTTGCCATCCTTGTGAAAAAAATTGAAACATTGCATAAAAAGAACGCATGTCAAAGCTTCAAATGCACAAGGGCTACTAACGATTGTTTGCAGGGCTGCCCAAAGCATAAAAACCCAAATTTCTTTCTTTTTTGTTTTCATGTGTGGCATTGAATAATTGTTCATTTTTCATAGGCACATAAAACTTGTGATTGGAGTCTTTTGGTAATAGGAGAGTATGCTCTTCACCCTTGTGGTGAATCAGAAATCTTGACTTGCCATTTGGTTTCAAAAGCAAGGGGTAACTGAATCTTCTTGGCGTGTTTGGGAGAAAATGATTGGAATAGGAGAGTATGCTCTTCACCCTTGTGGTGAACCAGAAATCTTGACTTCCAAAATTTGATCCACTTTGTGTAGTTAGAATCCTTTAGAGGGCCTGCTCTCGGACAACCTGAGAGGAACGACCCAAGTGGGAATAAGCCGATTACCTAGCTCTTCCAACCCACTATAAACTCAAGGCTATCAAGGACACAAAACCTTGGTAGACATAGTGTTTATCTTCATCTAGTGTGATCGCTTATGGGATTTCGATCATAGGGAGATCACTAGGCAAGAATGCTTAAGGTACTCTTGTGATCGCGAGATCGGTTACTCATCGCAAGGTGAGGTGTCCCATAATTGGGAGCAAGAGGAACACTATGAACGGAAGCCCTATCTAAACACCCTAAGTTAGTAACTACCCTTTTTAGCCACTCAACTTCTTGGTGCAAGGATTGATCCTAGTGGACTACCCGAATCACCCCAAGATTTACACTCACCATATGTGTTCCCTTGGTTATGCTTATAGCATTTCCATGACAAAGCCAATATCTCTTGTGGGCAACCACTTGGTGTGAGGCAAAGGAGCATCAAGCGTGGGCTAAGTTGTTGAGTAATGAACCATGACTTCTAGGTAGATATTGCTTGATGTGTTCTCGAATGTGTTATACCTGTGAAAATCTTTTGAACATACACATGACGATAATTCTAGGGAATTCTTTTGAGACGTCGCATATGCTTGTATCATGTAAGGTTGCTTTGTCCCTTGCTTGATTGTTTGAAGACTACTCCATGTGTCACTATCTTGCTTGGAAAGAAATTTCTTTTGAACATCAAATTTACTATGCTATCAATTATTGCCAAACTTTGTCAACCAAGTCAAAATGTCAAGTGCAAAAATTTTCTTGTGTTGCTTGCTAAGGGGAGTCGCATCATTTGATTTTGATTTTCTATGTCTCTAGTTCTTGAACATGCTTAAAGTGTCTCTTTGGTCTTGGTTCTCTTGGTCTTTCTATCTTCATGGTCTATGCATGCTTGCTAGTTATCTTTTTGCTAAAATGGTTACCTTGATTTCTTGACAACACTCTTGGGTTGGGAAAGTTGTTCACTTGTCACCCGCTTGCTCTATCTATTTGGCTATTTGGGCATCTTGCCTAGCTATTGACTTGAGTCATTCATGTCATAAGTTTCTTGGACATATTGTTTGACAAGTCACTTTAATATCTCTCTACTATCTTGGCAAGTGAACACTCTACCTCCTATAGTTTCAACATCAAGTTATCTTCTAGGCTCTTTTATGCTTGGCTTTGCATCTAAAACTATGGGATCTAAACCTTGTGTTACCAAACTTCAACAAAATCTAGATGATCATGATATCCTCCATGTCACTAAAGAGTTTCAAGATCTATATGCACAATACAAAGAACTAGAAGAGACAAATGATCTTTCTTACCTTCATCTTTCTAAGCGCATGAGAGAAATGAAGTCTAAACTTGAGAAAAGGTTAGAGGAGAAGATTGCATCATTACATGAATCTTCCTTAAGGTCTTTACATGCATGTGAGTCACCTTCTTTGAGGTCATCCTCTTCTTCTAGGTCTACATGCTCTACTTCAAGACATCAAATGTCTTCATCTTCTAGATCTAAAGACCTCTTTAGAGAACAAGCAAGTGATACCTCCTTTGAGCCTATGCTAAAATTTCATGATGGACCTATCTTTGACCAAGCTAATGATGAAGACATGGATGCATACCATTCACTTGAGAAACAAAAAAAAGACTCTAGACATACTTCTAATAGAACTTTTGCTCCCTTGGAAGATTCTTATGATGACACTTTGCAAAAAATTCTTGGCAATAAGATCATCATGTTACCTAAGTCTAGCTCATATGGAAACCCATTCTTGGATAACTATTGTGCTTATCATCAACATAATAAGCATAGTACTTTAGATTGCACTGAGCTAAAACATAAAATCCAAGATCTTATTGATAATGGAATTATTGATACCTCTAATGATTCATGTGATGAGGATACTTTTCTTGAGCAAGATCATATTAATGAGCCTATGTCTAGTGATGGTTTCCTTGATACCTCCACTTCTTCCAACACTCGTGCATCTCCCAACACTTCAAATCTTTCCAACATGCCTCCATCAAATAAAGAACCTAATGCTTTCCACATTGACTACGTGTATCCTCAAGGGCTACCTCTAAAAGAAACTCAAGCAAACCTTCACTTGGCTACAAACCTTTTCCATGCTACTAATTATAAACAACCTCAACCTTCATGCACTACTATGCCTAATCCAAGTAATACTCCATTCACTCTTCATTCTCCTTTGTCTTTAGAAGTGGCTCCATGTCAAGAGGACTCTCAAAAAGAAAAAGCTATAAATGTCAAGAAAGATCAAGATCAAGCACCCTTTCATCTCTTTCAAGATTTTTCCCCTCCATATCCTATAACTTGTCCACCTCCTAAGTATGATGAAGATACCACTTCCATTATCTCCCTTGAGCTTACTGAAAATTATGAGAAAAGTTCTCTTCATATGCTATCCAAAGCTACTTGTCAAGATCAAAGCATCGCCTCATGTTCTACTTCTCCACATCCACTTCAAAATTGTGCTCAAGCTTCAAGTGCTACTATTAAAAATGTTGTTCCTATCAAAGGTACTCATGAGTCTATTGATGGCTTTGACCATGTTGCTCATTCTAAAGATGTTGATATCCCTTCCCACTATCCATTTGCATCTTCTAAATCTATCCTTGGTCCTTATCCATCTAAGCTAAAGCATTCAAACCTTCCATCCATATTGGGGCCTTATGTTCCTCCATCCCCTACATTCACTCCTAGCTCATTCTCTAGCTCTCCTATAATACCTCAAGATCAACAAAGACACTCATCCTTGATGAATTATCACCCCTCTATCCACCTAAACCAGTCATATCAGCCTTATTCATCCACAAATCCCAAGTCCTTTGGAAGTGAGAATAAACATAAGAATCCATTGAAAAAGAAAGATCACTATGTCCCATCTAATCGACATGTGAATGCTAAGAAGGAGAATGCACAAAAGAGACCGCAAAGGTCCACTATTAAAAAAGCTAAATCAAAGAAAATATGGGTTCCTAAACCCATTATTGAAGAAATGTATTTTGAAGTATCTAAAGGAAAATCTAAAGCTATATGGATTCCCAAGTCTCTTTTAAAAGACTTGAATATTGAAAATACTTCAAAGTTGACATTCAAGCTTCCAAAGGCTTCCATTCCATCTTCTTCCAAAACTCTTTCTAAAAATATTCCAAAGCCTTCCACTCCACTTTTTTCCAAATCTCTTCTACCACCTCATACATCTAAACCTCAAGCTACTTCATCCATGATTCCTCCATCATTCCAATACCCTTCAAGGTGTGTGTCAATGTTGATCTTGTACAATACTTCAACTACCCTCATGAAATCCTCTAAAGCTTACACCTCCTTTCTATACATGAACTCTTATCCTCCATATATTCTTCCTACTACCATTTTCCTTTCATCACCCTATCAACATCTTTGAGCATACCTTTCTATGGTCTTGGTTTATCATGACTTATCTTTTCTATGGGAGCATTATCTAAATTCAAAAAGCTCGAGCTCTTTCTAAAAATTCAAAAAAAAAAAAAAATGAAAAAAAAAAAAAAAATGTGCCTTGGTGAAAACCACTTCTTGTGGCACCTTGGTAGCAAAAGTAAAGAGAAATAAATTTATCCTATGGTGAAAACTACTTCTTGTGGCACCTTGGATAAGTACCATGATGAAAACCTGGCAAACAGGCATCATGCGTAATTCTTCCATCATCCATCTATCCCTTCTTCTCTCTTTGATCTTGACAATGTTGAGTTATCTTTGCATATTGGCTATCTTATCCACCAGATTTTCTATTGTGCTCTCCCATTCACTCATAGCCTCTATCTTGAGCTTTATTTTTATTGCTCTATCCCATCACTATCCTATCTAGTTGACCCCTTGGTCTTGATCACAATAAATGAAACATGGTTCTCATAGGTCTCTTGACATGGCTACTCTTTTGGACTACACACTTCATGCTATCTCACTTGTTGGCTTCATTGCTTATCCTACATGCTATCTCTCTCATTGGCTTCCATCGCTTATCTTATATGCTATTGCACTTGTTGGCTTCACTGCTTATCCCACACACTATCTTTCTCATTACTTCCATTGCTTATCCAAAATGTGCTTCATATGACTATTTCACCTCTTTCCCTAGCTTGGGTACTCTTGAGGAGTCAATCCTTGAGGATCACTTTTACTTGCTTCATGCTCCTTTTTCATCCATCTTTGCTTATCCACCAACTTGTTTCTCCATCATGTCCTATACCTTGCTAGACATTGGGAGAAAATGATGTGATCTTGCTTGAGAACTAGTGATCTCTAAATTATTCTAAAAAATTCCAAAAAAATCATATATGATCCTGAAAAAAATCCAAAAAATTGAAAAAAAGTCCTGAAAAAATCTGTCAAGTGGTGAAAATATGGAAACAGGTGCTACTTGAGACCCTTGCACCTATGTCTATCAGTCTCAATCACCTACTTTGCTACACATTTCCTAGCTTGGAATTGTTTCTTGTCCTCGTCTTGGGGGCACAACTGCTTAGCCTATTGAGGTATTCTTGTGCATTAGAGTTTCTTGGACAACTCACAAAATAGTGTCTCTCAACACTTCCCCCACCTTGACATCAAGTGTTTTTCAACACTTTTTAGATAGTTTACCTATGGTCTTCGATGTTGTGATATTTCTCACTACCAGAATCAAGTCTTGAAAAAATGGCCAAATGACTTGCACACACGCACTTTAACACTTAAACGACTGAGCTATGCTGATCTTTATCTACTTTGTGTGTTGTCTATGATGATTTCTTTGCCATGTGTTCCCTCCCTAATAGTCTTTCAAGGATGTCATTGACTAGAAGACTGGGGGCATGGGGCATGTTTTCTTGATTTTTGCTTGTGGGTATACTTTGTTTGTCTATAGTGTTGTAAGAATTCGTGCTTGTCCTATTCAACACTTTGACTTATAAATGTATCATCCTTGACTATTTTGCAAGACCGCACTCAGGGTTTATCCTGGCGCTTATGCCTTGATACAGGTGTAATCTTGCTAAATTAAACTTAGGGAATCTAATCGTGTAGTTATCTTGACTTACATGTCTCTGATGCTTAGATTCGATTTTCACATACCTATCTAATATCGATCATATTCATATCCTCATAGTTATACTAGTGATGTTTGTATGATCTCATGATGTCCCTAATAAATGCTCAATGATGAAATTAAGAGTCTAGATGTTATGCACTTCTTGCTGGTAAACCACTTTGCATATTAGCTTGCATTTTAGGTTCATTTTCTAGCTTAGTCTTGCATTCTTGCATATGGGGAGAGCTCTCTCTTCATCTTTTTGTGGACATATCAGCTAACTCCTTTCATATATTTCTTTATTTTCTTCTTGTTCATGTCTTTTCACCTTCTTAATCTTTCACTTCATCTCTTTTCTATCTTATCATCACATTATATAAAGTTTTGAGCTCTTAAATAATTTCAACGTCCTAGATTCATTTTCGGGATCGAAATCCAAATTCGAGTTCATCTTGATGGTCAAAATTGTCTTTTAAAATTCTACTTTCTTCTGAGCAGTTAGCTGACCTTTTGAGGTCTAATCTCTGAATCATCACTGGGGCATCTTCATTTCTTCATGTCTTCATCATTTCCATACTTCATATCTACTTAAATTCACTATTTCATGTCTAAAATCACCTTTCTACTCATTTCAACCTTATTTTTATGCTATATCCTTCAAGGTCAACTCTAGTCAAACTGGGGCATTTTATCAATTTTTTTATATAGTCATTCTTGGGTTCTAATCATCTATCTATCATCTTGGACATTGCTATATTCTAATTTTCTCATTTCTAGCCAGTTTTTGCATCCCCTTACCTCATTTCAATTTCGATCCCGAGGGGGCATAAATACTCTATCACTACTTAGGAGCATTTGTTTGATCTTCTCACTTGCTCTCACTCTATCTGCTTTTCTAAGTGTTAGTATTCTTCTTGAATTCTAACATCATCTCTTCCTAGTGTTCAGTACTACTGCTATCAGGCTGTGCATTCAGGACTTGCTATCTATTTCTGCATTTCACTCTTCGGAATTAGACATCTATATCTATCATCACCTACTTGGCTTCGATTTTCTTTGACATAATGTGTTCCCAGATCGATCACGCATTAGTCAAAGAGGGGCAAATGTAATCACCTAAAAATGGTCATCTAGACTATTAGCCCCCTTCTCAGCATTTTGGCTAAATTAATTTAATCATTTACCTAGACCAAATTGCTAATAATCAATTTATTTGATTATAACCTATAGTTTGACTATGCTATCCTAAGTTCATTATTTGATTAAAAGAACATGTCCCCTTTTAATTAAATAAAAGACCCCATTCTTCTAACCCACTTAAAGTGCACACATAAAGTCTTTTTTCTATTTTGCAATTAAAAGAAAAGGCTTTGTGACTTTTGTCTTATATGACAAGTCAACTTATATTCTATTGGTTGATTTGTGTGTGCACATGGATCACTCCTCTTTTCAAATTCCACCGTTGATCATCCACCATCTTCATCTTGATCTCTACCGTCCATACATCTTTAAAAGGGAGAGAGCTTTCCCCCTCAATCCATCCATATTTTGAATATTGTTATTCTGCAGGTTTTCTAACAAGTTTCTTTGGAGCTTTGTGGAGAACTTCTATTTCTTGTCTACATTCTCTCATACCATAGCATCTTAGCTTAGCTTTCATTTTTACATGTAGCTTAATCTCACATGGCTTAATAATGGTATTGTAACACTCTCATACATGTTTTAGCATAGCTGCATTTGACATTCTCATTCTAGCTTAATCTTCATTTGCATTGCATCCTTGAGGAACTCCTTGGGACATTTGCATTCTTGCATCTTGTCTTTGGAACCTCCCATTGCATGGTTTACTAGCAAGAAGAGTATCTCTAAGGCTCATCTGAGAGCCTTTTTATTCTTGAAATACACTCTCTTGCACTTCGTGGATAGGGAGCTCTAAGCCGACATCTAAGCATTCCAACTCATGGAATCATTTGGATAGAAGGGTTTAGAGTGGGACACTTTCGAGTGTACAATCCCGAGATGGTTTCGGAAGGAAATAATGAGAAGTGCTAAGCATCAATTCCTTGCTTTAGAGGATGATATTTGTGACATTGCAGAGATTTTGAACAAGCCTGACTCTCCATTATAGGATGCAAAACCTTTTGCATTCATTACCACTACTCAGAATCAGGACTTATTTGCACAAGTATCTCATCCCCCGAAAGGTACAGATGAAGAAGCTGTCAGCCTTCAGGACTATGAAGTAAAGGATATCATGTTAGGGAAACCTACATAGGATACTTCTTGACAGATGATGACTATGGGAGTCAAAGAGGTTCTTAACCATATGGAACATGATGAGATTGAAATCAGAGCACTTCAAAGGCAAGTTGAGATCTTGAAAGGATATCTAGCTAAAGTTATTGGTCCTCTTGATTCTGAACGCCCTAAGGAGACTTTGACTACCATTCTTTAAAAAGGGGAAGGTGTATAGCTCAATCCATTTCTGAGAGCTTGTCAGGATTGGTGAGACAACCTTGAGGATAGGGGTATCACTATAATTACAGGAAGTCTGAAATTATTACATGCTACACAAGACAATGTTGATAAGATTGTGGCAATTTTGAGGTAGGACTTCAGCATTATGGATGAGGTACGAGTTTGGAGCAAGGATTTGCAAATTCTACAGGCCATAAAAGGACAAAGGTAACACATTCTGGTTGATGTATATACCAAAGAAGAGCTAGACATGATAGATGATTGGATAGAAAAGATTGCAGAGGGAAATAAAGGGATGGAAACATTGCATGATCAGATACATAGGCTCAAGGACCAAGCTCAAGAGTGAATTTTGGAAGCAAAAAAGTTATATAGTGATGCATGCTTGGATAATTTTGAAGATGAAGAATGAGAGAAGCTTTTACCAGTTGAGGTACTTGTAGAAAACTTCAGAAAGACTTTAGAGGAAGCCTCCAGTGATGAATACATCAGACAAGCCTTCAAGACAGAAGAAGCATTGTTAGAGTTGGATACCAAACTTGGGGATTTTGCAAAAACTCGAATTGAGGTGGATAACTACAGACAGAAGCTCAGAGATAAGTATGATGCTTTGGATCTTCCCAATGCTACTAAGATTACTGAGATTATAGAGAAATTCAAGGACAAATATCCAAACATATCTTTAGGATGAAGATGAACAAAACCCAGATGCCAGAATTTCAATTTTGACACTTAAAAAAATTTGAGATTTTTGACTTAGTCGAGGTCTACAGCTCCGTAGGTCTGTAGCTCCATAGGTCCACAGCTTCGCAGGTCCACAACTCTGCAATTCAAAGGTGCACCGACAATTGACTGCCAGTTTCAAAAATAGCACTTTCCATGCATTGGAAATGCATTTTGATGGCAAGTTAACTCTGACACACATCAAGTAAAGTACCAACTTCTATTTTTGGTGTCTCCATGCACTTCTACTTCGACTAATGGCTTCCTCTTACTTTCTCTCTCAAGCTTTCATTATTTTTGACATGTAAAGGGCTCATGGATCCAATTAATGAATAAAATATGGATGGAGTCCCTCTAAGCACTAGTTAGATTACTAGTTTGTACATATTTAATTTGTTTTAATGTTTTAAAAGCATTTTTTTGCATTAAGATATCTCTCACTCTCAACACAAATTGAGGAGACAATTTCTTATAAATACCCCATTGTAAAATGTAACAAGGGCCGCCATTATTATGCAATAAAGTTATGCTTTTGGTGCTAGCATTTGGAGTGTAGTTATTCTTGCCTGAATGTGTCATTGTTTTGTGGATTTTATTCATGAGATTTTGATTGAGCCAAAGGTTAATTGTGTTGTTTCTGGTTGTGTGATCTTTTAGTTCTGGTGTTTGCTACAGATATATGAATTTTGTTGACATAACGAGCTTGAGAAGAAATCACTCGATTGTGTCTACATAGCCTTTTGTCACGGCATGAGCACACTTTCCATGGCCTTGTGATTTGATGAAGAGTGAAACATCATTCAATTTGTTAAAGATTCTCACCGACGATTGCATCAGTTGATTCTAGGAAGTGCTACTCCTATTTTCATTGGTTTCCTATTGATTTCTTCAAAGGTTTAACTCACAACATGTTGTGTTTTGTAGCTTATGTCCATTTAGGAATTTCACTTTCAAGTTATTTGCTTTTAGTTTCGTTATTTTCTTTGCTAACCCCCCTGTTAGAGTAGGACCTCATAGTAGTTGCATTGTTAGAGTTGCATTCATTGAAAAATAGAAAATACAAAAATATTGTTCTTTTGGTGTGATATTTTGAGACAGCAAACAAATTTTACTTGATTCCAAGGTAAAAGAGTTTTTTGGAACCAACAAAGGCCTCCTTGTGAACATTCACATTTATCTTCTACTGAGCAGATTTTGGTATGTCGCAAGACAAACACTGAACCTTGGAGTGGATCCTTAAAAAGATTTTCTTTTCGAGAGAAGAATTACACTATGGATTCCTGTCATTGACCTCGTGCAAAATGAATGCCCAACATGAACCACCTACAACAATGCTAATCCCAACACCACCATTTTGATTTAGCCTCTTCTCTTGCATTGAAACCTGTGGGAGCCTTGATTTGGTAAGAATAAATGTGTCAAATATGAATGAAAAACAACCATGGTGACATATATTCTAGCATAGGTATGGCATTGTGGCATTTCATAATGAAAGCAAGGAGTAATAGCTAGCAATGAAAAAATATTGCATTGAAGGGTTTCTACAAATCAGACAACAGTCTTTGCACTAAAGTGGGTTGTCAACTATTATTTTGCAAGGATACCAATAGTTTTTATTGGTTATCCAAATAGGATTGTGATTATAGAAAGTCAAGCTTGTGTTCCATTCAAGGAGGCTAAAAATTATAGTCTTTGACATTTATGGCTAAGTTGTCAATGAGCTTAGTTTAATTTTGTTGTTGTTCTAGACTAATATCTTGATACAAAGACCAGATATTTAATAGTTGGCTACTCTTTTTGATATAGGGACCAAATGAGATGTATTGCATTGTTGATTGTGAATGATAATGACTTTTGGAAAGAACTGAGTAATGGTCAATTTGGACCTCTGCCATCTTTGCAAGATTTTAGCACTATTATAGGTTATCCACATAGTGGTGACTCAATTTGTATGACTAGTGAATTTGTGTCACACATTGAATTTAATTCCTATGTAAATGGATCTAAAAAACTACTCAACCTTGAGTTAATTCTTTTTAATTTCACATTCATATTTTATAATATTGACCCTACATATGATTCAAGTTTCAATTTAGAATCAAGAGGACAAGTTTTTATATCCTATGTTTTGAGAATCAATTACTGAAGAACGTCTATATGTGTGGAAAGAAGAGCCAATTCAAAAAGTTGACGAATCTTATTAAGTTGAGATTTACAAGGAGAGTATAGATATGTTACATTGCAGATTTAAGTATGAGAATTATTTCTTCAATTTCAAAATGAAACCCATATGATATAGATTTCAGCCACTTGAGTATGGTTTTATTTATGGAAACCTTTTTTAGAAATCTACATAAAGAGTCATGTGATTGGTTTGGAAAAGAAAGATTGAGAAGATTCTATGTAAAATCTGATTTTTAAACATTTTCTTTTTAATCTTCCATGCAATTGAAAGCATTTGGGGCTGCTAAATAAGAAGGAAAATCATCTCTTCACCTCACATTTAGATTTTACAATGTAGATTTTAGTTTAAGGTAAGTGCACCAAGTTGTGGTGCCAAAAACATGACACACAAAATGAAAATTTTAAATTCTAAAAGCGTTCACATACTTTGAGCCCAAGCCAAAGCATGTGTGCAGTATAGTGTGTGTACATTTTTCAAAATCATAATTGTTTTATTTGGGCTACAAACTTGTGGGCCCATTTCATTTTATCTTGTTGCTGCTTTATTTCTCCTCAACAATGAGCACGCAAGTTGCAAAAGTCAAAGAATTTTGTCACCTACCTCCTCATTGCCAAAGATCAAGATTGGGATCATGTAGTATGTTTTCTACTCTTTTTATTGCATTATTTTATATGTTTTTGCATTGTTTTGTAAGTTTTTACATTTTTTGTAGATTTTTTAGTTTTTCTTTAAATTTATTTATTTATTTAGAATGCAATTGGTTTCTTATTAGGAAATGTGAATAATGAACTGCCAAATCCCTAGCCAGATCAACAAAATCAAAATGAAAACCTTCCATAAGATCCAAATCAAAACTGTCCATAAGATGAAAATCAAAACCCTCCACAAGAAGAGAAAGAAATTCTACAACCTCCACCAATTGAAAGACCTCCTCCTGGAACAGAAGAAAACATAATGAATGAAATAGAAAGAGGGAAAAATGAATTAGAAGCACTCATTGGTAGGTTGAAAGCTTGTGGGAAAACCAATCCTATGAGAGCACAATTGGCTTCCTCCCTTGAGTCCATTATGACCTATGTAGCTTCTATTAGTGGTTAGTTGGATATTTGGCATGTTAAGAGGGATGAACAAAAAAGATATTATGTAAACAAATTATCCTGTAAAGATGTAAGAGAAAAGGAAATAGCAAAAGGTAGCATCTATTCATTGTTTAAAAATCTTGGAGAGCAAGACACTATTAAACATACAAATAAAAGGTTCCCCATCCATTGGTGCGTATATGATGATATTAGAAATAACTTTTGGGATAAATGGTGAATGGTCTTTGATGCCCCTTCCTACAATAATCATGAGGTTCCAATGTATTTCTTAAATAAATTGTATTGTGAATTTTTTCTTGGGGAGATCCCCACTTATTTTGATATATTAGAATCTCAGGGTAGAGGTGGGGGGTCATCATTTGAGAGGTTGGGGGCACATCTTGACCCTAATGTAGTTAGGGCATTGGTTGTCAAGCCATAAGGTGAGCATTTGATTATTCCTTCAGTTGTGAAGGAACATATAGAGACCAGCACTCTAGGGACTATTAGTGCTTTGACATAGACCCTCATTGATTGTGCTTGTCCATTAGTTGAGGAGGAGCATTTTGTGTGTTGCAGTCACATGTGCACATCATGTGGATCCTTATGCACATTTTGTAATCATGTTGGAGATAGTATGGATGATGGGCTAGTCACTAATAAGTTCTTGAGTGACACATTTGGCATTGACACATAGGTAAATTGCAATTATAATAAACTAATTTGATCACATTTTTTATGTATAGTGAATGACTAATTAATTACCATATATTGACATTGTTCAAAATTCAGGGTAAGAATGTTGATTGCCTTAGTAAAAATTTCTCAACCCTATTTTATGTCTCATCAATGAGTTGAGAGGTATGTATCAATTTAATCATTTGAATTAATACATATATTTATTAATTAATCATATGAAGGATTGACAAAAAAAATTTATCCATGTGCATCAGTTATCTATTGGACCATCAACATTCACAAGGGAGTCTAAGCCTAGGCATGATACAAGCTTTGTAGAGGTACATTTTTTTCATTGTAATTTAATTAATTTGATTATATTTATTTAATTTTTTATGTTACATGTAAATTTTATTATATGACATGTAGTTGTTGACGTCTAAGACTCCTCCTCATCTTCACCAATCCATTGATCATGGATTTTCTACAGCGCCGGCTAGTTCAGAGCCATTGATTGAGGTATGAAATATTTTTCTTAGTTTTAGTTGTTGTTTATAATAGTTAGTATTGAAATTGATTATAATGATTGAATTTTTGTAGGGTATTATTACACTTGATTGTCCGCAAGCCTTTGAGGTGGATGTACACAGTGATTATTTGATGGCGGTAAGAAAATAATTAATTTTGTGTGTACATATATTTGATTTCAATGTATAATAATTATTAATTTATATCTACTTTGTTTGTATCAGCTCCAGTTAGAGAAGATCCTAAACAAGAGGATAAGCGAGTGTGTGAGGAAGACTCCATCATCCCCATTATCACCCTCCACACAATGATTTAAGACCTCTAGGGATTTTTTTCCTTCCCCTCATGGGAAGAAGAAGATATAGGGATAGACACACATGTATAGGCATAAGTGGACATATTTGTCATATTTTATGTCAGTGGACATAATTGATATACATTTGATGTATGTATGACATTTTATAGTTTATGTATGACATATATTTGATGCATGGCATTATTAGACTTATGACATTATTGGTTAATATATGATATGTTTGCTCATGTATGACATTATTGGTTATCATAATATATATCTTATTTTTCTTGTTTACATTTTAAGTACATTTCATGTATTTCATTATAATGTAATTTACATCCAAAATGATGCAGAGTGCTCACACTAAAAGCTAGTGGATTCCTAGCAAGAACACTTTTAAGGCAAACTACCTTTCCCACCTTCCTAAGTGTCTTCAAAGACTCATTCCAACTTGGTTACAACATTAATAAAAATTATATCCAACTTCACAAAAGTACTTGATCACTTTCCCTATTCAAGACTTGGCAAGCAATAAGGGAAAAAATGAGCAAATTTGAGAAATGGATCATAATCAACTTCTTGCTTCAAACTAACACCTTAGACACTTCAAGGAACACCTAATAACTATCTCACAAACTTAAATCTATCATCTATTCCATCCTTCCAATAGATTCTTAAATATCCTATGAGTGAAAACAATCTTCCAAAATCCTATGATTGTATTTACAACATGCAATTTTCTTATTTTCGAACAACTCTTCACAAAGGGAAATGATTATGTTTCAAACCCATGAAATGGTTATTAAGACAACCAAGAAGATCCTTAACATCTTCCACTAACTCCATTTAGTGATAAAATGCAGCTTAAGTGGTGTTTCATTCTAATAAAGTAGAAGTTTTTTGTTCTAAATAGGAAGTAATGATATTTGGCAATAACTCAATGGTCCTATAAACAAGTTTAACATCAACAATGATTCTTTGCAATATAAATAAACTTAATAATCAGCAACACCTTATGCCTCCTCTAAATTCATAGAGGGTATTTTCATCATTTGACATCCATTCCAACTGATTACTAATTGGTTTTATTGGTTTCAAAGTTAATTTCAATGTTTTCCAAAAAATTACTAAAATTGCCACAAAGTTGTCAGCAACTTTTATTGCAAAATGCAATTTTTGCACTAACTATTCCTAGAAATTGACCAAGTGGTTTTTGATAAAACATAGGGCCTATATAAGTTGTAATTAATCTCAAAACACTTATTGAGTCAACTTATTAACAAAAACAAGAAAAAAGAAAAATCCTTAGGACTAAGGCAACTTGGGTTTATAGGTGACCTCAAGTTCCTTGACCTTAAAAACAATGATTACCTTATTACCATAAAAAATAACATGTTCAAAATGAGGTGCATTATCACCCCTTTACCTTCTATCATGAGTCTCCATCATTGGATGAGATGACATATCTAGTTGTCACCTAGGTGCCCTGCACCACAAGTTTCATCATTAACTGAGATGGGGTCACAAACTCTAAATGGAATCCAATCTCCAAAATGAGAGAGAGGTTATTTTAGGTCTCTACAACATGGTCCTATAGCACCAAGAATCATGTCCATACCTCACATAAACTCTGAAATATGCCCCATCAAAGATCACTACCCTATGGCATTTAGTGACTCTTAGGGACAATTTGATTCAGCATGCTCAAGAATGTTCAAGCACTCAACGAGATACAAGGATCTTAGGGCTAGGGTTTACCTAGCCATTGAAGCTAATTAAATAAATAGTTTGATCCCACAACAAATGGTGATAGAGATTTGGTAGTTGGCACCTTTATGCTAGTTGACACTACAAGTTTCAGTATCACCTGAGATGGGGCTGCAAAATCTAAACAAAATTAGATCTCCAAAAAGAAAGAGAGTTTATTATAGGTCTCCACAACACAGTCTTGTAGCACCTAGAATTTCATCTATACTTCACACAAGCTCTAAGATATGCCCCATCAAATATTGTTTCCCTATGGCATTTAGTGACTCTTAGGGATGATTTGATTCAACGTTCCCAAGAACATTCAAGTGCTCAATAGGATAGGAGGAGCTTGGGGCTAGGGTTTACGCAACCGCCCAAACCTAATGGAATAGAAAATTTGATCCCATGATGAATGGTGATAAAGATTTAGCAACTAGAACCTTTGTCCTGGCCAACACTACAATTTTCAACATCACCTGAGATGGGGCTACAAAATCTAAATGAAATTGAATCTCAAAAAAGTGAGAGAGGTTATTGTAGGTCTCTACAACATGGTTTTGTAGCACTTAGAATTGCATCTATACCTTGCACGAGCTCCAAGATATGCCTTGTCAAAGATCACTTCCCTATGGCATTTAGTAACTCTTAGGGATGATTTAGTTCAGTGTGCCCAAGAACATTCAAGCACTCAATAGGATGGGAGGGGCTTGGGGCTAGGGTTTACTCAGCCACCTAGAGCTAACAAGAAAGAAAGTTTGATCCCACAGTGAACTGTGAGAGAGATTTAGTAGTTGGCACCTTTGTACTAGCCAACACTACAAGTTTCAGCACACCCTAGATGGGGCCACAAAATCTAAATGGAATTGGATCTCCAAAAGGTGAGAGATTTTATTGTAGGTCTCCAAAACATGGTCATATAGCACCCAGAAATACATCTATACCTTACACAAGCTTCAAGATATGCCCTATCAAAGATTGTTGCCCTATGGAATTTAGTGACTCTTAGGGATAATTTAGTTTGGTGTACTTGAGAATGTTTGAGCACTCAATAGGGTGAGAGGGGCT
The DNA here is from genome assembly GCA_028749045.1 of Cupressus sempervirens. Taxonomy (NCBI): domain Eukaryota; kingdom Viridiplantae; phylum Streptophyta; class Pinopsida; order Cupressales; family Cupressaceae; genus Cupressus; species Cupressus sempervirens. The sequence continues at coordinate 488,885,162 of CM053787.1, forward strand.
TGGGGCTAGGGTTTACCTATCCACCCAAAGCTAATAGAATATATAGTTTGATCCCACAATGAACAATGAGAGAGATTTAGCATCTAGCACATTTGTACTAGTCAACACTACAAGTTTTAACATCACCCAAGATGAGGCTACAAAATCTAAATGGAATCAGATCTCCAAAAAGTAAGAGGTATTATTGTAGGTCTCCACAACATGGTCTCTTAGCACCAAAAATTGCATCCATACCTCATACAACTTCCAAGATATGCCTCATCAAAGCTCGCTACCCTATCGCATTTAGTGACTCTTAGGGACAATTTAGTTCAATGTGCCCAAGAATGTTCAAGTGCTCAATGGGGCAGGAGAAGCTTAGGGCTAGGGTTTACTTGGCCACCTAGAGCTAACATAATAGATAGTTCAATCCCATGATGAATAGTGAGAGAGATTTGATAGTTGGCACCTTTGTATTGGCCAACATTACAAGTTTCAGCATCACGCTAGATGGGGCTGCAAAATCTAAAGCACATATGCACTATAGTGCATACACACTATGTGAAAAATTATCTCCCCCTATCCCACTCCCTCCTATCCCCTACTATTTCTCCCTACTCTCTACTCTCTCATCTCCTACTCTCTCTCCTAGACTACTCTCTTACTCTCTCTCCTCTCCCTTCCCCTACTCTCTCTCTCTCACACACACTACCATCCCCCCCTCTCTCTCACTCTCCCTCTCCCACCACTACTCTCTCTCTTACTCTCTCTCCCATCCCCTACTCTTTCTCATTCTTCCACCCCTACTCTCTCTCACTCTCTATATCCCATCCCCTACTCTCTCTCTATTACACACTCCCATCCCCCCTCTCTCTCCCTCTACCACTCTGTCTCCCACCACCTACTCTCTCTCACTCTCTCCCATCCCCTACTCTCTCTCTCTCAGGCTACTCTCTCTCTTTCTCTCTCTCCTCTCCCATCCCCTACTAACTCTCTCACACACACTCCCATCCCCCTTCTCTCTCTCATTCTCCCTCTCCCACCATATACTCTCTCTCTCTCTTACTCTCTCTCCCATCCCCTACTCTCTCTCCCACCTCCTAGTTTCACTCTCTCTCCCAATCCGTACTCTCTCTCACTCTCTCTCCCATCCCCTACTCTCTCTTAAGAACTCCCATCCCCCTTCTCTCTCTCTCTCTCTCTCCCTCTCCCACTCCCTCTCCTACCACCTACTCTCTCTCTATCTCACACACACACACACTCCCATACCCCCTCTCTTTCTGTCTCTCTACCTCTTCCACTCCATCTCCCACCACCTACTCTCTCTCACTCTCTCTCTCATCCCCTACTCTCTCTCTTGGGCTACTCTCTCTTGCTCTATCTTTATCCTCTCCCATCCCCTACTCTCTCTCACTCACACACTCCCATCCCACCTCTCTCTCTTTCTCTCCCTCTCCCACTCCCTCTCCCACTGCTTACTCTCTCACACTCGCACTCTCTCCCATCCCCTACTCTCTCTCCCACCCCCTACTCTCACTCTCTCCCACCCTCTACTCTCTCTCTCTCTCATCCACTACTCTCTCTCTTAAACAATCCCATCCTCCCTATCTCTCTCCCTCCCTCTCCCACTCCCTCTCCCACCACCTACTCTCTCTCTCTCTCTCTCTCTCTCTCTCTCTCTCTCTCTCTCAGGCTACTCTCTCTTGCTCTCTCTCTATCCTCTCCTATCCCATACTTTCTCTCTCTTACACATACACTCCCATCCCCCTCTCTCTTGCTCTCCCTCTCCAACTCCCTCTCCCACCACCTACTCTTTCTCCCATCCCCTACTCCCTCTCCAACCCACTACTCACTCTCTCTCTCCCACCCCCTACTCTCTCTCTATCATTCTCCCACCCCCTAATCTCTCTCTCACTCTCTCTCCCATCCCACCCTCTCTCTCTCTCCCACTCCCTCTCCCACCACCTACTCTCTCTCCCATCTCCTACTCTCTATCTCCTACTCTCTCTCCTCTCCCATCCCCTACTCTCTCTCTCAAACACACTCACATCCCCCCTCTCTCACTCTCCCTCTCCCACTCCTTCTCCCACCACCTGCTATCTTTCTCTCTCACTCTCTCTTCCATCCCCTACTATCTCTCCCACCCCCTACTCTCATCTCTCTCACATCCCCTACTCTCTCTCTCACTCTCTCATTCTCCCACGCCCTACTCTCTCTCTCACACTCTCTCCCCCATCCCTTTCTCTCTCTCTCTCTCTCTCTCTCCCGCTTACACACTCCCATCTCCCCCCTCTCTCTCTCCTTCTCCCACTCCCTCTCCCACTTCCTACTCTCTCTCTCTCTCCCATCCCCTACTCTCTCTCTCACACACACTCCTATCCCCCCCCTCTCTCTCCCACTCCCTCTCCCACTACCTACTCTCTCTTGAGCTACTATCTCTCACTCTCTCCTCTCCCATCCCCTACTCTCTCTCTCTCACACACACACACATACACTCCCATGCCCACTCTCCCTCTCTGACTCCCTCTCCCACCACCTACTCTCTCTCTCCCATCCCCTACTGTCTCTCCTAACCCTACTCTCACTCTCTCTCTCTCATCACCTACTCTCTCTCTTACACACTCCCATCCCCCTTCTCTATCTCCCTCTCCCACTACCTACTCTCTCTCCCATCCCATACTCTCTCTCAGGCTACTCTCTCTCCTCTCCCATCCCCCTTATCTTTCCCTCTCCCACCCTCTCCCACAGCCTTCTCTCTCTCACTCTCTCTCTCCCATTTTGTACTCTCTCTCTCAAGCTACTCTCTCTCTTGCTCTGTCTCCTCTCCTATCCCCTACTCTCTCTCATACACACACTCACATCCCCCTCTCTCCCTCCCTCCCTCTCCCACTCCCTCTCCCACTACCTATGCTCTCTCTCACTCTCTCTCGCATTTGCTATTCTCTTTCTCAAGATACTCTTTCTTTCTCTCTCCTCTCCCATCCCCTACTCTATCTCACACACACTCTCATCCCCCCTCTCTCTCACTCTTCCTCTCCCACTCCCTCTCCCACTACCTACTCTCTCTCACACTCTATCTCTCCCATCCCCTACTCTCTCTCTCTCATTCTCCCACCCCTACTCTCTCACTCTCTCTCTTCTATCCCCTACTCTCTCTTACATGCTCCCATCCCCCCCTTCTCTCTCCCATTCCCACTCCCTCTCTCCCATCCCCTACTCTCTCACTATCTCTCTTCCATCTCCTACTCTCTCTCTTACACACTCCCATCTCCCACTACCTACTCTCTCTCTCATCCCCTACCCTCTCTCTTGATTTCTCTCTCCTCTCCCATCTCTTACTCTCTCTCACACACACACTCCCATCACCCTCTCTCTCACTCTCCCACTCCCACTCCCTCTCCCACTTCCTACTCTCTCTCACTCTCTCTCATTCCCTACTCTCTCTCTCTCTCCCACCCCCTACTCTCTTTCTCACACACTCCCATCCCCCTTCTCTCTCTCACTCTCCCTCCCTCCACCTACTCTCTCTCTCACTTTCTCTTCCACTGCCTACTCTCTCTCACTATCTCTCCTACTACCTACTTTCTCTCACTCTCTCTCCCATCCCTTACTCTCTCAAGCTAATCTCTCTCTTGCCCTCTCTCCTCTCCCATCTTGTACTCTCTCTCTTACACAATCCTATCCTCCGCTCTCTTATTCTTTCTCTTCCACTCCCTCCCCCACCACCTACTCTCTCTCACAATCCCATCCCTCTCTCTCTCTCTCTCTTGCTCTCCTACTCTCTCTCATTCTCCCACCCCCTACTCTCTCTCTCTCTCCCATACCCTACTCTCTCTCACCCATTCCCCCTCTCTCTCTCACTCTCCCTTTCCCACTCCCTCTCTTAATGCCTAATCTTTTTCTTACATCCCCTACTCTCTCTCACTCTCTCATCCCTGACTCTCTCTATCTCTCTCTCTCCCACCTCTACTCTCTCTCTCTCCTACTATCCCTCTCTACTCTCTCTCTCCCCCCCCATCCCCTACTCTCACTCAGTCTCTCTCTCATCCCCTACTCTCTATCTCTCTGCCACCCCCCTACTCTCTTCCTCTCTCTCTCTCTCTCTCTTCTCTCCCATCCCCTACTCTCTCTACTCTCTCTCACACTCTCTCATCCCTTACTCTCTCTCTCTCTCACATAGCCATACCCTTCTTTCTCTCTCTCTCTCTCTCTCTCTCTCTCTCTCTCTCTCTCTCTCTCTCCCATCCCCTACTCTCTCACACACACACTCCCATCCCCTACTCTCTCTCTCTCTCTTTTTCCCTCTCTCCCTATGCCACCTTCTCTGATCCCCTAATCTCTCTCTCTATTTGTCCCTCCCTCTCTCCCTATGTCACCTCCTACTCTATCCCCATCTTCTAATCTCTCTCATTCTCTACCCTCTCTACCTTTCTCATTCCCTCTTTACTAAAATTTAGGCTTCAAGAGTGTGTACACACTAAAAAATGTATGTACTAAAGTGTGTACTTACTATAATGGCCTAAATTTAAAAATGCTTTAAATAGTACATGCATGCTATTGAGTGCATGTGCTATTTAAAGCTTTGGATTCTATCAAGCCTAAGGCTTGGTTCTTCCTTGGGGATCCAACCCAAAGGTTTGGAGTCTCCAAACTAGTCTGAGATGTGTTTTGCTACAAACATACAAAAAATGATCAATTTTTCTTGTATGCTCTCCTTCAATTTTCTTCATGGTTGAGCATTGATAAAATTAGGATACATGACATTGTAGGTCTCCATGTTAGCTATATAACCATATAATTTAATTTTTATTTCAACTATTTCAAGCCTTTCAACTATAATTTCTTTTGAATGTATGTCCATTTTCTGTTAAAAACCAACATATAGTCATTGAGCTATAGATTTTAGCTTGTTAATCAAATTTTGCAACAACTTATTATTTTAGAAACTGAACTCCATTATACACACTTTGAAAAAAAAAAAGAATTTTTGATTTTATATTAGTTTTCAATAACTTCTAGGGGGAGCACATAGATATTTCATGTTTTTGGGACATGTCCAATTAAAAAATTCATTAAAAAAATAAACATTATAAAATTAACCAAAAAATCTAGGATAAACTACATAGTGTTAGGTAACTTTTGACCAGAGTGATTAAATAATTTCAAAAAAAGAGTTAAAATTTTAGGGGGGGCACACTTTGTACTATGTTATGTTTTTCTAAATAAATAGTACCACTTTCTATGGCCCCCTTTTTTGAGGACCTAAAGCTAAACCATTTTGAAAAAAATTAGTAGTTTAGAAACTAGATTCAAAGGACTACTACTTTTGTTTTCTTACAATTTTGTGCATAACTATCTTCAAATTCTTGTTGAAGTTTAGAAATTGTTGATTTCAAAAAAATGGGGCCACTTATACCCCCCTTTTGGCACCCCAACTTGGTGCACTTACCCTTTGACCATGATTTAGTATGTTTTTAGAAAGAATGGGTTTAATTTTCTTAAATCAAATTCTTAGTATGAAAAATCAGATTTCAATGGGATTTGGACCTGTTAATTTGAAAGCTAATTAATGGATATTATTAGGTAATTAGTTTGTTCTTTGGTGAAGATGAAATTTTCGTTTAGAATGGAATTTTTTAACCTATGAATGGGTTTATGATTAGAAATTTTAATTTTTGAGGAATATAGAAAAGGTGTAAGGTTGCCTCTAATCGGTAAAATGATAAGGAATTTGGTATAAAAATTTTGCAATTTGGGTTAAAGTTTTGAGAAGTATTTGATGTGGAGGCATTATTTCACAAATTCTAAAAATAAAGTTTAGTCTAATTTTTTTTTAATTCATCTAAATTTTTAAGTTTAGGAGTTATATATTGATTTGGTAGAATTCTTATTATATATTAACATTTGTATTGAGCTCTTATTTTTTTGTACAACATTGTGAGAGTGGATCATTCATCATAAAGATCACCACTCTACATGTTTCATAAATATTCTTCTTTTCTTTTTTCATAAACAATTTGATGTCAGAGGATTTTTTTGGTTCTTCTGTGCAATATTAATTTGGTCTTTGTAAATTATTGACTTGTGTAAAGTTGGAACTATGGTTTGGGTGCAATATTAATTTGGTCTTTGTAATTATTGAATTTAGCACTAATTTTTAGAGTCAATTTCAAATCCTTAGAAGCATATTGATTGATTGATTAGAACAGATTAGAACATATTATTCTCCAGCTGAAATGAGTTAAATTATTTAGCCCAGTATTTTTGGTAGGTAGTTAAATTTGGCATTTGTGTGCAATATAAATTTTGTCTCTGTTAATCATTGAAATGTGTACCAATGGATCTTTTAGGGGTTTGTTAATCTAGTCTTTGTAATTATTAAATTTGGTGCTCAATTGTAGATTCAAATTTAGATCCATAAAAAACATATTGATTGATTAAAATAGATTGTTATTAAGTTGAAACAAGTTATTTAGCAATGTAAAAGTAGTTGAATCTTCTTTTTTGTTTTCATTTGATTTATTTTATCCATTGCAAGCTAATGGGGTGAATTTTACAAATGTTTTCTATGTTTTATTTACTACCAACACCCAACTCAACTATTTTAGCTAAAGGAGAGCATGTGTGAAGCTATAATTGGGTCTTTGGTAGCTATTTTCATTTATAATTTTTTTAATGTTGGTAGATTTTTTAATTATATAAAATTAGTGATAAAGTGGTAATCTCATTGTTTAGATTGGTCTATCACAAGTTTTTGAAATTTGTATTAAAATTTTTATCTTGTACATTAAAGAGTGTCTCTTAGTAGCTAGCTGATAAAATTCTTTGAATAGATTCTTATCAGTGAACTCTTGATTTGTTTTTTCAGTTCATAAATTCTCATATTTCAAAGGTTGTTAAAATACATATAGAGGATTTGTATGCCAGCCAAGAGGATATTGTGAATAAGACAATGAAATCAAGGTTTTGCAAGCTAATTGTCTAGGCACTTACCAATAGTAGCCAATAGGCCATCTAGTATATCAGTTCATAGATGATTCATTAGAGTGAAACATCATATATTTTTTTTGTTATTCACAAGAAGAAGTTATACAATGGATATTTTGTCACTTCCACCAAATATGCTAACGTATTCCCTTATTTAGGGTGAGAGATCTTGAGAGATATTTCTTGTGATGTTAATTGAAATTTTCTATTGTAGCATCCTTGATGGCCATAGGCATAATGGTTCATTAATTGTACAAGTTTTTCCTTAATTATTTGTCAAATTATTTGTACAGTTCAATGACCACCTTCCTAATAGATAATTCATTCAGTATAATTGTATCTATTTTTGGAATTGATGACATGTTAAAGCATCTTCTCAATGGACATACTTATCTTATTTAGATTAAAATAGAGATTGTTTAATTGATGGGTCTATTGGTCACAAATATGCAATGATAAGGAAAATATTTATTTTGCAGTATAAGAACATTTAAATATGGTGTATTATTTACCTATAATGAATACATTATGGTTGAACATGGTTTTTTTTTTTTTCATTTTTATGTATTTTTTTCATTATATATTGCAACTAATGGCCCTTTTGAGGCATGTCTTGCATCCAATCCCTTTTTCTTTTTTATTCTACATTTCTAAGCTTTAATACAATTATTTTGGATGATATTATTGGTATGAACTTTTTTTGAAGTGATCATGTTTGGATAAAATCCAGGCAAGGGGTTGCCTTGTCTATTGAGTTTTTTCTCATGTTTGTGCACGATTCTATTTGAATCCCAAGTTGAACATACTCTCTAATGTAAATGAGAAAGGAATTCTACCCTGAGATACACACTTCTTGTTATAATGCATGCTTCCATAGGAACCATTTAAATTTATGTTGCATAGCTCATCGTGATTTGAATCATTCCTTCCAAATTGTATGCTTATGGTGTTCATTATAGCTTTTCTCTATTTGAATACCAACTAGTGACAATGATAGGTTTAATTTATTATTAAGGTTTCATGATGAGTATATTATAGGGGCATCTTCAACAAGTAACATTATGTGCTAAAAACTTGTTTGACCAATTTGAGGTATGGCTAAGAGAGGAGCTTGGTTGTTTTCATGGGGAAAAAAAGGTTTTTTTAATTTTCTTCCTAAGACATTTCTAATCTTATGGTCTCCAAATGAGGGATGTTGTGAGTTTAATCCTGCCTTGTAAAAACTGTCGCTACAAAACCAATGTCAAATACAAAATCTCCATAAAATGTGAAAAAATAAACAAGGGTGAAACTCATTTGAATATTGACTAGTCAAAATTAGTTAACTAACTATCATTAACTTTAACAAAAATGTTACATATACATATATGCTCAAATAAAAAAGAAACCATAATTTAATTACTAGAATACCAAGATGTACCGATTAGGTCGACCATGTTAACAAAAGCTCAAGAACCTATCTAAGAATACAAGGGTGAGAATATTGTAGGAGAGCTTTACCACCCTACCACAAAGCTATAATTCTTCCCTGGAATCTTTCTTGACATGAAAGAAACCTAGCACAATAGCGAGGAAGTATAAACAAGTAAAACCAAGAGTGATAATAGAATCATGTGGGTAAATGAAACCATGTTCTAAAACCATTCATAACTACTCAGTCACTCATGAAACCACATAATTAGGTCAGCATCCAACTTATGATAATGAAAAGAATTTTATCATCTTTAGTTCTAATTCACATCATAACCATCATATATGCATGTGAAACATGTGAGGGAAACATCATAAGAAATTCATAATGTGACATCATCAAACATGTCACATAAAACCATTAGTATAAGACAATACTCACATTGACCCTTATTTTTACTAATGAAGTTATTAGTTATCAATACATACAATTCTCATCTTGTAAAGATCTTCTTTATATGCTTAATACTCAAAACACACCTAACCTCTTTCCTTTGACCTTGTAAACATGTAATTACAATAGTTTCTAATATAGGTAAAGAATGTTTCTCTCAAAACTCCAAGATATCAACTATAGATTTCATCTAGTAAACACATCTTCATATTGCAAAATATAATCATGATAGCTACTATATTTCTTCCAACAATTGAGTAAAGTGAATTACTATTCTAAAAAACATTGGAGATATTTTCTTTTAAACATATACTCATTTCATAATCCCTAAAACACACTTAGGAAAACATCCATGTAACAAGGAAGTAAAACTCAAAGGATGTACACCCATTTACATTTCACATAACTAAATCACTTAGAAAATGTACTTAGCATAACAATAATTTAGAGAAGCTACTCATATCTTTGTAAGAATATGCATACTAGGAATTTAGAAACCACTTTCCTATTGTATTTAAGACATTATATTTAATTGAATCTTGCTTCCCACAACATGGTACCAAAAAAAATGACCATCGACAATGGATTGAAAATCATATTTAGAGTTTTATGTAAAGTGTTCAATTACATTTAAGGTATTAAGAGAAAAAGGAAGAGTTTGGTCACCCATATAAGCACTATCTCATTATTCCTAATATTGTGATAGATAGAAGTTTTCCTTGTTGATAATAAAATAAGCAATTCTCTCCAATAATAAGAAAACCCCATACATTCCTTATAATTTCTTAGGACATTTAAGTTGTTCTCATATAAAATAATCTACCTTAGATAAAGTCTCAATAGATACATAATTGTATTCCTATGTTCCATAGTATATGCAAACAAGTATTCACTATGTATGTCATGAGAGTATTATTCAATGCTTGAGTAGTAGAATATACTATTCAATTTTTGTAGAGATCTTTTAATGGAAAAAGACTATATTTTTGTGTGAGTTGGAGTAGAGTGTGCTAAGGTTGGAATTGAACCAGCCATTTAAGAGAAATTCTTAAAGAATTTATAATGCACATTTCTAACATATGATTTTGATTTTTGTTTACATGTATTCCATGTATTCCTTCTAGTTTTGAGTTTTAATCTATAGCTAGTACTCTTTTGGGATTATAAAACATGTTAATTAATGGGTGTGACAAGACTATCCATTGTATGAAGAGTGATGGAGAAAAGTGTATGATTGCCACCACAATAAACATCCCCCATTACTAGTTTCAACTGACATTTCACTATCACATCAAACTCAACAAGTTCTGTGGCCTTCAAATCAAACATGCAAGATATATTAGGTTACTCAATGAATAAAAATTAACTAAATTGTCTATAAAACACAACCAAGAACCTATAGTTTTGTATGGAATTTAGCGATTTTAGGAAGTAATAATTATGTTTTTTAATGCCCAAAGAGAGGGTTGAAACAAAATATTCTAATAACCATTTCATAATAATCTAGAGCTATAAAACTTTCTAAAAATATCCATCATTTAAGAAAAAGAATAAGAAGAGGAAGCACCTAGATCAATGCTTTCAGATTGGTTGCTAAACCAAATACACCATCGATTATATTCCAAGCTCCTATATATTTGATTGCAACTAGTTGTTTCTTCCACTATGGTGAGGATTCTTTCCCAATCTACCCCAAATCCATGTACCTCCCCCTTAGCTCCTTCCTATTTCCAAGCTAATGTTCATCCCTACTCTCCTTCCACCTCCACTATCCCCTTTAACTATTTCTTATATCCCCTTCTTAAGTTGTTGGATTCTTGTATATGTATAACTAACCCATTTTTCTGTTGCTTTATCTAATCGAATGAAATCATACATCTAGTTAATTATGCAAAGTAATTAATTTGCCTAACCAAGTTAGGGTTCCACATATATGCAATTCCCATGAATCTATGTGGCAATAAATACATTGAGAATTTTGGCATATGAAAAAGTCAATTGTGACATGCCTTCAAATATTATTTCTACTAGACATAAAATCTATACAAATATTCAATTTCATAATAAAAATCATAAATTTTTGTGTCTTAAATATATGCTAAAACTTTCTTGTGGATAGAATAAAACCCTACCTATCCAAAGTGTTAGACTTCTCATTGAACATGAAAGGTTCATTGGTGGCATCTTCAAAAAACCCTAACTTGTGATTCCACATGTGCAAATAAATATCATCATTATTTTAGGGATACATTGGGTCATAAAAAGGATCCCACAATTGCTCATACTTAGATGGAATTTTATGTTGCATTGAACCGTGACAATTGATTTGCTATGAAGTTTTTTAAGTGTACCTAGAACATCTACCACCATTAGGGTTTTTCCCACCAATAGTGCACATAATTTAAATAGAAAAGACAACCTTTAAGAGATCAGTCTTAAAAAGAGCTATAATGTTTGATTCCATATTGGGACTCTTCTTTGCCTTTCACATCGGGTAATATTGAAGAAAATCCATAGCACCAAATTGAACACACCATAGGTATTAACAGAAAAATCAATTTTGTGAAGAAACTAATAACATTTGATAAATAGATATTTCAATTAGTAAAACGCTCTATTTGATTATATAGTGAAAAAAATTAGACATTTAAATAATTTATAGAGAACATAATGATAAAGTGAGTTGGAGGGACTTGATACCTATTAATATTACTAATTTTAAATTTTATTCATATACTTTTTTAAGCAAAAAATATGGTTCTAATTATGTATTGTCATATTTTTAATAGTACTAGACTATATGTTTATAAAATATATATCAACTACAATACTAATATTTACTATACTAATTAAAGTTAAAATTAAAATACACTTAGCAAAACAATTACATTTTATAAATATAATAAAAATTCTAATTTAAAGCTACAATAAGAATTTAAAATATATAATTAAGAAATTTTGAAATAAATATTAAAAACATAGTATATCTATTAAGAATAAATTCTAAAAATATGATCAAAGAGGTAAAAGTTGTAGTAATTTATAAATGGTATAAAATCTTCTCATTTGAAAAAACAAAATAATATTTAAACTAAAAAATAGCAAGATTCATTACAATGAATCTTACTATTATTAAAAGATATTTAGGTTGATACTCCACATCTCATAGCTCAAACTATCTTAGAAAATTTTGCACTCAATAAAACAACCCTCCATTATAAAACGCTCTAAAAATAAATATTTTCCCTAGCTTATATTTATATTTTTTTTGGAAGAAAATTAATTTTATGCTTACATTCACTAGTTAATTTTAATTTTTATATTTATTGGTTAATTTAATTGTAAAATTGGATCGAATGATTCCAATAGTATCTTAACTAGAAGAATTGGTAATGCATTACAATAGTAATATCTAGAGTTAAAATTTTAGTAAATGACATCTAAAGATAAAATTTAATTTTGGAAATAAAATTTGAAAAAAAAGGGAGATACATTTTATTCATATCAATATGATGTATTCACCTGATGCCTAAATTAATCAAGGAAAGAGAAAAAAAAAAAAGTATTCTTAAACTTCCTTTTGTTAACTTATAATAAGTTTTTCTTATTGTCATAGGCAAATGACTTTAGGTTCCAAAATATTATGAAAACATTCTATATAGTTATAAATAGAAAATCTCTAGCTAAGAGCCTAAAACACATCAGTAAATTGCGAGCCTCTCATGGGGGAGGTCTTGGGTTCAAATCTACTTGAGATTAACACATAATAATAATTAATCTAACAATAATAATAAAAATGAATTATAAATAATCTAGGCTTTGGTCGATTACTTATCAATAAATAAATAACTATATAGGAAATCTATATTTAAAAAATCCACACAATTGGAGTCATCTAGAACAAAACCAAGCTTTTAAGAGCAAAGACAAAATTTAAGTGAAGATAAAAGAAAATATTCAATGTTTTTATAAATATGCACATCTCATTCATCACATTTGTATTATATCCAAATGTCTAATCGATACTAAAAGTATAGAGTTAACCTTAATGAAAAAAAATTAATTTTTGAAATTTTAAGGCTTTTATTCAATCATTCTTTTAAATAGACTTAGACTTTTCCTTTGAGTCCATGTAGGAGGGTTTTTATATTTCTTTAACAGTTTATAGATATATTTTGAGGAGTTTGTGTACAAATTGAGGCGATCTTATGTTCATTTCTAATTCAATATCTATTGAAAGGGAATTCAAGGAAGTTAACTAATAATGATGTATTAATAGGAGAAAAACTTCATCTATGAATAATAAAAGCTATAAAAAAATTAAAGAATGTATTAAAAGGTAGAAATCAATTGATCATTCATTTAGTCACTTATTCGTGTGACTAATTATTAGAGACAAATTATTTAGTCATTTATTTGATCATTTATTTAGTCACTTATCTTTTTCTAACCTTGTGATTTTAGGTGATGTTTAAATTGGTCATTTATTTAGTCACTTATAATTATAACTAATAAAATATTTGTAGAATTTGATCACTTATAGTCATGTGATTAAAACTTTTAGTCTCATGACTACAAGTTTTAGTCACATAGTCATTTATTGGCCAAAATTCTACTATTGTAGCTATAATCTGTTGAGTGTGTCACAATTGAATAATTTAGGATGTAAGGTTGAGTTTGAAGAAAATATTGGTAAGATATATGATATTGATGGATAACTAATTGAAAAGGGTGATCAAACTAGAAGTAATCTATTCTACCTTGATATAGAGGATGCTACTTGTCTAGTTATAAAATTTGATGATGTATGACTATGGTACAAGAGGTTATGTCATGTTAATTTTGATAACTTGATTAGTATCAATAACATGAGAAAAGTTAGAGGTTTTCCTAAGTTGAAAAAGCTTGATTTAATATAATGTGCAAACAATGTCAGTTAGGCAAGATGACAAAGCCAAGTTTTAAGAGTAAAACTCATACCTCTAAAGAAATACTAGAGATTATTCATACTAACTTGTGTGGACCAATTGAAGTGCAAAGCTACAAAGGAGATAAGTACATTATGCTTCTTGTTGATGATTATTCTATAATGATGACAGTTATCTTTCTGAAACATAAATTTGATGCTTTTCAAATGTTAAAGTGTTCCTTAGCAAGAGTTGAGAAGGAAACAAGTAAAAGTCTAAGATGTTTGAGATGTGAAAAAGGAGGATAATTTACATCAAATGAGTTTGAGATATTTTTCAATGACAAAGGAATCACAAGATAGACATCTACTCCTAGAACCCCTCCACAAAATGGAATTGTTAAAAGGAGGAACATGTTTATAATGGACTGTGCTAGGACACTCATGATGGAGAAAAATGTTGCTTTGAAATACTGGAGAGAAGATGTAAGTATAGTTGTCTATACCTTGAACCATGTACAAGTCAAGAAAAGTACTCATTCAACACCTTTTTAACTATGGTATGAATACTCACCCAATGTAAAATATTTTAAGGTATTTGGAAGCAAATGTTTTATTCTCAAAGATTTTAGAAATGGTAAAATAGATGCAAAAGGTGAAGAAGGTATATTCCTAGGTTACTCCACAAGAAGTAAAGTTTATAATTGTTTAAATACTAACACCAATAAAGTTGTGGAAAGTGCAAATGTAAAATTTGATAAATATATAGAAGTATATGAGGCTGAACCTACGAAGGAACCGGAAGAATTCAAATCATTTATATACTTGAATGAAGGTATTACTATTGAAGAAGATGTTGCAAATCAAGTTACAAACCAACAAAAAAATTTAGTGACTACTAAGTCACATACTATGAATGTTGAGTTGCATTTAGGAGCCGAGCTATATTTAGGTCCCAAGTTATAGAATGAAGTTGAGGCACATTCTATTTTTGAGATTAGTGTACATGAAAGAAATGCTAAAATATCTAATATATATATATATATATATATATAGTGACTTAGAAGTTGAAAGACCAAATGAAGAAACCAAAGCTAAACTGATATTGTCTAAATATGTCAAGAGACATCATCCTACTACACAAATCATTGGAGATAAAAATGCTAGACCAATAATAAGGAACAACTTGAGAAATGATACATGCTTGTTGAGCATGAAAGAGCCCAAAACAGCGAAAGATGTCTTAGAAGATAGTAAAGTAATGCAAGAAGAGATTGACCAAATTGAGAAAAATAAAACATGGACTCTAGTTCCTAGACTAGAAGACAAAAATGTGATTGGCACCAAGTGGGTATATAGAAACAAGCTAGATGAAAATGATGAAGTAGTCACAAGGAACATGGCAATATTAATCTGTAAAGGATATGCACAAGAAGAAGGAATTGACTATGGAGAAACATTTTTCGTCTATTACAAGATTGGAAGTAGTAAGAACTCTACTTTCTTATTCTACATACAAAGGTTTCAAAGTTTATCAAATGGATGTTAAATCTGCATTTCTGAATAGTATATTAGAGGAATAAGTTTATATAGAATAGCCAAAAGGATTTGTTAATGTTAAGAATAAAAAACATGGTATGTAGATTACACAAATCTTTATATGGTTTAAAGCAAGCACCATGAGCATGGTATGAGAGACTTCATAATTATCTTGTGAAGATTGGATTTGAAAGGACTAATGACAACAACCATATGCATTTGAAGATAGAGAAAGGAAAAGGTATTTTGCTCTCTTAGATTTTTGTTGATGATATCATATTTGGAGGTCAAGATACTTTATGTAAGGCTTTTACAAATGAAATGAAGCAAGAATTTGAGATGTCTATGTTTGGAGAGATCAAGTTCTTTGTGAGTTTTCAAGTAAATCAGATAAAATATGGTATATACATCACACAATCAAAGTATGTTAAGAAGATACTAAAAACTTTTGGATTCTAAAATTCTAAGCCAATAAGTACACCTATGGTGACAGGACATAAATTATCAAAGAATGATGATTCAGCTAAGGTGAATCAAACATTATACAGGTCTATGATTGGAAAATTACAATATGTAGTACAAGTAGACTTGATATTGCATTATCTATAGGGATAGATGAAAGATTATTTGCTAATCCCAGGGAGAATCATTTAATGGTTGTAAAGAGAATAATGAGATATTTGAAATGAATAGAGGAATATGGTTTATACTACAAGAAAAATGAGAATTTTGAATTAAGAGCCTATACTAATGCTGATTGGACTGGAAATATTGATGACATAAAGAGCACCAGTGGAGGAGCATTTTTCTTAGATAGAGGGTTGTTTACATGGATTAGCAAAAAATAGAACTACACTTCCCAATCTACTATTGAAGCTGAATATGTTGCTATTGTAAACTATACAAACATTGTATGGATCAAACAACTACTCAAAGGAAGGAAGGAAGATATCACTAATCTAGTGATATTTTATTGCTATAATACAAGTGCTATAAATATATCAAAGAATCTTGTGATGCACACAAACACTAAGTGAATTATAATCAAGTATCATTACTTGAGAGAATTAGTTCTAGATAAAGAGGTGAAGATGTCCTTGATATGTTAAAACAAAAGAGAAAATTGCTAATATCTTCACAAAAGAATTACCTAAGGATACTCATGAGTATCTAAGAGGTAAACTAGGGGTGATACCCCTATCAAAAGCTATCTAAGAAATAAGAGGTGTGCCTTGCATCAAACAAGTTGATTGACATATGTTACACATTGATGCAGTGGATCTTACTTTAGGAGCTTCTTAAAGTAATCAAAGAGTTGAAACTACAAATCAATCACAAGCAAGGTAACAAAGGGAGAAACTAAAGAAGTTTGTATCTATACGTTTAGATGACAAGTCTTTCACATTGTTGTCAAAGAGGGAGATAGTAACTTATTAGAAGGGAGATATATAGGCTAAGGGAGATAGTAGCTAAGTAGAAGAACTACTGAAGATAGACATTGTTAACAACACATAATAGAACTAAAAAAAGAGGGAGAAATCCTACAACATAGTATGAGGGAGAAATTCTAGCTTCTGAGAGAGAAAGTGTATCTACTAATTACGTCTACCTAGTAAGAGGAAGATAGTATAGAAGGAGATATAAGAAGTAATTCAAAGGGAGTCACAAGGATGAATTGATTGTCTATTGATCATAACAAAACAATGTTTTTTAACCTATTCAAAAGATGAAAGTTTCTAAGAGAGGGAGAGATTTCAATACAACAATTTTTTATTTTTTTTTGTATTTTTTTGGTCTTACTATTTTAACCGAGTCAGTTTGGTTGATGAATTTAGTTTTCCATCAATGATAAAGAGGGAGATTGTTTAAAATATATTGATACAAGTATGGTAAATATGTTTCAATCACTTTATTGTCACTGATGTCAAGCCTACTATTTTCTAGTAAGAAAACTACTTATATAATTTAAGTACTATCATTTATTTGATTGATGGAGAGGATTTCATCAAATGATGTAACAATAGCACCTAGAGAAAAATTTGAGTTATGATATGAAAAAGAGTACAAGAATCAGCTAAGACAGTGATATAATTGTGCATTGATAATCTACTTAAGGTTACAAAGATTGGTTGCACTAAGCAAGTTTAGAAAAACAAGTTAAAAAAAAAAAATTTGCCAAGCTTGACTCGGTGGATAGTAGTTGCTAAGTAAAGTTAGTTCAAACCAAACAAAAAATTAGTTGGAGTTGAGTAAAAGTCTATTTTAGTGTAAGCCAAGTATAATAGTTGATGTTGAGTAAGTTTAGTTTATGTTGAGCATTAGTAAACTTTAGTTTGTGTTGAGTGTTTTTACAAAGGATGACAAACAATGCAGTATGTGTTGAGCATCAGAAGCTAGTCAATGTCGAGTGTTAGCATTATTAGAAAGATTGTGAATTTGATGGATCTAATCCAATAAGTTCTTTTTCTTGGATTATGTGAACCATGTGGAAGATAAGATTGAAGACTTGGTGGCACACAATTCATGGTAAATTCTTTTTGTGGTGAATTCAAAGATGATTGAATAAGAAGTTTCTATAATGGGAATAAAATGAAATAAGGGGTAGATTCATTAAATCCTATCTAATCTATCCTAATCCTAAATTTGATGATGGAGAATGAATGGGAAAATATCTTAATTCTCTATTTATAGGGATGGCTAGCTAGAAGCAAAGGTTGTCATGTGCAAGAACCTAAGGAAGACAAGGAGTCTAGGGTATTGCTTCATTTAGTGACCTATGTGAAGAGTATGTATTGGAAAGTTAAGCAAGAAGGCTTAATGGTATTGATGCTTTATGGGTGAACAAGTTATCAGAGCTAAAGTGTGTGAAAGCCAACTAGAATGGAGGACTAAAATAAAGATCTATAATCTGCAAGTGGAGTTGTAAGTTGTTATTAGCTCAAGCCTTACTGTTACTCTCTAATAATTGTATCAATCTAGGGTAAATCCTTTGGATTAAGGTTGACCTAATATTCATTTATAAATCCTTTAACTAGGTGACATTCCAAGTGAATGGTCTAAAGTCCTCTAACAAGGCTCACTCCTAACAGGGTGATTGAAATCCTTTAACAGAGTAACATTTAATAGTGTGCATTGTAACCTTTAACAAGGTTGGCCTTTCACAAGGCATCACTTAGAATAGTGAGAAAGAGTAGCATGTTATTGGTGGGTTTCCACAAATTGGGTTTCCATGTAAATCATTATGTCAAGTGTGTTATTGAATATGCTATGGTTCATGTTTATATTTTATGAATTGATTTGAGAGTAACCTACAAATTTTAAGTGATTGCATAATCTTATGGAAGCATGCATGAAGATAAATGTTTTATGGGTTCACTAAGCTATGAAAAGTTTTATCTGTACATCTAGAACTTGGATAAATGATTCACCACCCCCCCCCCCAAGTTATTCTAAATAATTCTAACATCTCAAGCTAGGAAATTGTCTATAATTTGATTTGGTCTTCCAACTATGGATGTTTGACATATTGTCAAATATTTTATGTTCTAATACTACCTATTGAAACTCAAATTTTCCCTTTTGACATTTTATCAAATAGTACATATGCAATTTGCAGTTCTAATTTATGAGTGTCTACAGTTTCCTTGATTTATATTTTTAATGATTTTTGAACAATATATGAAATTACCAAAGAAAAAATTTGGGGAATTCAAAGGGTATAAAAAATATTTTCCACTAAAAAATATAATTTCATTCTCTCTCCATGAATTATTTACAATCAAACTAAGAACAAACTAAATTTTATGAAACCTAGTAGTAATATTGGATTCTGGTAATTAATTTATAAATTGATGTTGATCGATCCAACACCTACAATGTTGTGATGTCAACATTGAACTTGTCATGCTCAAAATATAGGGGCAAAATACATGTAAATTTTTATTTTTTTTAAAGATTAAAAACACCACTAAGTTTGATATGTTTGTTTTCACAAGTTAAAGTATAGCTATAATGTAAGACAGATACAAATTCTCCTAACAATGTCCTAACATTCCATTTAGTTTAAAATCATCATCCAAGAATAATTCGTTAAATTAAACTTTCATTATTAAATTGATTAATTAAATTAAACAATCCAATTTCAATTAATTAAAAGATCTAACACATTATTTCATTAATTTACTTTAAAAAAATATTATACTTACAGCACAATAGAATACTAGACCTACTAGTAAACATAATTTACAATTGACCAAAAATATTAATTAACCCCATAATTAAATTTTTCTAATAACTCATAATTAAATCTAATATAAACATACATCTTTTTAAATAATCATTATAATCCCTAAACATCAATTCCACATTAATTTTAAACCAATTCATTGTCTTTAAACTTACCACATAAATAATTTAAACAATAATTATATGAAATTTAAGTTAAACTAAATAAGAAATAATAAACTATATCTAATAATGTTTAACATTATTTAGTTTGAATATACTAAAATATAATTTTAGCAAAGTACTAACTACCTTTAACTAATAATAAAATAAATTCTAATGATAAAATCTACTAACAATAAAACTAACTAAACTTTATTAAATCTAAATCAAGGATGGAACATCCAACACAAAAGTCTGAAGCAAAATAAATAAAGAGTGGCCACAATAGAAAAATTTAAACCAAGAAATAAAGACATAACCAAGAAGTAAAATAAAATAATCAATAATACATTTGGCTAAACAACCTCAAATCACACTGATGGCAAAAGGGAAGAACATTAAGAGTACCAAAATCTAAAATCAGACAAATGAGGAAATAAATCCAATCACTTACAAAATTTACATTACTGACATAATGTGGTCATACCATGTTATCTAAAGGAAAGGGGAAATCTTAGGTCTTTGAATAACATTACAGGGATCTTGAATTGATTTTAGATGCTGGTCTAATGACCATGTCGCTCAACCTAAGATTGATCCCACATACTAACTACATAGCTCATTTTATCAACATTGCCCTATGATTAGGGTTTACTATACCAAGGGATTTGGTCTTATTAGAACTCACTTAAAAGTGTGAATGCAAGGATACTAAAATGAGTCCCCTTCAATCCTCTTGTCATTACATTGGTTTCTTTTTGAAGAATCTATACATGTGGCGACATTAGTGTCAGTAGAGTTATACTTTGAGTTACAATTACAAAACTAAATCTCTTATCCTTAATTCACTTATAATTACATATTAGGGCATCTACCCATAAAATTTCTTAAATCAATTTCACCATGTCTACATTGGTTGAAGTTGTGTTATCTCTCTCACCAAATTGGTATGATCCTCTACACATATACATATATCACTTTCCATGTTATTCTATCATTCACACAAGTTCTAATTATCATCTGAGAATGTATTGAATGCTATTGTTCTCAAAAATAATCCATATTTTACATCTCCTAGTCATAAATGACTTATGAATTCATTCGTAGGTTATAGGTTTGCAACTATGTAGGTATAAAACCATTATTAAGATGTTGTCAATATTTACTTATTTATTCTTACAACTATCATCTTGTTGATGATATAGGAGATTTCCATTGTTCTTATCATGACTTGTGGCTTATAGTCCTCTTATTACTTAACTTTGATACTTGAACCTTTAGTTTGTATTAGGTTGATGACCTCATTGTGATTTTACTTTCTCTATATTGTAGGGTTATAATTGATCCAATAATTTCAATACTAGAGTCTACAAGTATTCACTTGATAGTTATAATTTAGTATGACTCATGCATATACAATAATATTTCTCACATAAATAGACTCATATAATCCCTAACTCAGAAGTTTTCATTTTCTATCTTGTTGGTTCAATATTGTATGTTACATACTTATCACCATTTAATTTCATTCTTAGCACCATATATTTGTTGCAGGCAATTGTCTAATTGTGTGTTGTCTTTGATGTTATACAAATGTCATATCAGTTTCCAGTCAATATCTACCAAGCTAGTTGGTCAGCAAAGAAAATTTTAGAGTATACCAAGCATTCCTAGAAATTACTCTATGGAAAGTGTCAACCAAGCTCACTTGAGTGTCAAAGGAAAAAGTGGAAAAAGTAAGTGTTAACCAAGCTCACATGGTTAACAAAGGAAAGTCAATGATTATCGAGTTCACTCAATCTCCAAAGATTTTTGTAGAGTTCATAGTGTTAACTGAGCTTCTGTTGGTTAATACAGAAAATCAGTTCGGGATCAGTGTTTATAAAGTAGGGTCAGCTAATGAAGGATTTTGTTATTTTGGGAAATAAAGTTTAAATGTTTCATGTAATTATTGTAGCTGACTGAGTTAATGATTATTGGTAATTATAAGTTGTAAATGAGTTGACTTGATAATTTGTATGGTATATATGAAAGGTCAAGTTGAGAATTCTAAAGTGTAATGAGCGAGCATGTAAGTGTATTGATTGTTTGATGAGGAAAGCGTAAGAAAACTTTGAAGGATGGCCAGATATCCTTAAGGAGCAACAAAGATTTATTTGATTAGGAAGGATCTAGTGAAGTAGAATACAGATCTATCCCAACAATTTAGTTGCATCTCATTTAGGTCAATTCATTGTTATTTTCTCACCATTGTAGCAGTGATTCCAAAATCTCTTAACAGAGTTGGTTTAATAGCCATGGTAAATCCTCTAACAAGGTGATAGCTCTATTGAATTTTTCTAAAAACCTCCTAATAGGGTGATTAAATCATCTAACAAGGTCACAGCTAACAGTGTGTTTTGTAACCTTTGACTAGGTTGGCTCCTAGTAGGGCTCACTTCAGAAGAGTGAAAATCAATAGCTAGTTACTTAATGGTTTTTTCCATATTGGGTTTCTATGTTAAATATGGTATCTCATGTGTTCATTTTATTTCTTTTATGATTGCATGTTAATCATTGTGAATATTTAAGATCTATTAAAGTTAACATACATTGCATTTACTAAGTTACAACATTTTTTTGTATGTTTACCGAGTGATAGTAGTAACTAGGTTTATCAGATATCTAACGGATATGTGGATTTTTTTTTGTGGTAACTAATTCACCTCCCCTCTTAGTTACTCCATCTATATTTCCAAAAATTTGTATCAAATCTTTTGGTGCTTATAGGAAGGATTTCAAGGATTTAAGCTAAAGATCGGGATGTCTTAAAAGAGGGAAATTCTAAGGCTTATCAGAGATAACTTTTCAACATGGAAAGGTGTAAGGAAACTTGGCAACAAAGAATATAACCGTTTCCACATAACCCATAATAGATCTAAAATAAATACGGAATTAAAATCCACATGCAAGAGAAAAGACAACATACCCACAAAATGTGACACAAGATATACCCTAGGAAACCCTCATTGAGGGAAAAACCCAGCCTCTAAAAGCATCCATCACCATGTATTATTCAGTAAAAAATACCACTGCCATACAACCATGGAAGCCTTCATGGCCATAGCCACAACTGAGTAAACTATGTGAACAAGCATGAATCCACACATCCCATGCCATGCTTTCAACCTTCACAAATGCTCCCTTGGCTAACCTGTCAAGCCTTGTCCCGCTCGACTCTTGCCTTTCTCCTTCTTGTCACTCTCTCTCTCTCTTTACAACAACTACCCTTGTGGCTGCTTATATAGTAGCAAGTCCCACAAAATCACTAAGTAGTATTACATAAACCATGTGCTAAAACCATGTGCTACCTAACCCACTGACCCCACATTTAATATTGGGCATTTAATTCTTTTTTTCCCCAATATCAAAGAATTACATGAAATATTTTCACAATGTTACAATACAACTCATCAAGAATATTCTATGGGAATCTTTACATGTTGCACGTCCATCTAGGCACAACATTACATAATAAAAAATAAAATAATAAAATATAACAATATTATGCAATGTGTGCAAAACCCATTATCTCAACAATCTCCCACTTGTTGTATACATTACATAGGTTCAATTCGTAGCCACACAAAATGAACAAGGGAACAATCCCTCCAAGCACATCCACCATCATGGATCAAAATACACCAAGTGCTCCATCCTGGTACCTGCAACAAAATCATAGTATCCAGCATCTCGAACATGAATGATCTCACCTCTTATTATGCCACTCCCACTGGACATACATAGAAGCCATCCAAAGAGAAAGCCACCCAACTTGTCGCATTAGAAGATCATAAAATCCTGTACCAACTGAAATTCCAAGCACAAAAACTTGATCCAAAGGTAATCACATGTATCCGTAGTTGTCAAAATATCCATAGCTAAAATAGCACCCACAGCAAAGCGCCAAACCCATCCAACTATCCATACCTCAAAGGTATAACAAGTGAATCTTATATCACCAACATATCCAATCTATAACCTGCAATCACAAGCCTCAAGAGCAATACCTGCCACATATATACCAAAAAGCTCCTACTGCAAAAGATAATGTCAAATCTATAACCAATCCACTCAACACATCTCAAAGAAGTGAATCCATGTAGTATCAAGGACATCCATAATACATAATCTGATATCTTGCAAGAATAACTCTCATAACAAGTCTCCAATACTCTCCCAAATTCTCCACAACCAACAAAGGAAAGAGATAAAGAAATAACCATGCCATCTCTCACATGACATACATGAGCACAAACCAGTGATCACAATCTCTAACCAATCTCAAATCCAATGTAGGCAAAATTTAACATCCAGAAAGATAACCAAGACATGAGAAACCATGCAAATCATAACTTGTATCATGTCCTTCTACACACACCTCTAGATGTAAACTGTGCAAGTATGATCTCCTCCATAAAACCCCGACAAGAAGCCTCAACAACACCCAAAGCATACCGTATAGCTAATCATGTATGTAAGCCTCTCACAAGAAGATCAAACTCAATAAACCATTCCTAAACCAAGTAATAACCATTCCTAATCCAAGGAAAATTCCCAATATAAAACCATCTCCCAAACTCAACCAGCATAACAACATATGCACATGGAGATAACCAATACTAAACCATCTCTCAAATGAACCCTCCAGAACTAACTCATGTACCGTAGCTCAAGATCCATATCCATGAAAGACAAACATAAATATAATGCAACTGAGAGAAACAATGGGCTATACCTCTCAAGTAGCAAACTGCCGAGTAGACCAAGAGTGGGGAATGAGAATGCTCATCAAGATATCCAAGTCTCCAACCAAGACTCATCTAAGAACAATCTCCTCTCAAGTTCATATCAGGTGACTGCCCCTTGGACTTCCTGCTGAAACCATCAACCGTCTCAACAAATACTTCTCTAATCCAAGAGAAATCAGCATCACCACCATCTCTAAGTATCCATGAGCACCTGTAACCAATCAATCCATGCCAACTCCAAATGCAACATAGCAATATCATGAAGTATCCAGCTTATGATCAGTGTACTTAATACCAAGAAACTAAACCAAGATCAATGTCCAAGTTCCAACCATGGCCTCAAGAACATAAACA
The DNA here is from genome assembly GCA_028749045.1 of Cupressus sempervirens. NCBI lineage: Eukaryota > Viridiplantae > Streptophyta > Pinopsida > Cupressales > Cupressaceae > Cupressus > Cupressus sempervirens. Next base: position 488,909,967 of record CM053787.1, read on the forward strand.
TGACAACATGATCTTACCATCTTAAATAAAGAGATAACGTGCTCCACATGAACACACCATAACATGTCACAACTCTAAACGCATATCAAGAGCATACCATGACATAATAATGAAACCATCCTCATACCAAAGATAACATGCCAAATAAAATTATAAACCACACCTTTACCAAGAACCCTGTGAGTCCTCAAGATGCAACCATCTCCACACACCATGAAGAAAAACCATCTCCACATACCATGAAGATAACCAAGAACTCCATGAGTTGTCAAGATCTAACCATCTTCACACACCATGAAGATAACAAGTGCACCATGCAAATGTCAAAGATGCTTCTACAACAACAGGATCTAAGACAAACCTCTAACATCTACAAACACTCAATAAATATATCAATGCCAAAAAGTCCCACTCAACTGTGGTACCAAGTCACCTATGGCATCATAAAATCCATCTCCTATATGAAGATCCAAATCAAACCAAGAACTAATCCTGCACTGTCACAAACTTCCACTAAACCGTGTATCCAAGCTATCCATGACATCATGATGAAAAACATCCATCCTCTAACCATGAGAATCAACCAAGGTATCAAACCATCAAAGAACTCAAAGTGCACATCATGAGCTCCTTAAAAGAAAACCAAATAACCATGATCCTCAACCAAGAAGATATACCACAATAACTGAATCAGAAATCCAAGCTAATGAACATCAAGGATGTACCTATATAACCAATCATGTCATGCCAAAATTCATGACACCATGATCACATCCGTGAACCGAGCATCTATCTCTCAAAGTGTCCAACCTGTCAGCATAGTCAACCAAAATCATCCACCATGATTGTCCCTGGTAACAACATCTCATCCCTTCTACATGAAGAAATACTTAGCAAATCATGTGACTTAGGGCATAGACAACCCAAATCCAAGCCACCAATCTGAATATGCATCAATAATGAAAGATCAATGGGCAAAGACAACCCATAACCAAGCTATAAATGCAACCTGTAAGTATAGACCACTTACAACACTGCACAACTTGTAGATCCAACAAGTCATCATACATATCCAAACCAAACACTAATAACCATATCATCATGAGACCAAACTGAAATATGAACTGAGTATACAATGACATCAAATCTTAAATTTCCAATGCCATAAACTCACAATGTTACCATAGTCAAAATATACCTATAAACTATTTAGATAAATATATCACCAAATAAATCATGCCAAACCTACACCAAATCTGAACCAATGTGTAGAGCTCTCCAAGAGCTTTCCGTTGACTACTCGAAGTCCAAAATCCGACTCTGTATGCCCAAGTTATGGCCCAATTTGTGCTCAAAATAAATAATATCTGACTTTAGGGCTCTTAAAACCTGACAAAATATCAAAATCATAGAACCACACCTACACCATCTGTAGTGCTCTAAATTAGCTTTCCAACGCCTATAAGAAATCTAAAATCCGATATTCTCAGAGAAAGTTATGGCCATTTTACTAAGACAGTCTTTTTACCATTTTCAGTACGATTTTTCATTTTTTAATTTTTTTTTTTCAGTGACAAAAAATTTCGACAGGATTAAATTTGATGGCCATCATGGGCTAAAACTAAAAAACTCTTTCATTTCCTCTTAACATGGCCAAACTAGGGCATATCATATATCAAAATTTATGGAAATGTCGACCCGGATCCAATGGTGAGGTCTGTTTTTACCCAAGAGGTCATTTCTGCAAGCTACCCCCAAAACCTTCATTTTAAATGAAACATCCGAAAAACTCTTTTGTCCAACAATTTTTCATGCCCAAATATTTTAACATCCCATCATAAAAGAAAATCCAAAACCCTTAGATCTACAATAAATCATTCATATATCTTGCCCTTTTCTTTTATCCTCTCATGCATTCCCATGGATTCAATCTAGGGTTACAATAATAAAACCATAGCTCTGATACCACTTGTAAGGAAACTTGGCAACAAAGAATATAACCATTTCCACATAACCCATAATAGATCTAAAATAAATACGAAATTAAAATCCACATGCAAGAGAAAAGACAACATACCCACAAAATGTGACACAAGATATACCTTGGGAAACCCTCATTGAGGGAAAAACCCAGCCTCCAAAAGCATCCATCACCACGTATTATTCAGCAAAAAATACCACTGCCATACAACCATGGAAGCCTTCATGGCCATAGTCACAACCGAGAAAACTATGTGAACAAGCATGAATTCACACATCCCATGCCATGCTTTCAACCTTCACAAATGCTCCCTTGGCTAACCTGTCAAGCCTTGTCCTGCTCGACTCTTGCCTTTCTCCTTTTTGTCACTCTCTCTCTCTCTCTTTACAACAACTACCCTTGTGGTTGCTTATATAGTAGCAAGTCCCACAAAACCACTAAGTGAGATTACATAAACCATGTGCTAAAACCATGTGCTACCTAACCCATTGACCCCACATTTAATATTGGGCATTTAATTCTTTTTTTTCCCAATATTAAATAATTACATGAAATATTTTCACAATGTTACAATACAACTCATCAAGAATATTCCATGAGAATCTTTACATGTTGCATGTCCATCTAGGCACAACATTACGTACTAAAAAATAAAATAATAAAATATAACAATATTATGCAATGTGTGCAACACCCATTATCTCAACAAAAGGTCTCATGAGACTATATCTGGCTTCCATTAGAGATAGAAGATTGAAATATCTTGATGAAGAATATAAAACTCCTTCTAGTACACTATTTGTTAATGACATTGCTGAGAAGAAGAAACATAACACCATGATGATAGATATTGCATTTGCCCTAAGCTATGAAGAATTTGATGATATCAAGGACTGCAAAACTACCTTTGAAATGTGGAACAAGCTAAAGGATATCTATGGAGATGATGAAAATGTGAGTAGAGCCAAAGTAGAAAGCCTAAGAGGGCAATTTGATCAGATGAGAATGAGAGCAAATGAAAACATTGCCAAATATGTTGAAAGGGTCAAAGCAAGTCTTAGTGCAACCAAAGCTTATGGAGGAGATATCAAAGAAGAAATAGTTATAAGTAAAGTTCTTAGAACATTGCTTCTCATTTATGCAATTAGAGTATCTACAATTCAAGAAAGAAGATGTGAAGAAAATCATAAGATAAATTTGGATGCCATAGTAGAAATGTTGACTGCATTTGAGCTAGATAACTATGACAATTATGTTCCAGCTTCCAAGAACACTAAATTAGCATTTGATGCCAAGCTTTCACTCAAAGAAAAGGGCAAGAAGATAAAGGACTCTTAGTCATAAAGTGAAGAAGAATTAGAAGAAAGTTTTGACAATGATCTTGAAGTTGTTGAGGCTCTACTAGCAAGGAAATATTCTAGAGGCAAAGGAAAATACAACGGTAAAGTTCCCCTAATCTATTTTTCATGTGAGGAAATTGGTCATATTGTAGCTAGGAGCCCAAAGAAGAAAAGCAAGGATGAGAAGAAAGGTCATAAGTGCAATGGCAAGAAAGACTTCAAATAATTCTTAGACAAAGGTAAGAAAACAAGTTTTATGGCTAAGGACTCTAAAGATTCTGATAATAGTGAAGATGAAATTGTTTACATTTCTATGAAAGATGAATCTAATAATGATAAGGAAGATAAGATGACACTTATAGACATAATCTATTGATAAATCTGATAATGATACATGGATCATAGATAGTTGCTGCTCACATCATATGACTGCTGACAAAACTAAGTTTGAACATTTTGAAGACTATGATGGTTGTTGTGTAAGATTTGGAAATAATGAACCTTATTGCATATAAGGAAGAGGCCAAATCTCATTAATAAAAGAACTTGTATGTCATAATACCTATTGGGTTGAAGGACACAAACATAATTTGTTGAGTGTGGCATAGCTAATCAATATTGGATTCAAGGTGGAATTCATGCATGGAAAGGTGAGACTACTAGATGACAAAGGAAAGATGACTGGATTAGGCATACAAACAAAAGGTAACTTGTTTTATCTTGAACTTGGTAACTGCTCATGTTTTATTGCTCAAATTGAAGAAAGTTGGCTATGGCACAGAAGGTTATGTCATGTGAATTTTGATAACATGGTAAAGATAAGAAAATTTAGGAAAGTGAGAGGCTTTCCTAGTATAAAGAAACCTGATGTTGGTTTATGCAAGAATTGTTAGATTAGTAATATGGGAAAGACTAGCTTTAAAAGTAAAAACTATCATTCTAAAAATATTTTGGAAATTGTGCATACTGATTTGTGTGGACCTATTGGAATTGAAAGCTATACTGAAAAAAAATTCTTCATTATTTTTGTTGATGACTACACTAGAATGATGATTGTTATGTATTTAAGTGAGAAGTTGGCAGCATTTGAGAAGTTCAAATGGTATTTGGCCAGAGTAGAGAAAGAAAAAGGAAAAGACTGAAATTCTTGAGATCAAATAGAGGTCATGAGTTTATTTCCAATGAATTCAATAACTTTTGCATTGAAAGAAGAATCAAAAGATATGTATTAGCTCCTAGAACTCCTAAGTAGAATGGAATTGTTGAAAGGAGGAATAGATCTATCATGGATTGTGCAAGAACTCTAATGATTGAAAAGGAATTTTTTATCAAATACTAGAAGAAAACCATTAGAATTGTAGTTCATACCTTGAATCAAGTACAGTTGAAGAAGGACTCATTCAAAACCCCCTATGAGTTATGGTATGGCTATAAACCCAATGTAAGTTACTTAAAAGTACTTGGAAGTAAATTTTATATCCTAAAAGAATCTAGAGAAGGAAGATTTGATGTAAAGGGTGATGAAAGTATATTTTTGGGATATTCTTGCAAAAGTAAGGCATATAGATGTTTGAATTTTTCTACTCACAAAATCATAGAAAGTGCACATGTGAAAGTTGATGACTTTGCAGAAAGGATTGAAGAAGAAAGAAAAAAGGAACTAGAAGATTATAGGAGATTTGTTTTCATTGAACCTGATATAGTGCCACACACATTTGTCAATTAGGAGACTTCAATTCTCAAGTCTTCATCAGTCACCAAGTTGCAAGAAGTTCAAACTGAGTTGCAAGAACCCGAGTCACATTTTGAAGCTACCAAGCTAATGCCTACTGAGTCTGAGTAGCTAGAACCCAAAGTTGAAGTGTAAGAGGATGACAATGCAATTCACAAGAGGAAAGGAACTTGTATTGGCCAAGTATGTCAGGAGACATCATGCACCAGATTAGATTATTGGAGACAAATCAGAAGGTACTATGACAAGAAGTAAGCTAAAAGGTACTTGTTTACTTACTGATTTTGAATCTAGAACTGTCAAAGATGCATTGGAAAATAAAAGTTGGATTGAGGCTATGAATGAAGAGATAGAGAAAATAGAGAAGAAAAAAATATGGACTCTTGTACCTAGGCCTAAAGATAAATATGTGATTGGAACAAAGTGGGTATTTAGGAATAAGTTGAATGAAGATGGTAATGTATCAAGAAACAAAGCTAGATTGGTGTGTAAAGGCTACTCTCAAGAAGAAGGAATTGATTATGGAGAGACTTTTGCTCCTATTATAAGATTGGAAGGTGTTAGGACCTTACTTGCATATGCAGCATAAAAAGGATTTAAGGTATATCAGATCGATGTCAAATCTGCATTTCTCAATGGTATTTTGGATGAAGAAGTCTACATTGAGCAATCAGAAGGTTTTATTGATCCAAACAAAAAAGATATAGTCTACAAATTACAAAAAGCATTGTATGGTCTGAAATAAGTCCCTAGAGTATGGTATGAGAGATTGCATAACTATCTTATTCAGATTGATTTTTAAAGAACTAATGATAATAGTAGTTTGTACATCAAGGAAGTACTAGATAACAAGATTGTTTTGAAAAAAATATTTGTGGATGATACTTTGTTTATAGGGAATGATGATCTATGCAAAGATTTTTTAGAGAAAATGAACAAGGAATTTGAAATGTTTATATTTGGTGAGATTAAGTTCTTTGTTGGTCTTCAAATTTAGCAAAGCAAGAATGATATCTACATCACTTAGTCTAAATACATCAAGGAGATACTCAAGAAGTTTAGTATGGAAGATTCAAAACTAGTTGGACCTCATATGTGTACTAGACTAAAGCTTACCAAAGATGATGATTCAAAAGAGGTAGATTAGACCTTATATAGATCAATGATTGGAAAATTGTAGTATGTAGTTCATACAATGCCTGATATTGCTCTTGCAGTTGGTACAGTGGCAAGGCTTTTAGAAAAACCTAGAGAAAATAACATGATGACAATCAAAAGGATCTTGAGATACTTGAAAGGCACTAAAGATTATGGATTGTGGTATAAATTTGGAGAAAATTTGGACTTAAAAGTGTTTACCGATGTTGATTGGGCAGGAAACATTGATGACAAAAAGAGTACAAGTGGTGGAACATTCTTTCTTGGCAAAAGGTTGGTATCTCGGATAGGTAAAAACCAAAATTGCACATCCCAATCTACAGCAAAAATAGAGTATGTTGTAGTAGTAGTGAACTGTTCTAATATTGTTTGGTTTAAATAGTTGTTGGAAGGCATGGCGGTTGAGATCAAAGAACTAGCTATTATATTTTGTGATAATACAAGTGCATTTAGCATATCAAAGAATACAGTGATACATTCCAAAACTAAGTACATTGCAATAAAATATCACTTTGTGAGAGAATTGGTGCAAGATAAGGAAATCAGATTGGAGTATGTCCATACAAAAGAATAGATTGCTGACATATTCACCAAGCCATTACCTAAGGATGCATTCTTGTATCTAAGAGGTAAGTTAGGGGTCATTCCCCTATTTGAAGCTCACTAAAATAAAGTTTTAGTGATGCATCAACAAGAACCAAGTTGAAATATCTATTAGTTGATGCAGCTTAGTCATGGGAACATTGCATATGAATCAGTTATCAAGGTACATTGATACTCATTTGGTATGTGTTTTCTTTGGCATGTGTTGTCAAAGAGGAAGAGTTTATTGTCATATCTTTCTGAAATTTGAATTAAGGGAGAGTTTGCTATTTGAAGAAGAAGCTAAGTAATTCCTTCACAGAGGGAGATTACTGCATTAGAGAATTTTGTGGCATGAAATCTAAGAGGGAGAAATTTTTTGTCAAAGAAAGACTTGTTCTCAAATTTCATTGTGTTATGGCATGTTGTGTTTCCATCAATGCCAAAGAGGGAGATTGTTGGATACAATTGTCTAATTGTGTATTGTCTTTGATGTTACAAAAATGTCGTATTAGTCAGCAGTTAGTATTTACCAAGCTCAATTGGTTAGCAAAGAAAATTTTAGAGTCTACTAAGCATTCTTGAAAATTACTCTATGGAAACAGTGTCTATTGAGCTCATATGGGCATCGAAGGAAAAACTGGTAGAAGTCAGTATTAACCAAGCTCACATGGTTAACAAAGGAAAGTCAATGTTTATCGAGTTCACTTGGTCTCCATAGGATTTTGCAAGGTTTGTAATGTTAACCTTGCTTATGTTGGTTAACACAAGAAATTAGTTAAGGATTAGTATTTACTGAGTAGGGTCAGCTAATGAAGGATTTTGTTATTTTGGGAAATAAAGTTTAAATGTTTCATGTAATGATTGTAGCCAACTGAGGTAATGATTCTTGATAATTGTAAGTTGTAAATGAGATGACTTGATAATCTATATGGTATATATGAAACGTCAAGTTGATAATTCTAAAGTGTAATGAGCGAGCATGCAAGTTTATTGATTGTTTGAAGAGGAAAGTGTAAGAAAAATTTGAAGGATGGTCAAATATCCTTAAGGAGAAAAAAATATTTATTTGATCAGGAAGGATCTAGTGAAGTAGAATAGAGATCTGTATCAGTAATTTAGTTGCATCTCATTTAGGTCAATTCATTACTTTCTTACCATTGTAATAGTGACTCAAAAATCTCTTAATGGAGTTGGTTTAACAGCCATTTGTAAATCTTCTAACAAGGTGATAGTTCTATTGAATTGTTCTAAAGACTTCTTACAAGGCCACCCCTAATAAGGTGATTAAATTCTCTAACAAGGTCACACCTAACAATGTGTTTTGTAACCTTTAACTAGGTTGGCTCCTAATAGAGCTCACTTCAGAAGAGTGAAAATCATTAGCTAGTTACTTGGTGGTTTTTCCCATATTGGGTTTCCACGTTAAATCTGGTGTCTCATGTGTTCATGTTATTTCTTTTATGGTTGCATGTTAATCATTGTGAATGTTTAAGATCTATTAAAATTAAAATACACTGCATCTACCGAGTTACAACAATTTTCTATATGTTTACCAAGTGATAGCAGTAACTAGTTTTATCAGACATCCAAGGGATCTATGGATTTGTTTTTGTGGTAACTGATTCACCCCCCCTCTTAGTTACTCCATCGATATTTCCAAAAATATTTAGATAGATTTATTCCCTGATTGGGGTTCTATTTCCTATAGTATACTAAAATATTCATATTCTTTACACGTTCCTAACTAACTCTCTCTTGTTGAATAGCTTGTCACATTAGTTTTTCCTATAGTTCGATGTTTCCAAAGGTTACTTCCAAATTCTAGTTTAACTCTTGTTTGCTTACTGAGGATTACTAGAACAATACATTTTAAATTTGTAATAGGTTAGAGGTATTCCAATAACTTGGTAACGTGTTATATTCTTCAAGTGTTATCTTCTTATTTACTCATCATTCATTTTATCGACTTTATATTTAAACCTGAAGGTACAAAATTTGATTATGAAGATCATAGGTTTCTTTTACTTATGTTTGAAATGTTTAAATCAATACCAATGAACTTAATCACTTCCATATTTGATATGAACTACCATACTTCCACGAGTGATTGGGTTAGACAAAATCTAACTTCTACTAAAGGTGATGCGAAACACTTTCTCTCTAGTTACTAGGTTATGTACACATTTCCATTCATAGAATTGGAAGATGTTTTAGTGTTCTTAACTTAGTTTTACTTCAAGGTGATCATATTCAAATTAATTTCGAACTACTTATGGGATCATAATATACTGTTTTATAAATACCACATTCTTGCATCAACTTAGTTGTTTACAGTCATTAAGACAAGGTTATCTATTCATGGTTGACCATTTACAATTGTTGATACCAATTCTAGGTTTTTTTCTTAGGTATAGCCATCAATATCATTGTTTAGCAAGAATACATTAGCTTCTTTAAATTCTATAAGGAAAACTCCTTGCTTCATATAGAAATATTTAAATGTCCATACTTAACATGGACCCATTATTGCCCAAGTGTTACGAACCTAGGCTTTGATACCAAAATTTCATGCCCAAAATACAGGGGCAATACATAGGTAAAAAATTTTTAAAAAAAATTTAAGATTAAAAACACCACTAAATTTGATATGTTTGTTTTCACAAGTATAGGTATAATATAAGACAGATATAGATTCTCCTAACAATTTCATGACATTCTATTTAGTTTAAAATGATCATCCAGGACTGATTTGTTAAATTAAACTTTCATTATTAAATCAATTAATTAAATTAAACAATCTAATTTTAATTAATTAAAAGATCTAACACATATTTCATTTATTTACTTTTTAAAAATATTATACTTACAACACAATAGAATACCAGACCCACTAGTAAACATAATTTACAATCAACCAAAAATATTAATTAACCCCATAATTATATTGTTCTAATAACTCATAATTAAATCTAACATAAACATACATCTTTTTAAATAATCATTATAATCCCTAAACATCAATTCCACATTAATTTTAAACCAATTTATTGTCTTTAAACTTACCCCATAAATAATTTAAACAATAATTATATGAAACATAAGTTAAACTAAATAAGAAATAATAAACTATATCTAATAATGTTTAACATTATTTAGTTTGAATATACTAAAATATAATTTTAGCAAAGTACTAACTACCTTTAACTAATAATAAAATAAATTCTAATGATAAAATCTACTAACAGTAAAACTAACTAAACTTTATTAAATCTAAGATAAATTCTAATATAAAAATATACTCGTATTTTAAAAAAAACATAATAATTAAAATTACTTAAGAAATACACTAACTAAAACTTTAACAAAAACAAATAAACTAATAATTAAGAACATACTAATCTCTAACCCACATACTACCTAACTAAATTCTAAAACTTTATTCAAAACTTACTAATCTAACATTTATTATAATAATTTAAAATTACTAAAATAAAATAACACTAAATTTAACCTATACAACTTACTTTAAAACTTTAATATATAACTTGTCCCACTTAATCCATTTCCAAAAAAAGAAAGTCAAACTTGACATAGGGGCATGTGAGGCAATTTATTTCAGATTTTGAAGGCGTTTGAAAAGAGCATAAGAATTTATGTCTAAAAGTTTTCTAGGTAAGAATAAAGATAGCGACAATAGTTATGTCACAAAGTTAAGTAGTTAGGATATTAGGATATTTTGACTTTCTTTTGCTGTTTTCTTTTTTTTTAATTAATTAATTTAAATTTAAAATATCTATTTATGACCCAATAAGATATTTAAAAGGTATCTTTAAGATGCTCTATTGAAACAACAACAATTAACTTTTTCCCATACAAATTCCAGAGGCATATTTGCTCTATGGGGTAAATTTTTTTTTTCCATGTTCAATTTTATTTTGAACTGTTAATTATTTTTTGAAAGCAAATTGCTTTTTTTTTTTTTCTAAGTGTTAATTTTGAATGTGAGTTATTTTTTTTGACAAGGGGGTATATATATATATATATATATATATATATATATATATATATATATATATATATATATATATATATATATATATATATATATATATATATATATATATATATATATATATATATATATTCTCAAGACCATATTTATCTAAGTATGGATTTTTGAATGAACAAGGGAGACTATATTATTTTATTTTTAAGTAATGGACTGTTCAAATTACATAACTGACCAAGTGAAATATATATCTTTCTTTCTAATGTTGATTATAATCATCGAGTTTAAATATTTTGTTTTAAACAATGACATAGGATTACTTTACTTCCTAATAATTACGAAAGTAAATCGAGGTCCTTACCATAACATTAAATTTTCTTTAACATATTTGGAACTTATAATTGCATAATTATATTTCATCATTTGATCCAATTAATATTAATCAAGTAAATGAAATTTCAAAGTATAAAATGCCACAGTAAGGTAAAACATTATTACATCTAATTTCAAATAACATATGTAGAAAAACTAAAATACCAAAAATATCATAAGCAGAATATAATACTCATTTTTTATCAAAAAATGTGGTTCAGTTATTTCTCATTTATTTCATTGAACCGTCTGATTCAAAGGCTCGACTAGAAAAGAACCAAGAAGAAATCTCAACTTCGTGGCCATTTCAATAAAGAGTTTAAATATAACATTTTTACATAAGATCAATATCCCGAGGAGAATTCTCCCAACATATTTGGATTTCAATAACATTTCTAAATTTCTTCTTGGCTCAACATTAGGGAAACCATTATTAAGTACACAACAAATCAAGATGATCATAGAGAGAACAAAAATTGACTAGGAGACAACCAATTTTAACATGAAGACAATTTCAAAATATTCACTCCCATTCAAGTTTGCACAATAGGTTTGTCATTGAACCAGACTAGGGAGAATGTGACTTTTTCCAATAGGAGATGTCAGCCACAACACCATAACAGGTGCCCTTTTGGGGCTATAATCACAAGAACTTTTGTTCTTCCATTTCATAATTCTAAAACACAAAACATAGTTTGTGTTGATGAGTAGGGGCCCATAACACCCTACTCTCTCTCTCTCCTCATCCTGAGGAGAGACTTTGCACTATTGGAGTCCAACTAAAGACCTCCTCCCAAACATGACCACTTCTGCCCTATTTGAGGGTGAGTAATGCCAATACAATCCACATAATCCCTTCAAAAATCAAAGCAGAAATAAAAAGGAAAAACATTTAAGAAAACCTATTTCATTCCCTCCCAAACATACTCAACACTCACATGAACATACATATGCAAATAAAATAACTTAAGCATGAAACAAAACATGAACAACATGAACTGAGGGATTCTTACCTTCATAATAAGGTTATGGGAATTGAACAAATTTGAGATGAGCTTCCTTTCCTTCTCCTTCTTCTTCAATCTTGAATTTCTCTCTAAAACTAGAGGTTGGGTGAACACCTTTCCTCTCTCAAATTTTCCACTAAATAAGATATTAACTCAACCAATTTTTCAAAATGCAATAACTTCCCCCACTTGCCTAAATGTTCTATAGTCTTCTAACTCAACTAGTCATAAGGCTAACCTCAAGGTGGACCTTAACTCATCCTGCTCATGGAGAAACATTCAATTCTTGCAATAAAGAAAAAATAAGATATTTTGGTGACCATAATAGTCAACAAAAGGGGCTAGAGGGGTGGAAAATGCACCCAACCCATACCCATACCCCTTAGGTACTTAGTTTTCATGATTTTTGGCCTCTAGGACTAATTAGGGACCTATCAAAATGCCTAAAATTTTTGGACTTCCTAAATGAAAATTAAACACTAATCCTAACTAGGGTAATTAATCTCGATCACAAACTAATTAGCAAAAAAAATAACTAACCTAGTCCAACATAGATCTTTGGGTTACTCGATTAACCCTAACTATCAAGGTTAAATGCATATACACATCATGAGTGTTAAGCAACACTATAAAGTCACTATTACAAAATATTAACACTTAAATATTATAGAATGATACATTCATTCAATTCAAGATACAAATAAAATATGAACAACGGGGTATGCATCTTTTATTAGACTCAACCATGATTTCCACAAATAGTACATAGGTTCTAGTTTCGATTCTTCATTAGATTTTATGGCTAATAAATCTTGCACACTCATTTCACACATTAGTAGCTTGAGAAAATCACATGCATATATTTAAAACTTATTTGGATAGTCACATAAATTAGAACATAAATCTTTCATTTAAGTAACCATTTCTAATTTCGGTGCACACATTTAGTCACTAGTAATTACATAATCAATATAACATAACTTTATTCATTAATTCAAATTAAAATACTAGAATAATCATCGTTAGGCATGTGTATACTTAAACATCATAAACATTACCTATTAAGGAATACTGAACTATCTGAAAGCATAAAACCTAATCATCAAGGTACCAAAATCAACACCCTTATTATTAGGTGAAAATGCTTTGTATCATTATTAGTAAAATCTTAATGTTTAAATAGAAGAGATAATGTAGTATTTCTTGAATCACTAAGTATTAAAACATGGATGTATCAACTGCTCTCAATTTCATTAGGACATTCACAACATAAAACATTACTTCATATCTGATTCAATCTCCTATAATGATTTTAACAGAGGATTCATATTTGATAAGTACATACGAGGAGGGAACTTACAAAACTCTCACACCCAACAACTCTATGAAAATTGATGCCCTCCAATAATTAGCAGTAGCTCTAAGAACATTGGTGAAGGTACATCATAAAATACCTCCAATGTAAGTGATGAGAATCTACCTATTGATATTGATGTCACAAATGCACCTAATTTGACAAAAGAAAAATATTCAACATACCCCAATTGAAATTATTATGATAAATACACTTGTGTCACCTAATGCCCCTAATGTGCCATCTTAAATTGAAATGATGAATGCACATAATGCAACTAATGAAAATATATAGAATGCACATACATCAACATCTCCTAGACTAATTCATAGAAAACCAAAGTTTCTAATTGACATTGATGAAAATATTTTGAAGTCAATGCATGATAAAATGTCAAAAAGAAATTGTAATAAATTTGTGCAAAAGATTTGGAATAACTATTTAGAAAAATTAAATCAAAGTTGAAGATGCCAACTTGTTGTTAAATTGGTTAAAAATCTAAAATTTAGAGAGACAATAAGAATTTTGGGGTTAAGAACATCTGAAAATGCTAGTGAAAGAAACAGTATTAGAAATCTATTTGATGCATGTCAATCCATTGGTTCAAAATAATGTATTAAAGATGCTAATACAAGTCGATGTGTCCTCACATCAACCATACTAGGAAAGGAAATGGAAAAATCTTGTATGATAAGAAAAACAAGTAAATCATTAAGGATAAGTAGAACAACATTAGTCAAAACCTTAGTGAGGAAAGAGAAAATTGAGAATTCTAATGAGAATTATTTTTGGTCATTCCAAGGTAGACTTCCATGTAAGGATAAATTTATTGTTGATGCACTGAGAAAAATAAGTGAAAAATTTTTACGTGACAACACAAGGATTTCACCAAACAAATTAGATATTGTCAAAAGACAAATTGGAAAAGAAAAACCCGTGAGCCTCATGCAAAACATGTTTTGCTGATTATGACTCAAACACAATGTTATGAAATATTTCTTCAAAGATTTCCTCAAACTAAAATTAGCCAAAGTTTTTTTGATATGACCAAACTATTCTATGTTAAGATAAATCATACACACACTAAATGTTGTTATAGGGTTCATGTTGAGTTTTCTATGCATTATGAGGATTCTCATTATATATTTTATACTTTGCATACTAACAATATATTGTAGGAATGTGGTCTACAAGTACCTCCTAAGTCATTGAGAGAATTTATTGCAAGTGTATTATGTAAATGAGATAGTGGATACATTTATTATAAGACCATGTGTTTGAAAGGTTTTTGCCCTCAATGTGGTGATTTGCAAAAGATGCATAGATGCCTACATCTAGACAACACATATGAAATTGATAAGACACTATTCTCTCTTGGAAAGTACAAGTCAATTATGTATGGTGTTAAATAAGGAAAAGAATTAAAGAAGTGTGAATTAGTAAAAGGTGATGTCTGTATAGCTAATTTTATGAAATTGTTTCAAGAGAAAATAGTTTATGAGTACATAGGTCATAGACATAGAGATAGATGGTGAGATGAGAAATTCAAATATTATAAGGACACTTTTCCCTTGGGTACAATTGTGTCAATTGTTGACTTCACTAAAAACTATACACTAAAACCTCAAAATGAAGTGCAACCAATGTATTACAACTCTATCCAAGTGTCAATTTTTGTACATATAGTATTTATTCATACACATGATAGCACAGAGGAGGACACAAAGGTAATAAGAGAGTATCACTTCTATATTAATGATGATTGAACTCATTCATCAGAGTTTCTGAAAGTATGTTTTATATTTTTCTATAATAATTTTAGGGAAAGAGATATAAGATACAATCAAAACATTATATAGTCAAACAATTGTATCACACAATTCAAGAATGTAAGGATGTTCTATTAGTTGAGTAGGATGCATGTGACAAGTGGAGTGCAACATTCTTGGAATTTCACTAAGGCAAGATATGCAAAGGGAGAGGGTGATGGTGTTGGAGCATGTGTGAAAAGATCCCTTAGTAGAGATAAATTAAAGTACAAAGGAGGCACAATATTAGAAAATGTGGAAACAATTATCCATTGGTGCAATTCTATGATGGGACTAGGTAATACAAGTAAGTCAATAGTTTATAGATATTTTTGGTTGATACATGAACCTAACGTTGCAAATTTGCAAGATTGTTGTACACTTACAAGAGGAATTGAGATGCACTCATTTTGAATTTCAAATGCAGCGTCACTAGCTATTCATACTAAAAAGCTTGCATGCTTTTTCTCTTCTTGTATCCATCATTTATGGGATGAATGTGAATCAAAAGAGTGGGTTGACCAAAGGTCTTATAGACCTTTGCATCTAGTTGATTTATATCAACTTCCTATAGCACTTATATAGCTCACCCAAGTTAAAGCATCAATAAATTTTGAGCATGTATCTCACCTAATTGAACCAGTTACTAAGTTATCAATTTAATACTTGCTTAAAATTTATTACTTTCAATTTTGGCAATAACTTATCCTTCTATATAATGCAAGTCATGTATATGCAGTTATTGCATATGAGAATAATGATTAAGGAAAAAGTTACTTTCCATGTTAGTATATTAAGGCCAAAAAGAAATTGATAGCTATAGTTATTTATGGTGAGGGTATTGAGTACCCAATAGGATCCATCATTGTGATAGGTACATTGCTTAGAAGGTAGTATATTTTTGTCTCCTGTCATGAGGATCTTTTAAAGTCAATTTTTCCCCTTCCATGATAAGTTCTTTGATGGTGATGGTTATATGGAGGATGAACTCATGAAGCTTATTAGATTGGGTTTGGGTAATGCTAAGAACAAGAGATGTGGATGGGAATTGGATGGATTATATGAATGGAAGGATTTAAATGATGGTAGGAGATGGAAGAGGATTTATAAGAGGGGTTTAAATAATGGTAGGAAATGGAGGAGGACCTATAAGTGGGGCGGATGATAGTTATGGGAAATGGAAGAGGAATGATGGGTGTAGGAGATGGAAAGGTTTCAGTGTGCTAGCAACTTCACATGATGTAATTATATTACATCACTCATCAACTTAACTTGGACATGGATATTCTTTTGGCTTCCTTGTAAAACTTCTTAGAGACTGGGTGTTCCTTGTAAAATAATTAAGAAACAACATTTAGGGAACTTTGTATTTTTAGTGCCATACCAATTAAGAAACAAAATTTCAAATCCAATGTATTATTATAATTTTAATAATATTTTAAAAAAATTATCTTGAGTGTTATTGCTCCTATCCTTGCACCTATAGCAGAATGAGTACTCTATGGTGTTCTTGTACCACTTGTTGCACCCTACATTACATATTGTTCACATATCAATCTAGAGTGCTCTATAAAATAATAAAATATTTACTATATGATATTCAAGTGATTAAATAATATCATGTCAAAACCCAAACAAAGAAACTTGTGTCTCTTCTCCATGGAAGACCATTGACATCAAACCATCTATGAGTGAAATCCCCACCTTTGTATGCATAACAAGCATGCTCACAATGTACACATGGATGAGATAATACACCATCCTGAGTTGCTTCACTATCTATCCCATCATGTATGTGTTAAATAATAAAACAAAAATGTTGATTGGGCCCCAAAGACTATAATGATGCACATGATGATGATGTAGGTCGCACAAGCAAGGATGACACTGATGGTGGAGGTGATGATGATGGAGTTATCATAGGTTGTGATGACCTAAAAGGTACATCTTATGATGGTTGAGGTGCCATAGGTTATGATGATGAATCTTTTGTAGGCTATGATAACCCTAAAGGTTCATCTAATGATGGTTGAGGTGTCATAGGTGAATTAATACCACCTAACTATGAGCCATGCTCAATGATGACATATGTCAATGATGCATCTGCATGAAGAGTTTATAAATCAATAGAATCCTTTACAATTGTTGGGAGCACAAAATGATGCATGATTTTCATGTTGTATGTCTCCTCTCATGTTGTGGTACCACCCTACAAGCCCCAGGTCTATTCTACATAGAGCCTCTCCCTCTAGCTTGGAACTCACATAGTTCATAGTAATTTGGCTTCTCATCAAGGATGAACTCATAGTATAGCTTTCTCAAAAAATATAGAAACACCTCATAATTATGGTGGTAGGTCAAATATCATATACCACATATCCCAAAAACATGATCTCATCTTAACATGAGTGCACCAATGATTAAGAAAAGTTTTGGTTGTGTGTAATAGGGAGTTGCTAGATATTGGATCAGTGAAAAGACTACATATACTATTTTTCTTTATGTCCTTATCTTTCACTTACTGATATGATAATCCATCAGCATAAAATAAACAAAACCTATCCCTCCATGTACCCCATTTCATAACCTCTGTAGACACCTCATCTACATTTTGGGTCATTTATTCAAGTGTATTCACTAGGATTATGTGGTGAGAAAGTGTAGATGACCATAACCTATTGACCATTTAGATAATGTAAGTGTTATTTTTTATAAGGTAGTTTATAAGGTCCTCTTACATAGTATTTAAATGATGTAATGGTATGCATAGATGGTTTTGTGTCTGTATTGCAACAGGTGGAGAGTTTTGTATTTGTGTCACAATGGGTGGAGTGCTTTTTGGTTGTGTCACTATGGGTCGAGGGTTTTATTATGGTGTTTGTACTAGAAGTGGTCTTTTAGCTCTACCTCATTTTCTTAGATTTGTTCATGCATCTGATATTAAAATTTCTAAAAATAATTACAAATTATGAAAACAAATTAAAAATCATACAAATTAAAAAAATATATTACAAATTATGCTGAAAAATGCATAAACAACAAGGAGAATGAAAACATACCTTGTTTGTGGGGCACCATGGACAAAAATGCAAAAAAAAAACATGAATTTCTTTACAAACCCAGTTGATTTTTGGCCTCTCACTATCACCTATATGTTGTTGTCATTAGAGGGTATAAAAATTCCCTCAAACATGGACAATGGATATTATACATACTTTTTAAGACTTGATCATGTTTTCAATAATATAAATTTATAAAACCCGATCAAGTTACTTTTTTATTATTATGGGTAGGCTTGAATACCAAGCCTGGCCTACATTTGAATTTTTGAATTACTTGATCGGGTTACTAAAAAAAAAAAAATTGTGGGGTGTCCAATTTTTTGTACACCAACTTGGTGCACATTGTAGATTCTCAAAAATGGTTTACGTCTATGATTTCATCACTTATTTATATTAACTCATCCCATTTTCTCATTTCACTAATTCTTATCTTTTGGACAAACTTGAATATCACTTAAGAAAGTCTTGACAATATTCTTCATCATTCATATGCTCTTTCACATCAATTGCAGATCATTCAAGAATCAACCCAAAATCACCCCAAATCTACTTGGAATCATCAAAAATAAGTCTTAATTAACTTGGAACATGTCCAACATCCCAAATCTATCATCATTTGTCCAATCCTAGGCATTGTCATGGCACTCAGTGCCTTGGAAATCTATCAATCCATCAAATCTATTAATCCAACCTTAGTACCATCATGGCTCTCAGTGCTATGTCAAATTGTCATTCACATCATCTAATCTTCGACATTATCTAGTCCCTTAGTGTCAAATAGTTGCATTATCATATCAATTTAATAACATTGATAGTGTGCGTCAATATTATTATCATCAACCCTATCAATCAGTCTTGATCCTATAGCATATACAATGTTAGTTAAATGTTACATGTCCTTAATTCATGTCATGTGTCCTTGGCATATTATCAATCTGAATCAATCATTTAATTTGACCATAGCTTTGGTCTACCCATCATCATCCTTGTTGATCTGCATAATTGTTACATTTCATAAAAAGATATTGTTGCACTTATCTAATCAAATTGGCCAATCATCTACTAATTTTCTCTATAGGATTAAATAACCCATAATTTAATTCTATGTCATTTCAATCATTTTTCATCTTGCATTACTAATCATTCTTTGTAATTAACATCCTCAATGAATTAATTTTATTAATTGATTGATTCATCATTTGTAAAACTATGGAAATTCTCAATTTTCTAAATTTCATTTTCCACCTCTAATTTCCAAATTATTGATTTCCATTTGTGTGGAATAGTGAATTTTTAATTCAAATATTCCACATAATATTGACATAATCTTGACATCATTGTGACATATGTGTTGAGATAATGGGTGTTGCACACATTGCATAATATTGTTATATTTTATTATTTTATTTTATTATGTAATGTTGCATCTAGATGGATGTGCAACATGTAAAGATTTCCATGGAATATTCTTGATGATTTATATTGTAATATTATGATAATATTTTATGTAATTATTTAATATTGGGGAAAAGAATTAAATGCCCAATATTAAATGTGGGGTCAGTGGGTTAGGTGGCACATGGTTTTAGCACATGGTTTATGTAATACCAATTAGTGGTTTTGTGAGACTTGCTACTATATAAGAAACCACAAGGGTAGTTGTTGTAGAGTAAGAGTGAGAAAGGCAAGAGTCAAGTGGGACGAGGCTTGACAGGTTAGCCAAGGGAGCATTTGTGAAAGTTGAAAGCATGGCATGGGATGTGTGGATTCATGCTTGTTCACATAGTTTTCTCGATTGTGGCTATGGCCATGAAGGCTTCCATGATTGTATTACAATGGTGTTTTTGTTGAATAATACATGGTGATGGATGCTTTTGGAGGATGGGTGTTTTCCCTCAATGAGGGTTTCCCAGGGCATATATTGTGTCACAATTTTGTGGGCATGTTGTCTATTCTCTCGCATGTGAATTTTAATTCTGTATTTATTTTAGATCTATTATGGATTATGTGAAAATGGTTATATTCTTTATTGCCAAGTTTATTTACAAGTGGTATCAGAGCTATGGTTGTGTTGTTGTAACCCTAGATTGAATCTATGGGAATGCATGAGAGGATAAAAGAAAGGGCAAGATATATAAGTTTTATTGCAGATCTAAAGATTTTGAGTTTGTTGTTATGTTGGGATGTTAAAATATTTGGGCATGTAAAATTTTTGGACAAAAGGGTTTTTTAGATGTTTCATTTAAATGAGGGGTTTTGGGGGGAGCTTGCAAAAATGACCTCCTAGATAAAAACAAACCTCACCATTGGATCCGAGTCAACATTTCTATAAATTTTGATATATAATATGCTCTGGTTTGGCCATGTTAAGAGGAAATGAAAGAGTTTTTTAATTTCAGCCCATGATGGCCATCAAATTTAATCCCGTCGAAAATTTTCGTCACAAAAAAATTAAAAAATGAAAAATCGCAGTGAAAATGGTAAAAGGATTATCTTAGTAAAATGACCATAATTTTCTCTCAAAATATCATATTTTAGAGTTCTTATAGGTGTTGGAAAGCTAATTCAGAGCACTACAACTTGGTATAGGTTTGGTTCTATGATTTTGAGATTTTTTTAGGTTTTAAGAGCCCTAAAGTCAAATGTTATTTACTTTGAGCACAAATTAGGGCATAACTTGGGCATATGGAGTCAGATTTTGGACTTTGAGTAGTCAACAGAAAGCTCTTGGAGAGCTCTACACATTAGTTTAAATTTGGTGTAGGTTTAGTATAATTTATTTAGTGATATATTGATTTGAACAGTTTATGGTATAATTTGACTATGGCAAAATTGTGAGTTTATGGCATTCGAGATCTAAGATTTGATGTCATTGTATACTCAGTTTATATTTCAGATTGGTCTGATGATGATATGGTTATCAGTGTTTGGTTTGGATATGTATGATAACTTGTTGGATCTACAAGTTGTGCAGTGTTGTAAGTGATCTATACTTACAGGTTGCATTTATGGCTTGGTTATGGGTTGTCTTTGCCCATTGATCTTTCATTATTGATACATATTTAGATTGGTGGCTTGGATTTGGGTTGTTTATACCCTAAGTCACATGATTTTATGATTTTATCTTCATGTAGAAGGGATGAGATGTTGTTACTAGATATAGTGATGGTGGAGAATTGTGGTTGACTATTTTATGCTGACAGGTTGGACACTTTGAGAGACAGATGCTCAGTCCATGGATGTGATCATGGTGACATGGATTTTGGCATGACATGATTGGTTATACAAGTACATCCTTGATGATCACTAGCTTGGATTTTTGATTCAGTTATGGTGGTATATGTTCTTGGTTAAGGATCATGGTTATTTGGTTTCTTTTGAGGAGCTCATGATGTGCACTTTGAGTTCTTTGATGCTTTGATGCCTTGGTTTATTCTCATGGTTAGAGGATGGATTTTTCCATCATGATGTCATGGATAGCTTGGATACACGATTTAGTGGGAGCTTGTGATAGTGATGGGGTGACAGTGTAGGATTAGTTGTTGGTATAAATTGGATCTTTATGTAGGAGATGGATTTTATGATGCAATAGGTGACTTGGTACCACGGTTGAGTGAGAGTTGTTGGCATTGATATATTTATTAAGTGTTTGCAGATATTGGAGGTTTGTCTTAAATCCTATTGCTACAGAAGTGTCTTTGACATTTGCATGGTGCACTTGGTTATCTTCATGGTGTGTGAAGATGGTTAGATCTTAAGGACTCATTGGGTTCTTGGTTATCTTCATGGTATGTGGAGATGGTATTCTTCATGGTGTCTGGAGATGGTTGCATCTTGAGGACTCACACGGTTCTTAGCAAAGGTGTGGTTTATGCTTTTATTTGGCATGTTATCTTTGGTGTGAGGATGGTTTCATTATTATGTCATAGTATACTCTTGATACGCGTTTAGAGTTGTGACATTTTATGGTATTTTTAGATAGACCATGTTATCTCTTTTGTTGAGATGGTAAGATCATACTGTCATGTTTATGTTCCTGAGGCCATGGTTGAAATTTTGACATTGATCTTGGTTTAGTTTTTTGGTATTGAGTACATTGTTCATAAGCTGGATACTTCATGATATTGCTATGTTGCATTTGGAGTTGGCATGGATTGATTGGTTATAGGTGCTCATGGATACTTAGAGATGGTGGTGATGCTAATTTCTCTTGTATTAGAGAAGTATTTGTTGGGATGGTTGATGTTTTCAGCAAGAAGTCCAAGGGGCAGTCACCTGATATGGACTTGAGAGGAGATTGTTCTTAAATGAGTCTTGGTTGGAGACTTGGGTATCTTGATGAGCATTCTCATTCCCCACTCTTGGTCTACTCGGTGGTTTGCTACTTGAGAGGTATAGCCCATTGTTTCTCTTAGTTGCATTAAATTTATGCTTGTCTTTCATGGATATGGATCTTGACCTATGGTACATGAGTTAGTTATGGAGGGTTCATTTGAGAGATGTTTTAGCATTGGTTATCTCTATTTGCATATGTTGTTATGCTGGTTGAGTTTGGGAGATGGTTTTATATTGGGCATATTCCTTGGATTAGGAATGATTTATTGAATTTGATCTTCTTATGAGAGGCTTACATCCATGATTAGTTATATGGTATGGTTTGGGTGTTGTTGAGGCTTCTTGTTGGGGTTTAATGGAGGAGATCATACTTGCATAGTTTACATCTAGAGGTGTGTGTAGAAGAACATCATATAGGTTATGATTTGCATGGTTTCTCTGGTCTTGGTTATCTTCTTGGATGTTTAGTTTTTCCTACATTGGATTTTAGATTGGTTAGAGATTGTGATCACTGATTTGTGTTCATGTATGTCATGTGAGAGATGACATGGTTATTCCTTTATCTCTTTCCTCTGTTGGTTATGAAGATCTTCGGAGAGCATTGGAGACTTGTTATGAGAGTTGTTCTTGTAGGATATTAGTTTATGTATTGTGGATGTCTTTGATACTACATCGACTCACTTCTTTGAGATGTGAGTGGATTGGTTATAGATTTGACATTATCTTTGTAGCGGGAGCTTCTTGGTATATACATGGCAGGTATTTCTCTTGAGGCTTGTGATTATAGGTTGCAGATTGGATATGTTGATGATGTGAGATTCGCTTGGTATACCTTTAGAGGTATGGATAGTTGGATGGGTTTGGCACTTGTTGTGGGTGCTATTTCAGCTATAGATATTTTGACAACTACAGATACATGTGATTACCTTTAGATCAGGTTATTTGTGCTTGAAATTTTAGTTGGTATAGGATTTTATGATCTTCAAATGTGACAGGTTGGGTGGCTTTCTCTTTGGATGGCTTCTATTTATGTCCAGTGGCAGTGGCATAATAGGAGGTGAGATCATTCATGTTTGAGATGCTAGATACTTTGATTTTGTTGTGGGTACTAGGATGGAGCACTTGGTGTACTTTGATCCATGATGGTGGATGTGTTGGGAGGGATTGTTCCCTTGTTCATTTATGTGGCTACAGATTGACCTTATGCCATCTATACAAGAAGTGGGAGATTGTTGAGATAATGGGTGTTGCACACATTGCATAATATTGCTATATTTTATTATTTTATTTTATTATGTAATGTTGCATCTAGATGGATGTGCAACATGTAAAGATTCTCATGAAATATTCTTGATGATTTGTATGGTAACATTGTGATAATATTTTATGTAATTATTTAATAATGGAGAAAAGAATTAAATGCCCAATATTAAATGTGGGGTTAGTGGGTTAGGTGGCACATGATTTATGTAATACCACTTGATGGTTTTGTGAGACTTGATACTATATAAGCAACCACAAGGGTAGTTGTTGTAGAGTAAGAGTGAGAAAGGCAAGAGTCAAGTGGGACAAGGCCTTATATGTTAGCCAAGGGAACATTTGTGAAGGTTGAAAGCATGGCATGAGATGTGTGGATTCATATTTGTTCACATAGTTTGCTTAGTTGTGGCTATGGCGATGAAGGCTTCCATGGTTGTATTACAATGGTAATTTTGTTGAATAATACATAGTGATGGATGCTTTTGGAGGCTGGATTTTTTTCCTCAATGAGGGTTTCTCAGGGTATATCTTGTGTCACAATTTTGTGGGTATGTTGTCTAATCTCTTACATGTGAATTTTAATTCCATATTTATTTCAGTTCTATTATGGGTTATGTGGAAATGGTTATATTCTTTATTGCCAAGTTTCCTTACAAGTGGTATAAGAGCTATGGTTGTGTTGTTGTAACCCTAGATTGAATCCATGGGAATGCATGAGAGGATAAAAGAAAGGACAAGATATATGAGTTTTATTACAGATCTAAAGATTTTGGGTTTGCTGTTATGATGGAATGTTAAAAGATTCGGGCATGTGAAATTGTTGGACAAAAGGATTTTTTGAATGTTTTATTTAAATGAGGATTTTGAGGGGGAGCTTGCAGAAATGACCTCTTGGGTAAAAACAGACCTCACCATTAGATTCAGGTCAACATTTTCATAAATTTTGATATATAATATACTCTAGTTTGGCCATGTTAAGAGGAAATGAAAGAGTTTTTTGATTTCAGCCCATGACGGCCATCAAATTTAATCTCGTCAAAAATTTTCATCACAAAAATAAATAAATGAAAAATCGCAATGAAAATGTTAAAAAGATTGTCTTAGTAAAATGGCCATAACTTTCTCTCAAAATATCATATTTTAGGGTTTTTATAGATGTTGGAAAGCTAATTCAAAGCACTACAACTTGGTATAGGTTTAGTTATGTGATTTTGAGAATTTGTCAGGTTTTAAGAGCCCTAAAGTCAGATGTTATTTATTTTGAGCACAAATTAGAGCATAACTTGGGCATATGGAGTCAGATTTTGGACTTTGAGTAGTCAATGGAAAGCTCTTGGAGAGCTTTACACATTGGTTTAGATTTGGTGTAGGTTTGACATGGTTTATTTGGTCATATATTAATCTAAACAGTTTATGGTATATTTTGACTATGGTAACATTGTGAGTTTATGGCGTTGGAGATTTAAGATTTGATGTCATTGTATACTCAATTCAAATTTCAGGTTGGTCTGATGATGATATGGTTATCAGTGTTTAGTTTGAATATGTATAATGACTTGTTGGATCTACAAGTTGTGCAATGTTGTAAGTGATCTATACTTATAGGTTGCATTTATGGGTTGGTTATGGTTTATCTTTGCCCATTGATCTTTCATTATTGATGCATATTCAAATTGGTGGCTTGGATTTGGGTTGTCTATGCTCTAAGTCACATGATTTTATGATTTTATCTTCATGTAGAAGGGATGAGATGTTGTTACCAGGTATAGTGATGGTGGAGAATTGTGGTAGATTATTTTATGCTGACAGATTGGACACTTTGACAAACAGATGCTCAATTCGTGGATGTGATCATGGTGCCATAGATTTTGGCATGACATGATTGGTTATACAAGTACACCCTTGATGATCGCTAGCTTGGATTTTTGATTCAGTTATGGTGGTATATCTTCTTGGTTGAGGATCATGGTTATTTGGTTTCTTTTGAGGAGCTCATGATGTGCACTTTAAGTTCTTTGATGCTTTGATGCCTTGGCTGATTCTCATCATTAGAGGATGGATTTTTTCATCATGATGTCATGGATAGCTTGGATGCATGGTTTAGTGGGAGCTTGTGATAGTGATGGGGTGATAGTGTTGGATTAATTGCTGGTATGGTTTGGATCTTTATGTAGGAGATGGATTTTATGATGCCATAAGTGACTTGGTACCATGGTTGAGTGGGAGTATTTGGCATTGATATATTTATTGAGTGTTTGCAGATGTTGGAGGTTTGTCTTAGATCCTATTGTTGCAAAAGTGTCTTTGACATTTGCATGGTGCACTTGGTTATCTTCATGGTATTTGGAGATGGTTTTCTTCATGGTATCTAGAAATGGTTGCATCTTGAGGACTCACATGGTTCTTGGAAAAGGTGTGGTTTATATTTTTATTTGGCATGTTATACTTGGTGTGAGGATGGTTTCATTATTATGTCATGGTATACCCTTGATACACATTTAGAGTTGTGACATGTTATGGTATGTTCAGATAGAGCATGTTATCTCTTTGGTTGAGATGGTAGGATCATGTTGTCATGTTTATGTTCTCATGGCCATGGTTGGAACTTTGACATTGATCTTGGTTTAGTTTCTTTGTATTGAGTACACTGATCATAAGCTGGATACTTCATGATATTGCTATGTTGCATTTGGAGTTGGCATGGATTGATTGGTTAAGGGTGCTCATGGATACTTAGAGATGATGGTGATACTAATTTCTCTTAGATGAGAGAAGTATTTTTTGGGACGGTTGATGGTTTCAGTAGGAAGTTCGAGGGGCAGTCACCTGATATGGAATTGAGAGGAGATTTTTCTTAGATGAGTATTGGTTGGATACTTGAGTATCTTGATGAACATTCTCATTCTCCACTCTTGGTCTACTCAGCAGTTTGCTACTTGAGAGGTATAGCCCATTGTTTCTCTCAGTTGCAATATATTTATGCTTGTCTTTCATGGATATGGATCTTGAGCTATGGTACATGAGTTAGTTCTGAAGGGTTCATTTGAGAGATGGTATAGCATTGGTTATCTCCATTTTCATATGTTATTATGTTGGTTGAGTTTGGGAGATGGTTTTATATTGGACATATTCTTTGGATTAGGAATGGTTTATTGAGTTTGATCTTCTTGTGAGAGGCATACATCCATGAATAGTTATATGGTATGGTTTGGGTGTTGTTGAGGCTTCTTGTTGGTGTTTAATGGAGGAGATCATACTTGCATAGTTTACATCAAGAGATGTGTGTAGAAAGACTTGATACAGGTTATGAGTTGCATGGTTTCTCAGGTCTTTGTTATCTTCTTGGATGTTTAGTTTTTCCTACATTGGATTTGAGATTGGTTAGAGATTGTGATCACTAGTTTGTGTTCATGTATGTCATGTGAGAGATGAAATGATTATTCCTTTATCTTTTTCCTTTGTTGGTTGTGAGAACTTTGAAGAGCATTGGAGACTTGTTATTAGATTTGTTCATGTAAGATATCAATTTATTTAAAGTGGATATCTTTGATACTACATGGATTCACTTCTTTGAGATGTTGTGAGTGGATTGTTATAGATTTGACATTATCTTTGTAGCAGGAGCTTCTTGGTATATATGTTGTAGGTATTATTCTTAAGGCTTGTGATTGCAGGTTGCAGATTGGATATGTTGATGATGTGAGATTCACTTGGTATACCTTTAGAGGTATGGATAGTTGGATGGGTTTGGCACATGTTGTGGGTGCTATTTTAGATATGGATATTTTGACAACTATAGATACATGTGATTACCTTTGGATCAGGTTATTTGTGCTTGGAATTTCAGTTTGTATAGGATTTTATGATCTTTTAATGTGACAGGTTGGGTGGCTTTCTCTTTGGATGGCTTCTATGTATGTCCAGTGGCACTGGCATAATAGGAGGTGAGATCATTCATATTTGAGATGCTGGATTCTTTGATTTTGTTGTAGGTACTAGGATGAAGCACTTGGTGTACTTTGATCCATGATGGTGGATGTGTTGGGAGGGATTGTTTCCTTTTTCATTTATGTGGCTACAGATTGACCCTATGCAATGTATACAACAAGTGGGAGATCATTGAGATAATGGGTGTTGCACACATTACATAATATTATTATATTTTATTATGTAATGTTGCATCTAGATGGACGTGCAACATGTAAAGATTCCCATGGAATATTTTTGATGATTTGTATCGTAACATTGTGATAATATTTTTTGTAATTATTTAATATTGGGGAAAAGAATTAAATGCCCAATATTAAATGTGGCGTGAGTGGGTTAGGTGGCACATGGTTTTAGCACATGGCTTATGTAATACCACTTGGTGGTTTTGTGGGACTTGCTACTATATAAGCAACCACCAGAGTAGTTGTTGTAGAGTAAGAGTGAGAAAGGCAAGAGTCGAGCGGGACAAGGCTTGATAAGTTAGCCAAGGGAGCATTTGTGACGGTTGAAAGCATGACATGGGATGTGTGGATTCATGCTTCTTCACATAGTTTGCTCGGTTGTGGCTATGGCCATGAAGGCTTCCATGGTTGTATTACAATGGTATTTTTGTTGAATAATACATGGTGATGGATGATTTTAGAGGCTGATTTTTTTTTCCCTCAATGAGGGTTTCCCAAGGTATATCTTGTGTCACAATTTTGTGGGTATGTTGTCTATTCTCTTGCATGTGGATTTTAATTCCGTATTTATTTCAGATCTATTATGGGTTATGTGGAAATGGTTATATTCTTTATTGCCAAGTTTCCTTACAACATGGACATCTTACATCATGGATTCTCTACCTACCCTTGGCTAAGATTTTTCATAATCCATATATTATTATCCCCTTGCACATATCTATATTTGGCTTTCATTGTCATAGATTCTTGGCTTTAAGTGGTTTTGAGGTGTCACATGATGCATCATAGATCCTCCACCATTTTTAGCAATGTTTGACTTCCAAGAGTCGTACACTCCTATATTTGACATCTTGTGTCATGTGTGTCATGAATTCTCAAAGGAATCTCTTGCCAAGTTACATATCTAAGGTGACAAATCCAATGCTCTTGTCTTGTGTAATGATTACAAATTGAGAAATCTTCCTCTCATTTTTGGTCCTTCAATCCCTTGATTCTTAGTCCTTCAAGTCCCTTGTTCTTTGGTCTCTCAAGCCTAAAATCATTTCTTCTAGTATTGGCATATCCACATCATGACATAGGTTTTTGCTTTTCAATTGTGTGAGTTATAGGCAATTAGAGCTACATCATATGGAAAAGAAAGAATGACATAGGAGATACAAATGAAAAAGAGGTGCAAGGAAGGAGCTCACTTAAAAGGGTATAATGGCTATTTACTATTCCTTATCACATCTAGTTTAATAGGGGGCCTAGTAACATAATTTTAGGGGTTCATTTATGTATTTTGTTAGCTTTATGTCCTAGGGTGCACTCTACTCTGTTAGGGAACACTTGGGACCTCTAGGAAGAAGTTTTTGGGGCTTAGGAGTCATCATAACCCCCATCTATTTTTCACATCTTACCAACTATGCTCCAAAACAACCAACTATGCCCTTCTAGGCCTCAAGTGCACCATGAGTGCAATCTGCACTGTCTAGGTGCACTTGGTCAAGTAGATTTCAAAATCTCAATTTTTGGGTCTTGTTTAGGCACTATTTCCCCACAAGTTGCTTCTACTATCCCAATTACTCCTAGAAACTACCACTTGCACCCTTCTAGGCCCCAAGTGCACCATGGACATATTTAGCACTATCTAAGTGCACTTAGGTGTTAGAAATAGGAATTACTAAGAGGGGGGGTGAATTGGTAATTTACAAACTTTAGTTGCCAACTAAATATTATTTATTACTTTGAACAATACATAAGAAAGTAATAAAGTAATGCTAAGTAGTAATAGTAAACATGCACAAAGATAACTCATAACACCATATTTTATTAACTAGGGAAACCCAAACCCCGGTGGGGATGATACCTACTAGATAATATACTAATATATATGTTCTTTGTTAGAGGATGGACCCTATTAGAATTCAATGAGAAAATTTAGTATAGAGAGTCCCTATTAGGATATTCCAACCCTATTATGAGTTGTAGTACAGTAGATGCAAGATGAGCCCACTGCCCAAACATGCACTTCCAATTACAAGAAGAGGTCACTAACCAAACAAGTAATTAGTCCTCTAAAATATAGATTTTGTATCTTCTTCCTTGATTGATCTCTAATATTTAGCTTGACCTTAGATAAAAAAAATAGCTTCTCAAAATTTCGTATATATCACTTTACAAAAAGTTTGCATATCACAATAGCACATAATACTACACTTCTCTTTGCAAGATGTCCTTTGCATAAATACCATGTTTTTTGACAAATTGTTGCTAGGTCAGCTAAGACCAAAATATAAATTTCCAACTTAGAGTAACCATCTAAGATGTCAACCCTAACTGGTCAAGTAATTATTTTGTAAACAAAATAATTCCTTTCTATTAATTTTTCTATCCTATTTCACTAGTAAAAAATGAATATCTCTTATCTGTATAGTTTGTACTGATGTCCAAGGTTATACCCATCATCATGAACATGTATACTATCTCTATTTAACTTCACTAGTCATAATATGATGTGAGTAACAAGTTACATATAAAACAAAAAACTGTTATAAACCAAATTCATACTTAGACAATTTTCTAAGTACCAAAAGCTAAGTATCTTCAATTCTGACATTTTCTACAAGCATGTAAATCATGGGTTGCCATAAACAAAAATCATTATATATCTTCATTAGCCAATTTTCAAAAATCTCCCCCTTTGGTATTGATGGCAAAAAAATAGGGAAAATTGGCTAAGTATCAAAAACTTGTCAAAAATAATAGAGTAACAATACATTAATCATCTATTACAACTTTTCCATCTCACATATGCTTCCCCTTTCAATATGATTTCATACCTTACAATTTTATCTTCTCCTCCTTTGACATCAATGATAAAGGTCAAAATTTAAAACAAAACTATTAAAACTACTATCAAAAACTCTATAAATATCTACCTTAAATTGATAGCATCTTCATACAATCATCAAAACTTGCCTTTAGACTCTATTACCAATTGTTACAAATAGAAATTATTGAGAGGGGGGGTGAATCAATAATTTACAAACTTTAGTCTCCAATTGAATATTATTTATTAATTTTAACCATGCATAAGAAAGTAATAAATTAATGTTGAACACTAATAGTAACCATGCACAAAGATAACTCATAACACCATTTTTGTTAACTAGGGAAACCTAGCCAAGGGAAAACCCTAGTGGGATGATACCCACTAGATCATATACTGATATATATGTTTGTTGTTAGAAGATGGACCTTGTTAGGAGTTGATGAGAAAATTTAGTATAGAGAGTCCCTGTTAGGAGACTTTGAATCCCTATTAGGAGATTCCAACCCTGTTAGGAATTGTAGTATACTAGATGCAAGATGAATTCACTTCCCAAACATGCACTTCCAATTATAAGAAGAGCTCACTTCCAAAACAAGTAATTAGTCCTCTAGAATATAGATGTTGTACCTTCTTTCTTGACTGATCTCTGATCTTCAACTCAATCTCAGATCACAAAAATAGCTTCTCAAGACTTCTCATTAATCACTTTATAGAAAGTTCACATATCATAATAGAACATAATACTTCACTTCTCTTCACAAGATGTCCTTTGTATAAATAAAATGCCTTTTCACAAATTGCTACTACACCAGCTATGACCATAATATACTTTTCCAACTTAGAGTAAACATCTAAGATGTTGGCCCTAATTGGTCAACTAATTATTTTGTAAATAAAATAATTCCTTTCTTTTAATTGTGTTGTCCTATTTCACTAGTAAAACATGAATATCTCTTTTTCATATAGTTTGTATTGATGTTTGAGGTTATACATGTCATCATCAACATGTATACTATCTCCATCTAACTTTTCTAGTCATAATATGATCTCAGTGACAACTTACATACAAAACAATAAACTGTTGTAAACCAAATTCATACTTAGACAATTTTTTGAGTACTAAAAGCTAAGTATCATTATTTCTAAGGTTTCCTACAATCATGTACATCATTTGTTTCCATAAATGTCAAAAATTTCATATCTTCATTATCTAGTTGTCAACATTAGGGGCATCCATTGTCATCCTAGCCTTCTAGGGCATAGTCTACTTTGTCAGAGCACACTTGGTTCACAGAAAGCACACATTTCACATAGAATCTACATCTAGGTTCTTTGTTTCCTTCTTAGACCTAGATTAGGTGATTTTGTATTACTGATAATCTATTTGTAGCATGTGGTGATAATTAGATGAAGACATAATCATTACAAAATATTAATGCTTGTTTGTAGGACATTGTCAAAGACCCTATGTGCTTGTCTAAACTATGTGTGGATTTCCTAGATTAGATAACACTTTTTTCATGAAATGAAATTTCTATACTATTTCATGTCCATGCATTGTTTATAACCCTAGGAGTTACATGGGCATATCCTCTCCCCTTGCCATTCATGGATCTTGGGTGTAAGAGAAATTTGACTTCTATAGAGAGGCCTACCTTTTACCCAAGACTCACCACTTAGTGAGCCCTAGGGGAAAACCTTGAAGAAGTAATGGACCAAAGCTAGGTCAATATTCTAGCCCCTATAAAAAAAACTTGATACAGTTAATGTCATGTCAATGGTGTTTTTTTGTGATAGCTTTCCTCTGGCACCCTTGTGGTGCATCAAACCCTGGTTCTGGGGGCTAGGAGACCTTCTAAGGAAGTTTATCATTCACTTGCTGAATGGAATGCCTATACTAAATACCTTGTTATAGGCCAAAATCCTTTCTATCCATTGGCTCAAGAGGTTACCCAAACCTATGAAGACATCCCACATTCTAGTGGTATTTAGTAGAGACAATATCCCCTTGGGAAGCGGATCTTGGTAGCACCAAGAAGTGAGTACGTTGTAAGGGGGCCTATGGTGCCAAGATTCTAAGTTGTCTACTCTAGATAAGCACGGCTAAACTTTGGTTCAAGTGGGAATTTGGTGGATAGAGTTTTAAAGTGTAGGTTGTGTGTCTTTTCACTTTAACAACAACTATTCTTGTTTATTGTTTTTTACATGTTTGGAATGTTCGATACAATAGTCTAATTATGTCTTATTTTTTATGTTACATAAATGCCATATCAGATGTCAAACAATGCTTATCAATCTCTCTTCATTAGTAAGATAGTTTTCCTTGTCTACTAAGCATTCCTGAAGATTACTCTGTAAAGACAGTGTCTACTGAGCTCACTCGAGCATCAAAGAATTTTGGCAAGAAATAGTATTAACTGAGTTTGCATGGTTAGCGAAGGAAAGTTGGACAGAGTTAGTGTTCACAAAGTTCACTTGGTTGCCAAAGGATTTTTACAAGTTTGCAGTGTAAACCAAGCTTTTTTTAGTTAACACAAGAAATTTTCTCCGAACGAGTGTTTATTGAGCAAGGTTGACCAATGAAGGATTTTATTGTTTTGACATAATAAGCTTAATTATTTGAAGTATTGTTTCTAACCAACTATGGTGATGATTATTAATTATTGTAATTTGTAATTGATCTAACTTGACAATTTGGATGGTATAAATGAAAGGTCAAGTTGAGATTTTAGTGTGTGTACAAATGTGCTAATTCAATTGAGAAAGAAAGAGTAAGAGAAAACTTGAAGGATAAGTAGGTATCCTTGTGGAGTAGAAAAGTGTTATTCAATCAAGAAGGATCAAGTATGAAGTAGAATAGATATATTTAATTAGTAATTCAATTACATCACAATCAGGTTATTTCATTATTACTTTGTTACCATTGTAGCAGTGATCTAAAATCTCTTAACAAAGTTGGTTTAATAACTAGTTGTAAATCCTCTAACAAGGTACAATTCTATTGAATTATTTTAAAACCTCTTGCAAGGAAACTCCTTATAGGGTGATTAAATCCTCTAACAAGGTCACACCTAATAGTGTGTTTTGTAACCTTTAACTAGGTTGGCTTCTAATAGGGCTCACTTCAGAAGAGTGAAAATAGTAACTAGTTACATTGGTTGTTTTTCCCATATTGGGTTTCCACATTAAATCTTAGTGTCTCATGTGTTCATGTTATTTCTTTTATGCTTAATCACTGTTAATTTTTTCATATCAATTAAAAGTAAATCACACTCTGCATTTATTGAGTTATAGCATTTTTTGTGTGTTTACCGAATAATAGCAACAATTAGTTTTATTGCTAACATCCAAGGAATGTGGGATTTATTTTAGTGGTAACTGATTCACCACCCACCCCCCCCCCCCCCCTCCCCACTCTTAGTTACTCCTATATTTTCAATAATTGGTATCAAAGCTTTTGGTGCTTGCAAGAAAGGTTTCAAGGACCTAAGCTAAAAGATTAGGATGTCTTACAAGAGAGAGATTCCAAAGCTTAACAGAGACAACTTTTCAGCATGGAAAGGAGTCATGAGACTTCATTTGGCTTCCATTAGTGATTTAGCCTTGAAATACCTTGATGATGAATACACAACTCTTACTAGTACATTATCTATTGGAGATATTGCTGAGAAAAAGAACCATAACACCATGATTATTGATGTTGCATCTACTCTTAGCTATGACGAATTTAATGAGATCAAGGACTCCAAAACTACTTTTGATATGTTGAACAAGCTAAAGGACATCTATGGTAGTGATGAAAATGTAAGGAGAGCCAAAGTAGAAAGCCTTCGAGGATAATTTGATCAAATGAGAATGGGAGAAGATGAAAATGTTGCCAAGTATGTGTAAAAAATCAAAGCTAGTGTCAGTGCAATCAAATCTTCTGGAGGAGAAATCAAGGAAGAAACTATTGTAAGTAAAGTTCTTAGAACATTGTTTCCTATCTATGAAATTAGAGTATCTACTATTAAAGAAAAGAGGTATGAGCCAAATCACAAGATAACTTTGGATACCTTAGTAGGAAGATTGACAACTTTTGAGCTAGATAACTATGATAATTATGTTCTAGCTTTCAAGAATATTGAATCTGCATTTGAGGCCAAACTTTCACTTAAGGAGAAAGGCAAGAAAACAAAGGACATTCAGTCAAAAAGTGAAGAAGAATCAAGGAAAGTTCTGATAGTGATCTTGAAGTTGTTGAAGCTTTACTTGCAAGGAAATATTCTAAAGGTGGAGGAAAATGCAAAGGTAAAGTTCCCCTAATCTACTTTTCATGTGAAGAAATTGGTCATATTACTGCCAGGTGCCCAAACAAAGAAAGCAAGGATAAGAAGAAAAGTCACAAGTGCAATGGCAAAAAGGATTTCAAAAAATACAAATCATTCAAGGAAAAAGGTAAGAAGACTTGTTTTATGGCTAAATATTCTGAAAATAGTGAAGATAAAATAGTATACATTGTTGTGAAAAATGAATCTGATGAAGAAGAAGATTAGATGACACTTATCTCTCATGTTAGTAAGAATGACACATGGATCATAGATAGTGGATGTCCACATCATATGACTAGAGACAAAACAAAGTTTGAACACTTTGAAGACTATGATGATGGCATTGTAAGGTTTGGATACAATGAACCTTGTTGCATAAAAGGGAAAGGTTAAATCTCGTTAACCAAAGAAGTTGTATGTCACAATGCCTATTGGGTTGAAGGAATAGAACATAATTTTCTAAGTGTGGCATAGCTAATCAACATTGGATTCAAGGTAGAATTCATGCATGGCAAGGCAAGACTACTAGATGACAAAGACAATCTGATTGGATCAAGCAAACAAACAAGAGGTAACCTATTTTATCTTGATCTTGGTGATTTTTCATGTTTTATTGCTCAAATGGAATAAAGTTGGTTATGACACAAAATATTATGTCATCTAAAAATGGTCAAGATAAGAAAATTCAAAAAAGTGAGAGGTATTCGTAGTTTGAAGAAACCAGATGTTAGTTTATGCAAAAATTATCAGAATTGCAAAATGGAAAATTAAAAGAAAAAATTATTAGTCTGAAGATGTCTTGTAAATTGTGCATATTGACCTATGTGGAACCATTGGAATAGAAAGCAATAATGGAGAAAATTTCATTATTATTTTTGTTGATGACTATTCCAAAATGATGAGTGTTATGTATCATAGAGAAAAGTCAAAAGAATTTGAGAAATTCAAATGGTATCTAGCAAGAATAGAGAAGGAAATAGGGAAAAGATTGAAATTCTTAAGATCAGACAGAGGTGGTGAATTTATCTCCAATGAATTCAATAACTTTTGCATTGAAAGAGGAATTAAAAGATAGGTATCAGCCCCTAGTACTCCTAAGCAGAATGGAAGAGCTGAAAGAACAAATAGATCTATCATGGATTATGCAAGGACTCTAATCGTTGAAAAGAATGTTGCTATCAAATACTGGAAGGAAGCCATCAGCACTATAGTTCATACTTTGAACTGAGTACAGTTGAAGAAGGACTCATACAAAACTCTATATGAATTATGGTATGGCTACAAACCCAATCTAAGTTACTTGAAACTATTTGGAAGTAAATGTTATATCTTGAAAGAATCTAGAAAAGTCAAGTTTGATGTGAAAGGTAATGAAGTTATATTCTTAGGATATTCTTGCAAAAGTAAGGCTGGTATCTTGGACAAGCAAGAAGAAAAACTACACATCCTAATCCATAGTAGAAGTAGAGTATATGGCAGTAGCAGTAAATTGTTCTAACATTGTTTGGTAGCTAGTAGTCATGTATTCTGATAACACCAGCACAATTAACATATCAAAGAACCCAGTGATGCATTCCAAAACAAAGTACATTGCTGTAAAATATCATTTTATCAATGAATTGGTGTAGGATAAATAAATTAGATTGGAATATGTTCATACAAAAGAACAAATTGCAGACGTATTCACCAAGCCATTACCTAAGGATGCATTCCTATATCTAAGAGGTAAGTTAGGGGTCATTCCCCTATCTGAAGCTCACTAAATAAATTTTTAGTGATGCATCAATAGGAACCAAGTTCTAGATCAATCAGTTAATGCAACATAAGAAAATATTGCATATGAATCAGTACTCAAGGTACATTGATACTAATTTGATATGTGTTGTCTTTGGCATGTGTTGTCAAAGAGGGAGAAGTTTACTGTCATATCTTTCTTAAAAAAAATTTAAGAGAGAAGTATAGTATCAAATAAGTTATGTAATTCCTTCACAAAGGGAGATTACTATATAA
Source organism: Cupressus sempervirens (assembly GCA_028749045.1). Taxonomy (NCBI): domain Eukaryota; kingdom Viridiplantae; phylum Streptophyta; class Pinopsida; order Cupressales; family Cupressaceae; genus Cupressus; species Cupressus sempervirens. Next base: position 488,947,277 of record CM053787.1, read on the forward strand.
GAGAAGTTTTTGGTAAAAATTCAAGAGGGAGAAACTTTCTATCAGAAAAAATCTTTCTTTCAAATTTCATTGTGCTATGTCATGTTGTGTTGTCATCAATGCCAAAGAGGGAAATTATTGGATACAATAATCTAATTGTGTGTTGTCTTTGATGTTATACAAATGTCATATTAGTTGTCAATCAGTGCTTACCAAGCTCTCTTGGTCACTAAGGCAATTTTCTTTGTCTATTGAGCATTCCTAAAGATTACTCTATGAAAACAGTATCTACCAAGCTTACTTAGGCATCAAAAGAATTCTAGAAAGAAACAGTATTAACCAAGTTCTCATGGTTAGCAAAGAAAAGTTAGATAGAGTCAATTTTCACCAAGTTCACTCAATTGCCAAAGGATTTTTGCAAGTTCACAGTGTTAACCAGGCTACTATTGGTTAACATAGGAAATTGTCTCAAAACCAGTGTTTACCGAGTAGGGTCAACCAATGAAGGATTTTGTTGTTTTGACATAAGAAGCTTAATTATTTTAAGTATTGTTTCTAGCCAACTATGGTGATGATTATTGGTTATTTTGAATTGTAATTGAGCCAACTTGACAATCAGGTTGGTATAAATGAAAAGTCAAGTTGAGATTTTTGTGTGTGTGTGTGTGTGTGTGTTAATGCACTGATTGAATTGAGAAAGAAAGAGTAAGAGTGAACTTGAAGGATAAGAAGGTATCCTTGTGGAGTAGAAAAGTGTTATTCAATCAAGAAGGATCAAGTATGAAGTAGAATAAAGATCTGTAATCAACAATTCAGTTGCATCACAATTAGTTCATTTCATTGTTACTTTCTTACCATTGTAGCAGTGATCTAAAATCTCTTAACTAAGTTGATTTAATAGCCAATTGTAAATCCTTTAACAAGGTGATAGTTCCATTGAATTATTTTAAGACCTCTTCCAAGGCCACTCCTTACAGGATGATTAAATCCTCTAACAAGGTCACACCTAATAGCATGTTTTGTAACCTTTAACTAGGCTAGCTCCTAATAGGGCTCACTTCAAAAGATTGAAAATAGTAATTAGTTTTTTATTAGATAAATAGGTTTTACAGGGATCCTAAAACCCAAGTTGAAACAAAAAAAAAGGCTGAAAATAAGCAATTAAAGCCCAACCAACGGACAAAGGCCAACCAAAAGGCCAGTACATCAAATCACCAAACAAAAGGTGACCAAAGTGGCATCACGATAGCCACCAACACAATAAAATTCTAGGCTCCTAAAACCCAAAGAATAAAGGGAAAGAAATCCCCTACCATGATGCACAACAAAGATCAATAAGCTAAAAGCCAGGGGGCAAAAAAGAACAACAAACCAGAAATAGTCATGCATTGCCTTTAGATCCCTTCTTATGAGACCATAATGCCATATCAAAAGAGGTAGTGGATGGCTTCATCTTTTTTCCTTTTACTACGGTCCATTCATCCTCCACCAAACCCACCGCCTTCTGTCATCATAAATCAGCAACATCAAAACCACCAGAAATCCCTGAGACCAGGGAAGAGGTTGCAACAGGAATTAATGCATCCAAAGAAGAAGAAATAGAAAGGACCACCCCAGATGAAAAAAAAGTGGAGGGCGTGACCAAACTACCATTAATAGAGGTCCTTCCAGCCCCCACCAAACTAGTAGCCAACTGGCACTGAGAATCAGCAAGGCCACAACTTGACCCTGATACCCTTGAAGCGAGGGGATGAACTATAGTAGAGGAATTTACATCAGGAATAGGATAAGGAACATCTACCTAAGAAGGAGCCAGAGAGGTGACTATCCCCAGGGCACCAAAAGATAGATTAGATGCAACCACAAAAGGAGCCAAAGGAGGATCCTCCTTCAAAGCACTAGAAGATGGGACAACAGTAACCAAAGACTGATTTGCTATAACCAAAGGTGCCAAAGGATGATCCTTAGCCATAGAACTAGGAATAGTAGAAGAGACCTCCACCAAAATATCATGAAGAGAGTCATCATCCCCTGAAGAGAGGACCTTGTGGACCATGTAGTGATCTTCTGAGGCCCCTTTTCACCAAGAAGAGGGCATCTTCAGACCAAATTTACCTGCAAAGCAACCAGAAGCCATGTGACCAATCTTGTGGCACTTCCTACAGTGGAAGGGGATACCCTCATAGTAAATAAGGATATCCCATGAACCTAAAGAAGAAGCTACTAAAATCATTTTAGGAAGTCCCTTGGAAACATCGATCTCAACTAGTATGTGAGCATACGTAGTGCGAAAAATATTGGAAGAATCCTTATCATTGAAATAGAAAGTACCAAGGGAGCTCCCCACCTCCTCCAAAATAGAATCTACCCAAAGATGAAGGGGGAGATTTAGGAATCTAACCCAAACAGGAAATGTATTAAAAGATTCTGTCAATGGGTTGAAATCTTTATGCCAAGGTTTAGCCATCAAGGGATACTTTGATTCTTAGTAGAAGACATGCTAAAGGATGGTAGCCCTATTAGCAATAGATTCAAATTTGACAATGAACAACCCCCCAGGCAAAGGGTAGATATGGGCTATCTTTGAAATTAAGGGGTCCCATTTACGAGAAATCCAGGCATGCAAATCCAACAAAGAAGGCCAAAAATCCTTAAAGTAAAAGATAGCAGCATTGGCTGAGAAGTCAGCCAAATAGCTAGAGATCTCATCAATAGTAGAATATTTTAAAGCAATCTTTAAAGGGTTACTTACCACAATCAAAGACCCCAAATGTACGGTAGCATGAAGCCCTGTCTTAATAGCAAGTCCACCAAGACCAGCCTCAAAGGCAGCCACATCAGCATAAGAAATGGCTAAACCACCCGCACCAGTCAAACAAAACCTTGAAGCTGAAGGGACCTCCATAGAGCTAAAAATAGGAAAAAACTTGAACCAAAACTAGTCGTTGGAGTAAGAGTAGGACCCACATTGGAGCTGAGGTCGAAACTAGGAATAGAGGCTAAGCTAGAGTCAGATCTAGGCATAGAGGCAAGATCGAATCCAGGGGTCGAAACCAAAGCCGAAGCCAAGTGTAGGGAACTAGGTGGGAAAAATCAAAAAGATGTAGAGCCTAAAAATGACTCCATATCTAAGATTCTAGGAAGGACCAGATGCCAAGGCCAAGTTACCTAGGGCCAAAGCCTAAGCTGAAGCAAGGTGCAGGGACACAAGTGGGAAAAAAATTCAAAAAAAATTGTAGAGCTCTAGTTACAGTTACATTGGTGGTTTTTCTTGTATTGCATTTCCATGTTAAATCTTACTGTCTCATGTGCTCATGTTATTTATTTTATGCTTAATCACTATTAATGTTTTAAGATCAACTAAAAGTAAACCACACTCTACATTTACCAAGTAACAACATTTTCTGTGTGTTTACTGAAAAATAGTAGCAACCAGTCTTATTGTTATCATCCAAGGGATTTGGGATTTACTCCTATATTTCCAACATGGAAAACATTAATCAAGATCAAACCAAATTGGCAAATTTACACCTTGGATACTATTCAAACCTTTTCAAAATATTATATATTTTCAAAATGTTACACCTCTTGTCAAAACATTGCAAACCTTGGTCCAAAACATTCAAAACTTGGAAAACATGGCAACTTGTAACCCTAGAAGTGATTGACATGACTTAGATTCAACCTTCCATAGCATAAACTTACATTCACCATAGTTTGAACCTTATACTTGCATTCTCTAGGCCTCATATTTCATCTTTTTAGTCCTCGTTGTGTATCCCTCATCTTTCATATTGCATTCATTAGGTTTATTTTGCATCCCTTAGTCTTTGCATTCCAACCCCAAAATTTGCATCTTGCATTTTCCATCTTGCATCCTTGCATGTCCAAGCTTCATATTTCATACTTTAACCCTCATTTTGTGTGTCCTAACCATCATTTTTCACCTTCATTTCAATCTTGGCATTTTTCTCTACTATTTGGCTCTCTGGAGCATCAATCTGGAAACCATAGATCCCAAAAACACCTTTGTTTTAGCCTAGCTTATCAACTGTGCTCTGAAACTACCAATTGCACTCTAACTAGCCCCAAGTGCACCATGAACATAGTTGGTACTGTTTGAGTGCGCTTGGTAGTCTGAGAGCCTATTTTAGACTTCTAAACATTATTTTGGGACCTTAAGAGTGTCAGTGGGTGCCTAGATAGGTTCTCATTTCTCAGCATGTCTCAATCTACATTCTACATGTAGGGCTTCATTCCTTAGGTCATAACCTTCATTCTACATCTTCTATCTAATCATAACATCATCCCAAACATCCTAGCTCTTTGGTATAGCAACTTAGTAATCACCCAGCTCAGAATCAATAGACATTCAACCCAGTCTCCCAACTATGCTCAAACTAGCCCCAACTATACCAGAGGCATATTTGGTGTTGTTTGAGCACACTTGGTACTATTAGAGTGCACTTGTTGACTAGAAAGACCATTTTGGGCCTCCAAACTGCATTCTAGGACCCCTAAAACTACATCTAGAAGTCTCTATAGGTCCTCATCCTACACATGACCCAAAATTTATCCTTCACCCCAAACATCATTTTGCATCTTAGGACCTTTTCATATATCATATCCAATTATCATAATCATCATTTTGATCCCACCAAACATCATATTGAACCCAAACCCTTTGAATTTAGTCAAAAATCTGAACAAAAGTATGAACCCTAGAGTATCCCATTATGTCAATGGATAATGGATCTTGATCATTGTCGTTTTGTCCTTTTATTTGGTCAAAATATATCTATGACAAGATGGATTTGACCTTTCCATTTTGATCTTTTCACTTTTATCTCTTTTTGGTCAAGATCCAAAGTCTATTTTCATAACGTTAAACTCTTAGGTTATTACCTTTCAAAGATTTCACCTATGTTCAAAACCTTGCACATACCCTTATCATAGCAGTGTCATATTTCTAGGCTCCCCAAATGTCATTCACTTATCCCTAGTTTCTTAATCACTCCATTTTGCATAGTCTAAAACCCTAAACATTCACTCCAAACATTTAATCCCATCAACAAATCCAATAATCATCTTGTCCAAATCTTGTTGCAAACTCTTCAATTTTCTTGATCTCATGTCCTCATATTGCACATCAGTAAAATCACTATCAACCTTAGGACACCTCCCTTTACATGATCCAACTTTCATACATCAACCTCCAACATCATTCCCAAGTCTGAAGTCCAACCCTAATCTTCATTTTTCATACCATAGAGTCATTTTTATACCCTTTAGTCAAAATCCAAAACATCATTTACATTTTCATTTGCATAGTTTCCCTAGGACTTTTTCACCTTGCATATTAAAACCTTAGTTCATTTGGCACTTCCTTAGGTTGCATAACATCCCTCTAAAACCTAAAAATCCAAAAAATACTTATATCTTGCATACCCACTTCAAAATTTCCAATTTTTTCCCTATTTTACCATTTGCACCCTTGTTTTACCAATTGCACACTTCAAGTGTGTAGTTGGTAGTTTTAGAGCACACTTGGTAATTAGAGATTTCATACTAGGTTCCAAAACCCTAGTCTACACTTCCATAGCCTGTGTTACATCCCTAAACCCTAGAAAACACCTAAAAACACTCAAATCATTCACATTCCACATATTGGTCACCCTAACACCTCTTTTCACCAACTGCCCACCTTCTACTTACCTTTAGCTCCCCAAGTGCACCAAGGGTGCACTTGGTACTATTGGCACATATTTGGTAGTTTAGGTGTGCACTTGGGAGGTAGAGTGTCCACATTTAGGTTTTCCTCCATTACATTTGCATCCTTAGGTATCATTCCAACACTTACAAGGACATAATCAGCTTAGAGACTTGAAGAACTATATCAACCCTTGTTTTCTAAGGTACAAACACAATCAAAACCTCATCCAAGACCAAAGAAGAGAAAGAAACTTCAACAAACATTTGACATAGATTAAAATGAAGCCTCACAACCTTTTCTCATAGACCCATTAAGCATGTACCCATCAAACCTTAACCATCAAGAAATGATACAACCACCCTCCAACAACACATATACTATGAGATTCCCTTCAAATAGTTCTCCTAGACATGGAATGGTTCAATGAAACCATAACTTTGAACCTATACCACCTAGAGGTGAAAGTGTACTAACCACACCCAAGGATGAACAAACATACTCATTTGAATTCAGCAAACCCAACACAAGTACCTTTAAGATCTCAAACATACAAGGTACTTTAAATGTAAGTGATGATTACAACATGGATTATGGTATCAATGATGAAGAAATGGATTGGGCTTACCAAGACAAGAATTTTCACAAAAACTTTAAACTTTTGGCAGCCCAAGAAATTGTCAAATTTAATCTACAATTGAGGGACCTAAATCCAAACATCAAACCAACCCAACACTTGAAAAAATACAACCCATGATTAATTTGTACTTGGATAAGGGAAAAAAACCTTTGGATTTTTCAAACATAATGATGAAAAATACAACATCCCATCAAAATCAACCATTGAAATCCTCCAAAGCATATTTGAACACATCAACATCAACCCCTTGTTTTATGAACCTCCATCTATCAACAGAAACAAGAATCTTCCTAAATATCCCAAAAGGACATTAAGAATTGATCTCAATAACATAATGCAACAATAGGAGATGCCTAAAGGGACTTGTACTCTAGGGATGCCAAACATACTTCCTTTGGATGAAAATCAACAAAGCACACCCTTGCTCCTAAATTCACCAAATTTTATGGAGCCTTTCATGAGTACACTATGAAACATCAATCACAACAACTCCTAGTGACATACAAAGGAAGATCCTTTTTGACATTTCACCCATTCCCAAAAGGAACACATCTCATTGCAATATCAATATGATTTCTCAAGGAGAAACATCTAACACACAAAGGTATCAAAATAACAACCTAAACATGATGTTCAACTCTTAAGGGCATAACCAACTTCCAAGACAACAAAAACCTACAATGGTACAAGGACTTAACATTTCTAGTACACAACCAAGTCAAAATCCACTAAACACACATTCAACATATGAACAACAACATCAACCACAACAACAATCTCAAGTGATGCGAGGATCCAAATTCCCTAACACACACTCCAATTTAAATACACTTGATTTACATGCAATGTACCAACAATAATTCCAACAATAATCCATGTTCACTAAACAAAAAGAGCAACTAAAACAATAGTTGGAATACCAAAGACACCTTGAGAAAAAAATTACCTATCTAAAACATTTGTTACAACAAAAAACATACACCATGAAAACCTCAACAAATACCTCTACAACAATAGTCACACACGTGGTCTCACATGCAACCAACAAAGGTATCTCAACAATAGCCATATTAAATGGCACAAAAACAACCACAACAAGTGATGAAATAACAAAAACACATGGTACAATAATCATAGTCAATAGCACAACAACTACCAAAACTTGTACCAAAACAAGGATTGATGCACGAGCATCCTACATGTAAGAGAAATTTTGCATCATCCAAAAAAATATTTTCTTTTTAGTCTTTTCTATTTTAATAAGTACTAGTAGATAGGGTGGTTACTATTTATGGGAACTTTCTATTTTTAGTAAGTTTTTCATATGAGCTCAAATGTGCTCATTTTCTACATTAAGGTTCATTTTAGAGTTATAAGCCTACCATAAAAATATCATTGCTCTAATTGAAGTATTAGAGAGGTTATTGTAGATTTTCAATGGAAAAAATTGTAGAAAAATCTTTAGACTCACTATTGGAGACCTTAGAATGCCTAGATGAGGTCCAAAAACTTGATGGAAGGGTTCTTGCAGGATATTGAGCCCATAGATCAAGAGATAGCATTTCTAAAAAGTGGTTATAATACCTAATTAGAGCAATAGTTCAAGAGTTATGGCCTTCCCAAGTTGGGCTACCAAAATTTCTAAAATAATTTGTCAAAGATGTATTTAGATGACTCTATATGTATTGTTAGGGTCTGTTGGCCCTAGGTATTAAGTTTGAGCATCTAGAACCTTCCTAGGTAGCATAAAATTGCCTATCTAAGAAAGGCCCGAACATTGTCCAGGATAGCTCTGGGTGATAGTTTGCAGCTTGTCTTGAAGATTCTTGTAATGAAGGCGCCCATGTGGGTTAGCATATTTTACTTGTGAATTTTGAAATTCTATATTTGTGGCTCAAATAAGAAGTCCATATTTTGTTCTTGCATTTGTTGTATTTTTCTTTGTTTTCTATTCTAGTTTATAGTATTAAGGGGAGCATAGTTCATCAAGTGGTATTAGAGCTAGAGTTCTTGAGTGTATGGATAGATCACCGACTATGAGGTAGTTTACACCAAGAACATGGTTTGGGCTGAGCATGTAGACAAATCACCAATTCTAAGGCAATTTGCACTAGGGTTTTAGTGAAAGTGTGAAAAATGCCTCCACAAAGAGAGCATAGAAGAAGAGTTGTAGGTGTTACACCTGAGGGTTTCTGAGTCCTCCAAAGAAATATACAAGCATTGGAAGAACAAATACACAGAGGAATAAATCTTCCTATAAGAGATGAAAGTAAGGATGAGGATAAAGTAGAAGAAAATTCCAAAACAAAGGTAGTTCTAAACCTAGAGGAAGAGAGGTTTTTTAGGGCCATGTCCAAGATTGGAAAAAGACCTAAGTTTAAGGTTCCCACATTTTTAGGAAATCTTAACCCAAAGGAGCTAATTAATTGGATCAATGAACTGGAGGAGTACTTTGAGTGTGAAGATATTGATGATCTTGATAGGGTCAAGTTTTTGAAGGTGAAATTGAAGTGACATGCAAAGATCTAGTGGTAGGAGGTTCAGTTGGAGTGAAATAGAAAGGGAAAGGATAAAATAATTAGATAGGATGGGATGATAGTTAAACTAAAGCAACAATTCATTCCCATGTATTATGAGCTTGATTTTTTGAAGAAGATGTAAGGGATGAAGTAAGCGAGAAAATCTATTCAAGAGTATACTAAACAGTTCTATTGAGTTCTCATTAGAACTGGTCATGTGGAAGCTGGTAAGGAGAATGTGGCTCATTATCTTAATGGGTTAAGGCCAAGTATTTAGGATGAGCTAATTCTAGTTATAATTAATAGTATTGAGGAGGCATACCAATTTTCCCTAAGAGTTGAGGAGAAATTAAGCAAGAATTTTGACAACAAGAATAACGAAAGAGGTTGTGGTGGAAGATCTAGCAGACGATCTTATGGAGGTTGTAATGAAGATCAAAAGAATAAAGATGAGGTTGGAAGTAGCAATTAGAACCAAAGGGAAAATAGTTCCAATTATTTCCATGATCAGAATGATATAGATTAGAGAGGAAGAGGTAGAGGACAAGGATCTAGAAGAGGAGGCTTTTGTGGGAAATGTTTTCACTGTGAAGATGAAGGGCATAGAGCATTTGAATGTACCTAGCACCAAGGAAGGATAGATCAAAGAATAGAAGTCCAAGCTAGAGTTGCACATGTTGATGAAGATGTTAGATCCTCACATTCTAAATATGTTGAAAGAGGAGAAGTCCTAGTTAATAGGAGAGTCTTACTGAGTGGTGAGAATAAACCTAATCAAAGGACCTTGTTTCACACAAGATATAGATGTGAAGATAAGTGTTGTGATGTGATCATTGATGGTGGAAGTACTAACAATCTAGTGTCCAAAATTATGGTCACCAAGTTGAAGCTAAAGAGATAAAAAGCCTCATGTCCATACCATATTTCTTGGGTGCAAGATAAACACAAGGTCATGGTCAATGAGTAGTGCTCAACAAAGTTCAAGATTGGAAGCTACTAGGATGATGTACTATATGATATCATACCTATGGACATATGTCAAATGTTGCTAGGTAGGCCATGGAATTTGATAGACATGTAGTACACAATGGGAGAGAAAATACATACACTCTAACCAAGGATGGAGTGAAACATAAGTTAAATTCATTGAAGGAGAAAGAAGAAAAGGTATGTAGTGTTGCCAGAATATGTTTTTTTGATGGAAAAGAGTTTCTAAAAGGTATGAAGTGTGAGCATATGTATTTATCTATAATTCCAAAACATAGTAAACATGAAGTAGAGGAGGTACCTACAAAAGTTGCAAATATATTGAGAGAGTTTTCTAATATTGTATTAGATAATGTACCTGATGGATTTCCCTAAATGAGGAAGATCAGCCACCAGATGAATTTGGTTCCCAAAGCTAGTTTTCCAAACAAGGAAATGCACAGAATGAAACTAGTAAAAAGTGAAGAGTTGAATAGAAAAGTTCATGATTTGTTACAAAATAGGTTGATTTGAGAGAGTCAGATTCCATGTGTTGTACCCATAGTATTAGCACCAAACAAGAATGGAGAATGGAGGATGTGCATAGATTCTCATGCTATCAACAAGATCACAATCAAGTACACATTTTCATTGCCAAGGATGGATGATATTATGGATTATTTGAGTGGAGCTGAGTATTTCACAAAGATAAATCTAAAGAGTGGATACTATTAGATTCGTATCAAAGAAGGCAATGAGTGGAAGATTTCTTTCAAGATAAAAGAAGGATTATATGAGTGGTTAGTCATGCCTTTTGGGATAACCAATGCACCAAGCACTTTCATGTGGCTCATGAATCTTCGTTTCTGGGTAAGTTTGTCATTGTTTACCTAGATTATATTTTGATCTTTAGTACGTCATTGTAGGAGCATTTGATTCATATTCAAAAGGTGTTTGACAAGGTGAGGGAAGAAAAGTTGTTGATAAACCTAAAGAAGTGCAATTTTGTAAAGGCGTTGGTGTACCTAGGAATTCTAGTCTCAATAGAAGGTCTAAAAATGGACCCAATGAAAGTGAAGACTATCCTTGAATGGCCTAGTCCAAGCAGTGTGATAGAGGTAAGATTTTTTCATGGTAGTTTTTATAGAAAGTTAATAAGAGGTTTTAGTAGTATTTGTGGACCCTTGATTGAAATAATGAGAGGAGATAGGAAAGAATTTAAGTGGAGTATAGGAGCATATAAGATTTTTAATCTATTGAAATAGAAGGTTATCGAGTAGCCTATTTTAGCACTTCCTAATTTTAACAAGGTGTTTCAAGTAAACTATGATGCTAGTGGTACTGCAATAGAAGTTGTTTTGAGCCAAGAACGTAGACCTTTTGCTTATTTTAGTGAGAAATTGAATGAAGCAAAAAGAAAATATTTTTTTTATGATTAGGGATTTTATGCTATAGTTCAAGCATTGAAGAAGTGGAATAGAGGAATGGAAAGTCTAACAAAATTGTAGATGCTCTTAGTAGAAGATAACTTTTGCTGACAGAAATGTAGATAGAGTTGGTTGGCTTCAAGGAACTCAATACTTTGTATCCTAATGATCCTAATTTTGGTGATGTTTGGAAAGCTTTTATAGAACCTATTACACTTGATAGGACCAAGTGGTTGGATTTCATGATCTAGAATAGCATGTTGTTCAATGGAAGCAATTTTTGCATTCCTAGAAGTCCAATGAGAGAGAATCTCATCAAGGAGAAGCATAGTGGAGGATTGGTTAGAAATTTAGGAAAAGATAAGACCATTTCATTAGTTGTTGAGAATTATTACTGGCCACAGTTATAGCAAGATGTGAAGTAGTTTGTACAGAGTTGCAGAGTATGTCAGATGCCAAAAGGAGTGAAGTAGAATACGGGGTTGTATCAGTCATTTCGTGTATGAGAGAAGTTGTGGGAGGATGTTAGAATGAATTTTTTTTTGGATTACCAAGGACATAGTGTAGCCATGATTCAATTTGTATGGTGGTTGACATGTTCTCAAAGATGACACATTTTATTCCTTGCAAGAAGACTAGTGATGTTGTTATGTGGCATTGTTTTTAGAGAAGTGGTGAGACTACATGGTCTGCCAAAGAGTATAGTTTCAAATTGAGATACCAAATTTTTTGGGTATTTATGTCATACATTGAGGAATAAGTTGAAGACAGATTAGAAGTTTAGTTCATCGCATCATCCACAGACTAATGGATAGATAGAAGTTGTGAATTGTAGTTTGGGAAACTTTTTGAGATGCTTGGTTGGTGATAAACCAAAAAGATGGGATATGATTTTACCATAGGAAAAATTTGCATTTAGTAATTCTATCAACAAGAGTACTAGTAAATCACCATTCCAGATTGCATATGGGAGTAGTCTTGAAAATGCTTTTGAATTATGGCAGTTGGATAAAGGAGAGATAAGTAGTGATGAAGTAGAAGAATTTACTGAACATTTGAAGAGCATACATGAGGAGGTGAGGGATCACATCACAAAGATGAATACATAGTATAAGGCTAAGGAAAATGTGTAGAGGAGGTATAAGGAATTTTAGATTAGAGATGAAGCCATAGTTCATTTGAGAAAGGAACATTTTCCAGTGGGTACATATAATAAGTTGAAGATGAAGAAGTTTAGACTGTGCAAGATAGTGAAAAGGCATGATGCTGGATTTTCTTATGAAGTGGAGTTTCTTGTTGAATTGAATATTTCACTAGTATTTAATATTTCAGATTTGATAGAGTATTATGAAGGAGGAGATGGAGATGAAGTTGTAGAGGTGTAGTGGAGTATTCTAGCAACTAGTTCTACTACAAAGGAGATTGACGAGATACTGGATAGTCATGTTGGAAAGAGTACCAAGATCAAAACTTATGAGGACTATCTGGTCAAATGGAAAGTGAGGCCAATAGAGGATTCATCATGGCTAGCAAGGGAGGAGATTAACCATATGAGACATGATGGGGTCACTTCTCAAATTACCCCAGGTGTCTGATGCAAGAGCATCCTGGGTGTAAGAGCAATCTTGCATCACCCAAAAAATATTTTATTTTTAGTCTTTTCTATTTTGATAAGGACTACTAGATAGGGTGGTTAAAATTTATGGGGACTTGTTATTTTTAGTAAGTTTTTCATACAAGCTTAGAATGTGCTCATTTTCTACATAAAGGTTCATTTTAGAGTTATAAGCCTACCATAAAAATCTCATCGCTCTAGCTTAAGTATCAGAGAAGTTATTGCAGATTTTCTATGGAAAAAATTGTGGAAAAATCTTTAGGCTCACTATTGGAGTAATTATAGTGCCCAGATGAGGTCTAAAAACTTGATGGAAGGGTGCTTGTGCAATTCTGAGCTAGGAGATTAGGAGTTGATGTTTACGAAAAGTGGTTATAATAGCCAATTAGAGCAACAGTTTGAGAGTTATGGCCTTTCGAAGTTGGGCTACCAAAATTTCTAAAATAATTTGTCAAAGATTTATTTAACTGACTCTATATGTATTGTTAGGATCTGTCACCCCCAGGTATTAAGTTTGAACATCTAGAAACTTCCTGGGTGACATAAAATTGCATATTTAAGAAAGGCCCAAACATTATCTAGGATAGCTCTGGGTGATAGTTCATCGCTTGTGTTGTGGATTATTGTAATGAAGGCACCCATGTGGGTTAGCATATTGTATTTGTGAATTCTATAATTTTGCATTTGTAGCACAAATGAGAAGTCTATATTTTGCTCTTGCATTTGCTATTTTTTCTTTGTTTTCTATTATGGTTTATGCTATTAAGGGGATTACCCTTCATCAAGGACCCTTCTATCTTTGAGGTACTAACATACCTCCACCACCTAGCGACACATCACCCAACTCTTTAGACATAGAAATGCCAGAACTGAATAGGCATATTTCTTTTCATAGCAAAAGGTCCACTCGAAGACATAAAAGACTTGAAAAGAGGACTATCATTCAAAATCCTAATGAAGAGTTACTACAATGATTCAAACAACTTTCCAAACAAGTCAAGTCATTGGGGGTCTAGAAGAAATAGGCTCTATATATAGAAAGGGACTTGCATCCTAATCCATTTGATAAAAGTCTATATATGCCTACATTCCCAAAACATTTTGAGGCACATAGATTTGAAAAATATCAAGGAAAAGAAAATCCCATTGATCACATTAAAGAATTGTCTGTACTTGAATGGTACTCAAAACTTCCTGATAACATAAAATCTTGGTCAAAATTGGTAGAAAAATTCATTTTCCAGTTTTCCCTCAACATTATGAATGAGGTGACACTTTTTGATTTGTTCTCAACAAAACAAAACATGGGAGAACCATTTATCACATTCTTATTATGGTGGAGAAATTTAGTTAATCAATGCTCACTCAACATTCCTGAAGAATAAAAAGTTAATATGTGCATTAAAAACCTAGTCCCCAAATCAATGTATTGACTCAAGATCAAAAGTCCAAGCACCATTTCCAAGTTGACGAAAAATGGGCTAACATTGAAGACACCATCATCCATACAGGAATCCTTAAATCAAAAAAGGAAAATACAAACACCAACTCTTCTAATGAAAAGGCAAAAATTTTCTCCTAAAAAAATAATATAATGAATGATGGCATTGTGGATGCACAAATAATCAGCACAACACAACCTCAACTAACTCTAAAAGATGCAAACTCTACCAATTCACAAACTCCTAGTCAAAAAACACCTCAACAATAGAAAAATGAGCCTTCCACACAAGATAGACCTTGAAAACATCCTAGAACCAAAGATAGGAAATTCAAACCCTTGGGGATACCTCTTGAGACCGCACTACAACAATTACTTAGTAATAACCTCCTGCAGTTACCCCCTGTCAAAGATGAAGCATTAACTAAGGCCTCTTGGTGGGATAACAACAAATTTTGTGATTACCACCACACCAAATTGCATTAGACCTCATCATGTTTCCAACTAAAACATGCAATGCAAGACCTTATTGATGATGGTGTGATTAGAGTCCATCCATCACTACTAGCATCTAATTGTAATGACACTATTTTTAAAGATCCTTTGGGTAATCATGACAAAGGGAAAGCCTCTAGTTAAAACTCTTACTCACAAGAAAATTACACACGTACTGGATATGACTACACCATAAATTGCTTCAATGAGTCTAACTCCCACATATCTATATTTACATTAAAGGCTAAGGACCCTTGTTGTGTTGTCACTACGCATCATATCAAGATCACTCTACCTGGAGCTCCTTCTAGACCTACAACCCCAGTTAGACCTAACACCTTTTCTAGACCCATGGCCCTTGGTAATTATTTTGATCCTACTTTTTTAGACTTTACCCCTGTTGACCAGCTTGGCAAGACCCCTGTGTAAAAATTCATCTTGGACCTACTACATGCATCCCCCAACATCAAAAAATCCTTGACCAAGCCCTCAAAGAGTTAGTAGTCCTAGATAACATTGATGTTGCCTAGTTCTAGGCCATGGTTTGGAACCTATCCACATCATAGCATATCACCTTTTCCCCTCAGGATATTCTTAAAGACATACCCAATGACAATGACCGCTTCATCTTGAAGTCTTTATACATAAAGCCAAGGTTAGATGTGTCTTGATTGATGGTGGAGCAAGATTGAAAATATGTATGATTAAAATTTTCAAGGGTATGGGTTACTCTAAAGAAGATGTGGATCCCTCTTCTAGAATCACAATAAAGTCCTATGATGATGGTAAATTCTTCTCCAAGGGCATTGTCATCTTACCCATAAGAGTTGGTCTAGCTACCAAAAATACATTATTTGAGGTCCTAGACATTGAAATGAATTGCAACATAATACTAGGACACCCTTGGATCCATGCTATGCAAGTGGTGCCTTCTACATATTATCAATGTTTGAAGTTTTCCTATAGCAATATGGAGGTTACTATCCCTAGTGATCTAGATCTTTTCTAGTTTTGCACTAATCTGAGAGATACTACTGCATACCAAGTCCCAACAAATAATGAATCACAAACCATAGATTCCTCTAACTAAGTGGACACTGATATACTCATTAGTAAATCCAAAGAAAAGATGAAGATTGAAGACAATGAGTGCGGAGAATACTTTATGTTTGAAGTATTCCACATTAAGGAGTGACCACTTTCTCCTAATCTTATGGTAGATCACAACTATTGCAAGAACAACATTTTGAGATCACTACCCAAAATTCCACCTCTATCAATTTTCTTAGTGGCGATGGCCTACATCAAGAACATTTCTATGAGAATATATCTATCTATATTGAGAAAGAAAAAGTAGAATGAGAACCCACTTTTATATCCCCTAACAATTATGAACTGAGATTTACTATCATGTAGAAATAAGGCTATGATGGACACAATGGTCTTGGATCTCAAAAAAAAGGAATTATTGAACCTATTACTACAAAATTACAACCTCCTTGTTTGGGGCTTGGATTCAAACCATTATGAATAGGTCCTCCTAGTATTAAGGTACCTATGTGTGAGATTGCGAATGTTTCGAATGATGAAAAGGCATCCAAGGACACCCAACCTAAAATCAATAATCCTTATACACTTGACCATATCTTTGTTGACCCCAATGATAAAATTTAATCTAATATTCATATATATACCTTCAACTAGAGCCCATTCAACACTGATGATGACATCCCCTCAAGTTATCCTAAACTATTGGATTGGGACTAGTGTGGACCACCAATTTTTTATCAATTCAAAAATGATGATGCTCCCACAATAGAATTTGAAATCTAGGAAGGCATTGTGATTGACAATAATAAAGAAGAAATTCCTCCTAAATTGAATACATTGTCATATTTTGGGGAGTCAAATCCATCTTCTAGTTAAGAAACTAAAAACAAAGGAAACAATAACAAGCATTTGTCTCTTGGTGAAAAAGAAAAGGCATCATTAGACCATGAAAAAATAAAAAGCTAATCATCTCCCAAGGATACAAAATGGAAAAGATGATGTGATGAATATAAGTGTAATAGTGGCCAACATGCCACAAATATCATCCTTCATGTGGGAAGTCGTTGATCTCAATCCTCCTAATCCTTCCTTATATCTAGTTGTTTATCCCCAAATCTAGCTAACTAATTTTCTAACACCCAAAATCAAACCTCTATCTAGAAAGCCTTTGAATACATCATCATCAGTGACATCCCATAGAAAATATTCATTGACCCAATTATTCTCAGATGCCTTAATTCATGAGAAGAAGACATTGTCTTATGTATGGTACATGATGGTATATCTTGAGGCCTTTCCAGTGGTTTGCTTTTACCTACAGACTCAAAAAAAATCCTATGTAGTTATGGTCATTCATGGACCTAGAGATTATCAGCTAGTAGCACCAACAATAGATTTCTTCTTAGCATTTTTTCGCAACATCCATGATTATGTCTAAAAGTCGTAAAAAAAATTCAAAAAATGGCACGAAGTCTTGAAAAAATATTTTTTAAAATAGAAAAATTATCAAAAAAAAAAAGTCATGAAAAAATGGATGCCTTGATGAAAACTTGGTAAATAGGCATCTTGGCATGAAAATTTGAGTCAAGAGAAGAATTCCATCCAAAAGTGAAAACTTGGCAACTAGGTGCTTTGGGCAAGTACCATGGTGAAAACTTGGCAAACGTGCACCATGTGTAATCAGTTATCGCTTCTCCATTTATTGGGATTCCATCTAGTTTTTCCTCCTATCATTCCTTGATCATATCCTTCACATTTCAAGACATTCCTCATCCTTGACCATGGCCCATGAACTGGTTAATATCCCTTGTTATCTTACCCAAGCATCACAAGTCTATACATACTCTATCTTTGGCCTTTGTACATAGTTTGCATCTTGTCTAGGGGCATATCACCTACATAGTGCACGAGTTTGAACTTGAACTAGGGACTTCTCCTTAAGCACATCTTATCCATTGAACATGGAATCCTTTATGATCCTAAAAAATCATAAAAATACAAAAACAATTCTGAAAAATCCGAAAAATTCAAAAACAATCCTAAAAAAATCCAAAAAAATAAAAAACAATCCTAAGAAAATCCAAAAAAAATCAAATGTGATCCTAAACAAACTCCTAAAAAAAATCAAATATGATCCTAAAAAAAATCATAAAAACCATAAAATGTCTTGAACAATTCACTAAAAATCATAAAATGTCTTGAAAATTTGATAAAAATCATATAATGTCCTAAAATAAACCCTAAAAATCATAAAATGTCCTGAAGTAACTAGTCACACATAAAACATCAAATATCTTTAAAAATCCTAAAAATCACAAAACCCATCAAAAATTTGTAATAAACCTTGTACATATTCATTGTGCATAAACACCCCTTTTGCCTAAACACTCACACTTTTGTAGACTAAAACTCAAAGCACTACACTTGAATGACAATCACACTATCTAAACAATGTGAACCAATAATAAATCCAATGTGTCACTATGAACATATCAACCTGAACCAACAATCAAACCTATCACATGATCAACCTATCAAACACTTGCTAAAGACTTAAAACACTAAAAGCAAGTAATAATGGACAAGAATAGCTATTGGCTCACATTTTTTAGTGAGAGATTTATTTTTTCTTTGTTTTTATTTGCTCATGTTCCTATGTCACTCGATGATATATATTGATCTATGAGAGTGGTTGGGATGATTCATGGTCATCTTTTATTTTTTGTCTATTAAACACCTACCTTTGAGAGTTTGGGGCATGTATATATGCCTCAGGAAGGATAAGATCACTTTTCATCTACATCATGCTTGTTTATGGAAAAGGTCCACATCTATGCTCTGGCCCTTTATTCCATAATGCATTACATTATGTCTGTCATATCAAAATAAAGCTTCATTAGCATATAGTGCACTTTATGAAAGAAAAATTCCTCATCTCATCTCCTCGGTCTTCTATCATTCATCTCTTTATCCACCACCATGGTCTCATACTCTAATACACCAAAATCATCTTCATCTTGAATTCCTACATTCTTATATGATCATACACTATTTGTCAACTATCAATGGCTTTCTACTGAGTATAGACTCAATTTTGATCAAATATGACCACATTTGACTGATTTTACCCATTTTTTGACTTATTTCTATCATTTTGGGCATGCACACAAAATTTTAGTTCATTTCTAGTCCAACTGGGTTGATTTTGGGCCCCCAGACCCTTTTGGAGCATACTTTTAGAGCACATTCAAGTTTCTCAAGTTTGATTTGGTGCACTTGGTACTATCATAGCATACTTGGCATGACCAAGTGTGCCCTAGGCACACTTGGTGTAGTTAGATACCCAGAACTACTCTTGGAGCCCCTATTTTACACTTCAAAGCCCATAACTTTTGTGTTTCAACTCTGATTTGCAATCTGTAAGCATGATTAATGACTTCCTCGTGTGGTTTAAGGATAAAAATTGTAAAGTAAAAATTAAATGGACAGTTTGTCTTTTCTAGGGCATGAAGGATGTTGCAATCAAGAGTTTCAAAGTCTCACCCAAAGAAAACATCGAAAGGGTTTGTAGTTAGTACTACATCACAACCATTAGTGTTTGTAACCTAGATTCAGTTGAGATGTCACAAAAATAATAAAAGGGGAGAAGTTCATTACTTTGTAGAGGATTAGAGGGTTAGGAGATAGGTTGTTGTGAGGATGCAATAAGGGTTAATGAAATATTAAAGTGAAACATCACAACTTTGTAGTTAAAAAATCATAAAAGCTTAAAAAGATAGATAGGTGAGGTCTTGGCCAATTAATTGGCACAATGCTAACAACGAGTACACTAAGGTATAATCACCACCAAGATAGGTGTTAAAATAATTTTTGAGAGATTTTAAAACAGAACTCATGCATGGGGAAAAAATTGTGATTAATGCCTCTTCCTAGCTTAATAAAAGCTATTCAATTGTCCATAAAGATATCCATTATAGATCTTTTAGAGATAGAAATTTTTAGTAATGAGAAACTTACCAAGATTCACAAAGTTTATTCCTAATCATGAGATGGTGGAACAAGGTGCACCAAAAAATAAAGTTAAGGTGGTGGAAGTTCTAGTGCTTGTAAGTCAAGCTAAACCTAGGAAGTCAAGTATTTATGTGGAAGAATGGCTAGAATTTTTCCCTAGCTCTTCAAATTTATAGTCTACTAACACACATTAATTGAGGGGATCCATACTTATTCTACAAATATTTCATTGTTCCATAAATAAATAGAAATGAATTGTTCTAGTTTTTCTATAATAATAGGCTGAAGGATCCTCCTGCTTCAAATCCATGATGTAGGAATTTAGGAAAATTGATTATACCAAAATTATTTGTTAATGTGGACATTGTTAAAGCTCTGACTAAGGCTTACAATCCTATTACTAACTCACTTCATAAAAGGGATAGGAGTGTATTATATACATTAATATAGAGAAACATTTATGCTTTACAGACTGATGGGTGTGGAAATTAACTTGGAAGATTTTGAGGAGATGTTTCAAGCACATAAATTTTTCTTCACCAAAAAGGTCATGAAATATAATATCCTAAGGAGCAAGAAGTAGATAGGAGAAATATGCAAGAGGATTGACGATAAAATTCATGACACTCAATTGTTTTTGCAGGTATTTTCAATACATAGTTTTTGGTGTGAACAAGGTGTTGGTTATGGATGGGGCTATGAATGCAACTGGTGTTTTCTATGTGATGGTCATAAACACCCAAGATTATTATAAAAATGTGGGATATAATAATTTGAAACATATCATCATGATGATTCATACTAAGATTATGGTAAGATATAATGATAGTGGAGGCAAATATGAGGAAATTTGATCCAACATTTCATGGTCTTTATAGTGAGAAAAGTATTTGGATAGATTTACCAAATGTATCACAATTACTAGGAGATTATGTCACATATCCCTGATGAAATTCATGAAAAAGAGGAGGAAAGGGTGAATCCCATGTTGATCTCTAATCCTTGTTGTGTACAACACTTAGTCATTTTCTATGTAGTGTTAGTTGATCATCACTATGACTAAGCCATCCTAAGAAGGCTAAGCTACATGGACTTGTTTATATTTCACTATATGTTGAACAAGTCAAAGGTTGTTGAGCACCCCAGTAGATACTAAGATACAATACATGTCAGGTGAAACATATAGAGACCAAGTAATTTAAAGATAAGTTATGCCAAGTGAGTCAGTACATGTCAAGCCTATAGAAGCCAAGGGAGAATATGAATGTTAGTTATGACTGAGTGTTAGAACATTCAATTGTCCGGTAAAATAGTTTTTGGCATATATATTTGTAATGATACAAACACTGATGTAAATAATTTTGGCTAACTTGTACATGATTTTATTTATTTATTGTAGAGATAGTTAAGGAGATAATTACACATTTTTTAGAGGACATCAATACTTAGGAAGGAAAAGTAAGAAATCATAAAAATAGAAGGACTAACAAAAAGAGAATGAATTATGGATTATTGATTATGATCTAGAACCTTCCATAATTAGCTATTTAAGAAGGGATCAAACCCTAAATCATTATGGATTGTGAAGGAATATTGTGAATGCACAAAAAGCCTAAGGAAATAGCAAGGAAGGATAAGTTTGACAGAGAGATTAGATAGAGGAACCTAGTAGTGAAGGGTAGAATAGAGAAAATTAGATTAGGAGATTAGATTTAGACATTGAAGGTAGAAGATTTGTAATCAGCTTTGTGAGAGAAAACCAAAGGATTGGGTAATGAGACATTATAAATAGTTTATCAGAGTAAATCATAGGGTAGATCATCAGAAGTGATCAAATTGTAGCTTTAATAGGAAAACTTTGTTGTTATAGCAGTGAAGATTTGTGGGCGTCATCTCCACCCCAATTTTACCTTCACCTTGGAGGGTTTCTAGGTTACCAAAATCTTTGTGCTATGATTTTACATTTTCATGTTTATGGATTTCATGCATAGTTAGATTTATTTTAGTTATACAATTCATGATTATGTGATCGATTAGGAATGAATACATTTAATCTATTTTTTGGTTAAACATAGTGAAAAGTTTGATAGATCCTAATTCATGCGCCCCCCCCCCCCCCCCAGCATCTCATCTCTCAATAAGATTTCAAAAATTGGTATCATAGCTTAGTTATTTTGAAAGAAGTCTAACAGGTTGAGAGTTCAAATCTTGGAGATGGAGGCTTACAAATTGTAGAAATTTATTGAGAATTAGATAATTAATATCTAGATCATACTATAGCAACTTGAAACAACAAAAGAATATTTAAGGAAATCCTTAAAAAAAGGAAAGATTTGGTCATTCAATAGAACAATACACTATATAAAGAATTAGATACCAAAGGATTTTTAAAACTAAGAATTCTAGTAAAAGTGATGTAGCAATAGTAGATCTATTGGAGAATAACAACATTCTAAATGAAGAAGTCAAAGGATTGAAGAGAGAACATTAAATCCAATTAGAAAGATTATGTGAAGTGATTGAACAAAAGAAGAAAGTTGAAGAAGACAAAATCATGGTTGAAGCAAACAAAAGAAAAATGGCTACTAGACTTGAAGAAAGGCCATCTAATGTGCAGAAGCTTAAAAACAATTAGCTGGACATGATGAATTAACTATTACTTATAAATTAGGAGCTGAACAACAAGGACATGGATATTAAAAATCTAAAAACACAAAGTGATAACTTGAGAAATGAGTTAAGATCTAAGAAAGAACTTCTTGAAAGACTAAATAAGCCAAGTAAAGCTATATGGTACTTTGAAACATTGATGAGGTCACCAAGGTCATCTAGTGATACTTCTGGTCTAGGATATATCAAACACTCTTCATTTACTAAAGAAGGAGAGTCATCCAAGATTGGAGAGAAAATAACTGAAAAACCTAAAGGTAAACCAACATCTCATCCTTATGGAAAAGTAGGACACACAAAAAAAAATTGTAGAAGCAAGAATCATAAGCAATATCCTAAACCTAAGTTTCCTAGTAACTACTTTAATTGTAAGAAACAACAACATCAAGTATGTTAGTTTAGGTCAAAGGCAATTGATATACCTTGATTTGAAGGACATTTCCATGTATATCACACATATGGGCATAGAGCTCAAGAATGCAGATCCAGAGCCAATTGGACATCTAAGAGGCAAGCACATACACCTAAGCAAGGTAACTCTTACAATTGGGATTATAAGACATGGTATAGTTTTCATTATTGTGGAAAGTATGGTTACATTTCATAAAATTGCATTAGGACACATTTCAAAGTTAATTAAAAGAAATGTTTGAATAGAAGATTAGTTTTCTTTAGTTGTCACAAGGTTGGACATGTTAGTAAGAACTATAGGTTCTGAGCACTAGCACCAAGCAATGGACACATAAAAGGAAAAAGTATAACAAACAAAGAAGGAGATGAATCAAACTTAGAAAAAGAAAGTAGAAGCTAGAGGTAGTGGATCTAGCAAATTTGAGATCACTCAGGTGATCACACCACATCCAACTAAACATAGGAGGTATGTGAGGAATTGTATGCTTGAATGATATATTACACACTAGTTCATAACAAGAAATGAGATAAAAAGGCCATATATGCATGAATCAAGATGCACTAGGACATATCTAATGATAGAATTGAGAAAAATAATTCATATGCATTATAGATATCGAGTATCAATGTTGTGATCTACAGTGATTGAGTGATGAGATATGAGTCGAGCGTTCAAGTAGAATCAAAGTAATGCATTGACCAAGCTAAGTAATAGTGACTGAGTATTGAAAGGAGAGAAGTGCAAACATAATACTAAGTGAAGGTTGAGATAGCTACAATGCACCTACTTTACTATAGTGCATTTATTATAGACCTAATTTGACAAATTGAAGGTATATTTCAAATTTTGAAATTTATTTTCATTTACCAAGTGATTTCAATGCACATAGATGATTTTGCAAAATATCAAGAAAATCATAGTGTGCCGTCGTCAAAGATTTGAAAAGCTAAGCAAGTAAGATTTTAGTAGAGAGATAAGCTTCTTTAAAATTGTTGAAGTGAAGTTATTTAAACCCTGGTTTCAAAATGGCATCCACTACATTTGTATCTGGCAAAGAAATATTGAAGGAAAGAAACACACTGATTGTGAGGAATGACCAATGTCCTCCACTCAAATTCATTGTCTATCCTAACATTGTGATGACTAGAGATGCATTTGGTGCCCTTCCATCGATTCCGCCTAGAGTCTCAATGGTTCATGATGTTTGATCATGCTACATGTGCAAGATTGTAGAGATTGGAGACTATAAGTTATGAACTACTTAAGACAAGCTATGTGATAATGGAAATTTAGAATTTGAAAATAAGTTTGTTGCAAAGAAAGGGCTTACTCATGCCCTTGCTATTATGAAGATATTCAAGGTAGAATGGATAAAGATTATACTAAGCCAAGTACATGACACAAAATTATGGTTGGAAGGTGGACTAGTAAAGATAATTAAAGCAATCATTCATCAAGTTACTAGTTAATCCTACCCTAGATAGGGAAAAGACTATGTGTTGTGAAGAACATTGTTGAAGATTAGACAAAGGCCAAGTGGAATGGTTGAGGAATGTCCAATATTGATGGAATTGAAGATATAGTTATTGAATTTGTAGAGCATGTAAATGCACACAAACTATATTGTTCAATTTGACTAAACAATGTTCCTTGCATTACAGTCAACCTAAGTTACAAAATTGTAAAGAGAGATCACAGTTATGACCTAGCCAAGCTACAACTATCAAAAAATCTTGGAGCAATTCAAAAGGCCAAGAATACTTCATGTGAAAATTTTGAGACATTCATGGATAACTATTTTCATGATTTTAAAGGAAAAATGAAGAACATAATGAGGATCCCACAATTGGTGTTGGATCACTACTATGAAGACATTTGTTTCATGGTAGATACAAATTACACATATGCATAGGTAGTATTACCTAGGGTTGCATGGTTTAGGCCAATTTAATATGAAGTGAATGTGGATGAGATCACTACAATAGTTACTAAATTATTATCTAAAGAAATAGACAAGAATTCCAAATCCTTGAGTAACTATGAGTTAGCCAAGATTAAAATGTTAATGCAAACAAAAGTTCCCAAAATGGATAGGAAACAAAAGAAGATGATAGAAAATTTTGAGGAAAAGCTTGGAAAAGGAAAAATCTAGATAACGAAGGGAAAAGAAAATGATGAATAATCTGATGATGAAGAAGAAGAAGATAAAGAAGGTAAAGATCTAGTTATTTTTTAGCTCAAGGCAACACAACAACAACAAAAATTGTGATTGTTGATCCTAAGGTGAAGGAGGATCTAAAGAAGAATGTGAACAAGGAGGTTATACATCTTAAACCTAAGGCAAAGAGGAGGATAATAATAAGATCTAAGGTAGATCATCCCCTAGCTACTAAGACAAGGAGAAGCCCAACAAAGAAGAAACAAACTAAAGGAACTGAGTAGAGCCTGGTAAAGAGGCCAAGAAGAAAACCAATTGTCTCACCTAATAATAAGGAGGATGAAAAAGAGGAAATTGATTTTGATGATTTGAGAAAGCTTCAAACTATACCTAGATGATCTCTCATAAAAATTGATCAAGTATGCGAGAATATTAGGAATTCATCTAGCAGAGCGCACTTTAAGAAAAATAAATATGAATTTTTAAATAAGGAAGATCAAGAAAAGATTGAGAAAGCCATTATGAATATAATGATAAAATTTAGGTATACACCTATATAATTAGGTAAAAATTTTCCTAAGTATTTATATAATAAATTAGATGCAAAAAGGAAGTGGGCATTATCCACTAAGAGACAAATAAGAGAGATTGCACTAGCACAAATAATGCCTGATTTAGGGAAGACATATATGTCTATTTCCCTAAAAGATTTTACCAAGAGATTTGTGCCAAAATTAAGGGCATACAAAATTTTGAAGAATAAGGCAAATGAAGTAGAGAAATAATGCATTTTGATATGGAAGAAAGCATTTAGATTGCTAGCTCGATTGGCAAGAAAAGAAAAAAAGGAAGAGGGTAGAGATTGCTATTGAATTAGAGAGTCAAGATGATGATGAACTTGATAGAATAGGAGTAGTGAGGAAGTTGGTAGAGGGGAGTGAAAAACATGATGTTGTCACTATAGAGGATGTTCTTGATTCATCACCACAAAATAATAATATATTAACTAAGGAAGACTTGAAAAATGTTGAATCAAATACCTCAGACACGTCTCTTACATGCACTAATCTAGTTTTGTCACAAATACAAGAGTATCCATGGATTGATAGTGCAACAACTAATACATATTTCAAATTTGTTTTAGAAACAATTCTTAAGAAATAGGGAAAGGCCATAATTGTGCTACCAAATTCTGCATATGCTATTGATGGGAAAATAGAAGAGAAAGGTAAACCAAATCAATCTACTCAAGATACCACAAAGGGAGAAAAGAAGGTAGAAACATTCAAGCTAGTAGAGACTACAAAGCCTAAGGATGAAGAGACTATTCAAGTTCTTATTCAGCTACAAAGTATTTTTCATATTGATGCAACAACTATTACACCTATTCAATAGGTTGCATCAACTCAATAGGAACATACTTCTACTAAACAATAGACATTGAGACTGGGTACAAAGGGGAAACAACTAAAATTATCACTACCTAGTGATAGCGCCCCTTGATCATAGATAGTGGCAGAGATATTTGACATACCTAAGACTCCAATATTCTTAGATGAGGTTATTACTTCATCCAAGTATGATCTTGACAAAATGGCATTGGAGAAAATGCAAGATCTACAAGCTTTTTTGAGTTGCAAGACAAAGAAAGAACAACTAAGGAGGGAGTACAAGAAAAAAAAGGTACTACATGATATAAAAGAAATTTTTGTAGATGCTTTTGATATTCAAGATATAAATAGGAAAAAGACAATTTTGGAACAATTAGTGTATATAGTTAAGAAAGTGAATAATTAAGATATAGAGACCAATGATAAGATGATGAGATGGTCTGAGAAAAACTTCAAGAACAAATGGTACCCTTATAGAATTGTAGTGTGCCCTACTCCACTATTGATCAAGGCTAGGCTAAGTATGATAAGAATAGAGTAGTAGGGCCAATATAGTAGGCATTGAACTGACTAAACTACATCTACCTACCATAAGAATCTCCACCTAGCCGCTTGATTCTCTAAATCTTTCTATAAGGGGGGCCCTATAGAATAGTAGGGGAAACCTGGATGGACTCAAAATATTTCCCTCTTATTGAACCCAATTATTCTTATAGCCTCTTAAATTCCCCTAGTATTATATTCTTTAGAATAGTGGGGGCTGCCTAGCCCACAAATTATTATAGGCCCCATAGAATTTTATGGTCAATCAACCCCCTCCTAAAAAGCAGGGGTAGGGGAGGGGCCTAAAATAAGCCCATAAAATTCTAGGGTTATATATTATTATTGTGGTCTTCAATATGTTAGTTAGGCTACCCATAGTGTAAGAAGGGCCCTTCCTAATTTCCCCTATTATATCAAGGGTGAGTAGCTAACTTTGTGCCTCCACTTAATTGGACACTCAAGAAAAAGGATGATATAACAAACATATGGATGCATTATGTCAAAATTATGCCCAACTATTCAATGAAGGGGGAATTTTAGGGTAGCTCTAGTTGTGAAGGCCTTAGCTTTCACCAACATCTTAATTTTCTAGGTGAATGGATAGTAACTCCAGCCTTAGTTCTGGTAGTGAAGGATGGCTATCTAGGGGTAGAGAATCTAGTATTTCATTGAATCATGGGGGGATAGAGAATCTATAACTATTCTACGTGGGCATTTGCTCATACGACCTTCCCACTGAACAATTCATATTACTAGTGCACTAGTAGGGTAACCAAATAATCCAACAACCATAGGAGGGGCCCTACTAAGGCCATATAATTTTTAGGGCATTGCAATGTAGTTAAGATAGCACTCAACAACTAGATTCATAGAAACTCTAAAATAATATAATAATAGGGTCTAGAAGCATTTTTATAACTCTACAATAATCTAATAATAGGATTCACTAGTTCAAGGGGGCTATAGGATTTATAATCAACTGAATCTAGCCTAGATAAATATATTGATTGAACCTTCCTTTCTTCTAGGAAGGCATAGGGTGATGGTCAATTAGGCTCTTGCTATAGCTTGTCCTTCCATCTAATTGTCTTGAGTGTGTAGCTATATTACATAGATGAGCAATCATAGAGTTTTTATTATGGAGTTGTTGAGGGACCTACCTAAGAGGGCTATGTGAAATGAAAGCCTCCTACATCTACACTACTAAACACCAAAGCTTTAGACTTTATTGGCTATAGGGGCAGTTATAATAATTATAGCAGCCTTAATTATAGTTCACTACCTACCTACATCAACATTGGGCTTTGGATGGTGTAGATTCTCTCCCTTTGTTCTAGAATTGTCAGCATGCAACTTAATGACTTTTTTATATAGCGAACAATCCATAAAAATAAAGGAGCGAGCTCAAGCCAATAGAAAAATGAATCCATCTAATGATGGATAAAGTTATCCCTCTACTTTAATAGCAATAATGTTCACCCACCTATCATAGTATACAGGTATGGAGAAATGGCTAATGTTCATGAATGGAGTGCACATTTGTACATAACATGTAACAATGGGATAACATCATCAATTATGTAGGGGGGTTCGTGTAGGGAGATGAACAACCCTACCCCTACTATTTCTAGTAATTTCCCCTACTATCTAGAATAAAGTCCCTACTATCTATTTATGAATAGAATAAAGGCCCTACTATTTAGAATGAGGGTGATGAGATGATAATCGGTCACAGGTGTTGATTTAGTTATTAAAATGAGCTTCACTCGTGTAACATGCAAATATAGTGGTGTTACATGACGATAAAATTCTTGATTTATGAGGCATTGAAGAAGGGGCATGAGTCAAAAAAATTTAGGCTTCACTTTATGATTGGCCATTCCTTTGCAAAGAGAATAGGTTGGGCTTGCGCACTCCCCTACCCTACTTAACTTAATGGTAGGTAGGTAAGGGCCCCTAAATTTTCCAACTAGCATAGGTATCATAGGGTATATGGAGGTATCATAGGGTATATGGAATGGAGGTATATGTATATGGAGGTATATGGAGGTCCCTATGGGTTTTTCTAAGAATTCAGTAGTTGTGGGGCATAATTTTGATATCGTAGGGAAGAATTTAGTACCATAAGGCTCTTGGAAAAAGGTTCCTATGGGTAATTCTCTTGGAGAAAGGTACCTACTTGGCACACCATCATATTTATTTTAGTGAAAAGGGTAGCTTGCTTAATCTAAGGGTGGGCACAAGGAATAACCACACTTGCCCATGAAAATTTGTTATCCTATTCTCCTAGGTTTTGTAGTTGACCTAAACCACCCATAGTTTATTGAAAGATGTTTCAATAAAATGTGTCTATCAAGTGCTCATATCAATAGGTATGCAAATGATAGGTTGGTCGATTGGAGAAGATGGAAAGCAATTTTTGGGAATTATCAATATCAAAAAAAAAAATTGAATAGCTTAATATATAGAAATTTTTCCATGACTACTTTTACTTCTGATAATGGTAGAGATGAGAATTTTTCAAGTGGATATTCAAGTAAGGAATATACTATTGATTTTTTTTGTAAGAATTCATCCAATAAGATTGATGAGTCTATCTCTAGTGAGAAAATAGTTTCTAATGTTATTATGTATCACAATAAAGTTATAAAGTCGTTGGTTAACTTGAAATCTATGAAAAATAATGGAGAATATTTTAGCCAGGAAGAGTTATTTTCTTTATAGAAAGATATGGAATATATTACAATAGCTATCTCCCCTCTAGGCTAGCTATATCTCTGGCTATAAAAACACTAACCAACCAAAAAAAGTGGCAGGCCTTCTTTAAAGCTTATCATAGTTAGCTCGAACCTTGAATGAATGTTCTATCTCTTTAGTGAGGAGTGATACAATCCACCCAAGTGCTCCATCCCATCCATTAGGGCACCTCTCATGTAGTTATTTTTCCCATGAGGTGGATAGCTAGGCCCCATCTAAACCCCTAAGTGAGCTAGTGACTACATCCCCATCCAAGCTGAGTTGTCTCCCTATCCCCTTTATATCCCTTGATCTCAATTAATAGGACATACACTAAGTATACAATGGGGTCAAAAGGCTCTGATTAGATCTATAACTAGTCATCTAACTTACTTCAATCACACTTTCTAGGTAATCATGCACTAGCATGTCTTACCATGTGGTCATGTGAGGAGGTCGCCCAACCTAGCCATGCATGTCATGTAGTGGCACCCTTACCCTTAATGAACAAAGTTGGACACACACCATGGTAATGAATCATGCATGGGATGGAGACTAAGTTTTCTCAATAATATAATAGTAGGGTGACCCCTCCTTCTTTCACTAGTTGATAACCAAAAGCCCCTTAGGAAGATAAGTAATGCCCTCTTCTAGATTCATTGACTAGTGCAAAAGCACATCTAAAAAACCTCCATTGTTTGATTAGTTTTTGGCTTGCACTTGACTCTAGAAAAATTAAGAGCGTAAGTTTTTGTTTTTACATCCCAGAAGTTCTCTTGCAATTTTAACTAGGTCAGTTAGTCATTACGACTAATGTCACACTAATAGCCTTAGTTAGTTGTTTTTACATTTCATAATGTTAGGAGTTCGGGAGATTGAGAAAGTTTCTCAGATGTTAGAGTTGTTAATAGTTTTGGAGATGCTATTATGGCCTTAAAAGGCCTTGGATCCTTGAGAAAAGGAGGTTAGAGTTCCTATAAACAAGGGTAGAGGCATAAGTGCAAAGATGTCAAATGTCACTAAAAAGTTGTCATGACAACATTTGCAATTATCACAAAAGTTGCATGCAACATGGGCAACTTTGGATTCCCTAAGTTATGGAAAGTTATGCTTGACTAATAGGCCCTAGAATGATATATATTTCATCATATGTTAACCAAGACTTGAATCTAATATAGGGAGATGGAGATATTGTAATTTTTGGTGTGTGGAATAGAAGACTCGACTGTGTTATAGAAATTTTATGAGTTCTGTGTGAACAGTACTATCTTAATCTATTGAGTGTATTGATATAGTAATTTTATCATGTTATATAGTGCATTAGAAGACTTTTTCATTTTAAAAGTTAAGGATCGAGAGTAGATTTAGTGTGTTTAGTAAATTGTTTTGGTTTGGGACAGTCTGCTAGTCTATGTTAGGTAGATTTAGGAAAAATGGCTCCCACATGAGATTCAAACATGGAAACTCAAAATAAGTGGTTGAATCTTCAATTGGAGGCTCTTTATATGTTGTATATAAAGATAGGAGTGTAAAGGAGTTGTGCTACCATTTTTAATGTCAAGCCCTAGGTGAGCTAGGAAGGTTGAATTAGAGGTTTGACAGTGTTGAATCAATGATTTCATATAGGGAATAGGAGTATTTTATAGAACATGTATAGTTATAAAAAGGGGTTAGTCCTAGCTTGACATATATTGGAGGTTGAGGTCTTACCAATCCATTTAGGTGAGTTTCTAAATTAGTTTGTGGTCGAGTCCTAGGAAATAGGTCTTTTAGTCCTATTTTCCCTATATAATAGGAATCACCTATATAGACAACTTAGGGTTTCAAGACTTACAAAATCTCCTAGAGAATCCAAAAGGGTGTTCAAATTTGGATTTTTTTGACCAAGCTTTTTGGAGATTTTAAGCAAGAAAGAGGAATTAGTGGATTACTAGGGCTAATTGGAACTAGGCCTAATCAGGCTTTTTGAGTCAAAAACTTGAAATTGGTAAGGAATGGGTCTAAATATCTTTCCAAATGGCCACAAATGGAAGAAAATGGAGTAATCACATGATGATGGATGGCCTTACATTGAAGGATGAATTTAGTGAGCAATTTGTACTTGGATCTTTCTAAGTGAAGTGTGGAGAAGAGTACTAGAATGGAGTGTTAGTCTTTTGAGGGTAAGCACAAATGATAAAACTCTTGGCAAGGATTTTGGATTGGTATTACTTAATCACATAAACCAATCAAGGACCTAGGTGGATAGATGCCTAGAAGAGACAAGCTATGTCTCTTGAGGAGTAGTTCAAGTAACCCTTTGAACACTCACACCATATTGGTATAAGAGCCTAAGTTTGATTGGGCTTGTGGTTCATGTTTCAACCTACAGAATTAGTGGGAGATAATACACCAAGTGGAATAGTAGAAGACACAACCATGGTGACTAACAATGAGTTAGCCAAGAATCTTGAAGACCAAGAAGAAGACAACAAGTCACTAAGGGAAAGAATAGCTCAAATGGAGCAACTCTTGGGTGAAGTCCAAGACAAATCTGATAGGGTCATAGACAAATTTGACCTAGACAAAGAAAAAGAAGTAAGGGAGAAGGAACTAGATTTGGAAAAAGAAGCATCAACCCCTAACATTGTTCTTCCTAAAGAGCCATTCTTAAAGACATTAAAAGAATTGAGTGTAAAAGCTCTAGAAGGGGTACCACTATTTAGTGGAAAAATGGATCTAGATTTAGTTATAGACTAGATTGATAGCATTGAGAACCATTTTGAATTTGATGGTATCTCTGAGACACAAAAAGTTTTGGTGGTCAAGTCTAGATTAAGAGGTTTAGTTCTTAATTGGAGGAAGTTTGTGAAAATTGAAAGAGAGAAGAATGGAAAAGGTCCTATTATTACATGAAAGGGTATGGTAATCAAGGTGAAACATACCTATCTTCTTGATGACTATTGAGTTTAGCTTCATAGGAGAAGACAAAATCTTTGACAAAAATATTTGGATGTCCAAGCATACACTGAGGAATTTCAAAAATTGTGTTTGAGGTCCAAGGTAATTAAAGATGATAGCATTAATCTTGCAAGGTACTTGAATGGCCTTAAGTGGTATGTTCAAGAGGAGATGAACCTAGTGAACTTCAAAATTATCAGGCAATTTTATCAAATGGCCTTGAAGATAGAAGAGAAAAGCAAGAGGAAGCAAGGAACCTCTAAAGGTAAAGATAAGAGAAAGGATAATAGATATCAAAGAGGTTGCTATGGTGGAAAGAGTTTAGATTGAAGGACTCAAAGTGAGGTGAAATTAAATGAACAACAAGAAGGAAGCTAAAGTAGAGGTGGTAGAGGAAGAAACTCTAATTCTAGAGGAAGAAGTGGTGGACAAGGAGGAAGAGGCAACTAATTTGCTAATATGAAGTGCTACCATTGCAATCAAATGGGCCAACCAACTTATAAATATCTAGAGAAAAGTGGTTCATCACAAGGAGGTGACAAGAGGACAAATTTAGTTCAAGATGAGTCCAATACAGTAGACAAGCATGTTGAAGTACCACTTAATTTAGAAGAAGGGGAAAACCTCATGATGAGGAGAACTTTGATCAACAATCCAATGAATGAGAAGCCAAGAGAAAGAAGATCTTTATTTAGGATAAAGTGGAAAATTATGGGGAAAGTGTGTAGAGCCATCATTGATTTAGGGTCTATTGACAACATTGTGTTAGAGGAAATAGTTAACAAGCTAAAACTAAGAAGGATACCCCATACTAATCCTTATAAGGTCACACGGCTCAACAAAAGCCAAAATGTGTTAGTAAATGAGAAAGCATGGCTAGAGTTCTCAATTGGAAGGTATAAGGATAAATTTTTATGGAATGTGTTACCTATGGATGCATGTCAATTTCTCCTAGGTGGACGATGGTAATTTGATCACCAAGCTATCCATGATGGAGGAAAGAACTCCTATACCATTAAGAAGGACAATGTGACTTTTAAAATACAATCATTGATGGAAAATGCTAAAGCAAAGACAAGTGATCTAAATGTGTTCATGGTGAGTGAAAAGTGTACACTCGAAAGTGTCCCACTCTAAACCCTTCTATCCAAACGATTCCATG
Organism: Cupressus sempervirens; assembly: GCA_028749045.1. Lineage (NCBI taxonomy): Eukaryota > Viridiplantae > Streptophyta > Pinopsida > Cupressales > Cupressaceae > Cupressus > Cupressus sempervirens. The sequence continues at coordinate 488,981,142 of CM053787.1, forward strand.
AGTTCGGAATGCTTGGATGCCGGCTTAGAGCTCCCTATCCACGGAGTGCAAGAGAGTGTATTTCAAGTTCAAGGGCTCTCAGATGAGCCTTAGAGATACTCTTCTTGCTAGTAAACCATGCAATGGGAGGTTCCAAAGACAAGATGCAAGAATGCAAATGTCCCAAGGAGTTCCTCAAGGATGCAAATGCAAATATGAAGACTACACTAGAATGAATATGAAAAATGCAGCTATTCTAAGCATGGATGAGAGTGTTACAATCCAAATATTAAGCTATGTGAGAGATTATTGCAAAATAGAAGCTAAACTAACATGCAACATGAATCTAAGCTAAAATGCCATGGATGAGAGAATGTAGACAAGGAAGAGAAGTTCTCCACAAAGCTCCAAAGAAAACCTGTTAGAAAACCTGCAGCATAACAATGTTCAAAAGATGGATGGATTGAAGGGGAAAGCTCTCTCCCTTTTAAAGATGTATGGACGGTGGAGATCAAGATGAAGATGGTGGATGATCAACAGTGGAATTCGAAAATAGGAGTGATCCATGTGCACACACAAATCAACCAATAGAATATAAGTTGACTTGTCATATAAGACAAAAGTCACAAAGCCTTTTCTTTTAATTGCAAAATAGAAAAAAGACTTTATGTGTGCACTTTAAGTGGGTTAGAAGAATGGGGTCTTTTATTTAATTAAAAGGGGACATGTTCTTTTAATCAAATAATGAACTTAGGATAGCATAGTCAAACTATAGGTTATAATCAAATAAATTGATTATTAGCAATTTGGCTTAGGTAAGTGATTAAATTAATTTAGCCAAAATGTTGAAAAGGGGGCTAATAGTCTAGATGACCATTTTTAGGTGATTACATTTGCCCCTCTTTGACTAATGTGTGATCGATTTGGGAACACATTATGTCAAAGAAAATCGAAGCCAAGTAGGCGATGATAGATATAGATGTCTAATTCCGAAGAGTGAAATGCAGAAATAGATAGCAAGTCCTAAATGCACAGCCTGATAGCAGTAGTACTGAACACTAGGAAGAGATGATGTTAGAATTCAAGAAGAATACTAACACTTAGAAAAGCAGATAGAGTGAGATCAAGTGAGAAGATCAAACAAATGCTCCTAAGCAGTGATAGAGTATTTCTGCCCCCTCGGGATCGAAATTGAAATGAGGTAAGGGGATGCAAAAATTGGCTAGAAATGAGAAAATTAGAATATAGCAATGTCCAAGATGACAGATAGATGATTAGAACTCAAGAATGACTATTAGAAACTGACAAAATGCCCCAGTTTGACTAGAGTTGACCTTGAAGGATATAGCATAAAATTAGGTCAAATCTAGTAGAAAGATGATTTAGATGTGAAACAGTGAATTGAAGTAGATATGAAGTATGGAAATGATGAAGTCATGAATAAATGAAGATGCCCCAGTGATGATTCGGAGATTAGACCTCAAAAGGTCAGCTAACTACTTAGAAGAAAGTAGAATTTTAAAAGACAACTTTGACCATCAAGATGAACTCGAATTTGGATTTCGATCCCGAAAATGAATCTAGGACGTCAAAATTATTTAAGAGGTCAAAACTTTATATAATGTGATGATAAGATAGAAAAGAGATGAAGTGAAAGATTAAGAAGGTGAAAAGACATGAACAAGAAGAAAATAAAGAAATATATGAAAGGAGTTAGTTGATATGTCCACAAAAAGATGAAGAGAGAGCTCTCCCCATATGCAAGAATGCAAGACTAAGCTAGAAAATGAACCTAAAATGCAAGCTAATATGCAAAGTGGTTTACCAGCAAGAAGTGTATAACATTTAGACTCTTAATTTCATCATTGAGCATTTATTACGGACATCATGAGATCATACAACCATCACTAGTATAACTATGAGGATATGAATATGATCGATATTAGATAGGTATGTGGAAATCCAATCTAAGCATCAGAGACATGTAAGTCAAGATAACTACACGATTAGATTCCCTAAGTTTAATTTAGCAAGATTACACCTGTATCAAGGCATAAGTGCCAGGATAAACCCTGAGTGCGGTCTTGCAAAAAAATCAAGGATGATACATTTATAAGTCAAAGTGTTGAATAGGACAAGCATGAATGCTTACAACACTATAGACAAACAAAAGTATACCCACAAGCAGAAATCAAGAAAATATGTCCCATGCCCCCAGTCTTCTAGTCAATGACATCCTTGAAAGACTATTAGGGAGGGAATACATGGCAAAGAAATCATCATAGACAGCACACAAAGTAGATAAATGTCAGCATAGCTCAGTCATTTAAGTGTTAAAGTGCGTGTGTGTAAGTCACTTGGCCATTTCTTCCAGACTTGATTCTGATAGTGAGATATCGCGACATCGGAGACCGTAGGTAAACTATCTGTAAAGTGTTAAAAAACACTTGATGTCAAAGTGGGGGAAGTGTTGAGAAACACTATTTTGTGAGTTGTCAAAGAAACCCTAATCCACAAGAATACCTCAATAGGCTAAGTAGCTATGCCCCCAAGATGAGGACAAGAAACAATTCCAAGCTAGGAAATGTGTAGCAAAGTGGATGATTGAGATTGATAGACATAGGTGCAAGGGTTTCAAGTAGCGCCTGTTTCTAGGTTTTCACCACTTGACAGATTTTTTCAGGACTTTTTTCAATTTTTTTTATTTTTGTATTTTTTTTATTTTTTTGGTGATACATCAAAGTGCCTATTGCTAGGTTTTCACTAAGAAGATCTTTTTTTTTAGGACATTTTCTGATTTTTAGGATTTTTAAGAAGGTTTTAGATATCACTAGTTCTCAAGCAAGATCACATCATTTTCTCCCAATGTCTAGCAAGGTATAGGATATGATGAAGCAATGAGCTGGTGGATACGCAAAGATGGATGAAAAAAGAGTATGAAGCAAGTGAAAATGATCCTCAAGGACTGACTCCTCAAGAGTACCCAAGCTAGGGAAAGAGGTGAAATAGTCATATGAAGCATATTTTGGATAAGCAATGGAAGTAATGAGAAAGATAGCATGTAGGATAAACAATGAAGCCAACAAGTGCGATAGCATATAAGATAAGCAATGAAAGCTAATGAGTAAGATAGCATGAAAGCGTGTAGTCCAAAAGAGTAGCCATGTCAAGAGACCTATGAGAACCATGTTTCATTTATTATGATCAAGACCAAGGGGTCAACTAGATAGTATACCAATGGGATAGAGTAATAAGAATAAAGCTCAAGATAGAGGCTATGAGTGAATGGGAGAACACAATAGAAAATCTGGTGGATAAGATAGCCAATATGCAAAGATAGCTCAACATTGTCAAGATCAAAGAGAGAAGAGGGGATAGATGGATGATGGAAGAATTACGCATGATGCCTATTTGCCAAGTTTTCATCATGGTACTTATCCAAAGTGCCACAAGAAGTAGTTTTCACCATAGGATAAATTTATTTCTCTTTACTTTTGCTACCAAGGTGCCACAAGAAGTGGTTTTCACCAAGGCACATTTTCATTTTTTTCATTTTTCTCAATTTTTTTCTTTTTCTTTTTTTTTTTTTTGAATTTTTAGAAAGAGCTCAAGCTTTTTGAATTTAGATAGTGCTCCTATAGGAAAGATAAGCCATGATAAGCCAAGACCATAGAAAGGTATGCTCAAAGATGTTGATAGGGTGATGAAAGGGAAATGGTAGTAGGAAGAATATATGGAGGATAAGAGTTCATGTATAGAAAGGAGGTGTAAGCTTTAGAGGATTTCATGAGGGTAGTTGAAATATTGGACAAGATCAATGTTGACACACACCTTGAAGGGTATTGGAATGATGGAGGAATCATGGATGAAGTAGCTTGAGGTTTAGATGTATGAGCTGGTAGAAGAGATTTGGAAAAAAGTGGAGTGGAAGGCTTTGGAATATTTTTAGAAAGATTTTTGAAAGAAGATGGAATGGAAGCCTTTGGAAGCTTGAATGTCAACTTTGAAGTATTTTCAATATTCAAGTCTTTTAAAAGAGACTTGGGAATCCATATAGCTTTAGATTTTTCTTTGGATACTTCAAAACAGATTTTTTCAATAATGGGTTTAGGAACCCATATTTTCTTTGATTTAGCTTTTTTAATAGTAGACCTTTGCAGTCTCTTTTGTGTTTTCTCCTTCTTAGCATTCACATGTTGATTAGATGGGACATAGTGATCTTTCTTTTTCAATGGATTCTTATGTTTATTCTCACTTCCAAAGGACTTGGGATTTGTGGATGAATAAGGATGATATGACTGGTTTAGATGGATAGATGGGTGAAAAGTCATCAAGGATGAGTGTCTTTGTTGATCTTGAGGTATGATGGGAGAGCTAGGAGTGGAAAGTGTAGGAGATGAAGGAACATAAGGTCCCAATATAGATGGAAGGTTTGAAGGTTTTAGCTTTGATGGATAAGGACCAAGGATAGACTTAGGAGATGCAAATGGATAGTGAAAAGGGATATCAACATCTTTAGAGTGAGCAACGTGGTTAAAGCCATCAATAGACTCATGAGTACCTTTGATAGGAATACCATTTTTAATAGGAGCACTTGAAGCTTGAGCACAATTTTGAAGTGGATGTGGAGAAGTAGAACATGAGGGGATGCTTTGATCTTGACAAGTAGCTTTGGATAGCAGATGAAGAGAACTTTTCTCATAATTTTCAGTAAGCTCAAGGGAGATAATGGAAGTGGTATCTTCATCATACTTAGGAGGTGGACGAGATATAGGATATGGAGGGGAAAAATCTTGAAAGAGATGAAAGGGTGCTTGATCTTGATCTTTCTTGACATTTATAGCTTTTTCTTTTTGAGAGTCCTCTTAACATGGAACCACTTCTAAGGACAAGGGAGAATGAAGAGTGAATGGATTAATGCTTGGATTAGGCATAGTAGTGCATGAAGGTTGAGGATGTTTAGGATTAGTAGCATGGAAAAGGTTTGCAGCCAAATGAAGGTTAGCTTGAGTTTCTTTTAGAGGTAGCCCTTGAGGATACACGTAGTCAATGTGGAAAGCATTAGGTTCCTTTTTTGATAGAGGCATGTTGGAAAGCTTTGAAGTGTTGGGATATGCATGAGTGTTGGAAGAAGTGGAAGATGTAATGGAGCCACTACTAGACATAGGTTCATCAATGTAATCTTGCTCAAGAGAAGTATCCTCAGCACATGAGTCACTAGAGGTTCCAAGATCAACAATCTCATCATCAATGAGATCTTGGATTTTATGTTTCAGCTCTATACAATCAGAAGTAGCATGGTCATTAGATTGATGATAGGCACAATAGGTATCCAAGAATGGGTTTCCATATGAGCTAGACTTAGGTAACATGATGATCTTATTGCTAAGGAGTTTTTGCAAAGTGTCATCATAAGAATCTTCCAAGGGAGCAAAATTTCTATTAGAAACATGTCTAGGATCTTCTTTTTGTTTCTCAAGTGAATATAATGCATTCATTTCTTCATCATTTTCTTGGTCAAAGATAGGTTTATCATGATATTTTGGCCTAGGCTCAAAGGAGGTATCACTTGTTTGTTCTCTAAAGAGGTCTTTAGATCTAGAAGAAGAAGACATTTGATGTCTTAAAGTAGAGCATGTAGACCTAGAAGAAGAGGATGACCTCAAAGAAGGTGACTCACATGCATGTAAAGACCTTAAGGAAGATTCATGTAGTGATGCAATCTTCTCCTCTAACCTTTTCTCAAGTTTAAACTTCATTTTTGTCATGCACTTAGAGAGATGAAGGTAAGAAATATCATTTGTCTCTTCTAGTTCTTTGTATTGCGCATATAGATCTTGAAACTCTTTAGTGACATGGAGGATATCATGATCATCTAGATTCAATTGAGGTTTGGTAGCACAAGATTTGAATTCCATAGTGATAGATAGATAATCAAGCATGAAAGAGCCTAGAAGATAACTTGATGTTGAAACTATAGGAGGTAGAGTGTTCACTTGCCAAGATAGTAGAGAGAGATTAAAGTGACTTGTCAAACAATATGTCCAAGAAACTTACGACATGAATGACTCAAGTCAATAGCTAGGCAAGATGCCCAAATAGCCAAATAGATAGAGCAAGCAAGGTGACAAGTGAACAACTCTCCAACCCAAGAGTGTAGTCAAGAAATCAAGGTAACCATTTTAGCAAAAGGATAACTAGCAAGCATGCATAGACCATGAAGACAAAAAGACCAAGAGCACTAAGACCAAAGGACCACTTTAAGCATGTTCAAAAACTAGAGACATAGCAAATCAAAGTCAAATGACGGGACTCCCCTTAGCAAGCAACACAAGAAATTTTTTGCATTTGATGTTTTGACTTGGTTGACAAAGTTTGACAATAGTTGATAGCATAGCAAGTTTGATGTTCAAAAGCAATTTCTTTCCAAGCAAGATAGTGACACATGGAGTAGTCTTCAAACAATCAACCAAGGGACAAAGCAACCTTGCATGATACAAGCATATGTGAGGTCTTAAAAGAAAGTCGTACAACTATCATCATGTGTATGTTCAAAAGATTTTCACTAGCATACCACATTCGAGAACACATCAAGCAATATCTACCTAAAGGACATGGTTCATTACTCAAAAACTTGGCCCACACTTGATGCTCCTTTGCCTCACACCAAGTGGTTTCCCACAAGAGATATTGGCTTTGTCATGGAAATGCCATAAGCATAACCAAGGGAACACAGATGGTGAGTGTAAATCTTGGGGTGATCCGAGTAGTCCACTAGGATCAATCCTTGCACCAAGAAGTTGAGCGGCTAAAAAGGGTAGTTACTAACTTAGGGTGTTTAGATAGGGCTTTCGTTCATAGTGTTCCTCTTGCTCCCAATTACGGGACACCTCACCTTGCGATGAGTAATCGATCTCGCGATCACAAGAGTACCTTAAGCATTCTTGCCTAGTGATCTCCCTATGGTCGAAATCCCATAAGCAATCACACTAGGCGAAGACAAACACTATGTCTACCAAAGTTTTGTGTCCTTGGTAGCCTTGAGTTTATAGTGGGTTGGAAGAGCCGGGTAATCTACTTGTCCCCACTTGGGTCGTTCCTCTCAGGTTGTCCGAGAGCAGGCCCTTTAAAGGATTCTAACTACACAAAGAGTGGATCAACTTTTGAAAGTCAAGATTTCTGATTCACCACAAGGGTGAAGAGCATACTCTCCTATTCCAATCATTTTCTCCCAAACACACCAAGAAGATTCAGTTACCCCTTGCTTTTGAAACCAAATGGCAAGTCAAGATTTCTGATTCACCACAAGGGTGAAGAGCATACTCTCCTATTACCAAAAGACTCCAATCACAAGTTTTATGTGCCTATGAAAAATGAACAATTATTCAATGCCACACATGAAAATAAAAAAGCAAGAAATTTTGAGTTTTTATGCTTTGGGCAGCCCTGCAAACAATCGTTAGTAGCCCTTGTGCATTTGAAGCTTTGACATGCGTTCTTTTTATGCAATGTTTCAATTTTTTTCATAACAATGGAAACCTGTAATCACAACTTGTTAGCAATAAAATTTAGTGTGAAATAACATAAAAATATGCAATAAAAAGTGGTGAGTTGCTTCAAAAATCTAATTTATCTTCCAACCAAGTACATGCAAAGAAAGTGCAAGTTAATCACAAATGCTTTCATTTTTACTCTTTGGTTTTGACCTAGTCAACAAGATTGGACTTTTTTGCTATGATTTCATATCCAAAAATAAAAATAAAAAGAAGAGACCCCTATTAAAAATTAGAGAGCTTTCCAAAAATGCAAGAAATTTTAAAAAATCTCTTCATTTTCTCCCTAGAGATTGATTTTGTCGAAATAGGCCAAATTTATCAAATTGAGTTTTTGATCCTTAATACGATCTCAAAATTCAAAATACAAAGAAAGAACCCCCATTAGAATTGAAAAATTTTTCTGAAAATATAAGTTTTTTAAAAAAAATCGCTTATTTGCGATCAGAAACGACTTTTTATGAAAAAAAAAGAAAAACTCATAACTCCCGAAAATCACGTCAAAATGCTCTGAAAATCGGACTGAGACATTTTGAGCATATATCCAACCTACAAAAAAAATTTCAGAACCAAACTCCAAGCGGTTTAAAAGATATGATCAAATCTTTAAACCAACTAAGTTTTTGGCCTTCAAACCAATTTACTTATGGGTTGGCCTTAAAACCAAAGTGATAATTCTACAAAAGCATTTGATTAGATCCAATATGCTGCTATAAAAAACCAGAGATAAAAAATGAAAGCAAATGGAGCTAGAACTTGATTCAAGCCCCACGGTGGGCGCCAAAAATGTACACTCGAAAGTGTCCCACTCTAAACCCTTCTATCCAAACGATTCCATGAGTTCGGAATGCTTGGATGCCGGCTTAGAGCTCCCTATCCACGGAGTGCAAGAGAGTGTATTTCAAGTTCAAGGGCTCTCAGATGAGCCTTAGAGATACTCTTCTTGCTAGTAAACCATGCAATGGGAGGTTCCAAAGACAAGATGCAAGAATGCAAATGTCCCAAGGAGTTCCTCAAGGATGCAAATGCAAATATGAAGACTACACTAGAATGAATATGAAAAATGCAGCTATTCTAAGCATGGATGAGAGTGTTACAATCCAAATATTAAGCTATGTGAGAGATTATTGCAAAATAGAAGCTAAACTAACATGCAACATGAATCTAAGCTAAAATGCCATAGATGAGAGAATGTAGACAAGGAAGAGAAGTTCTCCACAAAGCTCCAAGGAAAACCTGTTAGAAAACCTGCAGCATAACAATGTTCAAAAGATGGATGGATTGAAGGGGAAAGCTCTCTCCCTTTTAAAGATGTATGGACGGTGGAGATCAAGATGAAGATGGTGGATGATCAACGGTGGAATTCGAAAATAGGAGTGATCCATGTGCACACACAAATCAACCAATAGAATATAAGTTGACTTGTCATATAAGACAAAAGTCACAAAGCCTTTTCTTTTAATTGCAAAATAGAAAAAAGACTTTATGTGTGCACTTTAAGTGGGTTAGAAGAATGGGGTCTTTTATTTAATTAAAAGGGGACATGTTCTTTTAATCAAATAATGAACTTAGGATAGCATAGTCAAACTATAGGTTATAATCAAATAAATTGATTATTAGCAATTTGGCTTAGGTAAGTGATTAAATTAATTTAACCAAAATGTTGAAAAGGGGGCTAATAGTCTAGATGACCATTTTTAGGTGATTACAAAAAGGAGTTCCTACAACCATGGAAGAAAGTGAAGGTGTAGGTTTTTCATTAGTGTTGAGACCAAAGGAGTGAAATGAAGAAGAGACTAAGAGGGTAGAGTTACCTAAAGAAATTCAAGGTATTTTTCAATCTTATCAAGTTATTGTAAGTGATGGAAAACCATCAACCTTACCCCCTAAAAGAGCTATAGGCCATTAGATAGACTTTATTCCAAGAGTTATCCTACATAACAAAGTAGCCTACAACATGACCCCTCAACAAAATGTGAAGATAACAAGACAAATGCAAGAACTCCTAAACCAAGGCCTAATTAGGAAGAGTATTAGTCCATGTGCCATAGCTACTATAGTTTCACCAAAGAAAGGAGGAACTTGGAGGCTTTGTATAGTTTCAAGAGCCATAAATAGGATAACCATTAGGTATAGGTTCCCTATTCCTAGGTTTAAAGACCTAATGAATTGTCTAAGTGAAGCCAAGTAATATAGCAAGATAGACTTGAAGAGTGGTTATCACCAAATAAGGATTCATAAAGGAGATGAGTGGAAAATAGCCTTTAAGACTAATGAAGGGCTATATGAATGGCTTGTCATGCCATTTGGATTGTCTAATGCACCCTCCACATTCATGAGAGTCATGAAAAAAGTTCTCAAGGACTACGTAGGAAAGTTTTTAGTAATGTATCTAGATGATATACTGATCTATAGCAAGGCAAGGAGTGAGCACCTAGAATAGCTTGAAATTGTTTTTCAGAAGCTACATGAGGAGACGTTGATGATCAACTTAGAGGAGTGTGAGTTCATCAAAATAGAGCTAGTATACATTGGGTTTGTTCTAGGACATGGTAAACTGAAAATGGATACAAGAAAAGTTGAAGCTATAATGAATTGGACTACTCTAAATTTTCATGGTCTTGCACAATACTATAGGAAATTCATAAGATAGTTTAGTGTAATTTGTGCTCCTATGTTAGATAATATCAAAGGAGGAAGGAAAACCAAGTTTGTGTGGAATGATCATGCTAACAAGAGTTTTGAGTTACTCAAGGAGAAGATAGCTACTCAACCTATTTTAGTGCTACCAAATTTTGAAAGGCTTTTTACCATTGAATGTGATGCTAGTAATGTAGCAATTGGGGTTGTTCTAAGCCAAGAGGGAAAACCAGTAGCTTTTCATTCTAAGAAATTGAGTGACACTAAAAGGAAGTACTCCTCATATGATCTAGAAATATATGCATTGGTCCAAGCACTAAGAAAGTGGAGGCATTATTTTCTTCCCAAGGAGTTCATTGTGTATTTAGACAACCAAGCACTTAATTTCTTGAATTCATTATAAAAGTTAAGTCACAAGCACATGAAGTGGGTTGAATACCTACAAGCATATATCTTCAATATAAAGCACAAGAAGGGTGTCCTAAATAAGGTGGCAGATGCATTGTCAAAAAGGGCACTCACACTCCAAGAAATTCAATTGAAGAGCATGGGGATAGATCATTTCAAGGATCTATGTGTAGATGATGAGGATTTTGTTGAAATTTATAAGGTATGTGTTGAATACAAGATTCATTTTCATAGTAGATATGCTAAATATACTTTGCAAAGTGATCTCTTGTTCAAGGGGAATCAATTGTGCATTCCTAGAGGCTTTGTTAGAGAGAGTTTGATATAAGAAAAGTGTAATGGAGCTTTGAGTGGTAATTTTGGGATCACTAGAACCCAAGATCTTGTTTCAATGTTTTACTATTGACCTATAATGAATCTTGATGTTAGGAGGTATGTGGAAAGTTGTGTCATATGTCAAAAAGATAAGGGAACTTCTACACATACTAGTCTTTACCAACCACTACCAATCCCTACTAGGCCATGGGAATGTCTAAGTATGGACTTTGTAGTTGGGTTACCAAAGACAAGAGAAGGAATGGATAGTGTGTATGTGGTTGTAGAAAGGTTTAGAAAAATGGCACACTTTGTACCATGCAAGACCACTAGTGATGTCACTCACATAGCTTCCCTATTCTTCAAAGAGATTGTGAGAATCCATAGGTTACCTATCAAAATTGTGTCAAATAGGGACACTAAGTTTATGAGTCACTTTTGGAAGACTCTTTGGCAAAGATTTGGCACCAAATTATCCTTTGGATAAGCTTACAATCCCCAAACTTATAGTCAAATTGAGGTTGTTAATAGGAGTCTTTGAAATATTCTAAAATGTTTGACTAAAGAGTATGGAGATCAGTGGGATCAACTAATTGGACAAGCTGAATATACCTACAATGACACCACAAATAGATCCATAAGGTAGAGTCCTTTTGAGATAGTTTATGGACTACATCTTAGGGGTGTCTATTAATTGAGAGATTTGAAAGATGGAGTTAAGGCAAGTGGGTATGCTAATGATTTTGGATATGCCATGAAAGAAGTTCATGAAACAGTAAGGAAGACATTGGTAGAGAACACCATGAAACACAAAGCTAAAGTGGATGAAACTAGAAGGGCAGTTGGGTTTAATGTTGGTGATTTAATCATAGTGCATCTTAAAAAATCAAGATTGAAGAAAGGAGTCTCTCTCAAAGTTGAAAATAAAGAGGATAGGACCCTGTCCTATATTGGATAAGTATGGTGATAATGCATTCAAAGATGAACTACCTAAAGATAGTGGACTATCACCAATCTTCAACATTGTAGACCTAGCTCATCATAAGGGACCATAGCAGGACAGTGACCAAACCATAAATGAGGTGATCAAGGATGTCTAAGACTTAAAACTACCTACTACCACAACTATAGGATCAGATAGCATACTGTACACAAGAGTCTACAAGATGACTAGAGCAAAGGAATAAAAGAAACACTTGATAAAGAAGCATAGACATATGGATGCTGATGTAGTATGGATAAAGGAATCAGAGTTCAAGAAGTTGGGGATAGGTTCAAATATCCTCAATCCAAGGGTGGATTGATCTTTTTCATTTTTAGGAGGATGGTGCAGGAGCACACCTAAGAAACCTCCATTATTTGATTGGTTTTTAGCTTTTAATTGACTCTAGCCAAGTAAAATGCCTAGGTTAGGTTATTTTTAGACATTATAAGGTCTCTTGCAATGTTGGCTAGGTGAGTTAGTCATTAGGAATAATGTCACACTAATAGCCTTTGTTAGTTGTTTTTACATTTCATAATGTGAGGAGTTAGGGAGAATGAGTCTTAATGGTGTCTTAGATGTTAGAGTTATTAATGGTTTTGGAGATGCTATTATGGCCTTCAAAGGCCTTGGATTCTCAAGACATGGAGATTAGAAGTCCTAGAAACAAGGGTAGAGGCATAAGTACAAAGATGCCAAATGTTGCTAAAACGTTGTCATGACAACATGGGAAACTTTGGGTTCCCTAAGTTATGGGAAGTTATGCTCAACTAACAAGAACTAGAATGATGGAGCTAGCATCATATGTTAACCAAGACTTGAATCTAACAAACGGAGATAGAGAAATTATCATTTTTAGTGTGTTCAATAGAAGACTAGACTATGTTACACCAATTTTTTGCATTTTGTGTGAACAATACTATCTTAATATAGTGAGTGTATTGATAAAATGATTAGATAATGTTCTAAAATGCATTAGAAGACTTTTCATTTTATAACTTAAGGTTCTAGATTATATTTAGTGTGTTTAGTAAATTGTTTTGGTTTAGAATAGTCTATTGGTCTCTATTAGGTAGGTTTAGGAAAAATGGCTCCCACATGAGATTCAACCATGGAAACTCAAAATAAGTGGTTGAATCTTCAAGTGGGGCCTCTGTACATGTTGTATATAAAGTTAGGAATCTAGAGAAGTTGTGCTACCATTTTTAATGTCAAGCCCTGGGTGAGCTAGGAAGGTATAGTTAGAGGTTTAACAATGTTGAACCAATGGTTTCATGCAGGGAATAGGAGTACTGAATGGAAAAAGTATAGTTATAGAAAGGGGTTAGTCCTACCTTGACGTATCCTAGAGGTTGAGGTCTTACCAATCCATTTAGGTGAGTTTCTAAATGATTTTGTGGTCTAGTCCTAGGAAAAAGATCTTTTAGTCATATTTGCCTTATATAATAAGAATCACCTGTACGGACAAATTAGGGTTTCAAGACTTACAAAATCTCTTAGAGAATCCAAAAGGGTGTTTGTATCTAGAGTTTTTTTACTAGGTTTTTTGGAAATTTTAAGAAAGAAAGAGTAATTAATGGATTACTAAAGCTAATTGGAACTAGGCCTAATCAGGATTTTTGAGTCAAAACCTTGAAATCAGTAAGGAAGAGGTCTAAAGATCTTTCCAAATGGAAGAAAATAGAAGAAAATGGAGTAATATCATGATGATGGATGGCCCTGCATTGATGGATGAAGTTAGTGAGAAAGTTGCACTTGGATCTTTCTAAGTGAAGTGTGGAGAAGAGTACTAAAATAGAGTGTTAGTCTTCTAAGAGTTAGCACAAAGGATAAAAATCTTGGAGATGAATTTGGATTTGTATTAGTTAATCACCTAAACCAATCAAGGACCTAGGTGGATAAGTTCCTAGAAGAGACAAGCTAGGTATCTTGAGGAGTAGTGCAAGCAACCCTTGGAATACTCACACCATTGACCCACTACGAGCTTGAAGATATGCCCCCTTAAGTTCTAGGATATTACTTATGTAAACATCAAAAGTTTTCTTTATTGGAAAGTAAAGGAAAAAAGCCCTACCCTACCCCTAGAATAATCTAGAAGGGGGCCCTACCCCTACCCCACTATTTAAAGGTAAAGGGCCTACTAGAAGGACTCTAGTATTTATAGTTGGCTATTCTTTCTAGTCCAGCAGCCTTAGCTAACTTAACAACTTGGCCAGCCTTCATCCAAGGCCCTAGCCTCCTACCCCACATTTGTGTGGCACTAAATCCATCTCTAAGATTAGAGCTCCTGGTAGTGCTGTTGTATGTGTCATCATGGATGATTTCTATACCTATATTAGTGGTGTTGCTACCACCAATGCTTCATCGAGGTAGTAAGCTAGAAATAGTTGACTACTTCTTTAAATAATTTTGTTGAAAGGTTATTCTCCACTAACCACTAGGATATAGGGACTCTCCATTCAATCTTTGGTGTCATTTCTGGAGTAATGGACTCATGCTTTTTCAGTATCAATTCCTATGGAATTAGCACAACCCGATGATCAAATTCTTGGTGGGAATCATCAACTCTATATTGTTTTGGTAACAGCTCATGTTTTTCCCATTACCTCTTTTATGGTGATGTTGGAGGTGATAGGTGGATTTGGGAATTGGTTCATCCTAATTCCTATAGGTGCACCCAACATGGCATTTCCACAATTGAATAACATTCCCTCCTAGTTGTTGCCACCTTTTTCATTGTCCACATCAATCCTAGCCTTGGTAGAAGTGGGTAGTGGCACTAGATGACCAATCTATCTACCCCTAAGGGGTATTACTATTCATTCTAGGGTAGTCATTGATCTTGTGATTTCAAATCTATCATTTTTCAAATTCCCTACAAAACTTAAGGGCCCTACTATTATAAGGGAAACCCCGCCCATCCCCACACATGAATAGTAGGGGGCTAGCATAAGGAAAAGATTTTATACATAATATTCCCTCCAGGTTCTCTCTTAGAAGTGCTCCAAATCAGACATGACCCTTACCCCTACCCCCTACTATTGAAAGGGTCCATTTGGAATGAAAAACAAAGAGCAGGGGCAAATGATATGGGAAATTTTTTTCCATGGTGTACCGCAGCTATACCTCATTCATTTTATTCTCATACTAGATCTAGTACATTTGAAATAATCATACCTACCCAATCCTACCCCAATGGGGGGGATCATTCCCCATTTGGATTGTACTAGAATAGAGACATAATGGATTAGAGGGGCATTGGGTCTTATCAAACAAGGAAATATCTATATAATAGGAACATTTTCCATCTAGGGATGATATGATAGTTCATCTATAGAGACCTGTTTTAGTAGTATTGATTCAATTCTTTGATAGTCAAAAGGAATGATTTCTACTATGATAGGTTCATCTGATTAAAGTTCTAGAAAGTATGGTTGGATGGGGCTTCTAAAGAGAAGGCTTCCCGAGCCCTTGTATTTCTATAGTTGCCTATGTAGGGTGGTGGGGTCTTATAGGTGGGTGGGGGGAGATGGGGCTACCTAAAAAGGAGGTAGATTGTAGATAGTAGAGAGTTTAGATAAATAATGCATGTATTCCATTATCATGAGAATATTCTCCCATACCGCACCTAGAATATAGGGCTAGAAATTCTATGGCAGCCCATCTAGACCTTTATTATTGTAGGAGGGCAAGAGGATCCCATTGAACCTTACTTAGCTTTCCTACCACTAGTTCAAGTCCTAGCTTAGCTTCACTCGATCCCAAATCAAGAGAGCCCCTACTATTCTATAGATGTTCCAATGGACCCTTCTGATTTGATTAGGAAAAACAAGCATTAGTTAGAGATAAATTTAGGGATTTGGTAGCACTGGCCAAGAGATGAGGATAGGATAGTAGGGCATTCAATACTATTCAAACTATTCTCTAGTGTTTGTTCCTCCCTCATGGAATCACTCATTGGGTAATTTTATTAGGAAGAAAAGAGTCCTATAGTTGTTTATTAGTCGAGTGCTTGAAACTTTTACATTCATTCCACCCTTCTCCTCTCATTCCAATTGATCAATTCATGAAGGCCCCATCCATTTCTATCAACCTTTCAATCACCCTTCTCTTCAATTAATTTGCTTCAGTTGTTGATGCATACACAATGAATCAATATCTCAAGATTTTCAAAAAGATTGCATAGCTTCTAATAAATAGTGGGGGGTTGGCCAAGCCCCCTACTTATTATTGTAGCATGCTAGTTCATTGACTCACTTTTGATCTTAAGGCATTCCCATTATCTATCAATTGTGAAAGCTTAGGTTAGGCTTTGTCAAGCTAAGGGTTGCATGGGAGAGATATTGTCAGCCACTACTTCCTCCTTATTCCTCTTATTCCCCTCTGAGGTAGGGCAGGAGTGAAAGGAAGGATATATATTTAAATAAGAGGAGAGAAAAAAAACTAACTAACCTAGGAAACTCTATAAAAAAAAGGTGATCCATGAATTTTAGGGTCTTTAAATTCTTGCATCTAATGCTTCTCTTCTTTCTTGGAGTCCTAGTCACCAATTAGACCAAACTATCTATCTCCTCTATTCTCTTCACCCCCTTGGTCTTGATAGATAGGGGGACCCTATTGTTTATTTAGGAAAATGTAGAGTTATAGAGGTAGATGCGGATTTATTTCATTCCTCTGAGCCAATGATCAAATGGAGATGATTTGAACACAATGCTTTATTAAGCTAGCCCGACCAACCCCACCCTAGGCACCTTGATTGAGGAACAAGGTGAGTGGGAATAAGGAGATGGGACTAACTAATTGAGAGGTTGGGATAGCATATAGGTTTTATATGCTAAAACCTAGCCCTCAAGGTTCCTTCCCTGCAAAAGTGATTCCTCCCTATGCCCATTTTTCTCCAACCTAAGAAACTATAGAAACTCATATGAATGTAGTGCCCTACCATTCTATAGGGAGGAAAGAAAATCCTAATATAAGGATCATGAGACCAACTATATGGGGCTTGGGGGCTGCCCCCACCTCCCCCAGATTAATTATGGTGTAGAGGAAAGGTTGGGGATAGGAAGGGCTTAGATATTACATCTATAAGACTAGCTATACCCCCTACCTAGAACACTAGTCTTGTCTATTTTAGAGATGTTACACTCCTAATCTAACCAGCTATAGAGGCTATAGTTTATCAATTATTGGAATGAATGTGCCCACAAGTTGGGTGGGTATTGTAGGGATTGGTACTCCTCTGAGACTTTGAAATTGGGCAGCCAATATGTTAAGTGATATAGGTAACTATGCATGCAAAGCCAACTATCTATAGTTATAGTTGGCTTGAATTATAGTAGAGCTTGTTGATACCAAAATTGGTCTCTTTACATTTGCATCAACATCACCTAAAACCAACCTTATAATGATTGATGTCGGTCCAAATCTTCCCCACCGTTGAGTAGGTCTATTTAGGAATCTCATCAGACTAAGAAAAGTGGATTCTTGAGTGTGATTAGTCCCCATAGAATTGTAGAGCCACCCAATTATTTATCCCCATCTCCCCTATAGGTTGATGGGTATAGTTACCCATCCATTAAAACCTTCTCAATGAAACAAGGTTTCTTATAGAATTGTAGGGCCCTTTGCCCTAGTAAGGGCTTGGCATTAACCAACCTTGTCTACTATCTATTGATATTCTCTAGATAGGTCCCTAAATTTTTTCCTCTACATGTAGGGTCAATATAGATAGAATAGGGATGAGGACCTAACACTGACCTATATCTATTGATAAACTAAGCCTACACTAGAAGAGTAGCTACAGGATAGATTGAGTTGAGGGACTTCGGCCACCTATATCCCTATTTCTATAGCTATAATTTTGGCACCTTATGAATAGTAGGGTCACCCTGCAGTAATAATGGTAGAATTTAGGAGGGGGTAGGAGGTATAAAAGTTGGGTTGGATGAGTAGGGAGGCCACCCTTGGGAGCAACCTTGAAAAAGGTATGGCTGGGATCTAATCAGGCCCTATGGCAAGAACCTTGTTGTATCCTCCTCCCACCCACCTTGTTCCAATTCCTTATTTTAAAATAGATAGTGGTGTATGGATAGAGATGTCATAAAGGTAAGGTCATTTATGTATTGAAGAGATATGCTTTCCTGCAAAGGATCGAGAATCGAATAGATGCATCCATGTGAGTCTACATGCACCATTATGCATATGTGGAAAATAGTCTTGAGATTTATAAATATTTTTCATAACTATAGTCTAAAGGTAGATTTGGTTTCTTATCCACCAATAGCAAATGCATATCCAGTAGCTTACCTAGTTTCATATACTTCAATACAAACACCAACCCTAAAATATATGAGCTAGTAGCACCATAAGCAGCAATAGCACTAGTCTACATCAATAATGTAAGCAAAGGCATATGGAGTAGAGCCAATAGTCATCTGCTATTTCACCAACTTATCCAGCATCTCTACCATCTTACCCACTATTTCTACCACCCCACATCCTATTAAAGCCATTACCTAGTCTAGCAGCATACTTTCATATTCTATATCGAGATCCTATATCGAGATCCTGTAGTTAGAGACCAAGATCAAGACCCATCATCAGTTGACACAATTTTAACTTGAAGCATAGCTAGTTTTCATGAAAAAGCACCCATTTCATACCCTACATTAGATGAAGATCTAAATTGATACTAAGTAGCTATTATTCTTATTGGCCGAGTATTAGGTCTAGAGCCAAGAGCATCAATAGCTTTGGTAGGTGTCATTCATTTGGTTTTTCCACCCTTCCTCCTCCCATCATATTGTAGGGGCCTACCCCTATCAAATCTATTTATTCACAAAATAGCCTATAGAATGGAATTGGGGTTAATAATAGTTGGGGCCCCTAAAATTGTATGGATAATTCTAGTTGTTATTCCTATTATTCTAAAGTAGGTAATAATCTATTTAGGAGGCCACATCGTATAGAATTTTAGGGCATTTGGGACCCTTACCTTTATTTCATGAAGGTAAGAATAATCTACCTATAGCCCATAAAATTCTAGGGTAGGGGCTAGTGCCCTACCTACCCCCTAGCCCTATAATTTTATGGTCCCCAGTAATAGACCTAGAATTTTATGGGTAGATTATTGCCCCCTAAATATATTATTGCATGAAAGGGGGCCTAAGCCTAAGAAAATTTAGGTGGGTGGCCCTTACCTTCCCTATAGAATTTTAGGGAGGGAATGACAATAAAATAATAGGCAATAATCTAAAGGGAGGGTAAGGTAGTTCAACTCTTACCTCAACTATATGAAGGTCCTTACAACTCTATGGGTTTATAGCCTATAGAAATAATGGGGTAGGCCACATCTTATAGAATTGTAGGGCATTTGGTTAAGTGGTCATTAAGGTAATAGCTACAATAAATTCCAACTTGCTATGGAAAGTTCCCTACTAAGTAACTAACTACAGTTGTTTCTTAACCAACTATATCTAGTTTGGGAGTGAAGCAACTCAAAGATAATTGAGAAAAGCAAGACAACCTCTTGTATCTATGTATAAACATCATCAAGCAAAGAAAGGATCCTAGAAAGAAGAAAAGGCTTTCTAAGTGATAAACCCCACCCTAGAGATATTTGGTAGGGTCTCTAGAGGTCCCTACTATTTTATGGAAAGAAACTCCCCCCAACCAATTGTAGTAGGATGGGGGCAGAGGTAGGGTTCATTAGGGTAGAGGTTGAAGCACCCAAATCAATGTTAGATTAGAATAGGTAGAGGTAAAATCAAGTGGCATGATACTATCCCACACTAGAGAGAAGAGGAAAATATAGCCTTGATTGGGAAGGGGAGAGAAGAGAAGAGAATGACTCAACCAACCAACCATGCTTCACTCCAATCAATTATAGTAATAGTAGGGGCTTTCCAACACCCCTAGCTCTAACCATACAGAGAGTAGACCTCACCCAAAAGAATCTATTGCTAAAGAATAGGACCAAGCTCTAACTAGATAGTAGACTAGAGGCATGCATTACCTACAAAATTTTAGGGGCTCCAACCCCATAACAATAGAATAGAGAAGATACTAATTGGACCAGTGCATCAAGAGCAATATGAACATCCAGATATCACACCCCACCATGCTTCTTGATGCTACCTCACCCCATTGCCACTATCATAGGGTGGGCCAACTCATCACATGGGCCTTTTCTCTATCTCCTGAGCCTTTCTAGTGCATTGGGTAAAGCTCTAGCCCTAACTCTTGAGTTGAATACACACCAATGCCATGCCTCTACATGCAAAGGAGCCAACTATAATTTCTATCACCCATAGGGGCCCTACCGATGAAGAATAGAGTTAGCTTTATCATGACCCTTTTATAATAGTATGGCACTCGATGATTGATTGGACCAGCTCCTTGCATTCAGATTGAGATCATGCATGGTGGGTGGGGGGAATTCTCAGATAGCACAATATTATAAGTAGGTAGGGATCCATAATTTTGTTAATCCACCTGCATCCTTTGTTGGCATCATCTCACCTCTATAATGACCCTAACTAGAAATATGCCACTGTTGTGTGGGATGCACCCCTATTCATTACCCCAATTCTTCAAGTTGATCCTATTGTGGTGCTATTATTGTTATGATTACCACTGCATCATTATCCCCACTAGGGGGCCCTATAATTCTATAGCACTTCCTACCTCATAGCTATTTTCATCCCCTACAACTATAATTGGAGGAAGGATAAAACCTAGGTGGTGATACTCAGACCTTCCCAAACTATTGCCTATTCTTATATTGTCTTTAGTACTCAAACCCAGGGGTGGAATCACAATTGATTGGCCCTAATGAATTGAAATTTGTGGATCTACATATCCACTAATCTAAAAATAATAATAGAATGTGAGGGGCACTCAAGCACCAACTCTATGAGATCTACTCCCCTCTATGATATCTACTCCCTACTAACCCTACTACCTAAGGAGTATAATGAGGTTCTATACTCCTTCCATTCAACACAGCCTCAATCAATTTTGGAAACCATCCCTAGCAGTTGAGAACTCCCATCCCCTAGTAGTTGACCATTCATAGTATTGACATCAAGAAGAGAAACCTAAAGAAATAATAGGGCATGCTTTTATATCCCATCTCCCTCTCTCCCCACTCAACTAATTGATTTGAATATCGAAAGGAAGGATGTTTTAGGAGAACTAACATATATTTGTTAGAAGTGTTATAGTGTGTGCCCTATGGGGTGGGTGGGAGGTGGTTCATGTTCCCTTAGTGTCCCATTCTAATATAGGGTTTTTCAATGCAACTAAAACTAAGATAGTAAGAGCTTGGACCATTCCCTCACTAGATCTATATGTGAAAGGTTTGAGCATGGCCCACTAAATTAATGGGGCAACCCCTTGGCATGCCCTACTATTTATAATGTAACATCTATGGGTAGATGCAAATATTTAACTCAATCAACTACAATAGGAGAGGGCAAGGCCTATCAAAATCATGCTCAACTACTATCTCCTCTATTCATAATATAGAAGGGAAATTGATGAGGTCATGGCCCTCTTGCTATCCCAGTATACCATAAAGGGAAATGGGAGTATCAATGATTTCACTAAAAGGAAATGGGAACAATTGGGAGTCAAATAATCTATCTCCACCAACTATATCACCCATGGGGGTGGGAAGCCCTTAAAATAGTAGGGTTTGGATGAGGTAATTGACTAGTTTTTTATATTCCAATGATACTATGAGGAAGGAGTTTTGTCTTCATAGGATTTGGTCTAGCATTTCTCAACCATGATAATTCTCTAGTCAAGGGCTCAATCCAATCTCATCTAATCCAGCCCCCATAGAAGTTTAGTTCCGACCAATTATTTTGAACACTCTACCCCTACAATTTTAAAAGTAAAAGGGCCCACCCCAATTGGCCTAAAGAAAAAATAGGGGTACATTCCTTAATAAATATGTAGAGTGGTTGCAAGAGAATGGATTAGACTAACTCAATCAATGGCCCATACTATTCTATGGATGAGTACAATAAGGAATTGGAAAAAGGATCACCATGCTAGGGCTCATGCATAACTAAAAAGTTATCTTTGAACCAAGTAATAGATTAATCACCTTCTCATACTAGACAATGGGCATGCCCAACAATTTATTAGTTGGGGGTGTCCTTTCTCACTTCATTCCTTACCTTATAGAGGGGTTTAGTTTGTACTCCATTCATTATATTCCCAATCACCTGCCCAGTAGAACCCCATCCAATTGGACGAAACTCAATATTCACCCAAGTAGGCTTAGGGTGGCTTTCAAAATAGATCGATTCACCACCCATAGAATTTCTAGGGACATTGCCCCAGAGATTAAGACTCAAATTCTAAACAACCTAGAACACCCCCCACCCCCACTATATGGGTAGAAGGTTGGTGGTCAGTCTGACCTCCCTCTCTGGGAATCTCTCTATATTCTATATGCCCTATATAAATAGAAGGGCAATAGTCTAGGGTGTTCATGTGGCCCCTAAACTAATCAACTATAGAGAGGGGTGCCAAGAGCGGGGGGGCTACAATTCTAAAGGGCTTGTTTCCTATAGTAGTTATAGTAGGGCACCAACAAGTCACCAATGACTAACGATGTAAATGATACACCAGTTGCTCACCAACTTCCATGTCATATTATGTTATGATACATCCAACCCTTACACCCCCTACTATTATAAGGGGCTATGGCCACCCACCCCTAGGTCTCTATCTGTTCAGTAATATGGACAAGGTAGATTGACAGAGGAAACTCTAATCGATTACCCCACCAACTACTAGCAGGCTTCTTAATTGAATGGGTGAGAGGAATGCCTTCCCCCCACCCAATATCCTATATATAGTAGGGGTATTAAGTTGAGTTACCCCTATAAAAAATGGCAATGAGGCCACACATCCTAGTTGTTCCTAGTTAGAGGGCTTTCTAGAACTAAACTATCCTACCATTCATCTCGAGGTGCATATCTCTCTGCACACACAATTCCCCTTCCCTTAGAATAGTAGGGGGTGTGCATGAAGGGGAACTATCCTCCACCATTACTAATCTTCTTTTCACTCTAATTATATTAGAAGGTTCACCCCCTTTCTATAACAATGCGGTATGAATAATGCCTTGCCATTAATAATAGGGGTAGGGGAAGCCCCATATAACTAAGGGAGGGTAGTATAAAGATACAATTAGATGTTGCACAAATAAGGGTGCTTCTCTAATCAAGGTGGCGAAAGTGCTAGCCTAGGGCTTGAACTAGAATTAGGGGTCAGCCATTAGAGTAGGGCCCTCAACCCCTCAACAACTTTTGGCATGAGAACAATAGTGGTAGGTTGTAGATCTAAGAGGAGCTCGATAAGGTTAAGGATCACCCACCCTACCTAATCCCCTCACTATACACTATCCTATCTAACTACCTTCCCCTTTATAATAGTAGGGCCTCCCAAGGTGAATAACAAATTTTGACCCTATAGAATTGTAGGGGCCTCATGAGATCATTGTTGACTTCCTTCAAAAAATTGGGTCATTGTACCCACCCATTGTCCTATGATAATATACCTCCCAAATAATCTAAAAAGGGCCCACCAATGATAATATACCTTCCAACCCTCCCACTAATATATTTTCTAGGGCCCTCCATAATATAAAATAGGGCTACCCATAGAATTTTAGGGTGAACAACAACCTTGCAGGTTTACCCTACAATTTTATGGGCTACCATAGAATTTATAGGGGCTGGGTAAGTTGGGTGGGATTATAACATATTCATATGAGTGAGCCTACTATAATTTAATTGTCTCATATTGTTGGGTTGTCCCTGTTGCCATTTTGTGCCTCCTGGAAAAAAATTCAAATTTGTATGCCCAGCCCATCCAACAGCTAGTTCCTAGAGTTAATATTATTTTTAATGCCAAGGAAATATCAAAGAATTTGAATGATGAAACCTTATGTTTTATTTTCATTAGCCTGCAACTTTTTGAGCCATTAGATCTTCCATGATCTATGCTTCCCCGCATTTTCCAAATGCACGACCCTTAAATAATGTGTGAAAACCATTTTGTGACGCATGGCAGGTGGGTCCGTGTTCCTCCTGTGGGCCATAGGTTGGACAAGGTGGTTGGCTGAGCTGGCAATTCTATTGGTGCCTGCTTCCTCACATTTTGAGCTTTGTTAGACCTTCTAAAAATGCAAAAAGGTGGGTTGTTGACATGCATCCAAGTGTTGTCACAGAGTGTAGTCATGCGGGTTCAAAGAGCACATGTTTCAAGCACCATCAAATCTTCACAGATTGAGGGCTGGCACTTTCCTGCATTATCAAGATGCGAGGAAATTTAAAAATGTAGGAAAGAGGGTGGAGGGTACGTGTCCCAAGTGATATCATTTGCCCACCCTCCTCATAGGAAGAAACTTGATAAGTCCTCACCATTTGATGTGATCTAATCCATGGTTGGCATTATGTCACTATGGAAAGTTGCACGTTGTTTTTCCATAGTGACATAACACTTTGTCACAACGTGTCTCTGTGGGACTAGTTTCTCTGTGGATCACTAGTTGGACACCATGTGTTGCCAAGTGTGTTACAGATTGCTGAGGTGGCGCCAAGTGCGATGCGTTCAGGGTAAGAACAAGCACAAATCTTCCAGAATCATTGATCTCATGGAGATCAATGGTGGGTGCTATCTCACTATGGCAAGCTGTGAGGATGATACCAGTTTGGGCCGAGTTAGATGCCAGGTGTGCTGAGGTGTTTTGGGCCCAGAGGTTTTAAGAAAAAAGTGCAGTGATACGGCAAGTCTTCATGATTGTCAAATCTAAGGAAATCGATGGTTGGTGCTATGTCGCCATGGAAAGTTTCTTAGAGGATACACGTAGCACCTAAGTGACACGTGTCCCAGTGGATCCAGTGAAGGCATTGACAGTTAGTAGCAGGCAGTTAATGTGACTGTTGCAGTCAGGGTTTGCAAGGATGGCGCAGTTAGTGAAGAAACATGGTCAACCGTGTGGACTCTGGTAGGTTGTAGAACGAAATAAATTGATTGGTCCACGTGACTTATTTTGCTTACAAGGTTCGGTTGACCTACTGATCATGCTGATTCATGAACCAGAATAGGGGAAGGCCAGGGTCTTTTGCAAATCTGATCTTATGATCAATTCCAACCACCCTATAGTAAATATGAAACAAAGAGGAACACTCCAACCCCCCTGATCCAATCCTTCTACTTGGTCAAAGCATAGTTATGGTGCCATTTCTGTCTTCTCAAGACATTATTTGATAGAGAGGGTCAGATATCATTGCATCTAGATTTGTACCTAGATCAGATTTCTCCATGATTATTCTCTACAGGACTTCAATGCAATGGTTGTAGAATAACTACAGTTAGAGGACATCTCAGTTATGCCTACACTATAAAGGAAAATTTTGTAGATTTTGTTCGGGTCGATCTTTCTCTATTTTCTCTATTACTGCTCTATAGATTCTCAGTGTAAATTCTCCTATGCCTCTAAACTACACAATTTTCTATCTTATCTCCTTCAGCCATTGGTATGAAAGTGCAAGAATTCTTTGCCTCTTACTAGTGTTTTGTAGAGATCTATAATCTACATGACTATATCTCCTTGGCCTATGAATGATAATATAAGTGAATCTCTCTTCCTTGTGTCATTCATCTTGGTTTTATGATCTGTATGTGATTATTTGATTAAAACAAGTATGAGTGTGCATATCCTTAGTTTCATTTTGGTTCAATAGTGTGTATATGGGCAGAGATTGGTCTGAACACTCTATTTCGATGCATCACCTCTTTAGATTAGATTAGGTAGATTTGCTTTCATGCTATCCTTCTCCCTTTTCCTCTCCAAGAGTAGTTAGGTGCATCCTGATAGTAAGAGGAAGATGGCCTTCTCTGGAGACTCAACCTCATAGTTCAAGTCCCATAGCTTGGAGGTTGATTCCATGTTTCACTAGGTTGTCCTCATGCATAGCCTTTGGACAAGGGTGCAAACCTAAGTGACAACATTTTTTGGCATGCCCGGTGGGATGCTAGTCAGAAGATTTAAAGTCCGCTAGTTAGCCAGTTGATTCTAATACACTAAGAATTTGGGTGTTATTCTTAGTGCCATTAGCCTTTGGAGGCATCCAATCAAACACCATGGCGACTCTAGTGCAAATCTACTGGTTTCAAGCAGAAATAGTGCTGGTATGTAAAGATCACCTTTGATCTTTTTGTGATTTTCAAATTTTCTATGAAATTGCAGCTTTTATGAAAACTTTGTTATGGATTAATTTCATAGAAATAGTCATTATTCCCCCCCATATCATGAAAATTTTATTCCTCAACCCTCATATTGCCAATTTCAATCTCCACCCCAAGTTGTTTATAGCCAAGCTACTCAAAACTTTGACCTTCCACCTACCTCTACTCCATTAGCCCCAACATCCTTAGTCAAAGAACTTAAAGATATATTGTTGGAATTTCAAAGAAGGATGGATTCACGGGATAGGAAGATAGACGAACAAGATGAGTAGTTATTGGTCTGGGATAGACAAATTCAGCAAGGTGAGCTATTGCTAGACCTTGATAGGTGGCTTGATGAGGTTGTAAGGCAACAAGAGCTTGATAGACAATAGGAGGAGATGGCCTATCTCCAACAAGAAGAAGAAGAGAGGGAGAAATAGAGACATTTTGAGGGGAACCTTGCAAGGCAAGTTGTTGTAGCAAGAGGGCAGGAGACGAGGCTACAATCAGCTCATTTTCAAGCCAAGGAGGTAGATACACCCCCCCCCCCCCCCTCCAAAATATGTCATCCCAAGCTTTAGGAAGCCTCCTCCCTTGCAAGATCCTAATATTGTAGCCCCTCCATCCCCTATAAGAGAGAATTGGACTAGTCATGAACCCCTCGAGCCTATTACTATTAGATTATTTCTAGGTGGGCCGGTTGTATGGACTTCTAATGGTTCAAATATAGAGTTTTGGGAGAGTGAATCCAAACCCACAAGGATTTCATGTAAGGAGGTCCAGTCTACTGAAGAGAAAAAAGAGGAGGCTACTGAGCCAAAGGAAGAGGACCCAACCCTCTTATCTAAAGAGCTTCCCTCTTTTGTTGAGGAAGAAGAAGAAGACAATAAGTTTGTTCCTCTTCTTAAGGAGCAAGTCATGGTTTTGAGCCCTTGCTAGTGAATGAGGATCTGTTGCTAGGGAAGGAAGAGGATCATTTGCTATAGCAAATAGCCTTCTATGATGTGGAGGATGGATGAGAAGGCCTGAAGGATAGCTTTTTCCTTGAGGAGGAATATGTTAACCTGCATGAGGTTTTTCCCCAACCTATGCATATCTTTGAAACTACAATGGAGGAGATCAATGATGAGGATGATCTTTTGGATGAGTTGGATGCTCTCTGCTCTTTCATGGATATCAAATTAGTATCTCCTATATATGAGGAGCATGTTCCACAACAGCAACAAGTGGAAGATCACACCATACCAATAGATCCAAAGGAAGTGGTTCATGGGCAGCATGAACAAGATGTGGAAAAAAATCAAAAGGTGGAGCCACTTCCAAACTGATTAAAGACTATCATTGCTAAGCATAGTCAAGTGGTCAAGGATGATTCCTTTGGCCCTACACCATCAAGAGGATGCTCTATAAGGTATCTAGCTCTGTAATAAATTAGCAAGTTGCCCCCAATCATGTTCACTCCAGACCATGAGGAAGATTATCACAAGGAGGAGCAGGTATTTTTTGCTCCACAAGGTAACAACCTAGTGCTAGAAAGCTTCATTGTTTTTAGCATTGGGAAAGATATATTTCATGCAGCAGTGTGCTTGTCATACCTACTGATCCATTTGGCTATCCTTTTGTATGGAACAAGAAACCAATTGATAAGGAAGGGTAGCTATTTCAGCAAACCAGTCAATGGGTTTGTTTGACCCCTCTCTTTGTAAATATTTGTACATATTAGATTAGTTTTTCTTTTTGTTGGTTTCTCATTTTCCAAGAAGTGCATGAGCACAGGGTTGCCTCTCTATGAGATAGAAAGTCTTGAAATTTTTTGAAGGTTACAGATATGTTTGATTTCTAGTTCTAGTTGCAAAAATAGAGTTTCTTTAGTATTTTGCTATTTTTGTAGAGGTAGGGTTAGAGTCTCATAGTATACATAAGATCCACATCTTTTTGACTTTGTAGCCCAATGGATGCTTTAGGCCACTAGTCTTATGCATAGCAGGCTAGCATCCCCTGTGAGTCACCAAAAGTGTTGCCATTTTTTACCTCTTGCCAAAAATTCAAATTTGTATGCCTAGCCTGTCCAACGGCTAGTTCCCAAAGTTAATATTATTTTTAATGCCCAGGAAATATCAAACAATTTGAATGATGAAACCTTATATTTTATTTTCATCAGCCTGCAACTTTCTACGCCATTATATCTTCCATGATCTACGGTTCCCCACTTCCTCACATTTTCTAAATGCATGACCCTTAAATAATGTGGGAAAGCCTTTTTGCGATGTGTGGCAGGTGGGTTCATGTTCCTTCTATGGGCCACAAGTTGGATAGGGTGGCTAGCTGACTGGCAATTCTATTGGTGCCCGCTTCCCTAGATTTTGAGCTTTTTTAGACCTTCTGACAATGTGGGAAAGTGGATTGTTGACACACGTCTAGGTGGTGTCATGGAGTGTATTCATGCAATTTCAAAGAGCGCATGTTTCAAGCACCGTTGGATCTTCACAGATCGAGGGCTGGCACTTTCTCACATTATCAAGATGTGAGGAAATTGAAAAATGCGAGAAAGCAAGTGGAGGGCACGTGTCCTAGGTGATGTCATTTGCCCACCCCCCTCGTAGGAAGAAACTTGATGAGCCCTCACCATCTAATGTGATCTGATCCATGGTTGGCATTATGTCACTATGGAAAGTTGTACATTTTTTTTCCATAGCGACATAATGCTTTGTCACCATGTGTCTCTGCGAGACCAATTTCTCTATGGATCACCAGTTGCATGCCATGTGTTGCCAAGTGTGTTACAGATTTCTAATTTGGCGCTAGGTGTGATGGGCTCAAGGCAAGAACAAGCGCAAATCTTCCATGATTGTTGGTCTCGTGGAGATCAACGGTGGGTGCTATCTCGCTATGGGAAGCTGCAGGGATGGTACCAGTTCAGGTCGAATCAGATGTCAAGTGTAATGAGGTGTTTCGTGGGCTTAGAGGTTTTAAGGACAAAGTGCAGTGATACAGCGAGTCTTCATGATCGTCAGATCTAAGGAAATCGATGGTTGGTGCTATGTCGCCATGGAAAGCTACTTAGAGGATACGCATAGCGACATAATGTCTAAGTGACACATGTCCTAGTGGGTCCGGTGAAGGCATTGACAGTTAGCGGCTGGCGGTTAATGTGACTATCATGGTCAAGGTTTGCAAGGATGGCGCGATTAGTGAAGAAACATGATCAACCACATGGACTCTGCTAGGTGGTAGAATGAAATAAACTAATTGGTCCACATGACCTATTTTGTTTACAGGGTTTGGTTGACCTACTAATCATGTTGATTCACAAACTAGAACAGGGGAAGGCCAAGGTTTTTTGCAAATTCGATCTTATGATCGATTCCAAACACTCTATAGTGAATACGAAACAAAGAGGAACACTCCACCCCCCTTGATCCAATCCATCTACTTGGTTAGAGCATAGTTATGGCATCATTTCTATCTTCTCAAGACATTATTTGACATAGAGGGTCAGATATCATTGCATCTAGATCTGTACCCAAATTAGATTTTCTCCATCATTGTTCTCTAGAGGACTTCAATGTAGTGGTTGTAGAATAACTACAGTTAGAGGAC
Source organism: Cupressus sempervirens (assembly GCA_028749045.1). NCBI lineage: Eukaryota > Viridiplantae > Streptophyta > Pinopsida > Cupressales > Cupressaceae > Cupressus > Cupressus sempervirens. The sequence continues at coordinate 489,010,875 of CM053787.1, forward strand.
ATCTCAATTATGCCTGCACTATAAAGGCAAATTTTATAGATTTTGTTCGAGTCAATCTTTCTCTGTTTTCTCTATTACTACTCTGCAGATTCTCAGTGTAAATTCCCATGTGCCTCTGAACTACATGATTTTCTATCTTATCTCCGTCAGCCATTGGTATGAAAGTGCAAGAATTATTTGCCTCGTATTGGTGTTTTATAGTGATCTATAATCTACATGACTATATCTCCTTGGCCTATGAATGATAATATAAGTGAATCTCTCTTCCTTATGTCATTCATCTTGGTTTTCTGATCTATATGTGATTATTTGATTAAAACAAGTCTGAGTGTGTATATCCTTAGTTTCATTCTAGTTCAATAGTGCATATATGGGTAGAGATTGGTCTAAACACTCTATTTTGGTACATCACCTCTTTAGATTAGATTAGGTAGATTTTATTTCATGCTCTCCTTCTCCCTTTTCCTCTCCAAGAGTAGTTAGGTGCATCCTGATAGTAAGAGGAAGCCGGCCTTCTCCAGAGACTCAACCTCATAGTTCAAGTCCCACAGATTGGAGGTTATTTCCATGTTTCACTAGGTTGTCCTCATGCATAGGCTTTGGACAAGGGTGCAAACCTAAGTGACAATAGTCTCCAAGGGAAATCATGTTGGGTAAGCCAAAGAAACTATAGGGTAGTGATGTCCACAAGAATTTGAGGGAGGCTATCTCATGTCCCAAAGGGGGAAATGAATGGGTAGGCCAAAGGAACTATAGGGCAATCATGTCCATAAGAAAACTATGGCCTAGACCTCCCAGCCCAAAGTGTGGAGACCTATGAGTCAATTTTCTAGTTTAGGTGTTCATGAGGATGATAATTCCTGACTAGGTGGTGAGAGTGGGGCTATCAGGAGTGTGGAAGGACACTCACCTGAGATTAGGTACTTCCTCTAGTCCCATTTGAGAGTAGGTAGTTCCTATAGTTGGGAATATATCATTTCTAATGGAGGGTAGGGAACTATAGCATATTATGCCACCATGACCCCTATCTATTTTTTGGGTAGGGCTTGTAACCTTTTCCACATCACAACCATTCAAGTGAGGCCCTACGATTCTATGGGCCTCCCACAACCACCTACTATTTTTAGTAAGGACTCCTTGCATCTGCATGCACCACTACACTGAGCCATGCAGGGCCCTACTATTCTAAACGGGCCAATTTAGTTGTTGACTTTATTGTCCTACACCCCCTAACTAGAAGTGTGCATGGGAATGTATGATGCCTCAGATGGACCATAACTAACCTACATAGTCATCTTGTCCTCCCATCCTACTAGGGGTGGGGGATGAAGTTGAGGTGGGAGATAGGTAAGGCCCTTGGTTTTGCTACCAGATAGCCTTGCCTTAGGTGGGTGGTCAGAGCCCTATTCATCAATGGGGTCTTGCCCAATTATCATCACTGGTACAACTATAGTTAGTTGCATGCTCGAAGAACATGGGGGATTCTGGCTGTCAACTCATTAGGCCATCCATTTAGAATTCAACTTTCAACTATAACTATAATTATAATTAGAAGGGGAAGGAGAAGGGGCACATTTGTTTAGTTTTTGGATGGCCCCTCCCCTTTTTGTACAGCCCCATTGAGATTAACAATTATTCAATTGTGGATGTAGACTCTTGAGAGCCCTATACTATATTGGGAAATGGGGCACCCTACAATTCTCATGGGTGGAGCATGCTTTCTAGAATCTAGTCTCTAAATCCCCTTAGAATAGTGGGCCTAGTGATGTTATTCTCCCCTACTTTCATCTGCATTAGTAGTGAGATTGTTCTCGGCTAGTTAGATTATTCTTGGCTACCAACTTTATCTCCCTCAGTCTAGCTAAAGAGAACTGGGGGTGAAGGCCCACCATAGAATTGTAGGACAGGATGGTCTAGTTTCCCTTTACTTTATAGTTTCTAGATATGCATGAAAAGGGCCTTATTGTAGTTACTAAAGATTATACCCCATAAAATTATAGGGCATTTCTATTAGGAAAAACTAAAAATTCTATGTGCATCTGGAGGTGTAGGATGGAGTGATGGTGGATTTAATCTAAGCATAAATTGTCAAGGTAAAAGCATCAATCGACAAGGTGTAGGGCCACCCATAAATTTTAGGGCCGCATGCTCAAGCTATCCTAGATAACAACCAATGAATTAGAAGTATGCTTGAACTAGACTCCTCTACATTGTTATCCTAACCCCCATATAGTTACACCCCTATAATATGGAGTGGAAGAATCACCCTAGTATTATATGGGGTTGTTTCCCTACTATTCTATTCTAAGGGTCTATAGAACTATAGGGTCAACTAGTGAGATGGGATGAGTGAAAGTGGCACATTGAACCCCTCCCTTAGATTAGTTGTTGTATACTCCCTTAGTCTAGTAATGCCTACAATATGAGGGCATTAACCTACTAGAGTAGAGGGCTACTATGCTAAAGATTTTTTTCTAGAATCGAGCACCTCCTACATTGGTATTATAGTTCCTAGAATAACATTAATCAGTGCCCTAAAATTCTATGGATATGTTCACCTATGGAGTCCCACCCACCCTAATACCTAGATAATGGATAGGGGCTCTAGCATCTACTATACCATATTGGTGATGTTACAATGATGGTGATGCCATACCATATTCTATATATCACATTGTGCATGATGGTGGTGTAATCATGAGTGCATGACCTCTTCACACTAACCCATTGGAGATCAATTAGTTGTTTCTAGCTTGCAATGAAGCTAGGCTGAGCATCCAACTATCCTCTACCTATCTATCTACCTCTCCAAACACATTATCTTGAGTATTGATGATGGTGACCACATTTATTGGCATATGATGTTTGGACATAGAATTAGGTCCTTGTGAATGAGAAAAACTAGGTGCTCTTATTCTACGATGATAGAAATAATTTCTCCCATTATTGATCAAAAACACACCAAATTCTCCTTTAGGGGCTTCAACCATGGTATAGGTAGAAGAAGTTGGTATGGAACAACCCTTTGTATAGAGTTCAAAATGGTAGATTGAGGATTCCATGGAGAGTTTCATTTGGCATCATGATGAGGGACATAGCTTACAATCATTGGCTTTCATCGTGTCATCAGGCATTTTATCAAGACATTACATAATGATTCTTAGACTTTGTCATATCTCTTTGATTCGGATACAATAGCGATCATAGCAATATCTAGTGGCACCTATGGGTACATCAAAATTTGATTGGTCATGGGCATCATAAGGTGTTGCTTTTCTCAAATCCAAGCATACTGTCAAACCTCTTAGCATTACACCACTAAATCCCCAATCCTTGGCCTATTGTGTAGTGATAGTACCAATATCCACTAATGATTGTTTTTGGATTGTTGGTTAACATCTCTTCTAATTTGTCAATATGAGAAGTGAATTTTTGTGTAAAGTCTAAATATCTTTGCATAAGCCAAGAGGTAGATCTTGTGCCACTCCACCTAGTTTTATGTAATTGGCATGCATCCTAGCTCACAAGACTCTCTCATAGATTTCCAACAATTTCTCTCACTCCTCAAAAATTTGCAAGAACTGGGTTAATGCTCCCACATCCATAGCATGAGTGGTTTGAGAAAGTAAATGATTCAAAATTTGAGTGATCTCATGAAATGACACTTGTATATATTGAGCCCATAATGGTACCTCACAATTCAAAAGTTTATCTACATGAAGAAAAAGTGTGTTCCTGGGCCATCATAGGAATGTGAATAGGGTTGACGATAGAATTGTTAGTTCTAAAGGTCATTTAGGTTTTAGGTTGATCAAGAGATAGTATTCATGTGCCAAAAGATAACAAGTCTCTAGTCAACTATCCATTCTTCTTGTATCCCCCTCCTCTCCCTCCTTCTAAGGGAGAGTACCATTAGGTACTTTCCAAATCAAAAATCAAGCCTCATCCTAAATGCATGCCTATCGAAATGATCCTAATCCTGACCCTTCAAAATAGTGATGGGTGGGGTTGTTCCTATAAACCCCCATCTAGTTGGTACCCATGTGACAGCTCCATATCTTCTGGTCGATATTGGGTGTTGGGATGGGGTGTTGGTAGGATCGGTTGGTGGTTTGGGTAGGGATTAAGTTGGCTATATTGGATTTTTGATAGGTTTAGTTATAGGTTTCTCAAAAAATTCTATCGTCAACCCTAAAATTATAGGGGCCTATTATTCTATTATTTCCACCCACAAAAACTATTCAAATCCTCCTAGGCACCCTAGTTGTTCCCCCCACAACATGGCATTAACTTGCTAGCCCTCACCTTTCAAACAATAGGGGGCAGGGGGCATTGTAATAGATAGAAAGATAGTTTTTAGTTCTGTAGATGGAAATTCCCCCACAATTTTATAGGGCCAAAAATTTTAGGGGGTAGGGGTCTTATAAAATTTTAGGGGTCAATTATTGATAGTTCCTAGAATCCTTCATTTCAGATTACAGGAGAACATTAGAATAGTAGGCCCCCCACCCCCTCCCCCACCCTGTTGTAGCCCTTTCTCCTTTACCTTTCCCTTCAAATGATAGAATAATAGGCAATAATATGTTTTGGGGCCCTTACCCTTATAATAGTAGGTGGTAGGGTGCTAGATGAAAATCCCCTAGGGGCTAGGGCCCCTACTATTATAGGGCAAGGTAAGGGAAGGGAAGGTAAGGGCATCTACATGTACCAACCCATAAAATTGTAGGGGCACCACCCCACCAACTATATCCATGCTATTATTATTGATTGCACATCCAATCTAGATCATGAACTCAATCCTATATCCAAGAAGGCCCTATGGGCTCAAGGTTGGACTCACTAGAGAAATGATCCCTTTCTTAGTAGTTTTCATCTACACATAAAATATTTCTCACTATCCCTTTTTCTATAGAATAGTAGGGGCCACCCTGCATGTAGGGAACCCTACGATTTTGCATGCACCACCTGGCCTACGAGGGTTAGGCCCAATTTTGGATATTTGTTAGTGGTAGTTTGCATGCAAACCAACCCCATTAGTATGCATGGGGCAAGTGTCATGAACCAAGGATATTGTAAGTAGTACAACTATATCCTCCTCACCCTGGGCTATAATTTTGAAGGGGCTTAGTGCATGTAGACCAGATATTAAGTAGTTAGTGGCATGCCTTGATATCACATAGAATGAGAAAGCATGAATCCAAACTAGGGAGACTTGGGGTGGGTGGAAGATAGGGGCATAGTATGTTTCCCTTCTAAACCACTTGATCATAGCTCATTCCCTCATATGCGTCACCAATGCATCTATGTCATGTGGCTCTTCTAGATCAAAACTATTAATTAGGTGCATAGGTCTCATATCCCAAGGCATCTAGATTAGAGGTATCTATCTATAATTCCTGATCTAGATTATATTTTATAGCTATTATGTGGTAGGTCCATCCCTATTCTTAGGGCATGAACTTCAAATGGACCCTGTCTGATATAAGGGTTAGGAGATCCTAGGTGGTTTCTCCATATCTTGTTAAGGATGGGAGAGAGTAGAATAGAAGTGGACCAGTTCACCTCCTAGAAGACCTCCCCTCTACTACCCTTCATTGGTTGTTTGTCTAATTTCTTCAGTCCTTTTGCCTACCCTACCCCTACCCCTCCTATTATAAGGTCAGGAAAGGTAAGGTAAGGAATAGTTGAAATGTACATTAGAGAGTGAGAGATTTTTTTCTCCTAATGGTTGGCCCCTTCTTTTTAGCTCTTCCCACCCCCCTTTACCCCCTGACCAATATGCCCTATATTAAAAAGGGAGGGTCTACATGTAGAATCATTACTTGGAGCTCTACTCTATAATAGTAGGTTAGAAAACAATGAGTTTGCATAGAAGGGTTTCAATAGTTTGGATTATCTACCATTATATGAGTAGGGGTAGGATTGGTTCAAAGCAAAACTCAAGAATCAATTATGAATGAAAATTCAAGACCCTAGTTTCCAAGGTTGGGGGTGAGCCTATTACATATACAATCTAGTCGATCTATCTATGTAGTAATGTAGGGCAGCAAGGTGTCTGTTCATGCCCCTACTATTATATTTTAAGGGCCCTACTATTCTAATGGGAACATACCTATATATAGTAGGAGAGGAGTAAAATAGTGGATCAACTAGGCAATATAACCCCCTTGGGGACCTAATTGTTAGTATAGTTTGGCATCTACAATATTGAAGGGGGTGTAGTGTGGGGGCTGGATGGGGGGGAGACTAGATTATGGCTATAGATGGAGGGACTCTACTATTGTATGGTGGCCCAGGGTATCGTTCCTACCTGTATACCTATCAAACAAGAAATATTGCTTTCGGGGAGGTTGACTCCTTGCCCAACACCCCTAGTGCTAGATGCAGAAGCTATAGCCCCAATAAATAGGAAGGTCACAGTAGCTTCCTACACTAGGGGACCTATAGGTGGGTAAGATGGGAGGATTAGGAGGGAAAGGCTTAACACACTCCCTGTTAAACTAAAGGAGGTTGATCGTACACCAGTGTTACTAACAATTCTATCCTACCTCTGCATGCACCACCCCCCTACCATGGCAATATGATGTAGAGAATATGGTGTAATTATATACATAACATGTGAGACAATTAGACCCTCCTTATTAGAAACTATAGAGTAAAGGTAAATCATGCATCTACATCAGCAAAACTCCCCTCCACCATCTATAGGGAAACATTTCCCAACTCTTCTATAAGCATCAAACTCCCTCCCTCTACTGATTGACGCTCCTACCTCCCATCCTATCTAGAGTTGCATGCTCTTCATCTTCTGACCTACTTTTCCATGAACACTTCCACCCTACAATTCTATGGGATGTCCCCCTACTAGTTACTCCCACCCAGTTGACTAACTTACTCAACCATTGGTAACTCAGCATTGACTTCTCTTAACTAGACTCAATTATAATATTGTTTCACGAAAAAGATTATTTGGGACTTATCATCTATAAATGATTGGCATGAAATGGAGCCTTTCCCACCAACTATTTTGGTAGGTAGGGGCACCCCTTTAGAATATTAGGGATCACATCAATAATCTATTATAAGGACCCAACCCCTATTAGATTATTCTTGCATCTCTTTGTGGAATGGAACTTTGCATGCACCACCCTACCTGCCAATATCTATCTAGAGGGCCCTTACTATTTTATGCACCTATAGGGCTGAGCTAATCACCTAACTTTAGCTAACTATGTTAGCCCATAGGAGAAGGTTGTTCCATCTAATTAGTCTACAAGACTCATTCCTCCTATTATCAAACTAGTAAGCAGGGAAAGAGACTTGTTTTTCCTAGAAACAATAGTTGGCTACTAGGCCAATACTCCTACCTAACTCTAAGACAGGTCTACTAGATGATAAGGTGATTATGTTGGAAGCCTTAGTAGTAGCTATTGACTCAAACCCATAAGCATGAGCCCTACTATTCTCCCTAAATAGATCCTTTAGAATAGTAGGGCCTACTATTCTAATGGAAAAGTGGTTCCAATGGTTGACTCTACATGATGAATAGATGTAGCACCTGCCCTACTATTCTAAGGAACCTCACTTGGTTGAGTCATTAATAGCCTATAGATAGTAAGGGAATTTGTTAATGTGAAAAGAGAAGTTTCAAAGTCCATTGATCCATCCCTTTGGCACTAATATTGGCTGAGTCCTAGGTTCTTTGAATTGAGTGGACATAGTCAACATTGTTGATTGACCTTGATATCCATAAGCAGCATCTCATATTCTATAGAAAGCATATGATGCATGCACCTAGTTTGGCTTCTATCCCTACTTAATCCTACCCCTACAAGAACTACATGATCAACTAGTTTAGTTTAGGGTAAGATCCTCTATTAGTGCCTTTGCTCCTATCTCTAAAGGATCCATCCGATAGTAGGAAAGAAATAACAATTAGGGGTTGGGGTCAAAAACACAATACACCTTATAAAGGATGGTCATTTTATGTACATAGCCTTCCTTTGGTGTTAATGCACTCTACCTGTATAGGATTGAAATATTAACCATATTATATCAGGTGGGGGGTTCTATTTCCTATCTAATCCTAACCTAGGATGTTTCAATAATATAAAGAAGGGGCGGGTAGTCTAGTCCTTCATTCACTCTTACCTTCTGACACTCAACTTTTGGATTATAGCCCCAAGGCCCTACAATAATATGATAATAAGGGCTACATGGTTTAGTTGAGGTCACCTTCCTCCTATATATAAAAAGGCTTGTTGGATAGAATAGTGCTCCTCCTACTCTTGTTAGACAAAGTCTCAACAGAATTTGCAATTAGGAAGGTTGAGCTTTCTAACCTCGTAACTAGTTTAGAATAGATTTTGACAATTATTCACTTATTGTATATAAAACTTTATGATTTTGATTTCTTCACTATGGAGAATAAACACTCCATTGATCAACTACAAGAAGATTTGAAGGCTTTTACTAATTCATTGAGAAAGAATGCATGTCCAAGCTCTCATTCATACAATAAATTGGCATTTGGTCAAGGAGATTAGCCAAGCTAATGGCTAAAGATAAATACATTAGATATAAACTTATTTCAATACAAACCATGTTGCTACCTCATCTGGAGGTAGTATAGAAGGAACTATCTATTACACAATATTTGGTCAAGAGAGATATGTTAGAAAGTAAATTCCACCAATATAATTAAGAGGGGGTGGGGCAGTGACTCAGTTATATAACTATTGTAAAAATTATCAACCTTATTAATCCTTAAGCATGTGAATAATCTAATCAACAACCATAACAAGATACTCATACACAATAACACTAGATATGTTAACTAGGGAAACCCTTGATCAGATGGAAAACCCTGGTTGGGATGGTACTCACAAAATGATGTATTAATATAAATGTTCCTAGTTAGAAGATGGACCATGTTAGGAGTCAAAGGGATAAATTCAGTAAATATCAGTCCCTATTAGAAGAGTTTGAATCCCTATTAGGAGTTGTACCAACCATGTTAGGAGTTGCAGAAGGTAGATAGACCCACTGTCCAAACAACTTTAAAGGCAAGACCACTAAACTCACAATCCAACTGATCTCTATATTATTCCTTGCAGAATTTAAAAATAATAATTGTACTTAGACTTCCTCTTCATTTTTCTTATCAACTAAACTTCTCTTCTTTTGATCTCGATACCAGATCACCAACTTTGCATCCAATAATCCCTTCGATCACTTACTCATATTTACCAGATACTCTTATGTTTTGCACACTTTGCACTTCATCAACATGTGATTCATAGTTTACCAAAAAATTTACCTTTCTTTATATGATGTCCTCAAAAAAATTCCTTGAGTCAGCTTTGATGCTTTCCCAATTAATTATAATAGGACCTCATTAAGATAATTAATTATTTCATAATTACACAACACTGTTGGTTCATAGTCTTTCCAACTTCTCACATGTGTGACCTCAGACTTTCTATACTCACTAAAATAATCATCAAAGTGTCTTATATTACTATCTAACCTCACATATCATAATTCTATCTCAGAAAGAGATACAAATCAATCATCAAAAACTTTTTTTCAGATACTTTTTTTGTATATTACTCTCTACAAATCAAGCATATCTTCAGCATGTCTTGTTAGATTGTGGTGACTAATCAAGGAAGTACTATACATATTTCATAATTCCTTGGTGAGATTTAGGGCCAGGTCAGGCCCCGAGCGAGGCTCTAGGGGAGGAGCCCTCGAGAAAAAAAAAATTGGGGCTATTTTATCGACATTTTATGGCTGACATGTTGTAACTAATTTTAACCCTAAAACAGAAAAAATATTTGTATAAAAGGGCTTAGGGTTAGGGATTGTTTTATTACGGGTGATGTGAAAAATGCTTCTTGTGGCAGTATTGAGCTATAAGGGATTACAGATTGTAATCAGGTTATAATCATTGGATCGTAATAATATTGGACTTGTTGTTTGGTGGATGTAGCCAAGGGATTGGGGCTATTTTATCGACATTTTATGGCCGACATGTTGTAACTAATTTTAACCCTAAAGCAGAAAAAATATTTGTATAAAAGGGCTTAGGGTTAGGGATTTTTTTATTATGGGTGATGTGAAAAATGCTTCTTGTGGTAGTATTGAGCTATTAGAGATTACAGATTGTAATCAGGTTATAATCATTGGATCGTAATAATATTGGACTTGTTGTTTGGTGGATGTAGCCTAGGGATTGGGTGAACTATATTAAATGTTGCTACCTTGTGTTCTTTTCTATGTGATCTATTATTTTTTGATATTGTTTATATTTGCATGTAATTTTTATTTTTGTCTAAGGTTTAATCCTAACAAGTGGTATTAGAGCTCATGCATAAACCTGTCAAATTTTAGATACCATTGCTAAGGTGCTTGTTTCAAGCCATATAAACTTTTCTTCAATCTACACACTAAGTTCTCTTTACCGTTGACCTCAAAGCCCTATGGTTGTGCCATATATATCTCTTCATGCAAATCACCATGAAGGAAGGATATTTTAACATCAATTTGGTCCAAATGCAAATCTTTAGTAACCACAATACTTAAAATAGAACAAATAGAAATCATTATAAGAACAAGAGAGAATATCTCATCAAAATCAATGCCTTTTTTCTGTGAAAATCCTTTTACAACTAACTTGGCTTTAAATCTTTTCTTACCTCCATCCTCTTCTTTCAACCTATAAACCCATTTATACTATAAAGCCCTTTTACCTGCAGGCAACTTCCATAAATCCCATGTCTTATTTTTTAGAAAAGAGTCAATTTCTTCTTTCATTGCAAACTCCCACTAAGTCTTAGTATCTACCTGCATAGCTTCATCATAACATTCAGGTTCACCAGCATCAGTTAGTAAAATAAAATACAAAGAGGGAGAAAATCTTTTAGGAGGTCTAATTAGCCTTGTTGATCATCTAAGATTCATTGGTGTGTGTGGTACTTATTTTTGTAGTTGTTGTACATCATGAGGAATGGCTAGAACATCACATTTAGAGTATCATCTAGCACTATATAATCATCTTCTTTCTTCTCATGTTTCTACAACAGATCTTTGTACAACACTTTCTCATTGAATATGACATTCCTACTTCTTACATTTTTATGATTTTAAAAATTCTAAAGCCTATAAAAAAATTCATTAATGCCATATCCAAAAAATACACATTTCTTTAACTTACTTCATGTGCACTTAACCACATCATCATGACAAAAAATTAAACATGTCCTTAACTGCACTTGATCTGATCATCAATTCTCTATCTATATGACCTCAATCTCTATCTACTACTCTACCAATCTTCACAAATATAGTTCTATGTTGACATCAATGACAAATATAGTCATGAATACAACATATCAATCATGCTAACAATCTCCCACATGCTCTGGCAATGCTTAGGAAATTTCTCCAAAGGAATACCATCAATATTTCTGCTAACAATCTTTCCCTTTAGCATTGATGGAAACATGGATGAAAAACATCTAAGTTCTAAGAATACCAAAAAAATACTCTATTGTTGTTGTTTTTGTTGTTCTTCTCTTCTTTTCAAATCCTCTTCATCAATCAAATTCAAACCTCACTAGAACACTTCTATGTCTACATCTCTTTCTTTAGGATGGACATCAATCATTCACACTCTAATTCTTAGAAACAACACTCAACTTCTCCCCCACTAATTGTATCTCCCCATTGACATCACTAATACTTTCTCCCTTATTATTCTTAGAGTATATTATCCCCCATTCATGATACTTCTCTATGCAATCTCTTCCCCATAGTACTAAGGAGATTTTTTCATGCATTCTCTCCCCTCTTTATATCAATGAAAAAGGCTTAACTATATCAATCATCTACTCCAAGTCTTCAATCAACTTGAGTGTCCAAAGACATCAAGAGTTCTAGATGACTCTTCTCATCTTAGATACACCCCCATATAGGAAGCATCAACATTTAGTCCAGTCAAACAATAGTGCTATGTACCATTAGATTGATTCAATCTTTGCATCATCTACTCAAAAGTACTCAAATGTATCTTTAGGAAAAGGCTTCATAAAGATATTTTCAATCTGAAATTTTGTACTTACATACTCTAATTTGATTTCTTTCTTTGTCACTTTTTCTCTCAAAACATCATACTTAATTGATATATTCTTAGTCTTAGAATACAAAACATGATTCTTAGACATACTCAATGTACTTGTGTTATCATAATGTATGACAAAAGGATCTGAAACTTCTATCCTAATATATTTTAACATCTACTTCATCCACATGATCTGATTACAATTTTTTATTGTTGCTACATACTCTACTTAAGCTGCACTCTATGAAATATAATCCTATTTTTTTCTTAGCCAAGAAACCAATCTTCCTCCAAGGACAAATGCTCCACTGCCAATCTGCATCAGTATAAGCACACAAAGTGAAATCACTTGATTTATCATACCATAATCCATAATCAGGTGTACCCTTCAAATATATGAATATCCTCTTTATTTCTACATAATGAGATTTCTTAGGAGCTTCCTGAAATCTTTTGACTATCCCAACTGCATTTTCTATATCTAGCCTGGTGTGAGTCAAATATTGCAAACCTTTGATCATAGATCTATACTTCTTCTACATAATAGTAGGTGTCTCATCTTTGCCAGATAACTTGTGACTAGCTACCATTGGTGTACCAAATTGCTTACAAAAAGTCTTTCAAATACTTAGCTTGTAATATGAAAATACCATCTATGTTTTGCACAGTTTGTAAACCCATGAAAAACTTCATCTCAAACCCATTCTTCATCTCTTTAGAAAACTTATCACTTGCTTCATCATTACCTACAAATATTATCTCATCAACAAATATCACAATGATCAAAATACCATTTTCAATTTCTTTTAGATATAGATTACTATTTGTTGTATCTTTAGAAAATCCATTTTTTGCCAAATTCTTATCCAAACTTGCATACTAAGTTCTAGGTGCTTGCTTTAGACCATACATTTCTTTCTTTAATCTGCATAGCATATCTTTTTCTTTTGTCAAAGGAAATCCTCTAGGCTACTCAATGTAAGCCTCTTCTTCAAGTTCTCAATTCACAAAGGCTAACTTGACATCCATTTGATACACTTTAAACCTTTTATTTTCTACATAAGCTAAGAACATTCTTACTTCTTCCATTTTGGCTATAGGGGAATAAGTTTCTTCATAATCTATGTCTTCTTGTTGTGAATATCCTTTCCATACTAATCTAGCTTCGTTCTTTACAACTTCACATTGTTCATTCATCTTATTTCTGAATACCCATTTAGTTCCCATAACATTTGTCTCTATAGGCCTAGGAACCAATTCCCATGTTTTATGCTTCACAATCTGATCTAGTTATTTCTTCATTTATTAAATCCAATGATCATCCTTCTATGCCTTATCTATGCTTTTAGGTTCAACTTGAGGAATCAGACATAATTCCTCATGTACTCTATTTATTGTCATCACTCTTTTATGTTTACTTCCAATAATCTTCTTTATAGGGTAATTCTTTTCCAATTTCCTATTTGGTGTATGAGTTGTTATCTCAATTCTTATTTCTTCTCTTGGTCTAATTCTCTAGTCTCTTTGCTCAACAATTTGTACATCATTTTGCAAGTCATTGTTAGTCTCAAAGAAAACTCTCACATTCTCTTTAACATATCTAGAATTGTCTTCTTCCTCATCAGAATTATAATCGATCATTATTTCTTTAACTCCAAACTTTTCATCCACTTTCACATTTTCACACTCAACAATTGTCTTAGTTCTATGATTAAAATATCTATAATCTTTACGTTTCAATGAATAACCAAGGAACATATCTTCATTTCTTCTTGGGTCAAACTTACCAAGATAATCATCTCTCTTTATGTAACACTTCAAAAAAAAATTGAAATACTTCATAGAGGGTGTATGACCAAACCATAATTCATAAGGAGTCTTGTTTGTACCTTTTCTAATATGCACTATGTTCATGGTGTATATTGTTTGTATCATCTTAAAATGGAAGCACTTCCATGTTAATAGGGTTTAGCCCTCCAAGTAAGTGGTTTGCAGTCATGTCAAGCACCTTAAATGGGTTTTTCCATAGATATGGTAGTTTTCCCCTTGTTCTACTTCTCTCTCTCAATTTCTAGTCTATTTCTAACAACTTTCTCTCTGAAACTAAGGACTTTGAATTTCTAGGTCAAGGACAACCTTGACCCTAGCCCCTCATTCAAACAACAAAACCATTTTTCTTGCAGATACAGGTGTGGAATAGTGAATTGAAGAGCAGATTTAGATACCATTTTCATCAAACTTATGGGATCCACGAACAAATTTTTTGTCAAAGTAGTGCAAGTTAAGGTCAACTTTTTAGGGTACAATTGTACCCCGGGGTAAGATTGTGCCCCGCTATCATGGTCAAGGTTGACCTCCCTTCAAAAGGACAAAAGTTTTCTCGATTTTCTCTATCTCAACATTTCTAATTTGGAACAAGTTTCAAAAATCCCTGAAACTATACACAAACACCAAAAATCAGCATTTTCTAGATTATTCTACTTCAAGGTTAGTATTTTTCTCTTATCTATATCGAGATTTAAGCTTATAATTCTTAAATAGGAAGACTATAGGACCTCCTTTCTCCCTATTCTCCATTACATGATCCCTTTGTGCATTGATCACTTTCTTGTGCTTAATCAATTTGGATCATTCCTATTGGAAATTACGGTTGAGGATAGGACCTTATTCCACCCTATTCACTGTTGTATTGACTACTTTGCTCCAAAATATCTTAGATACATCATTCTCAAACATCATTTCTCTTGTTGCCTCTAATACAGGTATGTTTCTTCTTTCTACTATCCCATTTTTCTTAGGAGTCTTGGGTGAATATAACTATCTCTTAATTCCATTTTTTTCACAAAATATGTTAAACTCTCTAGAAATAAATTTCACACCTCTATCTAATCTTAAACATTTAATCTTTACACCAGATTCATTCTCAACTCTATTCTTAAATATCTTAAACTTTTCAAATGCCTCAGACTTTTCTTTAAGAAATGCTACCCACATCATTCTAGTGAAATCATCAACAAAAATCATAAAATGTCTTTCTCCATAGAATCCTCTTGTTCTAATAGGACTACTCAAGTCTGTCTAAAAAATTTCCAACTTTTTATAGTAGTAAACTTCTTGTTGGGAAATGAAACCTTCTTCTTATTGGACATGATAAATTATTTGCAAACAATATTAGCAGGCTTCATGAGTCTATGAAAATCTCTAACTGCAAATGTACTACTAGCCTTCACAATGTTATCAAAGTTTATATGACAAAACCTTCCATGCCAAAACCAACTATTGTTAACTTTCACATCTAAATAGGTCATCTCAATAAGATTCAATTGACACACATTACCTCTAGATCTTGTACCTATTCCAATCATCTTACCATCCTTAACTTTGATAATGCAAGTCTTCTTTCTAAATTATAATGGGTAGCCTTTATCAACCAACTATCAACACTTCACAAGTTATGTTTTAATCCATCATCAATGTTAATCTTTCCATAAAGAGTAATATACCCTATCCATGTGATGTGACAAGCTGCATTATTTCCCACTAACAATTCCTCCATCATGATTTATGAACTTAACAAATTTGTTCATATCACTAGTCATATGATGTGAACATCCATTGTCTATAATCCAATTAGATTTCTTCTCAACTTGAGAAACTAGGACTTTTTCTTCTCTAATTTCATTTTCATAACTCTCCTCTTTTATAGCCACAAATCCTAACTTGTGTTCACTTTCACTATGAACTCTTTCCTCAGATTCATCATCTTCATTTGCATACAAACAATCTATAGGTCTTTTAGGCTTGAAATTTCTCTTATAAAATTTCTCACTTTTAGCACACTTAGAAGAATAATGACAATATTCATCACAAGTCCAACATTTGAAAATTTATTACCATCTAGTTCTCTTTCACATGCAGGCCTATTCCTTCTGTAAGGTCCCTCCTTGTATGTACTTATCAAATATAAATCCTCTATTAAAACCATTATAGGAGATTAAATTGGATATGTGGTAATGTTTTATGTTGTGAATGTCCTAATAAAATTGAGAGTAGTTGATACATCCATGTTTCAATACTTAGTGATTCGAGAAATACTACATTATTTCATCTATTTAAACATTAAAATTTTACTAATGATGATATGAGTCATTTTCACCTGATGATGAGGGTGTTGACTTTGGTACCTCGATGATTAGGTTTTATGCTTTTAGATAGTTTAGTATTCCTTAATAGCTAATGTTTATGATGTTTAGGTATACGCATGCCTAACGATGATTATTTTAGTATTTTAATTATAATTAATGAATAAAGTTATGTTATATTGATTATGTAATTACTAATGACTAAATGTGTGTGCCGAAATTAGAAAGGGTTATTTAAATGAAAGATTTATGTTCTAATTTATGTGACTATCCAAATAAGTTTTAAATATATGCATGTGATTCTCTTAAGCTACTGATGTGTGAAATGAGTGTGTAGGATTTATTAGTCGAGAAATCTAATGGAGAAATGGAACTGGACCTTATATACCATTTGTGGAAACCAGGGTTGAGTCTAATAAAAGATGCATACCCTATTGTTCATATTTTATTTGTTTCGTGAATTGAATGAATGTATCATTCTGTAATCTTTAAGTGTTAATATTTTATAATAGTGACTTTATAATGTCACTAGATCAATTACCTTTTTTACTAATCAGTTTGTTATCATGATTAATTACCCTAATCAGGATTAGTGCTTAATTTACATTTTTTAGAGTTGTTTGGAAGTCTAAAAATTTTAAACATTTTGATAGGTCCCTAATTAGTCCTAGAGGCCAAAAATCATGAAAACTAAGTACCTAAAGGGTATAGGTATGGATTGGGAGCATTTTCCACCCATTTAGCCCCTTTTGTTAACTTTTATGGTCACCAAAATATCTTTTTTTGCTTTATTGCAAAAATTGAATATTTCTCCATGAGTGGGATGAGTTAAGCTCCACTTTGAGGTTAGCATTATGACTAGTTGAGTTAGAAGACTCTAGAACATTTAGGCAAGTGGGGGAGTTATTACATTTTGGGAAAATGATTGAGTTAGTATCTTATTTAGAGGCAAATTTGAGAGAGGAAGGGTGTTCACTCAACCTTTAGTGTTAGAGAACAATTTAAGATTGAAGGAGAAGGAGAAGGAAAGAAAGCTCATCTCAAATTTGTTCAATTTACATAACCTTATTGTGAAGGTAGGAATCCCTTAGCTCATGTTCAAATTTTGTTTCATGCTTAAGTTATTTTATTTGCATATGTATGTTCATGTGTCTGTTGAGTATGTTTGGAAGGGAATGAAATAGGTTTTCTTAAATATTTTTCCTTTGTATTTTTGTTTTGATTTTCAAAGGGATTGTATGGGTTGTATTGGCATTACTCACCCTCGAATAGGGCAGAAGTGGCCATGTATGAGAAGAGGTCTTTAGTTGGACTCTAACAATGTAGTCTCTCTTTAGGATGAGGAGAGGGAAAGAGTAGGGTGTTATGGGCCCCTACTCATCAGCACAAACCATGTTTTGTATTTTAGAATTATGAAATGGAAGAACAGAAGTTCTTATGATTATAGCCCTGAAAAGGCACTTGTTATGGTGTTGTAGCTGACATCTCCTTTTGGAAAAATCCACCTTCTCCCTAGTCTGGTTCAATAACAAATCTATTGTGCGAACCTAGATAGGAGTGAATGTTTTGAATTTATCTTCATGTTAAGATTGAATGTCTCTTGGTCAATTTTTGTTATCTTCATGATCACCCTGATGTGTTGCAGACTTCATAATGGTTTTCCTATTGTGGAGCCAAGAAGAAATTTAGAAATGTTATTGAAATCCAAATATGTTGGGATAATTCTCCTCAGGATATTAATCCTATGTTAAAATGTTATATTTAAACTCTTTGTTGAAATGGCTATGAAGTCAAGTTTTCTTCCTAGTTCTTTCTTGGCAGAGCCTTTGAATCAAGCGGTTCAATAAAATAAATGAGAAATGACTGAACCATGTTTGCTAGTAAAAATTGAGTATTATTCCTACTTATGATATTTATAGTATTTTAGATTTTTTGCATATATTACTTGAAATTAGATGTAATGATGCTTTACCTTACTGTGGCATTTTATACTTCAAAATTTTATTCAATTGATTAATATTAATTGGATCAAATGATGAAATATAATTATGCAATTATAAGTTCCAAATATGCTAAAGAAAATTTAATGTTATAGTAAGGACCTCGATTTACTTTCGTAATTATTAGGAAGTAAAGTAATCCTACATCATTGTCTAAAGAAAATATTTAAACTCAATAATTATAATCAACGTTAGAAAGAGAGATATATATTTCCCTTGGTCAGTTATGTAATTGAACAATCCATTACTTAGAAATAAAATAATATATTATCCCTTGTTCATTCAAAAATCCATACTTAGATAAATATGATCTTGAGAATATATATATATATATATATATATATATATACCCCCTTGTCAAAAGAAATAACTTGCATTCAAAATTAACACTTAGAAAAAAAGAAAAAAAAATTGAACTTGGAAAAAAAAAAATTACCCTATAGAACAAATACGCCTCTAGAATTTGTATGGAAAAAAATCAATTGTCTTTCTTTGAACAAGCATCTTAAAGATCCCTTTTAAATATTTTATTGGGTCATAAATAGATATTTTTAATTTAAATAAATAAATGTTTAAAAAAAGGAAAACAACAAAAGAAAGTCAAAATATCCTAATATCTTAACTACTTAACTTTATTACATAACTATTGTCTCTATCTCTATTCTTACCTAGAAAACTTTTAGACATAAATTCTTATCCTCTTTTTCAAAGGCCTTCAAAATTTGAAATAAATTGCCTCACCTTCCTTATGTCATGTTTGACTTGCTTTCTTTGGAAATGAATTAAGTGGGGCAAGTTGTATATTAAAGTTTTAAAGTAAGTTAGTTTGGGGTATAAGTTAAATTTAGTGTTATTTTATTGTAATAATTTTAAATTATTACAATAAATGTTAGATTTTTAATTAATGCTATATTAGTAAGTTTTGAATAAAGTTTTAGAATTTACTTCGGTAGTATGTGGGTTAGAGATTAGTATGTTCTTAATTATTAGTTTTTTTTTTTTTGACGTTTTAGTTAGTGTATTTTTTAAGTAATTTTAATTATTATGTATTTTTTCAAAATGAGTATATTTTAATATTAGAATTTATTTCAAATTTAATAGAGTTTAGTTAGTTTTATTGTTAGTAGATTTTATTATTAGAATTTATTGTATTATTAGTTAAAGGTAGTCAATACTTTGTTAAAATTAGATTTTAGTATATTTAAACTAAATAATGTTAAACGTTATTAGAGATAGTTTATTATTTCTTATTTAGTTTAAGTTAAGTTTCATATAATTATTGTTTAAATTATTTATGCAGTAAGTTTAAAGACAATGAATTGGTTTAAAATTTAATGTGGAATTGATGTTTACAAATTATAATGATTATTTAAAAAGATGTATGTTTATGTTAGATTTAATTATGAGTTATTAGAAAAATTTAATTATGGGGTAATTAATATTTTTGGTCGATTGTAAATTATGTTTACTAGTGGGTTTGATATTCTATTGTGTTGTATGTATAATATTTTTTTTAAGTAAATAAATGAAACAATGTGTTAGATCTTTTAATTAATTGAAATTGGACTATTTAATTTAATTAATCGATTTAATAATGAAACTTTAATTTAATGAATTATTCGTGGATGGTGATTTTAAACTAAATGGAATGCCAAGACATTGTTAGGAGAATCTGTATCTATCTTACATTATAACTATACTTTAACATGTGAAAACAAACATATCAAACTTAGTGGTGTTTTTAATCTTTAAAAAAGAAAAAAAAATATGTGTGTTTTGCCCTTGTATTTTGGGCATGACATTTTAGTATCAGAGCCTAGGTTCATAACAGATGGGCAATAATGGGTCCATGTTAAGTGTGGACATTTAAATATTACCATATGAAGTAGGGAGTTCTCCTTGCAAATTTAAAGAAGCTAATGTATTCTTGCTAAACACTGATACTGATGATTATACCTAAGAAAAAATCTTGTAATTGGTATCAACAATTGTAAATGGTCAACCAGGAATAGCTAACCCCATCTTAATGACTGGAAACAACTGAGTTGATGCAAGAATGTGGTATTTATAAAAAGGTATATTATGATCCCATTAGGAGTCCAAAATCAATTTGAATACGATCACCTTGAAGTAAAACTAAGTTAAGAACACTAAAACATCTTCCAATCTTATGAGTGGAAATGAGTACATAACCTAGTAACCAAACAGAAAGTGTTTCACATCACCTTTAGTAGAAGTCAGATTTTGTCTAACCCAATCACTCATGGAAGTATGGTAGTTCATATCAAATATGGAAGTGATCAAGTTTATTGGTATTGATTTAGACATTTCAAACATACTTAAAGGAAACCTACGATCTTCAAAATCAAATTTTGTACCATTAGTTGAAATATTAAGTCGATAAAATAAATGGTGAGTAAATAGGAAGGTAACACTTGAAGAGTACACCATGTTACCAAGTTATTGGGATACCTCTAACCTATTACAAATATAAAATTTATTGTTCCAATAATCCTCGAAAAGCAAACGAGAGTTAAACTAGAATATGCAAGTAACCTTTGGAAACATCAAACGGTAGGAATTGCTAATGTGAGAAGTTATTCAACAAGAGAGAATTAGTTAGGAACTTGCAAAGAATATGAATATTTCAATTCACTATAGGGAATAGAACCCCAATTGGGGAATAAATCTATCTAAATATATGGTGCTAAGAATGAAATTAAATGGTGATAAGTATGTAACATATAGTATTGAACTAGCAGGATAGAAAATGAAAACTTCTAAGTTAGAGATTATGTAAGTCTATTTATGTGAGCAATCTTATTGTATAAGCATAAGTGATACTAAATTGTAACTATCAAGTGAATACTCATAGACTCTGCTATTGAAATTATTGGATTAATTATAACCCTAAAATACAAAGAAAGTAAAATCACGATCAGGTCATCAACCTAATATGAACTAAAGGTTCAACTATCAAAGTTAAGTAATAAGATGACTATAAACCACATGGCATGATAAGAACAATGACAATGACCTTTATCATCGACAAGGAGATAGTTGTAAGAATGAATAAGTAAACATTGACAACATCTTAATAATAGTTTTATACCTATGTAGTTGCAAACCGATAACCTAAGGATGAATTCATAAGT
This sequence comes from Cupressus sempervirens, assembly GCA_028749045.1. Lineage (NCBI taxonomy): Eukaryota > Viridiplantae > Streptophyta > Pinopsida > Cupressales > Cupressaceae > Cupressus > Cupressus sempervirens. The sequence continues at coordinate 489,032,296 of CM053787.1, forward strand.
CATTTATGACTAGGAGACATAAAATATGGATTATTGTTGAGAACAATAGCATTTAGTACATTCTCAAATGATAATTAGAACTTGTGTGAATGATGAAATAACATGGAAAGTGATATATGTATATGTATAGAGGATCATACAAATTTGGTGAGAGAGATAACACAACTTCAACTAGTGTAGAGATGCGAAATTGATTTAAGAAAGTTTATGGGTAGATGCCCTAATATGTAATTATAAGTGAATTAAGTATAAGAGATTTGGTTTTCTCATTGTAACTCAAAGTATAACTCTACTAACACTAATGTCCCCACATGTATAGATTCTTCGAAAAGAAGCTAATGTAACAATAAGAGGATTGAAGGGCACACATTTTAGTATGCTTTCATTTGCACTTTTGAGTGAGTTCTGATCAGGCCAAACCCCTTGGTATAGTAAACCCTAATTATAGGGTGATGTCAAAAAGTGAGCTATGTAGTTAGTATGAGGGATCAACCATAGGTTGAGTGACGTGGTCATTATACCATCATCTAAAATCAATTCAAGATCCCTGCAATGTTATTCGAAGACCTAAGATTTCCCCTTTCCTTCAGATACCCTAGTACAACTGCATTATGTCGATGATGTAAATTTTGTAAGTGATCGGATTTATTTCCTTATTTGCCTAATTTCAGATTTTGGTACCCTTAATGTTCTTCTTTTTTGCCATCAATGTGATGTGGGACTATTTAGCCAACTGTATTATTGATGATTTTATTTTACCTCTTGGTCATATCTTTATTTCTTGATTAAAAATTTTCTATTGTGGCCACTATTTATTTTGCTTCAGACTTTTTCATTGGATGTTTCATCCTTGATGTTGAATTTAAATTTTGAGGTACTTTCTTGTAAATTTTATTGGCAAAGTGACATATGATGAGCCTACAAAGGTTTTTCTAACAATCATGTTGATGCACAACATTAGGGTATGGGGTTATTAATGAGAGCATTTGTGCCCCACCCTCTCTCAGGACTTTGAGAATAGGATTAGTGTTATCTATTGATTGTTATGAGTAATGAAATTGCACCCAAACATAACTTTGGTTAAGATTATGAGTTAATCGAATGAACTTCTAGATGAAAAGGTGTAGGTGTAGCAATGGACCGTTTAGTATCCTATCAAGAAATCAGTATCTCGTGGAAACTCTAAAGGAAAAGTGATTAACCTTGAATAAAGATCCATCTTTGCATTATAAGAAAACTCATTTAAGGGAACCTTGTACAACTGTTACCTCGATGAGTGGGTATGTGGAATTCGAAATATCTTATGATATTGTTATCATTAGAGATTTTGTAAGTATGTTATACTAGATTTGAATGTTGTTTATAAGTTACCAATATGTTTTAAGTAATTGACCCTAGAAAATGTAACCATGTTAGAGCTATGGATTGAACTTCACTATTAGTAAGAATACTTAGGTAAATATATGATCGCCCTTGAGTATATATATGAATTATTGATCATTATTTTGACAAAAGTAAATTTTGGTATAAGTCTAGACAAGGTCTAGCATAAGATGGAAATTTTAGTTGTGCAACTTCCAGGAGGAAGTCCAAGGCTAGTGGGGGAGGATGTAAGGTCCTTCCTCATATGTACTTATCAAATATGAATCCTCTGTTAAAACCATTATAGGAGATTAAATTAGATATAAAGTAATATTTTATGTTGTGAACATCCTAATGAAATTGAGAGCAGTTGATACATCCATGTTTTAATACTCAGTGATTTGAGAAATACTAAATTATCTCGTCTGTTTAAACATTAAAATTTCACTAATGATGATAAAAGGCATTTTCACCTGATGTAAGGGTGTTGATTTTGGTACCTCGATGACTAGATTTATGCTTTCAAAAAATTCAGTATTCCTTAATAGCTGATGTTTATGATGTTTATGTCTACGCATGTCTAATGATGATTATTCTAGTATTTTAATTTGAATTAATGAATAAAGTTATGTTATATTGATTATGTAATTACTAATGATTAAATGTGTGTACCAAAATTTAAAAGGGTTATTTAAATGAACGATTTATGTTCTAATTTATGTGACTATCCAAATAAGTTTTAAATATATGCATGTGATTTTCTCGAGCTACTGATGTGTGAAATGAGTGTGCAGGATTCATTAGTCAAAAAATCTAATAGAGAATTGGAATTGGACCCTATGTACCATTTGTGGAAACTAGGGTTGAGTCTCATAAAAGATGCATACCCGATTGTTCATATTTTATTTGTGTCATGAATTGAATGAATGTGTCATTATGTAATTTTTAAGTGTTAATGTTTTGTAACAATGACTTGAGACTCGTGATTTGTTTATACATTTTAGCTTGATAATTATGGTTAATTGAGTAACCTAAAGATCAAAGGTTACTTACCTTATTTGCTAATCAGTTTGTGATTGAGATTAATTACCCTAATCAAGATTAGTGTTTAATTTACATTTTTAAGGGTTGTTACAAAGTTCAAAATTTTTAAGCATTTTGATAGGCCCCTAATTAGTCCTAGAGGCCAAAAATCATGAAAACTAAGTACCCAAGGGGTATGGGTATGGGTTGGGGGCATTTTCCACCCCTCTAGCCCCTTTTGTTGACTTTTTGTGGTAACCAAAGTATCATTATTTTGCTTTATTACAAAAATTGAATGTTTCTCCATGAGTGGGATGAGTTAAGCTCCACCTTGAGGTCAACCTTATGACTAGTTGAGTTAGAAGACTCTACAACATTTAGGCAAGTGGGGGAGTTATTGCATTTTGAGGAATTGGTTGAGTTAGTATCTTATTTAGAGGCAAATTTGAGAGAGGAAGGGTGTTCACCCAACCTCTAATTTTAGAGAGTAATTAAATATTGAAGGAGAAAGAGAAGGAAAGGGAGCTCATCTCAAATTTGTTTAATTTCCATAACCTTATTATGAAGGTAGGAATCCCTCAGGTCATGTTGTTTATGTTTTGTTTCATGCTTACGTTATTTTATATGCATATGTATGTTTGTGTTTGTGTCAAGAATGTTTGGGAGGGAATGGAATAGGTTTTCTTAAATGTTTTTCTTTTGTATTTTTGCTTTGATTTTTGAAGAGATTGTATGGGTTGTATTGACATTACTTACCCTTGGATAGGGCACAAGTGGCCATGTACAAGAGCAAATCTTTAGTTGGACTCCAACAATATAGAGTCTCTCATTAGGATGAGGAGAGGGAGAGAGTATGTTGTTATGGGCCCCTACTCATCAACACATACCATATTTTGAGTTTTAGAATTATGAAATCAAAGAATAAAAGTTCTTGTGATTATAGCCCCGAAAGGGCACCTGTTATGGTGTTGCGGCTGACATCTGCTATTGAAAAAATATATCTTCTCCCTAGTTTGGTTCAATGACAAACATGTTGTACAAACCTGGATGGTAGTGAATGTTTTAAATTTGTCTTCATGTTATGATTGGTTGTCTCCCAGTCAATTTTTGTTCACTCCATGATCACCCTAATGTGTTGCAGACTTCGTAATGGTTTCCCTATTGTGGAGCTAAGAAGAAATTCAAAAATGTTATTGAATCCAAATATGTTGGGAGAATTCTCCTTAGGATATTAATCCTATGTAAAAATGTTACATTTAAACTCTTTGTTGAAATGGCTATGAAGTCGAATTTTCTTCCTAGTTCTTTCCTAGCGGAGCCTTTGAATCAGGTGGCTCAATAAAATAAATGAGAAATGACCGAACCATGTTTGTTAATAAAAATTGAGTATTATTCTTGCTTATGATATTTTTGGTATTTTAATTTTTTTGCATATGTTACTTGAAATTAGATGTAATGATGTTTTACCTTACTGTGGCATTTTATACTTCAAAATTTCATTCACTTGATTAATATTAATTGGATCAAATGATGAAATATAATTATGCAATTATAAGTTCCAAATATGCTAAAGAAAATTTAATGTTATGTTAAGGAGCTCGATTTACATTTGTAATTATTAGGAAGTAAAGTAATCCTACATCATTGTTTAAAACAAAATATTTAAACTCGATGATTATAATCAACATTAGAAAGAAAGATATATATTTTCCTTGGTCAGTTATGTAATTTGAACAATCCATTACTTAGAAATAAAATAATATATTCTCCCTTGTTCATTCAAAAATCCATACTTAGATAAATATGGTGTTGAGACACACGCACATGCACGCGCGCGTGCACACACACACACACCCCTTGTCAAAAAAATAACTTGCATTCAAAATTAACACTTGGAAGAAAAAAAACAAAAAACAATTTGCTTTAAAAAAAATTATTTTACCCCATAAAGCAAATATACCTGTGGAATTTGTATGGAAAAAAGTTAATTGTCTTTCTTTCAACATGCTTTTAAATATCTTAGTGGGTCATAAATAGATATTTTAAATTTAAATAAATAAATTTTAAAAAAGAAAATAGCAAAAGAAAGTCAAAATATACTAATATCCTAACTACTTAACTTTATGACATAACTATTGTCTCTATCATTATATTCTTACCCAGAAAACTCTTAGAGATAAATTCTTATCCTTTTTTTCAAAGGCCTTCAAAATCTGAAATAAATTACCTCATGTGCCTCTATATCATTTTTGAATTGCTTTTTTTGGAAATGAATAAAGTGGGGCAAGTTGTATATTAAAATTTTTAAGTTAGTTTGTGGTATAAGTTAAATTTAGTGTTATTTTATTTTAGTAAATTCAAATTATTATAATAAATGTTAGATTAGTAAGTTTTGAATAAAGTTTTAGAATTTAGTTAGGTAGTATGTGAGTTAGAGATTAGTATGTTCTTAATTATTAGTTTTTGTTTTTTGGTTAAAGTTTTAATTATTTTATTTCTTAAGTAATTTTAACTATTATGCTTTTCTTTTTTAAATATGAGTATATTTTAATATTAAAATTTATTTCAGATTTAATAGAGCTTAGTTAGTTTTATTTTTAGTAGATTTTATCATTAGAATTTATTTTATTACTAGTTAAAGGTAGTTAGTACTTTGTTAAAATTAGATTTTAGTATATTTAAACTAAATAATGTTAAATGTTATTAGAGATAGTTTATTATTTCTTATTTAGTTTAAGTTAAGTTTCATATAATTATTGTTTAAATTATTTATGTGGTAAGTTTAAAGACAATGAATTGGTTTAAAATTAATGTGGAATTGATGTTTACAGATTATAATAATTATTTAAAAAGATATATGTTTATATTAGATTTAATTATGAGTTATTAGAAAAATTTAATTATGGGGTTAATTAATATTTTTGGTCGATTGTAAATTATGTTTACTAGTTGATCTAGTATTCTATTGTGTTGTAAGTATAGTTTTTTTAAAGTAAATAAATGAAATAATGTGTTAGATCTTTTAATTAATTAAAATTGGATTGTTTAATTCAATTAATTGATTTAATAATGAAAGTTTAATTTAACAAATTATTCCTAGATGATGATTTTAAACTAAATGGAATGTCAGGACATTGTTAGTAGAATTCGTATCTATCTTGCATTATACCTATAATTTAGCTTGTGAAAACAAACATATCAAACTTAGTGGTGTTTTCAATCTCTAAAAAAAAAAATACGTGTGTTTTACCCCTATATTCTGGGCATGATATTTTGGTATCAAAGCTTAGGTTCATAACACTTGGGCAATAATGGGTCCATGCTAAGTGTGGACATTTAAATATTACCATATGAAGTAGGGAGTTCTCCTTGTACATTTAAATAAGCTAATATATTCTTGCTAAAAAATGATACTGATGACTATACCTAAGAAAAAAACCTGGAATTGGTATTAACAATTGTAAGTGGTCAACCATGAACAGATAACCCCATCTTAATGATTGGAAACAACTGAGTTGATGCGAGAATGTGGTATTTATAAAAAGATATATTATGATCCCATAAGGAGTTTGAAATTAATTTGAATATGATCACCTTGAAGTAAAACTAAGTTAAGAACACTAAAACATCTTCCTATCCTATGAGTGGAAATGAGTACATAACCTAGTAACCAGAGAGAAAGTGTTTCACATCACCTTTAGTAGAAGTTAGATTTTGCCTAACTTCATCACTCGTGGAAGTATGATAGTTCATATCAAATATGGAAGTGATCAAGTTTACTAGTATTGATTTAGACATTTCAAATATAAATAAAGGAAACCTATGATCTTCATAATCAAATTTTGTACCTTCAGGTTGAAATATTAAGTTGATAAAATGAATGGTGAGTAAATAGCAAGGTAACACTTGAAGAGTATACCATGTTACCAAGTTATTGGGATACCTCTAACCTATTACAAATTTAAAATTTATTGTTCCAATAATCCTTAGAAAGCAAATGAGAATTAAACTAGAATCTGCAAGTAACCTTTGGAAACATCAAATGGTAGCAATTACAAATGTTAGAAGCTATTCAACAAGAGAGAGTTAGTTAGGAACGTGTAAAGAATATGAATATTTTATTCTACTATAGGGAATAGAATCCCAATCGAGGAATAAATCTATCTAAATATATGGTGCTAAGAAAGAAATTAAATGTTAATAAGTATGTAACATACAGTATTGAACTGGGCTAGGCCTTTGGGCTTTTTTTCAGCTGTTGGACCTTTGTTTTGGTTGGGCTTCTTTGGCTTATTATCAGCCTTGTTTTTGTAAAACTTATGGGTTTCAAGATCCCTTAAAACATGTTTTTCTTATAAAAAACATACAGTATTGAACTATCGAGATAGAAAATGAAAACATCCAAGTTAGGGATTATGTGACTCTATTTATGTGAGCAATATTATTGTATAAGCATGAGTGATACTAAATTGTAACTATCAAGTGAATACTCATAGACTCTGCTATTGAAATTATTGGATTAATTATAACCCTAAAATACAGAGAAAGTAAAATCATGATCAGGTCATCAACCTAATATGAACTAAAGGTTCAACTATCAAAGTTAAGTAATAAGACGACTATAAACCACATGGCATGATAAGAACAATTACGATGACCTTTATCATCGACAAGGAGATAGTTGTAAGAATGAATAAGTAAACATTGAAAACATCTAAATAATAGTTTTATACCTATGTGAGAAATATTATTGTATATGCATGAGTCATACTAAATTGTAACTATCAAGTGAATACTCGTAGACTCTAGTATTGAAATTATTGGATCAGTTATAACCCTACAATATACAGAAAGTAAAATTATGATGAGGTCATCAACCTAATATGAACTAAAGGTTCAAGTATCAAAGTTAAGTAATAAGAGGACTATAAGCCACAAGGTGTAATAAGAACAATGACAATGACCTATATCATCAGCAAGGAGATAGTTGTAAGAATGAATAAGTAAACATTGACAACATCTTAATAATGGTTTTATACCTACATATTTGCAAACCTATAACCTAAGGATGAATTCATAAGTCATTTATGACTGGGAGACATAAAATGTGGATTATTGTTGAGAACAATAGCATTCAGTACATTCTCAAATGATAAGTAGAATTTTTGTGAATGATGGAATAACATGGAAAGTGATATATGTATATGTATAGAGGATCATACCATTTTGGTGAGAAAGATAACACAACTTCAACTACTGTAGAGATGGTGAAATTGATTTAATAAAGTTCATGGTTAGATGCCCTAATATGTAATTATAAGTGAATTAAGTATAAGAGATTTGGTTTTGTAATTGTAACTCAAAGTATAAATCTACTAACACTAATGTCCCCACTTGTATAGATTCTTCAAAAAGAAACCAATGTAACAACAAGAGGATTGAAGGGGATTCATTTTAGTATCCTTACATTTTCACTTTTGAGTGAGTTCTGATTCAGGCCAAACCCCTTGGTATAGTAAACCCTAATCGTAGGGCAATGTCAATAAAGTGAGTTATGTAGTTAGTATGTGGGATCAATCATAGGTTGAGAAACATGGTCATTAGACCACCATTTAAAATCAATTCAACATCCCTGCAATATTATTGGAAGACCTAAGATTTTCCCTTTCCTTCAGATACCCTAGTACGACCGCATTATGTCAGTAATGTAAATTTTGTAAGTGATCAGATTTATTTCCTTATTTGTTTGATTTCAGATTATGGTACTCTTAATGTTCTTCCTTTTTGCCATCAGTGTGATGTAGGGTTGTTTAGCCAGCTGTATTATTGATTATTTTATTTTACCTTTTGGTTATGTCTTAATTTTTTGATTAAATTTTTTTTATTGTGGCCACTCTTTATTTATTTTGCTTTAGACTTTTGCATTGGATATTTTTTCCTTGATGTTGAATTTAAATTTTGAGGTACTTTCTTGTAAATTTTATTGGCAAAGTGACATATGATGAGCCTACCAAAGGTATTCCTAGCAATCATGTGGATGCACAACATTAGGGTATGGGGTTATTAGTGAGAGAATTCCTACCCCACCCTCTCCCAAGACTTTGAGAATAGGATTAGTGTTATCTATTAACTATTATGAGTAATGAAATTGCATCCCAACATAAATTTGGTTAAGATTACGAGTTAACCGAATGGACTTCTAGATGAAAAGGTGCAGGTGTAGCAATGGACTGTTTAGTATCCTATCAAGAAATCAGTATGTTCTGGAAACTCTAAAGGAAAAGTGATTAACCTTGAATAAAGATCCATTTTTTCATTATAAGAAAATTCATTTAAAGGAGGCTTGTACAACTGTTACCCCGATGAGTGAGTATGTGGAATTCGAAATATCTTATCATATTGTTATTATTAGAGATTTTGTAAGTATGTTATACTAGATTTGAATATTATTTATAAATGACCAATATGTTTCAAGGAGTATTTGACCCTAGAAAATTTAACCATGTTAGAGTTATGGATTGAACTTCACTTTTAGTAAGAGTAATTAGGTAAATGTGTGATCACCCCTGAGTATGTATATGAATTATTAATCATTATTTTTAGAAAATTAAATTTTTTTATAAGTCTATACAAAGTCTAGTATAAGAGGAAAATTTGAGAGAGGAAGGGTGTTCACCCAACCTCTAGTTTTAGAGAGCAATTCAACATTAAAGGAGAAGGAGAAGGAAAGGAAGCTCATCTCAAATTTGTTCAATTTTCATAACCTTATTGTGAAGGTAGGAATCTCTCAGTCATGTTGTTCATGTTTTATTTCATGCTTAAGTTATTTTATTTGCATATGTATGTGTGTGTGTGTTGAGTATGTTTGTGAGGGAACGAAATAAGTTTTCTTAAATGTTTTTCCTTTATATTTTTGCTTTGATTTTCAAAGGGATTGTATGGGTTGTATTGGCATTACTCACCCTCGAATAGGGTAGAAGTGGCCATGTACTGGAGGAGATTTTTAGTTGGACTCCAATAGTGCAGAGTCTCTCTTCAGGATGAGGAGAGTGAGAGTAGGGTGTTATCGGCCCCTACTCATCAGCACAAACCATGTTTTGAGTTTTGGAATAATGAAATGGAAGAATGAAAGTTCTTGTGAATATAGCCCCAAAAGGGCACCTATTATGGTGTTGTGGCCAACATCTCCTATTGAAAAAATCTACCTTCTCCCTAGTCTGGTTCAATGATGAACCTATTGTGCAAACCTGGATGGGAGTGAATGTTTTCAATTTGTCTTCATATTAAGATTGGTTGTCTTCCAGTCAAATTTTGTTCTCTCCATGATCACCCTAATGTTGCAGACTTCGTAATGGTTTCACTGTTGTGGAGCTAAGAAGAAATTCATAAATGTTATTGAAATCCAACTATGTTGGAAGAATTCTCCTCAAAATATTAATTGTGTAAAAATGTTATATTTAAACTCTTTGTTGAAATGGCTACGAAGTCGGGTTTTCTTCCTGGTTCTTTTCCGATGGAGCCTTTGAATCAAGTGGTTCAATCAAATAAATTAGAAATGACTGAACCACGTTTGTTGAAAAAAATTGAGTATTATTCTTGCTTATGATATTTCTAGTATTTTAGTTTTTTCGCATATGTTACTTGAAATTAGATGTAATGATGTTTTACCTTACTGTGGCATTTTATTTTCCAAAATTTCATTCACTTGATTAATATTAATTGGATCAAATGATGAAATATAATTATGCAATTATAAGTTTCAAATATGTTAGGTAAAATTTAATGTTATGGTAAGGACCTCGATTTACTTTCATAATTATTAGGAAGTAAAGTAATCCTACATCATTGTTTAAAATAAAATATTTAAACTCGATGATTACAATCAACGTTAGAAAGAAATATATATATTTACATTGGTCAGTTATGTAATTTGAACAATCCATTACATAGAAATAAAATAATATATTCTCCCTTGTTCATTCAAAAATCCATACTTGGATAAATATGGTCTTAAGAAAAATATATATATATATATACTCCCTTGTCAAAAGAAAAAAACTTGCATTCAAAATTAACACTTAGAAGAAGAAAAAAAAAAAATTAAAAATTAAAAATAAGAAAAATTTAACACTTGAAAAAAAAATTGAACTTGGCAAAAAAAAAAAAATTACCCCATAGAGCAAATATGCCTTTGGAATTTGTATGGGAAGAAGTTAATTGTCTTTCTTTCAACAGAGCATCTTAAAGATCTCTTTTAAATATCTTATTGGGTCATAAATAGATATTTTAAATTTAATTAAAAAAAGAAAACAACAAAAGAAAGTCAAAATATCCTAATATCCTAACTCCTTAACTTTATGACATAACTATTGTCTCTATCTTTATTCTTACCTAGAAAACTTTTAGACATAAATTATTATCCTCTTTTTCAAAGGCCTTCAAAAATCTGAAATAAATTGCCTCACGTGTCCCTATGTCATTTTTGACTTGCTTTTTTTGGAAATGAATTAAGTGGGGCAAGTTGTATATTAAAGTTTTAAAGTAAGTTAGTTTGTGGTATAAGTTAAATTTAGTGTTATTTTATTTCAGTAATTTTAAATTATTATAATAATTGTTAGATTTTTAATTAATGTTAGATTAGTAAGTTTTGAATAAAGTTTTAGAATTTAGTTAGGTAGTATGTGGGTTAGAGATTAGTATGATTAGTTTTTTTTTTTAAGTTTTAGTTAGTGTATTTCTTAAGTAATTTTAATTATTATGTTTTTTTTTAAAGTATGAGTATATTCTAATATTAGAATTTATTTCAGATTTAATAAGTTTAGTTAGTTTCATTGTTAGTGGATTTTATCATTAGAATTTATTTTATTATTAGTTAAAGATAGTTAGTTCTTTGTTAAAATTAGATTTTAGAATATTTAAACTAAATAATGTTAAACATTATTAGAGATAGTTTATTATTCCTTATTTCATTTAACTTAAGTTTCATATAAATATTGTTTAAATTATTTATCTAGTAATTTTAAAGACAATGAATTGGTTTAAACTTAAAGTGGAATTGATGTTTAGGATTTATAATGGTTATTTAAACAGACGTATGTATATATTATATTTAATTATGAGTTATTAGAAAAATATAATTATTAGGTTAATTAATATTTTTGGTCAATTGTAAATTATGTTTACTAGTGGCTCTGGTATTCTATTGTGTTGTAAGTATAATATTTTTTAAAGGTAAATAAATGAAATAATGTGTTAGATCTTTTAGTTAATTGAAATTGGATTGTTTAATTTAATTAATCAACTTAATAATGAAAGTTTAATTTTAATGAATTATTCCTGGATGATGATTTTAAACTAAATGGAATGTTAGGACATTGTTTGGAGAATCCATATCTATCTTACATTATACCTATACTTTAACTTGTGGAAACAAACATATCAAACTTAGTTGTGTTTTTAATCTTTAAAAAAAAAAAAAACGTGTGTTTTGCCCTTGTATTTTGGGCATGACACCTTCTTCAATATTTATGTCTTCTTTAAATCTAGATCTGTTGCTGCTAGCATAGTCTCCATTGGTGCTTGCACTTCTTGTAAACCAAGGGATAACACTCAATATACTAAAGGTTGTCTCCATTCTAATAGATTCTCTAGATTGCCTCAAACTTGATTATGTTGCTTCCAATCTTCCAAATAAAGTTTACATGATGAATTTCTCAGTATAGGGTATCAAGAGTTCAATCATCTGTGCTACTTGTTTGAATGGTGTTGTCAAAGTTTTTAGAATTTTTCATACAATCTCATATTCATCTTTAGATCCTCCACAAGACTTAATTCTTGCAACAATTTCAGATATCCTACCAATATAGCTTCTCATAGATTCATCTTCCATCATTTTAGCATCTTAAAACAAACATATCAATTCTATAATCTCATTCTTTTAGCATGCTTATCTCCTTAAAAAGTATTTTCCAAAGTCTTCCAAATTTTATAAGATGTTTCCAAAGGTCTAACCTGACTATATTCATTCTCAGAAAGAGCTATCGATAATTTTTTGCTAGCTCACATATTGCACATAAACAGATCTATTTCCATTTCACTACATTCCTTAAGCTTGCTTTCTTCCATAATTGCTTTGTCAAAAGTCAATATCCTAGACCCATACATAGCAAATGATTCTTCATCTTTTCCTTCCAGCTATAATAGTTACCTCCATAAAACTTAGGACTTTCTTTTCTGAAATGACCTGCCATTGATCTCCCAAAGCTATTAAGCTTTCTCTTCAAGGACCTAATTCTCTAATACAAATTGTTAGAAAGTAAAGTGCACCATTATAACTGAGGGGTGGGTGAATCAATTATATTACTATTATAAAAATTATCAACCTTATTAATCCTTAATCATGTGAATAATATAATTAGCAATAATAAAAAGATACTCATAGACAATAACACGAGATATGTTAACTAAGGAAACTCTTGACTGGAGGGAAAACCTTGGTGGGGATAGTACCCACAAAATGCTAAAATAATATAAATATTTCTAGTTAGAGGATGGACCCTATTAGAAGTCATTGAAATAAATTTAGTACATATTAGTCCCTATTAGGAGACTTGGAATCCCTTTTAGGAGATTCCAACCCTATTAGGAGTTGTGTCAAACCTCTTAGGAGTTGTAGAAGGTAGATGGATCCACTTTCCAAATAGCGTCAGTGGCAAGACCATTGAACTCACTATCCAACTGATCTAGAAATGAACTATACTTGTACTTCATCTTCTTCTATCCTATCAACCAGACTTCTCTTCCACTGATCTCAATACCAGATCACCAACTTTGCATCCAATAATCTCTTGGATTTCTTACTCGCATTTACCACATACTCTACTCTTGTTTACACACTTTGCACTTCATCAGCATGTGATTAACACTTTACCAAAACAAAATTACCTTCCTTTATACCATGTCCTCAAAATAATTCCTTAAGTCAACCTTGAGGCTTTTCCAATTAATTTTAATAGGACCTTATTAAGGTAATTAATTATTTCACAATTAGACAACATTGTTGGCTCACGATCTTTACAACTTCTCACACATGTGACCTCATACTTTGCACACTTGCTGATGTCATCATTAGAGTGTCTTCTATTACTACCTAACCTTGCATATCATGATTCTATCTCGATAAAGAGATACAAATCAATCATCAAAAATGGTTTCTCAAATACTCTATTTGTATACTACTCTCTAAAAATCAACCATCTCTTATCCATGCCTTTGACATACTTCATGTGAACTTAACCATGTCATCAAGACCAACATCAAACAAGTTCGTACATGTGCTTGACCTGATCATCAATTCTCTATCTGTACAATGTCAATCTTTATCTACTACTTGGCCAGTCTTCATAGAAATATTGCTATGTTGACATCAATGGCAAACATATTCATGAATGTAATATATCAATCATGCTAATAATTTCCCACATTATTTTTCAATGATTAGGATACTCCCCCAAAGGAATATCATTAGTATTCATGCTAACAAGATCCTCATCTCTCAACTGTAGATAGTTTAGTTTATCTACCTACTTAGCTAGAAATCTAGATGCAGGTCCTGAAATTAGCTAGATCCAGATGGAATCAAGGATTGAAGGTGATTTTATCAAATCACAAAACATTTATTGACAAGTATTAGCTAACCCCTACAAACTCCAAGCCACAGAATATAAAAAATAAGGGGGAAATCATCCATGACATCATTCACATGGGAAATAAAATCAAAATGATCAAAATCACAAAAGGGAAATCAAATGAGTTAGCATCAGAGATCATAGGATCATAGACATGTATATATATTGTGTATAGAATAGACAACTTTCTGAAGACTGAACCATAGTCTAAGGGGGAGTTCTATTTTTTATATTTTTGAATTTTACTGAATTGCTAACTCAAGACAAAGTATTTTTGCCACTAATTTCAAAGGGGAAGATTGTTGATCTCTAAGCCTTGTTTCTTATTAGTGTCCAACACTTAATCATTTTCTAGGTAGCATTGGTTGATCATCACTATGACTAGGTCATCTTAAGAAGTCTGAGCTACATGGACTTGTATATATTTCACTACATGTCAAACAAGTCAAAGGTTGCCAAGCACCCTAGTAGAGATTGAGATACAATACATTTTGAGTGAAGCATATGGAGACCAAGTGATGTAAAGATAATTTATGTTGAGTGAGTCAGTATATGTTGAGCCTATAGAAGTTGAGGGGCATCATGAATGTTAGTAATGATCGAGCATTTGAACATCCAATTGTTGGGTAAAATAGTTTTTGGCATATGTGTTTGTAATGACACAAAAACTTATGTAAATAATTTTAGCCAACTTGTACATAATATTTTTTAATTTTAGAGATATTTAAGGAGATGATTATGCATTTTTTTAGAGGAAATTGATCCCTAGGAAGGTAAAGTAACCAATCAAAAAAATAGAAGGACAAAATGAAAAAAAAATGAATTTTAGATCCTTAATTATGATCTAGAACCTTCCATGATAATCTTATTAAGAAGGTATAAATACCTAAATCATTATGGATTGCAAAGGAAGATTTTGAATGCACAAAAAGGCTAAAGACAAAGCAAGGAAGTCTAAGTTTGATAGAGAAATCAGAAGAGAAACCTAGTAGTGAAGGGCATAACATAGCAAACAAGATAAGGAGATCAAATTTTGACAATGAAGAGAGAAGATTTTTAATCAAATTTGTGAGAGAAAATTGAAGGATCAAGTATTGAGACATTATAACTAGTGTATCAAGGAAAATATCTTAACATAGTGGCTTTAACAAATCTAGTTAAATCTCCTAACAGGGTGCTTACTTCATTGGAAGTTTAAATCATTTAATCAATGTAGACTTAATAGTTTTGTAAAAACTTTAACCAAGTAGGTCCTTGATAGAGTATATCACCAGAAGTGATCAAATTATAGCCTTAATAGACAAACTTTGTTGTTGTAGTAGTGAATATTTGTGGGTGTCATCGCCACCCTAGTTTTACCTTCACCTTGGAGGGTTTATGGGTTACCAAAATCTATGTTATGAGTTTACATTTTTTGTGTTGATGAATTTCATGCATAGTTACATTTATTTCAGTTTTAAAGTTCATGATTATATGGTATAAGATCTAGATATGAGATGGATTAGGAGTGAATACAGTTAATCTATTATTTGGTAAAATATAGTGAAACTTTTGAAAATAAGAAAAGTCAACATCTTATGAATATTTTGGCCCTAGAGGTCTACAAAAAGGATTTGGATGTAACATACATGTACAAACTATGATAGTTTGGAGAATTTCCCCATAATACAAAAAGCTTGAGTTAGTGGAGATAAAGGACACATTACAAGGAAGTGTGGTTTTCTAGACTGTGAATTCTACACCAGGTTGAGAAGTCTTCAGTTTTTTGAATGCAGTGACAGCATTGAGCAAAGAAAAAATGGATCAAACTGAAGATTGGTTGGCTCAAGAATTCAAAGATTATGTCTCCACTAGGAAGAAATATGAGGAACAACTAAAGATAAGTTATGTAATGGAGTAGAAGATTCAAGAATTAGAGGGAGAAATAAATGCTATGAAGAGTGTTTCCAAGCCTTTAGGTAGATGTGAGTGACAAAGAAGTACAGAAAAGAGGATATGAGTTGGCATCAATGATGAAGAAATATAAACCTGTGAACATGGAGGTTGATACAATAGCCCTAAGAAGAGATGGAGGGATAGATGCAATAAAAGGTATGTTACTCTATACAATAAATATATTGAAGAATATCTCCTAGAATGTCCACAACATCTTCATATCTCTCCAAGGCACAAAACACCAGTGTTCAAAGGCATTATCTTTTTTAACTCATTTTTTTAATCAGTGGGATCCTTATTCCCAATTCTTTGATAAGTTAATTCCAATGATGGCTTAGAAGAAGGATTTTTCAAGAAAAATTATTACCACAAAGAAAATGTTTGGCAAGGTAAAAGAAATATATATTTCCTTCACTGGTAACTTACAACTAGTACAAAATAAAATAAAAAATTCCTTTTGATGGTATCCAAGATCTTATCTCTCCTATTGTTGATAATGATGGAATTTTAAAAGAGTGGCAAGAATGGTCATTGTCCTTTGATCATATTTTGAATAATGAGAAAGTTGCCTCATATTTTAATGGAGATGTTGATTTGTCTATTTTCTATGAGGTTAATGATGCATTGTATAAGGTTGAGATAGACATGAATAAGTTAATTTTTGATGCAAGGGCCATTACAAATGTTGGTCAAAGCAAGAGCCTAAATGAACTGAATATGGTTAGAGATGATACATGGTTTGATAAAGAAACAGACATTGTTGTTTGGGAGGCTATAGAAAAGATAGAGGCCTTGCCTGTTGGAGAAATTTAGTGAACAAAATTGGAACAAATAATGAAGATGATGAAAGACAAAGGATATTCATCAAAATAGGATATCTTACTTTTGTGGTCCACCTTCTATAGATATGCCTACATTACAAACACAGAATTGATCCTAAACATCCATGCTACAAAATGTTCAATTTTGGGAATTGTCTCCAACATTCAATTATATTATTTTGTCTTATATATAACAAGTCTTATGTCCAATAAAAGTGTAACATGTGTCATTTCCTTCTAGCCTGAAGCTTGTTGCAATCATTGTCTATAAAGGGATTTCCAAGGCTTGGAAGAAGGGTTCAAAATTTTAAGAGTGAATAGCATCTTTCTTTTTTAAGTTAGTCCAATACTATGTATAACATTTATTACTCTTGCTCATGAATGGAGGAAAATAGATTTTTAGTGTTTTAATTCCATCTTGAGTTGTTTTATCTCATAGATCTAATACTCTAATTGTATTATTTTAAGAAAATTAATACAAATGAAGAAGTTATTGGAGTTTCCCAATTTAGATCTTCTCTCTTTCATATTTTTCTTCAATTCTTTATAATACAATAGCAAGTAAATTGAACTCCAATTTTAGTTCACTTATAATTATATCACGTCACATATTTTGTTGTTAATCAAATTGATGAAGTAAATTCTCAATGTGTTATGAGAGAATTGAAGTGTTTCACAAGAATATTTTGATAAGTGTGAGATTTTCATTGAGTATTGATCTTATTCATAAAGAGACAAAGTAGATCTGAGGTTTTAGTGTCAGATTTATAAGTAAAAGTCCAATGGATAAAGAACTAGTTTGATCTTACTCACAAAGAGGAGTAAATATGAGCTTTTAGGGTCAGACTTATAAGTAAAATCTCAATGGATAAAGAACTGGGCATGTTATAATTATGAGAAATCTACTAGGATTATATAGCATTACAATCTGTAATCAAAAACCTTTTTTTTTTGTCAAATTTGGATCTGAAGGAATTAGCCCATACTTGTCTTGGAAACCTTAGGATATGAATAATTATTTGTCTTTCATTCCTTAGGTTGTCTTGTAGTTACAGGAATTAAGTTTTGTTATCTACTTTGTATGGGGATTAGGAATATATGTGTAAAATTGATAAAGAATGATACTAATCCTAGGTATACCTACCTAAACTTTATAGAGTTCAAAGGGAAGAAGATTTTATTATCTTGTCAGTTTGTCCTATTGGTCTAGCAGGATATACATGTCATGGCTTATAGTTCAATCCTAGGTATTTCCAAAAGGTGATTAAAACCCTATCAAATTAGGAGCCAACATAATGGTGACTCAGTTGGGGACACACTACATAGGTGTTGTGTAGAAATTTTATGGTATGTGTGTCGAATTAGTGTCCTTTCATTGTGTGGTAGAGTTGTCATATTTTGTTGTATGTTGTGTTTCATCAAGTTAGAATATTCTATTACATGTAGGTGTACGTGTAGAGTATATTTTATGTTTGAAGTGGGCCAATGAAAATATTCACATCCTTTACAGGGTCAAGGTTTTCTCTTGTTTTTTTGTTCTAGCCTTTTGTAGATTCTAAATGTTTGTCAATAGAAAATTCATATTTCCCTTAGTGGGTGCCTATAGAAGAGAGGGAGTCCTCATGCTTGAGTTCTAGATCTGAGAATACTAGGCTTCTAGGTGGAGTTTTCACTACTTCTTTTCAAGAAGAAAGGATCTAATAGGATAAGATAGTTTCATCTACTGGAGATGTTGCATGTAGGTGTAAGTATGGAGTATATTTTATATTTGAAGTGGGCCAGTGAAAATACTCACATCCTTTATAGGATCAAGGTTTTCTCTTGTTGTTTTGTTCTAGCCTTTTCTAGATTCTAAATGTTTGTCAATAGAAAAGTCATATTTCCCTTAGTGGGTGTTGACTCAGTCAGGGTTTATCAACGTGTTTTTAGTTTATAGTTTATATGACTAACAAGAGGGGGAACTGACTTAAACAAGAGCACATCCTAAGGTCCCATTGTAAACATACTTACCCCAGGGTTATAGAAAGAGCTAGCATAAGAAAAAAGGAGATTCTAGTCATACTTGAAAACCCACAGATAATATTTGAAGGTAATCTACAATATCAACCTATAGAAGAGAGGGAGTCCTCATCCTTGAGTTCTAGATTTGAGAATACTAGGCTTCTGGGTGGACTTTTCACTACTTTTTAGGAAGAAAGGATTGATTAGGATAAGACAATTTCATCTACTGGAGATGTTGGTTATAGGAAAAGTGGTTCCACACCCTACCTAGAGGATCTCATTCAGAACACATTCCTTTTATTGAGAGAAATCTTATAGATCTAGATGATACCACAAAATCAAAAGTTACAAATATAAATATTGATAATCTCTTTACTAAATTAGATGTTCTCAGTAAGAAATTTGTAGAGAACAATGTTAAATGTATTCATTTGGATAAGGAGAAAGAAAGGATAACCATGAATTCTCTCATGGAGAGAGAAATTTTACTAAGAAGGATGTCCTTGTTGAAAGAACAAAACAATAAGTTGCAAGAGAAATATGCATATTTACATACATATCTATTTGCTAATTTCAAAATATTGAAATCTAAAATTCAAGACAATGAGCATGTTTTATAGGAGAAAGAGTGACTTTCCATAGCACAAATCCATCCATATAAACTAGTAAAGGAAATTAGGGTTGAAATAAGTACCATAGAGCCTATAATTAAGGTTACAAATAAAGGTAAGAAGAAGGTTGTGGGCATTCAAATAAATGAACCTATGGTGAAATCAAAGAGCACCCTTACCATGTCTAAAATTGATTTGGAATTAAAAAATGATAGAAAAGAGCATGAGGATCTTTCTAAGGAATAGGAAAAAATAGAGAATGAAGCTCAAGTAGCAGTAATGAGAAGGAAAATTCAATTCCTTAAGTCTTCTTTTGGCATTTCAATTGGACAAGTTAAATATTCTCAAGGTACATACTCTAGTGTTTATTGTGGTCCTTTAACAAGAAATGTAGCTATTTCTCAAGTTGGTCTCCTAGTTTCTTCTGCCACAATAGGCCAAAATGTGTCTA
The DNA here is from genome assembly GCA_028749045.1 of Cupressus sempervirens. Classification (NCBI taxonomy): domain Eukaryota; kingdom Viridiplantae; phylum Streptophyta; class Pinopsida; order Cupressales; family Cupressaceae; genus Cupressus; species Cupressus sempervirens. Next base: position 489,052,187 of record CM053787.1, read on the forward strand.
GACAATAGACAAATACTAACTTAGGGGAAGTAGTCAATACTTTTGGACCAAGTGGTAGTGGTATCTTAGGCTTTCAAAGAAGACCTGTATATCTAGAAAGATAAAAGAAAATAATCTTTGTAGAGATTATGAGATATCCTAATCCTCTTCCTAGTGAATTAAGGGATAAGGTTACAAAAAAAATTGGTAACAATGTCATTAGTGGAGAAGAACATCTCAAGAATTTCATTCACACAAACATGAGAATGTAATCATGAAATTGTTTGTTCATTCCTTGCTAGAGATTGGTTTAGTAGACTCCCTAATCACAACATTAGTTCTTAGGATAATCTTGAGAATTATTTCAAGGAACAATATGGAGACAATACAAATGTTGGTTTGTATTGAATGAGTTTAATAACATCAAGATAAACCAAAATGAGTCCACCTTTGACTTTAATGTTAGGTTTCAAAAAGGAAAGTACAAGCTCTTCTAAGTTATGAGGTTGGATGAAAATGTATTTCTAACAACCTATTTCAATGAATTTGATAGAAAAATGGTATACATACTTAGAGATAAAGATCCAAAGACACTAAGAGATGCATTTAGGATTACAGTAAATATTGAAAATAATAGGAGGGCTTTAGGTAACTTTGGGAGATGAGATAACCCTAAGATGTTTAATTCCTAAGGTAACAAAAGAGAAAGTGATAAGACTGTGGGAAACAAAATCCTAGAGGAATATAAGATGGACAAGGTTTTGAACATGTTAAAGGATCTAAAACCTACTCTTGGTAATACTAATAAAGGGTTTTCTAGTGATAAACTATAGTTTCCTAATAATATCTTCAGTAGATAAAATAGGTTACAAAATTTCCCCTATAATATGTAGTACAAGGATGGTAAGCCTATTATTAACACCGATGAGGGTAATAGTGAAAATGTTACACCTAGTCCATTGGAAAGGAACTCGGTAAATGTTGCAGAAGATATCCATTGGTGTATGGCTTGATAGTCTCCTCATTCCCCTAAATATTGAGTAGTTTCCCAATCAATTTTTGCATCCTAGAAATCTGGACTGGAAGAGGTTGCATAAGAGGTAAATCTAGAAATGTAGCATGTAATTTGTTAGGCTAATATGGTGATTATTATGATATCTATGACCAAGAAGAGCCTAATGGGGATGTAGACTTGCAGAGATATAACTATAAGATGTTTCATCAACAATTTTTCTCTGACAACGATGAAGAAATGGATAATAAAGCATATAATGTGGTATCTAATGTGAATGATGTAAACCTAAGGATTCCGTCAAAAGAATAAATTGACAAAATTATAATAGACATGATGGGTCAAGTTAAGAGCACATATAATTTCAGAAATAGAATAGTCAATGGTGATTCTAGTAAACCTTCTAAAACATTCATTAAGGAAATTACTTATAAGATCTCAGATGCAAACAAAGCCATAGATCTATTAGTGATGAAGGTGAATTATTTAAAGGAAAAGAAGTGGGATCCTAAGAAGGTCACACAATCCAAAAGTATTGAAAAAGGTATTTGAAGTAAAGATCAACAAACAAGTTGAGAATTTTGCATTTCAATCTAATGAGGATAAAGGTATTCTTGTTGAATTTCCCCCTTATACTCCCATACATATGTTATCCATGCTTTCACATATCATAATAAAATTCCCTTTATTTGAAATGTTTAGGATAGTGGATCATGAGAATAAAGCTTTAGCATAGTTAGGAGCCATTGGAAAATTTGATATTACTAAGGATACAATGCCCTTAGGAGATGAAGTAGAAGTGTCACATAAGATTAAAGAATACAAAGGGGTATTATCTCACATTGCTACTATGTACTTAGATATTTTTGCAATTTCCTACATTGAAAATATTGACCCATTTTTCTTGATCCTCATCATACATGGGAAAGTAGTAAAGAACTGTATGATTGACTTGGGGACTTCAAATATTGTCATTCCTTTCTAAATAATATAATTCTTAGGCTTAATATTTGATACAAAACAATGAATGTGTTGTCCTCTTGACTCTAGAGATGTTCCTATCATACAGACCCTTAGAGAATTGCCTTATAAACTAGATGAATACCCAGATAGTGACCTTACCATAACTGTATTAGTAGTATTTATTCCCCCTTAGTATGGAATTCTATTATCTAGAAAGTGGAGTATTGCCATGGGTAGGTAGCTTATAATGTGATTTTTATTTTTCCACTATTTACATAGGTGATAAGTCTATTAAAGTAGATAGAGAACCAAGAGTTACACATATGATTGAGGAAAATATAAAAAAAGATGCAACATGTTTTTTAGACATGGGCATCAATGCTTCTAGAGTAGAATTCATTGTCTTGGAAAAGGAAAGAGTACCTGCACCTATAACACAATAAGTTGAGAATATTTATGAGAAAGGAGATCTATGGACCATGTATTTTGATGGTACAAATTCTAAAGAAGGATTTGATGCTGGAGTAGTGCTTATTTCAATAGAAAGAGAACCTTCAGATACAATTTCACTCTAGATTTCACATGCACAAATTATATTGAAAAATATGAAGCACTCCTCTGAGGTTTAAGATTGGATTAAAAATAGGGTATCAAATGTCTATACATAATTGGTGAGCCTAAGTTAGTGGTATCATAGATTAGGAAATCATATGCATCAAAGAATAAGAGGCTCAAGTAGTACATGAATGTTGTGTGGGATGAAATTGAAGCCTTTGATGCCTTTGGTATCACATTGTTGGATAGGATAGATAATAATATGGAAAATATGTTTAAAAATGTAGCCATCAAGCCTGATGACATAAATTCTATAGGGATATCCAAGGTTGAAGTGCAAACTACGCCTTTAATTCTAGATAATGTTAAAAGGTGGCAGGTATTTGAAGATGACTTAGACATTCTAAATTTTCATAATTGTGAAGGAAAATACCATGGCTAGGAGTTCCAGGCCTTAGTGCACTTGTAGATACTTTTGAATGAGGTAATACGTCTCAAGACTAATAAAGTGCCCAAAGGCTTAGTTGTTTTTGAAAGTGTCTTTGATAAATAGAATAGGGTGAAATTAGATATTAAATTAAGAAGCCAAAGGAGCTAGAAGAGATAAATTTAGACACAAATGAAGCTCCCAAGAAGGTGTATATAGGTTAAAAATTATCTCCTATTGTAAGAAAATATCTGATTGAGTTGTTAAGGAAATATAGGCATGTTTTTGCATGGTCATATGATGATTTGAAAGCCTATAGGGAGGACCTTATCAAACATGTTATTCCTCTCAAAGAGAATGCCAAAAAATTTAGGAAAAAGAAAAGACTGATAAATCCTACCCTAGCTCCTAAGATGTAAGATGAATTAAAGAAACTCAAAGATGGTGGTATAGTAAAACCAATTAGGCATTCTACTTGGGACTCAAACATAGTGTCTATTATGAAGAAGAATGAAGATCAAACTTTGTGTTGATTTTTGGAATTTAAGAATTTCATCAATTAAGGAAAATTATGGGTTACCCAACATGGAAGCTATGTTGCAAAGAGTGACAAGATCTAATTTAATGTCCATGATGGATGGTTTCTCTATCTACAACCAAGTATTGGTGGATGAAGTTGAACAATACAAAACTACTACCATGGGGTACCTATGTATATGTGAGGATGCCATTTGGACTCACTAATGATGGAAAAACTTTCCAAAGATCTATGGATGTATCCTTTTCTGATTTCATAGATAAATTTATGGTGGTGTATTAAGATGATCTTACTGCCTACTCCAAAAAAGAAGAAGAGCACTATAAACATATTGAGAAAAAAATTGTAAGAGTCTTGGAGTATGGTGTCTCTCTCAACCAAAGAAAATGTACATTAGGAATAACTAAAGGAAATCTCCTAAGTCATTTAGTATCTAAAGAAGGGGTGAGGGTAGATCCAAAAAGGGTTGTTATAATAGATAAGATTCCCAAACCCAAGAATGTAAAAGGAACTCAATCTTTCTTTGGACAAGTGAAATTTTTAGGGAGTTTTGTGACAATTTTTTTAGAGATTAGTAGGCCTGTATTAGAGATTCTTAAGAAGGGAGAAGAGATTAAATGGGCTGGAGAACCAACAATTGCATTCTAGGATATTACAAAAGCAATCAATAATGCACATGTATTGAGGACACCTGATTACATCAAACACATGCACACATTTTATTTTCCTCATTCCACATAGTTGTAGTAGTATTGCTCCAAAAAAATGAGGAAAGTTTTGAATAGCCCGTAGCCTTTTTTATTAAGTGCGTTCAAGAAACAAAGCTAATGTATGATATATGTTATTTTAAAAGAAGTTAAAGAATTTAGATGCTATCTAATGGGAGAAAAAATCTTGGCTTTTGTCAATAGTGTGTTTGTTAAAGAAATTTTCTCTCAAAAAGAAGTATCATGTAGAAGGTGTGGGTGAATTAATTGAATCCAAGAGTTCAAAATTGATGTTCAGATCACCAAACTTGGTAGAGGTCAAGGATTGGAAAAGTTAATGGCATAGTCAAATATGGATGCAAATCAAATAAAACACATGAATGATGACCAAAGGCCATACGTATGTGACATGGATTCTTGTCATTTATACAAGGATGTTAATCATTATTTACATTACATGTGTGGTCCTCCTACAATCAATGATAATAAAAAGTGAGTACTGAAGCTTCAAGCCATCAAATATATTATTGTTAATGAAAAACTATGGTAGAAAAATACATAAGGTATGTTGTTGAAATGTGTAGATCAAGAGGATTTAGTTAAGATCCTAAGTGAAATGAATAGTAGTGTATGTGGGGCTAATTACATGGAAAATACCATAACTCACAAGGTGATAAGGGTTGGGTTTTGGTGGCCCACTTTATTTAGGGATCCTCATAAGGAAGTGAAGAAGTGTGATCATTGTCAAATGTTTGTGAGAAAATTAAAATTCTCTAGAAATGTACCTTTAATACCAATGGAAGTACAAGTACCTTTTCAACTATCCGGAGTAGACTTTATAGGTGAAATTGCCAACAAATCTAGTGGTGGTCATTCTTGGATATTAGTATCAATAGATTACTTCACAAAATGGGTAAAATTTATTCCAACTAGAAGATCTACTAGTAAAGTAGTGAATGATTTAATTTAGAATAAGATTATCATTAAATTTGGATGCACTAAAAATATTGTGACAGACAATTATATGTGCTTTATATTAGATGAGTATATTGAATTTTGTGATAAGTATGGAATAACTAGGCCCACTTCTTCTCCATACCATCCCCAAATGAATGAGTAGGTAGAATCCAATAATAAGAAATTTTTGAAGATTATCAAAAGAATCCTAGATAAAAATAAGAAGGCTTGGGATTCTAAGTTGCCGTTAGCATTATGGGCAGACTAGGTAATAGTGTAGAAAATAATTAGTTATGTACATTTTAATTGAGTACATGGGATTCATGCAAGAATACCTCAAAATAATTTGATTGGGATGTAAAAATTTATTCAAAATATGAGAGTGATATTACTAATTATATTTAGGGAATATTGATTGATATCCCTGAATTAGATAAAACTAGGAGAGAAGCATCAGCTAGGAATGTTATGATGTGGAGCCAAATCAGATTTGGAGGTTTATTCAGCATAGTTTTCTCCCCATATTATTTCTATAGGGGCTTGGGGGTAGTGCCCCCAAGATAAGGTCAAGGGGCAGTGCCCCTGTGGGGTCGTGGGGTGCCCTAGGTGCACTCCCTCTTGTAGCATAGGGTGGGGTTGAGGGATAATGTCCCCATGGGGGTTTTCAAGGGTAGTGCCCCCAAAGTCAAAAATGACCTTATATTGTAAAAGGTGTCAACTATTATTTTTCTAGTATTACAACCCTAATTTTTTAAGCATCAAAAATCTTGTATAAAAGGCTTAGGGTTAGGGATTTTCATAATGTGTTATGTGAAAAGTGGTTCTTGTGGAAGTATTGAGCTATAAGGGATTATGGATTGTAATCAAGTTTTAATCATTGGATAATAATAATATTGGACTTGTTGTTGGTGGACGTAGCCTAGGGATTGGTTGAACCATGTTAAATCTTGGTGTCATGTTCTCTTATGTGAAATATATTATTTTTTGATATTGGTTATATTAGCATTTAACTATTATTTCTATCTAAGGTTAATCCTAACAAGTGGTATCAAAGCTAGATGGTCATCCTTTTATTTTAGCCAGACTATCGTCATTTTTTTAAGTGATCCTCTAGAGGAGAGTCTTACAGTTGCATGGGAGTCTCACAATTGATTGGGAGTGATGGTAGACAAGGGTAGGCTAAGGGTTGACAAGTTTAATGGAGAGAACTTTTAGCTATGGAAGATGAAAATGTAGGAATATCTCTATTAGAAGGATTTATGGAAATCATTGGAAGGAAAAACTAAAAACCAAGGAACTATGACAAATGAGGAATGGGAGATTTTAGATAGAAAGGCACTTGGAAGCATTTGGTTATGCCTAGCACCATCGGTGACATTTAACATTAAAAAAGTGAAGACAACGAAAGAGTTGTTGGAAACCCTAATGAAATTGTATGAAAAACCCTTTGCTTCAAATAAGGTATTTCTCATGAAGCATTTATTTAATATGAAAATGGCAGAAGGTGGATCTATTGCAGATCATTTAAATGAGTTTAATATTGTTACTAGTTAGTTATCTTCTATGGGCATTGATTTTGATGAAGAAATTAGGGCTCTGTTGATTTTGTATTCTTTTCCTAGAATTTGGAATGGCTTGGTAATGGCTGAGTAATTATATTTCTAGATCTAATACCCTAAAATATGATGATATGATCGGTGTTATTTTGACTAAGGAAACTCATAGGAAAACCTGAGGTGGATATACATCAAGAAGCTCTTTGAACACACAAAGTAGAGGCAAAACAATTGAGAGAGGAAATAATTCCAAAAATCATGGGAAATCAAGAGGAAAGTCAAAGGGGAAGAAATCTCAATCTAGAGGAGCAAGAGATTGTTGGTACTACACAAAACTAGGGCATAAGAAGAAAGATTTTATGGACTCGAAAGAACAATGAAGGAGATAATCTAGAAGGGAATAAGGAGGCAAATGTGGTAAGTAACAAATCTAAAGAGGATGCTTTACTTTTTCCTTTAGAAAGTGTTGATGATTCATGGGTTTTAGATTCTGATGCTTCATTTTATGCTACACCCCATAGAGGTTATTTTATTGCTTATGTCCAAGGGGATTTTGGGCTTGTTTATTTTAGGGATAATGAACCCTGTCAAATTGTTGGAAAGGGAAATGTTAAGATTAAGTTGTAGAATGGGAATCATTGGCTACTACATGAAGACATGTTCCAAGACTGAGTAAGAATTTAGTTTCAATAGGGCAACTCGATGATGAGGGTTGTGTAGTTACTTTTAATGATAAAAATTGGAAAGTTTCAAAAGGTTACCTTGTAGTAGAAAAAAGTGTGAAATTAGGCACCTTATATCTTTGTATAGGTCATATTGTTCCTTCTACTCTGATTGTTTCAAAGAAAAATCAATGTTTAGGAACAATTGTTGTAGTTGAGCAGGGAGAACAAATAGCTATTGTAGATTCTAATACAACGTTGTGCCACAACAGACTTGGACACATGAGTGAGAAATGTATGAAATTACTTCATTCAAAGCAAGTTTTACCAGGTCTAAAATATCTTAATATGGATTTTTGTGAAAGTTATGTGTATGGAAAATAAAAGAGACTGAATTTTGTGAAGACTAGGAAGGAAAAGAAAAGTGAGAGATTAGAGCTCATGCACATTTATGTATAGGGACCAACTCAGGTGTCTTCCCTTGGTGATTCTCATTATTATGTTACATTTATTGATGATGCAACTATAAAAGTATGGGTTTATTTCATTAGAAAAAAATTTGATGTTCTTCATACTTTTAAGATAAGGAAATACTTGGTTGAAAATGACATTGGTAAGAAATTAAAATGTCTCAGATCTGATAATGGTGGTGAGTATTCTAGTCATGAATTTGAAGATCATCACTCCTGTAATGGTATTCATAGACATAAAATTGTTCCAAGGACTCCATAGGAAAATGAAGTGGTTGAACACATTAACAGGACTATAATGAAGTGTGCAAGAAGCATGAGGTTAAATTCAAGATTACCCTTAAACATGTGGGTAGAGGCTACCAATACTATTTTATATTTGATTAATAGAGGTCCCTCTACTCCTTTGGGTTGTGGTATTCTAGAGGAAGCATGGACTTGTAAGAAGGTGATTTATTCTTTTCTCAAAACCTTTTGTTGTGAAGCATTTGCTCATATAGATTTTAAAAATAGAACCAAGCTAGAAGCTAAGTTAAAGAAATGTGTATTATTTGGATATGCCAGTGATGATTTTGGTTATAGGCTTTGGGATTTTGAAAATCATAAAATTATAAGAAGTAGGGATGTCATATTCAATGAGAAATTGTTGTACAAAAATCTATTGTAGCAACATGAGAAGAAAAAAGATGATTATGTAGTTATGGATGATACTCTAAAAGCTAATGTTCTAGAAATTCCTCATGTTCTGCAACAAAAAATACCACACACCTCAATGAATGTTAGATGGTCAATAAGGCTAAGTAGACCTCTAGAAAGATTTTCTTTATCCTTTTATTTCTATTTTACTTACTAATGCTAGTGAACCTATATGTTATGATGAAGTTGTCCAGGTGGATACAAAAATTTAGTGGGAGTTTGCAATGAAAGAAGAAATGGACTCTTTGCTAAAAAATAAGACATGGGATTTATGCAAGTTGCCCACAGGTAAAAGGGCTTTATAGAATAAATGGGTTTACAATTTAAAAGAAGAGGATGGAGGTAAGAAAATATTTAAATCCAAGTTAGTTGTAAAAGGATTTTCACAGAAAAGGGGCATTGATTTGGATGAGATATTTTCTCTTGTTGTCAAAATGACTTCTATTCACACTATTTTAAGTATTGTGGGTATTGAAGATTTTCATTTAGAGTAGCTTGATGTTAAAATACCCTTTCTTCATGGTGATTTGGATGAAGAGATATATATGGCATGACCACAGGGATTTGAGGTCAAAGGTAAGGAAAACTTAGTGTGCAGATTGAAAATTTTTTATATGGCTTGAAACAAGTACCTCGACAATGGTATCTAAAATTTGATAGGTTTATGCATGAGCATGGATACAATAGGTGTCATTCAATTCATTTTCTTTATTTTAAGAGGTTGCATGATGACAGCTACATTGTTTTATGTTTACATGTTGATGATATGCTTGTAGCTGGGTCTAACATGGATCACATTAAGGGGTTAAAAGAATAGTTAGCACATTTATTTGGTATGAAGGATTTGGGGGCAGCAAAACAGATCCTTGGTATGAAGATTTGAAGAGATAGGAAGAATAGGAAATTGACATTATCTCAGGCTAATTATATTGGGAAAGTGTTGCAACATTTCTCTATGGAGAATGCTAAAGCTATCAACACACCTTTACCTGGTCATTTAAAGTTGACCAACAAGATGTGTCCCAAGACACAAGAAGAGGAGGATAAGATGTCTAAGGTACTTTATGCATTAGCTATAGGAAGCTTGATGTATGTTATGGTTTGTACAAGGCCAAATATTGCACATGTAGTGGGAGTTGTTAGTAGGTATATGAGTCATCTAGGAATTAAGCAATGGAATGCAATAAAATTGATTCTCATATATTTGAGAGGTACATAAAATATGTGTTTACACTTTGAGGTCTCTACTAATAATTTATAGGGATATGTTAACTCAGATTTGGCAAGGGATATTGATACCAAGTGGAGCACTATAGGTTATGTATTTATTGTTGGTGGGGTAGTCATGAGCTGGGTTTCTAGGCTACAAAAGGTTAATGCTTTATCCACTTTAGAGGTAACGTATGTTACTACTACAGAGGCATCTAAGAAGATAATATGGCTTCAATTCTTCATGGAAGAGCTTGGACACCCATCAAGGAATAACTATTTGTTTATAGATAGTCAAAGTGTCATTCATCTTGTGAAGAATTCTACTCTGCATTTAAAGACAAAACACATATAGTTGCAGTACCATTTCATTTGGCCAGTTTTGGATGATGGATAGTTAAAGCTAGAGAAGATACATATAGATGATAATATAGCAAATATGTTTACCATGGTAGTAACAAGGAGAAGATGAACTCCTCTTCAGCTTTAGTTAGACTTCTAGACTAAATAGAATAAAAGAATAGTAGAGTCCAAGGTGGTTTGATATATTCTAGATGAAGCTATAGGTTTAGAAGTGTTATGATTAGTCTCCAAGTGGGAGGTCATTGTTGTAGAGTTTGATTAGTTTTCAAGTTGGAGATTATTGTGATGTGGAGCCTAATAATATTCAGAGGTTTATTCAATGTAGTTTTCTCCCCATATTATTTATATGGGGGTTTGGGGGCAATATCCCCAAGATAGGGTCAAGGGGTAGTGCCCCTTTGGGGTCTTGGGCTAGTGCCCCAAGTGTTCTCCCTATCATAATATAAGGTGGGGTCAAGGGGAAATGCCAACACAATGGTTTTAGGGGGTAGTGGCCCTAAAGCCAAAAATGACCTTATATTATAAAAGTCGTCAGCTACTATTTTTCTATTATTCTAGCACCAATTTTGTAATTGGTAAAAAGCTTGTATAAAAAGGCTTAGGGTTAGGGGTTTTCATAATGTGTGATGCAAAAATTGGTTCTTGTAGTGGTATTGAGTTATAAGGGATTACATATTGTAATCATCTTGTAATCAGTAGATAATAATAATATTGGGCTTGTTGTTGGTGGACATAGCCTAGGGATTGGGTGAACCATGTTAAATCTTGGTGTCTTGTGTTCTCTTATGTGCGATCTATTATTTTTTGATATTGGTTATATTTGCATGTAACTACTATTTCATTCTAAGGTTAATCCTAACAAGGAATGCCAAGTTGTAGTTGCAAATGAAACATCTATATGACAAAAGGTTCACAAATAGGAATTTTAAGCAAGATGATTTTGTGTTACTCTAGAATGCTAGACTACATGACAAAGGTAAAAATGGGAAGTTTGATCCTATTTTTTTAGGACCCTATATGATTCAAAAAAAATGGGTGAGAACTCATAGATTGTTAGAGAAATCTCTAGTGATCTTCTTGAGCTACCAATTCATGGACACTTTTTGAAGAAATACTTCTGCTAGAGGTTTTTTTTTCATGAATAATAGATTAGGGTTGTATATCTTGTAAGTTTTGTACATAAGTATATTTCTTTCCTATTTTTTTTCTTGTATAAAGGCTTATTTTTCTTTTCATTGAGTTTTCCTACCTTTCCTTTTATTCTCTGAATGTTGTCATGTTTGTGATTTTCTCTCCTAGTGATTCTAGATTCTTGCATGGACATATTTTTCTCATCATCCCCAGACAAAGCCACTATTAGCACTATTTTTCAAATAGGTTAAAAAAAAATTCTATCTTATGCCTAAATATTTAAGCTTTGCACTAGAAAGGTTTTCTTTGATTTTACCATTATTTAAATTTTAACCTAAGTATAAAACTCTAGGGCAGCCTTGTTATTCATGTTAAGTCACCAAATAAACTTATACTTTTGGCATTTTCTTCAGCAATATCATTTTATCCTAGTATGTAACTTTTCCTATGAGGTATGGCTTACGTTGAACATTTTACAAAGTAGTGATGTGTGAATGATTGTAACATCTCCTTCCTTTTCTAATTGTTTGAGTTGGGGGTTGCAATCTAGAGATATAAGGAAAAGTGTGACTTTGTTGTGAGTTTGGGTCTTGTGAAGATAAATGTTGTGAATTTGTGGTGAAACCTATTTCATTTCCTAGCATCACACTATAGTGATTAATAAAGGTAACAACAAATGGTTGTTAGGTTGCAGTGAAAAGGATGATACTGGGATAACTACTTCATGGTGGTTTTCATAAATAAAGGTCAAGGCTCTGTGACTCTATGATGAACATTATTGACAGTAAACATGATTTTTCAATGGTTAATACCTTAATGTGGTTTGAAATGGTGAAGTTGTGATGTACTAAAGAAAGGGTGGAGTGGTACTTCATTGTTTTCTTTATAAGTGAGGATTAATCTATTGCAATCTTATGAGAAAAAGGAAAGTGTAACTTTCCAAGATAACATATAGAAAAACATTGTTTCCATGAGAACTAGTCAGATCAAAAGGATAAAGATAGGTCAACAATGAATATTGGTTCTCCTTGAATCATGTGGTCTAACCTTTTAAGGTAACCACATGAGTTCACAACATTGTGGAGATAGTTAAGTGAAAAGTTGTGAAGCTATGGCATGCCATGGAAAGGGTTAAGCATGATATCTCTAGCATAGTATGGTCTAATCTATTAGGTGTTGCAATGTAATGAGGAATATTTATACATGGTGAAGCACAACTTCATAGTTGTGAAACACAATAGTGATAATAGGGTTGTGACCTTGTGAATTGAAGAAAAGCATGACTTCATAAGTTAAACTTCATGGTTAAGGAAAGGTTTTGCAAAGTTATGCAATGAAGGAGATGTGATCAGTATGATTTGGTGGATTCCTCATACAATTTGAGCATAATAGTTCTAAAGTAGAGATCAATTGGACTACATGACTTTGCTAGGGCATGAAGGATGATGCACACAGTTAAGAGTCATGAAGTCTCACCCAAAGTAGACAACAATAGGGTTTGCAGTAGCACTACATCACAATATTTAGTATTTTTAACCTTGAATAAGTGGAGATGTTGCAACAAGCATAAAAAGGAAAGGAGTGTAACTTTACATAGGATTAGAGGGTTAGGAGATAGACTATTGTGAGGATTCAATAAGGGTTAATGAAATAGTTAAGTGTAACATCACAACTTTGTAATTGAAAATTCATAAAATCTTACAAAGGAAAGATAGGTGGGCTCTTGGCCAATTAATTGGCACCATGTTGATAGGGAGTACACTCAAGTACAAAAGCCACCAAGATCTGTGTTAAAATGATTTTTGAGAGATTTTAAAAGAGAACTCATGCATGAGAAATTTATTGTGATTAATTCCACTTCATATCTTAATAAAATCTATTTAATTGTCCATAAAGGTAACCATTGTAGATATTTTAGAGGCAAAATTTTACAAAGATGAGAAACTTGGAGGGATTCACAAATTTGATTTCCAAATTTGTGATGGTGGAACAAGGTGTACCAAAAGATGAAGTTGAGGTGGTGGACGTTCTAGTGCTTTCGAGTCAAGATAAACCAAAGAAGTTGTGTTTTTATGTGGAAGAATGGTTAGAATTTCTCCCTAGCTCTTCAAATTTACAATCTACTGATGCACATGAATGGAGGGATCCATACTCATTATGTAGAGATGTCATTTTTAGAAACATATGTAAATGAATTTCTCTAGTTTTCCTACAATAAAAAGTTGAAGGGTCCTCCTACTTTGAATCCATGGTACAAAAATTTAGGAAAAATGATTGTTCCAAAAGTACTTGTTGATGTGGACCTTGTTAAAGCTCTAATTAAGGATTACAATCTAGCTACTCACTCATTTCACAAAAGGATTAGGAGTGTATTATGTATAGTAGATAGAGAAACATTTATTGAGGCATTTGGGCTTGAGGAGCAATGGGTGTGGAAATTAATTTGGAAAAATTTGAGGAAATGTTTCAAGCACATAAGAGTTTCTTCATTGATAGAGTCATGAAATATCATATCTCGAGGAGCAACAAGTAGATGGAGAAATTCCCAAGAAGATTAACAAAATCATCCATTAGATATTTTCAATACACATATTTTGGTGTGAACAAGGTGTTGGGTGTGGATGGAACTATGAATGAAATTGGAGTTGCTTATGTGATGGCCATAAACATTCTAGACCAATATACAAATGTGGGATATGATTATGTGAAATATATAATCCATGTGATGCATAATAATATTATGACTACAAAGAATGGAGAAACAAGGAATTTCAAGTTCCACCACTATTCACTTCTTATGTGTCTGATCTTATATACAAATATTGTCCATATCAACCCAAATTTCATTGAGCATACTAAGGATATGGGAGATTCACTCCATGTGCAACTATGGCTAGAGTATGGAATTGATTTCACCCTTATGCCAATTCCATTTCATTTATCAATGATTTTGTGTTTCCAATCATTAATGTTCCATGTGAGGTGAGGAAGTTTCTTAGGCCAACATTGTGTCATAATGAGGTTTTATTTGGGATTAACACTATTATGAGGGTGTATGGTTGTCCACAAGCTCCCCATATTTTATGAAGATATGTGCCACAAAGGTTTGGGATTATTCAATTCATGTGGCAATATATTTTGATGGATCTCGCACATTTAGGCCATCAAAGGTGAAAGGGAACATTCTTTTGTAGAAGCTTAAAAAGAGGAGACTTCATAATTGGTAAATATGCCATAGATGAGGTAGATGAGTTCCTGAAACACTATAAATTGTCATCCTTTGTTTTTAGGACTTACGACCTTGAAGATATTGTTAGAACTGCTTTAAGAAATATGATGGGTTATCACTTGCCCCTAAGTAAGCCACTATGGGAGGAGGATGTGATCAAAAATTATTTATTTTAGAATGTTTATAGTGATAGGATCCATAAATGGAAATTTATAATAAGAATGGAGGTAGAGATGAAGAAAGTAGATCAAACATTTCTTGGTTTTTATGGTGAGGAAAAGTATTTGGATAGATTTAACAAATGTATTGCAAACTACCACAAGAGTATGTCACATATGCCTAATGAAGTTCATGAACAAGAGGAGGAAAGGGTGGATCCTTCATAACCTAAGCCTAATATATCTATCAAAGAAGGAGAAGAGGAGGGGCTACCTAAATCATCAACATGGGCTTAGGGGCACCACAAGAAACAAAAATCAATTGATATACTATAGAAGGCTAGGGAAAATGCCTTATAGATCCTGCCTAGCTAAAGAAAGTACTTTGTTGATTTAAGGAAGCATTTCCTGATAAACCAAGCTATAGAAAGTGAGACTTCAACTAGTGAGTTGTAATTGGATTCTTCTAGGACTCCTAAAGACTTATTTGAATCCATATCTCCCTTCTAGCCCTAATTCATCCCTAAAGATCCTAACATGCCCTTTAGGATTCATTACATTTTGAGCATCCTTAAAGCTTCCTAAGGCCATGATTGGCTTCAAAAAATTCCAAATTATTGGTTTATAGTATTATTTTTCCCTGATCCATCTTTTGTCCCCTCCTCCAATGAAACTCTTATCCCAAGAGTTGATCATCTTAGGCCTAGCATTGATCTTTGGTGGTTGTTGGTTTGCAAGGTTGAGGTAATCTCCCAAGGTGACTTGTCTCTTCATAAAATTATGTGCACTCATACACAAAGATTTAATAAAACAAGGTTTTGTTACTATCTGTCTGGATGAAGGACACTACTATGGTTTTAAGGCCTACATCTTTGATCCATTCTTTGGATAAAACATCTTCCTCCCTATTTCTTCTTTAGTTCTAGGTGGTGGCTACATTATAGGACATTTAACTGCCCTAATTTGCACACTGTACAGATCCCAAAGCTCACCTCTTGTAGGACTATTATGACTACTCTACAATTGCATTTCTTTAGTGCTATACCATCCAATATCATATTGAACATGCAGCTTTATTTCCTACCCAAAACACATGGTAATTGGATCTTCTTGCTCCTTTAACAAGGGTTTTAATTCATACCTCTTGCCCTCATGTTGGACTAAATACTTTTTTTTAGAACCGTCATGGATAACTCTTCTAGATCATTGCCAAGGTCTTCCTAAAATCAAATGTCCACAACTCATATTAAGAACATCAAACCATACCTTATCCCTATACTTTCCAACTGAGAACTCAATCATGACTTGATTACTTACAAGAAAATTT
This sequence comes from Cupressus sempervirens, assembly GCA_028749045.1. NCBI lineage: Eukaryota > Viridiplantae > Streptophyta > Pinopsida > Cupressales > Cupressaceae > Cupressus > Cupressus sempervirens. The sequence continues at coordinate 489,068,126 of CM053787.1, forward strand.
TGATTCATGTTCACCCAAGTAGCATAAAATGGTTAAGGATGTGGAAAAGTTTGTAGATTTAGCTTCCTAACAACTTGATGGGACACTATATTATGACCTATGAATGAGTCTATAATGAATTGAAATAATTTACCTTAGATGAAATAAGTGGATCTAAAGATTCTTTTATTTTTTTATTTTCCTCTTCCATTAGCAAACATTCTCCCTCTTCATGTAAAACCACTATCTTTCTAGACTCCTCTTTGATGCAGGAGCACCTAGGTAAGGCTTACTAACAACCTAGTGTTCTTAGTTCAATTTTGTCTTGTACTTTCCTTATCCAAGCCACTAGTTTAATAAAGAGGGGTAGAGATTCCTAGGGTAGGACTTATCCATTAGGAGGTCTAATTGGGTCTTCATCACCACCTAGTCATCCAAGTTGCTTAGTGTAGTCAAATTGTTGTCATTGTTGATAAGAATGGAAATTGTGCATCTAGAGAGTTAAATTAGGAAATTAAGGGGTGGAATAATGTTCTCATGTCAAAATTTACATACCTAGCCACTTGGTGGAGTTTCATGGGATTTGGACCAAGTTTGGCCTAAACTAGAACAAAAATTGTAAAGTTGCATGACAATTTTACAATATTGCAAAAATTATCACATTTTTTCATGCAAAAGAGAAACTTCACTCATATGGTTGGGTAACCACCTCTAAGTAGTTGTATCAAAGGTAATAGACATATATAAGGCCTCCCCCAACTTATCACAGGGGTTGGAGGTAGTTTTGGAGGAAGAGTAACTTATGAATGAGCAATTTTTTTTTAGCATTTTCATATATTTTCTTGTTAATGGCCAGTTAACAGATTGAAATAAACATTGTGACTTTTGAATGAGATAGTCCTTGTAGTTAGTAGATTCTATGTGTGTTTAGTTAGTGTGTTTGGTTTATTTTCATTACTTTTTAAAAATTCTTTATAATGTGCATTCTCGATGGTTTGGACTAGGCAGTTTGTGTAAATGGGGTCATAACTCACTGTAATCACCTAAAAATAGTCATCTAGACTATTAGCCCCCTTCTCAGAATTTTGGCTAAATTAATTTAATCATTTATCTAGACCAAATTGCTAATAATCAATTTATTTGATTATAACCTATAGTTTGACTATGCTATCCTAAGTTCATTATTTGATTAAAAGAACATGTCCCCTTTTAATTAAATAAAACACCCCATTCTTCTAACCACTTAAAGTGCACACATAAAGTCCTTTTTCTATTTTCCAATTAAAAAAAAGGCTTTGTGACTTTTGTCTTATATGACAAGTCAACTTATATTCTATTGGTTGACTTGTGTGTGCACATGGATCACTCCTCTTTTTGAATTCCACCGTTGATCATCCACCATCTTCATCTTGATCTCTACCATCCATATGACTTTAAAAGGGAGAGAGATTTCCCCCTCAAATGATCCAATCCTCATTTTGAATATTGTTATGCCGCAGGTTTTCTAACAGGTTTCTTTGGAGCTTTGTGGAGAACTTCTATTTATTGTCTACATTCTCTCATACCATAGAATTTTAGCTTAGATTCATGTTGCATGTTAGCTTAGCTTCTATTTTGCAATAATCTATCTCACATAGCTTAATATTTGGATTGTAACACTCTCATCCATGCTTAGAATAGCTGCACTTTTCATATTCATGCTAGCTTAATCTTTAGTTGCATTGCATCCTTGAAGAACTCCTTGGGACATTTGCATTCTTGCATCTTGTCTTTGGAACCTCCCATTGCATGGTTTACTAGCAAGAAGAGTATCTCTAAGGCTCATCTGAGAGCCTTCTTATTCTTAAAATATACTCTCTTGCACTCTATGGATAGGGAGCTCTAAGCCAGCATCCAAGCATTCCAAACTCATGAAATCAATTGGATAGAAGGTTTTAGAGTGGGACACTTTCGAGTGTACATTTTTGGTGCCCAACGTGGGGCTTGAATCAAGTTTCTAGATCCATTTGCTTTTATATTTCATCTTTGATTTTTTACAGTAGCATATTGGATCTAATCAAGTGCTTTTGTAGAATTATCACTTGGATTTTAAGGCCAACCCATAAGTAGATTGGTTTGAAGGCCAAAAATCTAGTTGGTTTAAAGATTTGATCATATCTTTTAAACCAATTGGAGTTTGGTTCTAAAAAAAATTTTGCATGTTAAGTATGTGTTCAAAATGTCTTAGTCTGATTTTCAGAGAATTTTGACATGATTTGAGGGAGTTATGATTTTTTTTTTTTCATAAAAAGTCATTTCTGATCGTAAATCAGCGCATTTTTTAGAAAAACCTTACATTTTCAGAAATTTTTTTGAATTCTAATGGGGGTTCTTTCTTTGTGTTTTGAATTTTGAGGTCGTATTAAGGATCAAAAACTCGATTTGATAAATTTGGCCTGTTTTGACAAAATCAATCTCTAGGGAGCAAATGAAGAGAATTTTTTGAATTTCTTACATTTTTGGAAAGCTCTCTGATTTTTAGTAGGGGTCTCTTCTTTTTATTTCTATTTTTGGATCCGAAATCATAGCAAACAAGTCCAATCTTGTTGACTAGGTCAAAATCAAAGAGTAAAAATGAGAGCATTTGTGATTAACTTGCACTTTCTTTGCATGCACTTGGTTTGAAGATAAATTGGATTTTTGAGGAAACTCACCATTTTTTATTGCAAATTTTTATGTTATTTCACACTAACTTTTTGTGCTAACAAGTTGTGATTACAGGTTGCCATCTTTATGAAAAAAAATTGAAACATTGCATAAAAAGAACGCATGTCAAAGTTTCAAATGCACAAGGGCTACTAACAATTGTTTGCAGGGCTGCCCAAAGCATAAAAACCCAAAAAAAAAATCTTTTTTATTTTCATGTGTGGCATTGACTAATTGTTCATTTTTCATAGGCACATAAAATTTGTGATTGGAGTCTTTTGGTAATAGGAGAGCATGCTCTTCGCCCTTGTAGTGAATCAAAAATCTTGACTTGCCATTTGGTTTCAAAAGCAAGGGGTAACTGAATCTTCTTGGCATGTTTGGGAGAAAATGATTGGAATAGAAGAGTATTCTCTTCACCCTTGTGGTGAACAAGAAATCTTGACTTCCAAAAGTTGATCCACTTTGTATAGTTAGAATTCTTTAGAGGGCCTGCTCTCGGACAACCTGAGAGGAACGACCAAAGTGGGGACAAGCCGATTACCTGGCTCTTCCAACCCACTATAAACTCAAGGCTACCAAGGACACAAAACTTTGGTAGATGTAGTGTTTTTCTTCGCTTAGTTTGATTTCTTATGGGATTTTGACCATAGGGAGATCACTAGGCAAGAATGCTTAAGGTACTCTTGTGATCGCGAGATCGATTACTCATCGCAAGGTGAGGTGTCCCATAATTGGGAGCAAGAGGAACACTATGAATAGAAGCCCGATCTAAAAACTCTAAGTTAGTAACTACCTTTTTTTAGCCGCTCAACTTCTTGGTGCAAGGATCGATCCTAGTGGACTACCCAGATCACCCCAAGATTTATACTCACCATATGTGTTCCCTTGGTTGTACTTATGGAACTTCCATGACAAAGCCAATATCTCTTGTGGGAAACCACTTGGTGTGAGGCAAAGGAGCATCAAGCATGGGCCAAGTTGTTGAGTAATGAATCATGACTCTAAGGTAGATTTCTTGGCTATTGTTTTCGATGTTTTGACCAGTGTTAACATTCTTGCAACATAAACATTCCGATAAAAAGTTGTTAGGAAGGCTGTCCTGATATCCCAAATGCGTATTGACAAGGTTGTTTTTACCCTTGATCAATTGTTTTGAGACATGTTACAACACTTACTATTTGAAAACCTTGTTGTTTACTGATACAAACTAAAACAAAATGTTGTCTGATTGAAACGAACTTCAAACCAAAAATTGATTATTTTCTGCACAAAACTGGCACTCTGTCGCACGCTTTCATGAGAAATATCGCACAATGTTTTTTTCAAAATTATGTCGCATGTCAATAGTAAATTTCTATCACACTCAGTTCAAATATCTATCGCTTAGACAAAAAGTGTCGTACCCTTGTTGAAATTTTGTTGCGCGACACTATTATTTAACTTATGTCGCGCTCCTTTTGAGAAAGTATCGCCTAGAGTCATTTTGGGTCAAAATAGAGTTGGCAGTTGGATTTATTTGGTCTAAGGAGTGTCACACTGGTCACCCTTGATCCTGACTACGTATAAGTGTGTGAAGAATTTGTCCTCGGTTGAAAAGATGGGTTTAGTCCGTCAAATGTAAGTCTTGAAACGTCTTGATGAATCACTTGTCAAAATTTAGCTATTATTTTATTCTAGCTATCCACTATTGAGCTTCTTGCTCATTCGCTCAGCTCGAGTCACCCGTGCTATAAGATCTTGAGAACTATTTGACAAGCCATCTATCACATTTTGACAAGTGACTAGTCTTGGTCGTAAAAGCTTCAAATTCGGCTCGCTTTTCTTGTCCTACTAAACAAAGACAACTCTTTACATGCCGGTCACAACTAGATATCAAGTTGGTAACTTTAGCCACACACCTTTAATTTTCAAACAATTGGAAACACCACCCAAACGTCCTCGCAAACAACCTTGTGATAAGAATCTCGAATTTTCTCAAACAGAAACGGCCAACATTTGGCACAACCCACTTTATAGTTTTGAAAATCCATTTAGTACACCCTTTGAGACACCCCAGGATACGAGTGGTATAGTCACTATGGTGCACCCTAATGAAATTAAACGTTGCTTAGAAGAACAAGAACATGAAACCCAAAAGACTTTGGAGGCTATATATGCTAGGGAGAGAGAAAATCAACAAGTTGAAACTGACAATCAGGCACGCTATGAAGGATACAAAGGAACTTGTCCTCGAAATCCTTTTGAGAACAATGATGGTAATCACACACCTCCAAGGACTCCTAGAGCTATCGCTGGCGCATGTCCTTTACCTAAACCATCTCATCATGATAGTGATGAAGAAGTAACTAGCAAAGACGTGATCAAATTTCAACAAGATGGCTTCGCCCAAAAACTAATGCTCAGAGCTTTAGAGGAAAATGGAGACCAATACTTCCGATACATGGCAGCTAGGGGATGGAAACTCCCTCAAGGTTTTAATGTTGAACATATTATTCCAAGATGAGAGCCCACTAAGGCTGAAATCTTAAGGGAAGAAATACAGGAACTAAGGAAACAATTTGCACAACTACAAACTTCAAAAGAGCCTCCTAAGACATCATTTGTTGAATCAATTTGTGCTCTTCCATTTGATAGGAGTCTATACATGCTGCCATTTCCTAAGGATATAGAGGTTCCTAAGTATGACAAATACGATGGAAATGGTGACCCTCATGACCATGTGAGACATTTATATGTTATTAGCATGGAATTTATGCATGAAGACACCTTTCTTATGCGTTTGTTTCCTAGAAATCTAAGAGGACAAGCTATGGAATGGTTCACAAAATTAAGTCCTCCTCTTAAAACATTTGACGAACTTGCACAATGCTTCATCCAGCAATATTCATACAACATTCAACATCCTGTGACTATGCTAGACTTATGCAACATCAAACAAAAACCAGGAGAATCTTTTGCAATATACCTTCAACGATGGAGATCTTTATACTCTCGGTATCCTCGACAAGTGCCTGAGGCTGAAAAAATTGACATTTTTGTCAATACGCTTGTACCTAAATTATACTTTGATCTAAGAAAATAGTTATTCACATCCTTCAACGCCATGGTAGAAAGTGTATATCGCATTGAGGATATTGCTATCAAAAGAGGTGACATTGCCATAAACAAGGATAGAGTTAACAATGGAAACAATAAAGACAAAGGCAAACCTTGGAACAAAAATAAGTATGTTGTCAATGACGGAGTAGTAGACACTCCTAAGACTAAGGAGCCTGCGTTTAACCTTTCCAATGCCATCTATGCAACAAAGCAACAAGAAGGTTCAAAACCACAACCCTTTGACAAAGGCTCTAAATTTACGAAGAAGCGACGTGTTTACACACCTATGGTCGAACCTTATGAAGTGGTTTTAAAAACCTTAATTGCAAACAAATTGGTTACCTTACCAGACAACTCACATCCTTATGATCCACCGGTTAGACCTCCATGGTGGAGAGAAGATCATACTTGCAGCTATCACCAAAGTAAAGGACATAACATAGATAATTGCTTCAAACTCAAAGATGTAATTCAAGACCTCATCAAAGCTGGCAAAGTTGTTACAGATTCCCTTGTTAAGAATATTGATCATAAGGCTTTCCAAAAACCATTACCTTAATACAAAAGGGGTGAGACCTCAAGGGTAGCTGCCAAAAAGAATCATGACGCCAAAATCAGTTATGCTTACGCTAACACTGATAATGTTATAAGCATGCTTGAGCCTGTTGAATACATATGTATGGCAAGCTCCAACAATGAAAACTGGCCAAATTATGACGCTGAAGATGAACGACCAAGAGTTCTCTTAAGGACACGATCCACTCCTCAAGATCATACTGATACTAGACCCAAGGTGGTACTCCGAGTGGTTGAGTCTTCATCTTCTCAGGGTGAACCACTTAACGCTGTCACTAGGGGGCAATCTAAGGTTGTCCTAAAAGTTGCTAATGATCCTAAAAATGCTTCATCATCTAAGCAACCAATTACTTCCAAGATCTCCAACTATGATCTTGTTAGCCAACTGCAACGCACACAAGCACAAATCTCCATTTTTGAATTGCTAGAGTTATCTCCTTTGCACAAGGATATCCTTGAGAAAGCTTTACGTTCTGCCAATGTTCCCACCGATATTGATGCAAAACAATTCCAAGCTATGGTGAACCACATCTCCTCGCCCCACTATCTCACCTTTTCTAAAGAAGATGACCGAGCTCTTAGTCATCCCCATAACCTTGCTCTTCATGTCAAAGTTCAAATCTTTTGTACCCACATCCGTCGAGTCTTGATAGACAATGGTGCAGGGTTAAATATCATTTCGTTCAATGTAATCCAACAATTGGGCATGTCTAAATTTTCCATCGATCCTAAGTGCAAGATCACTATAAAGGCCTATGATGAGGTTGAAAGGCCTTCTAAAGGTCTAATTGTACTTCTAATCAGAGTTGGTCCAGTTGAGAAGAATGTCATTTTCCAAGTCTTAGACATACCACTTGCATACAACTTGTTGTTGGGACGACCATGGATTCACGATATGCAAGTAGTACCCTCTACATACCATCAGTGCATTAAGTTCCCTTTTAATTGTACTGAAGTAGTTGTCCCCAGCAACAACTCTATGTCTATCAACACATTATCTGCTGCTGAAATACTAGTCCCACACAATCGCTCTTCTCATGAGCTAACACCATCTTTCACAAAATGTGAACAAAAACTGAAAATGATGAGCCTTGGTATGGGCGATTACACTTTGGACTCTATTGCTGCCTTACCAATTTCCCCTCGGTCCTATGGGAAACCAACTATTGCAAAGAAGTCTTCTACTTCTGCTATGACACTTTTTGGCACTTTTGTGCAATCTTCCATACCACTAGAAGCAGAGAAGGAAGAACAGGCCATTAGGGACTAGATCTACAGAGAAGAGGAAGACGAGGAGGTTACAATGACTACTCATATTTCTCCTAAAAAATATGGAAAAGGCTATAAATTTTTGACAAAAATGGGCTACCAAGGCCACAGGTCCTTAACTGGTTGTAATAACGCTCTAGTTAAACCTTTAAGTCACACTCAAGGTCGTGATGCTCGAGACACTGTTGGTCTAGGCTTTGGGCTAAACAATAATATACCAACCTGTGATCAAAGATTGCTCATGTCAAGTGAATCGGAGGATGATGACTCTCCCGTAATTACTACTACTACACAAGATGAAGACTTTGTTCTTCTCACTTCCCTCCTTTGGGGAGAAGAAATAGTGACTGCTAATAATGAAGAAACTTCTACCTCCCAACAATAGGAACAAGAAGGGTCTACTTCTGAGGACATAAATAGAGGACGAATTAGGCAGAATATTTCTCATCTCATAGCTAGGGGTCAAAGTATAGATTCTCATGAGTATGAGTGGGAAAGCCTCTCTGATGCATCTTGCAAGCTAGGGGTGGATGTCATTCATGCCTATGCAACCCAACCCGATGTAGTCAAATGGTCTAGTATGGGGTCAGATGAGTTTGACTCACAACATGTCTCAATGGATCACGCTAGTTCCTCCAGGACTATTCCTGAGCTGGACTCCTTTGCGACATTTTCTATAGGCTCAACTTCACAAGTCACCAGAGATGAGTCCTTCCATATCAATCACATTGAAACTTCTCCCTCACTCTCGCTAATTCACCCAGATCTCATAGATTGGTCTATCCAAAATCAAAGACCTAAAATGCGATATTTCCAAAATGACTATGAGATCGCTTGTTATTTGAACGCAGTTGAACCTATCAATTCTTCCACCAGTGAACCTGCGGTTAACATGACAGAATCAGATATCAAGTACCTCAGTCAAAAAATTAAAAGGAAAAATAAGGGATCAGATGGAAAAAACCACATTGTGGCTATGTTTGATCCTCAAAAAAGTAAAAATAAAGGCATATCTAATGGTGAAAACCTCTCTGAGGCACCTGCGGATAAGGTACTTGGTAGTCTGCCAAGCCATTTCTAGGATAGATCTTCGGTTCTCGTTGAACCTACATAGCCTATCAACTTGGGAACAGAAGAATGTCCTCAGATTATCCATGTAGCTCAATCTTTGTCAAACGAAGAAAAGACACAGTTTGCTCAATTCTTTCAAGACAAGAAGGTCAACTTCGCATGGACATACTCTGACATGCCAGGGCTTGATACAGATCTCATCATGCATCACTTATCAATCTCACCAGATGTCAAGCCTGTCAAACAGAAGTTGAGAAAAATGCATCAACATGTAGCCCTACTGGTTAAGACAGAGTTAGAAAAACTATTAAATGCAAACTTCATTAGGGCCATTGATTATGCCGAGTGGATTTCCAACATTGTACTTGTCTCCAAGCATGAAAAATTCATACAATTTTGTATTTATTTTAGAGATCTCAATAAAGCATGCCCCAAGGATGATTTTCCACTACCAAACGTCGATATGATAGTGGACATGATTGCGGGTTATGAGATGTACTCACTCATGGATGGATTTTTTGGGTACAACCAAATAAAGATAGCTCTAGTAGACCAAGAAAAGATAGCTTTTACATGTGCAAGGGGTACCTTTTGCTAGAATGTCATGCCTTTTGGGCTCAAAAATGTTGGCGCTACATATCAAAGAGCAATGACAACCATCTTTCATGATATGATGCATAAAAACATGGAAGACTATGTTGATGACACACATCTCAAAGACCTTAGTTTGATATTGGACTGTATGGAACAATTCCAACTTAGGTTGAATCCAAAAAAATGTGCCTTTGGTGTCACTTCTGGAAAATTGCTAGGTTATATCATTTTAGCAAAAGGCATTGAGATTGACCCTGAAAAGGTCCAAGCTATCATGGATATGCCACCACCAAAGACTATCAGTCAGCTTAGAGGTCTTCAAGGATGGCTATAATCCATAAGAAGATTTATCTCTCAATTAGCTGATAAGGCTCAACCTTTCAATAAAAATATGCATAAAGGATCTACCCATATTTGGAACAGTGACTATCAACAAAGCTTAGATCAAATCAAAGGCTACTTGGCAAAACTGCCAGTTTTGATGCCACCCATTCTGGGAAAACCTTTGATTCTGTACATTTCAGCTATGGATTCTTCTCTAGGAGCACTCTTAGCCCAAAGTGATGAGACGGGTAAAGAAAGAGCCATATACTATATCAGTCAAACTTTGGTGGGTTATGAACTAATTTATACAAGTATAGAGAAGGCATGCCTTGCTGTAGTTTTTGCCTCCCAAAAACTTTGGCATTATATGTTGGCCCATACAGTTCACTTGATTGCCAAGATAGACCCTTTGAAATATTTATTAAGGAAATCTGCACTTACTCGTCACCTTGCTAAATGGATGATGATTCTTTTCGAATTTGACATTTAGTATGTTGAACGTAAGGCAATCAAAGGACAGGCCATAGTTGACCAGTTGGCTGACTTCCCACTTGAAGATGTAGCACCTATGCAAATTGAGTTTCCAGATGCCTCGATCATGAACATTACTGATAGAACATGGAAGATGTTTTTTGATGGATCCCATACACAAAATGGAGCAGGAGCAGGGGTGTTGTTTGTTTCCCCTCATGGTTATACGATCCCAAAGTCCTAAAAATTATTGTTCCCATGTACAAACAATATTGCAGAGTATGAAGCATTAACAAATGGGATCAAAATGGTCCTTGAATGGTGAATAACTGAGCTACACATCTATGGGGATTCTCAACTGGTTGTGAACCAAGTGAATAATGAATATCAAACAAAGGATGACAAGTTGATCCCTTATAAAAAGTTGATAGATGCTCTAAGGAATTATTTTACCTTTGTAACATTCCAACAAATTCCTAGAGCAGAAAACAAGGCTGCTGATGCTATGGCCACCTTAGCATCTATCCTCCAATTACAAGAACATGAATCACGATTTGAGTTCCTGGTGGAAGAATTGCATCATCCAGTGTATGATTCCTCAAATAACTAGGTGATCTACATTGTTGTGGGTCATGATCCCTCTCATTATGGAGCTATTTTCTCCTACCTACGTGATCAAGTTATTCCCGAAACCCTCACACGCAACCAAAAATGCCAACTCCTTCGTAATGCCTCACACTACACTTTGGTCTCTGGTGACTTATATAGGAAGGGTCTAGATGGAACGTTGCTTAGGTGTTTAGAGCTAGAAGAGTTCGAGAAGGCACTTTCCCGAAGTCCATGATGGCATTTGTGGGGCACATTCTAATGGCCTTGCACTTGCCCGAAAACTGCTTAGGACAAGTTATTACTGGCCCACCATGCAAGCTGATGTTGTGCGCTATGCAAAGTCCTGTCAGAAATGTCAGCTCCATGGCAACTTGATACATGCTCCTGGGTGAGAGTTAATCCCTTCTGTGAAATATTTGTTAGATTGTGGTGACTGATTAGGAAAGTACTATACATACTTCATAAATAGTGGGGTTCAGGGCATCGCCCCAAAAAAAAATTTTGGGTAATGGCCGACATGGTAGCCGACATATTATGGCCGACATATGGCCGACATGTTATAACCCTAAAGCGGTTTAATACTTGTATAAAAAGGGCTTAGGGTTGGGTATTTTTCATAATGTTGTGATACGAAATTGGTTCTTGTGGTGGTATTGAGGTGTAAGGGATTATGGATTGTAATCAGGTTGTAATCACTAGATTGTAATAAGATCGGACTTGTTGTTTGGTGGATGTAGCCCAGAAATTGGGTGAACCATGTTAAATCTTGGTGCCTTGTGTTCATTTCTGTGTGTTCTATTATTTTTCTGTTATTGGTTATATTTGCATGTAGTTTTTATTTGTCTGTGGTTTATCTTAACAATATTGGCCATTTCAGCAATGGGGCTTGACTTGGTAGGAAAGATTCATCCAAGCTCATCCAGCGATCATAAATTCATCATCACAGCAACGGAGTATTTCACTAAATGGGTTGAAGTTGTACCATTATCTACTGCTACAGGCAAACATGTTGCCCTGTTTATACTGAATCACATCATTTGTCGATATGGTATCCCATCCTCTATTGTTACGGATAATGGAGGGTAGTTCAAGAATAAGGACTTAAAATAGCTATGCAAAAAGTTTCAAATTAAACAACACTAGTCCTCCATTTACTATCCCCAAGGGAATGGCCAAGCTGAGGCCTCTAATAAAACACTGCTGAAAATCCTACACTGCACAGTTCACAAGTCTGGGAAAGATTGGCACTTGCAAATAAATTTGGCACTTTGGGCCTATAGAACCTCTATTTGTACTCCTACAGGGGCTATGCCCTTTTCTCTAGTCTATGGCTCTGAGGTTTTTCTCCCATTAGAAGTCGAGAGACCTTCTTTGTGTGTCTCCTTACATGGGTTAATAACCGATGAAGATCATAGAGCTATGCGAGTACAGGAATTAGAGACTCTGGATGAACGTCACAAGGCTACTTTTGATCACATGAGAGCTTATCAAAAGTGCATGTCTACACAATATAACAAGAAGGTTCACCCCCGTGAGTTCCAAGTTGGTGAACTCGTGCTTAGAGAGAATCCCAAAAATTAGCAAAATCGGGAACAGAAAGGGAAATTTGAACCTAACTGGTTGGGTCCTTACATTATCATAGCAGCATTTGGGTCTGGTGCTTACCAGTTGTCTACATCAGAGGGTGAAGAACTTATAAAGCCTATCAACACCCTACACTTGAAGAAGTTCTATACTTAGAGGCTTGCTGCTCAGCTATCTTGTACATATCTATGATCCTGAAAAAATCCTAAAAAATCAAAAAATGTCCTGAAAAAATGATCATATTAGTGAAAACCTAGCAATAGGCACTTTGATGTATCACCAAAAAGAAAAAGAAAAAAAATCTATCAAAGTGGTGAAAACCTAGAAACAGGTGCTACTTGAAACCCTTGCACCTATGTCTATCAATCTCAATCATCCACTTCGCTACACATTTCCTGGCTTGGAATTGTTTCTTGTCCTCATCTCGAGGGCATAGCTACTTAGCCTATTGAGGTATTCTTGTGCATTAGGGTTTCTTTGAAAACTCACAAAACAGTGTTTCTCAACACTTCCCCCACTTTGACATCAAGTGTTTTTCAACACTTTTTAGATAGTTTACCTACGGTCTCCGATGTCGCGATATTTCTCACTATCATAATCAATTCTTGAAGAAATGGCCAAGTGACTTGCACACACACACTTTAACACTTAAATGACTAAGCTATGCTAATCTTTATCTACTTTGTGTGTTGTCTATGATGATTTCTTTGCCATGTGTTCCCTCCCTAATAGTCTTTCAAGGATGTCATTGACTAGAAGACTGGGGGCATGGGACATATTTTCTTGATTTCTGCTTGTGCGTATACTTTTGATTTTCTATAGTGTTGTAAGCATTTATGTTGGTCCTATTCAACACATTGACTTACAAATGTATCATCCTTGACTTTTTTGCAAGACCACACTTGGGGTTTATCCTAGCACTTATACCTTGATACAGGTGTAATCTTGCTAAATTAAACTTAGGGAATCTAATCGCGTAGTTATCTTGACTTACATGTCTCTAATGCTTAGATTGGATTTCCACATACCTATCTGATATCGATCATATGCATATCCTCATAGTTATACTAGTGATGGTTGTATGATCTCATGATGTCCCTAATAAATGCTCAATGATGAAATTAAGAGTCTAAATGTTATGCACTTCTTACTGGTAAACCACTTTGTATATTAGCTTGCATTTTAGGTTCATTCTCTAGCTTAGTCTTGCATTCTTGCATATGGGGAAAGCTCTCTCTTCATCTTTTCGCAAACATATTGGTTAACTCCTTTTATATATTTCTTTACTTTCTTCTTGTTCATGTCTTTTCACCTTCTTAATCTTTCGTTTCATCTCTTTTCTATCTTATCATCACATTATATAATGTTTTGACCTCTTAAATAATTTCGACATCCTGGATTCATTTTTGGGATCAAAATCCAAATTTGAGTTCATCTTGATGGTCAAAATTGTCTTTTGAATTTCTACTTTCTTCTAAGCAGTTAGCTAACCTTTTGAGGTCTAATCTCCAAATCATCAATGGGGCATCTTCATTTCCATACTTCATATCTACTTCTAGTCACCTTTTCACATCTAAATCATCTTTCTACTAGATTTGACCTAATTTTACACTATGTCCTTCATGGTCAACTCTTAGTCAAACTGGGGCATTTAATAACTTTCTTATAGTCATTCTTGGGCTCTAATCATCTAGTTGTCATCTTGTACATTGCTATATTCTAATTTTCTCATGTCTAGCTAGTTTGTGCATCCTCTTACCTCATTTCAATTTCAATCCCGAGGGGGCAGAAATGCTCTATTGCTGATTGTTACAGCTATCTATTTCTTAGGAGCATTTGTTTGACCTTATCACTTTCTCTCGATCTATTCACTTTGCTAGGTGTTAGAATTCTTTTAGGATCCTAACATCATCTTCCTAGTGTTTAGTACTATCGCTATCAGGCTGTGCATTCAGGACTTGCTATCTATTTTTGCAGTTCACTCTTCAGAATCAGACATCTATATTTACCACTGCCTACTTGGCTTCGATTTTCTTTCACATAATGTGTTCCTAGATCGATCACGCATTAGTGAAAGAGGGGCAAATGTAATCACCTAAAAAAAGTCATCTAGACTATTAGCCCCCTTCTTAGCATTTTGACTAAATTAATTTAATCATTTATCTAGACCAAATTGCTAATAATCAATTTATTTGATTATAACCTATAGTTTGACTATGCTATCCTAAGTTCATTATTTGATTAAAAGAACATGTCCCCTTTTAATTAAATAAAACACCCCATTCTTCTAACCCACTTAAAGTGCACACATAAAGTCCTTTTTCTATTTTGCAATTAAAAGAAAAGGCTTTGTGACTTTTGTCTCTTATGACAAGTCAACTTATATTCTATTGGTTGACTTGTGTGTGCACATGAATCACTCCTCTTTTCGAATTCCACCGTTGATCATCCACCATCTTCATCTTGATCTCTACCATCCGTATGACTTTAAAAGGGAGAGAGCTTTCCCCCTCAAATGATCCAATCCTCATTTTGAATATTGTTATGTTGCAGGTTTTCTAACAGGTTTCTTTGGAGCTTTGTGGAGAACTTCTATTTCTTGTCTACATTCTCTCATACCATAGCATTTTAGCTTAGATTCATGTTGCATGTTAGTTTAGCTTCTATTTTGCAATAATCTATCTCACATAGCTTAATATTTGGATTGTAACACTCTCATCCATGCTTAGAATAGTTGCACTTTTCATATTCATGCTAGCTTAATCTTTAGTTGCATTCCATCCTTGAAGAACTCCTTGGGACATTTGCATTCTTGCATCTTGTCTTTGGAACCTCCCATTGCATGGTTTACTAGCAAGAAGAGTATCTCTAAGGCTCATCTGAGAGCCTTCTTATTCTTGAAATATACTCTCTTGCACTCTTTGGATAGGGAGCTCTAAGCCGGCATCCAAGCATTCCAAACTCATGAAATCATTTGGATAGAAGGGTTTAGAGTGGGACACTTTCGAGTGTACACTCACCATTCCACCCTGGAATTTATACAGGCTATTGGAATTAGAGAGATGAATCCTTGAAAAATATGTGAGGAGGAGGTTGGGCCCTAGAGTTGTGGTTACCTATTTTTTAAGTGATGCCCTAGGCAAGCCAGTAGGGCATGGCTAGGGGACACAGGCACTATAAGAGTCTTTCAATGGATTGAATGAATTGGATGCTCCAATCTAAGACTTTGGAGAGGAAGAAATAAGTGTGAGGAGGCCCCATGCCAAAGGAGAAGTTTGGGTGATGATTTTTGGAAGGTGAAAAAGTAAACCTTTGTACAAACTATTCAAAGTCCTTGAAACCCTTATATTTAGGCTATAATATAGGATACAATTGTATGGATGGTTTTAGGAGTGGAGACCAGTAAAATCTTGAAGGGCTCCATAAAGGGTATCAAGAAATGAATTTTTTTTTTACACCTTATTTGATGAAAGTCAAAGTTAGTGGTCAAATAGTAAGAAAGTAGACCTAATTCCTTATAGCCCAAATTAGGATAGTTTGGTGCTAGATCTTGAAATCCATATGGATTTCAATGGAAGTAGGGTTTTTTGGTGTTGTAATGTAACCAAAACCTTAGAAATAAGCCTTCCCCTTGATGGTTGATTATTTTTTAACAAATTTTGATTATTCAGCATAAGGAATGCAAGAAGACATCCAAGGACAAGTTTATGGTTGAGTTGGTTATAATGATGATGTTGAAAAATTGAAGAGAAGAGGTTCAAGTTAATAACCCTCTTGAGCTAGGGTAGTGAAGAACCCTAATAGGATAGAGTAGTGGCCTAGTGAAGACCCTAAGGCAAATAGGGTTAGTGAGCAAGATTTTTCATACATCAGAGTAGAATTAGACCCTAAAAATATTATTGATAGTGGATAAATGTTTCAGACTACTAAAGAGTCAATATGCAAAATAAATATGGTGTTTGATGTAGAGTTAGCCAAGGATATGGGTGAGAAAAAGGAGAAAAATAGAATCCTTGAAGAATCCTTAAATGAAATGAAGACAAAGCTAGAAGAAGTTGTTGAAGTAGCTAATAATAAAGATGAAGAAGGTGGAAGTGGTGAAAAAGGAAAAGAAAAGGTTGATGAGGAGGACATCATACCTAAACCAAACCCTTCATCAAATGAAGAACCATTACTAAAGGCCATCAAAGCACCATGAGGACAAGCCATAGAAGTAATTCTATTGTTTCATGGAAAGATGGACATTAATATTGTGATGGAATGGACTGAGTGGATGGAGAACCATTTTGAATGTGAGGGAGTCATAGAGGTATAGAAGGTGAAGTTTTCCAAATTGAGACTCAGATGATCAACATTGACATGGTCAAAATACTTGTAGGATGAAATGCAACATGGGAAAGAAGCCTATAGATAACTAGAATTCTATGGCGACCAAAGTGAAGGAGAACTATCTACCAGAAGATTATGAGGTATAGTTACATAGAAAGAGGCATGCTATGAAGCAAAAGGACTTGTATGTGGCCTCCTATATAGAGGAATTCCAAAAACTATGCTTAACATCCAAAATTTAGGAAGAGAATCCTATTAAGGTAACAAGATAATTGGGTGGACTTAAATGGAGCATCCAAGAGGAATTAAGCCTATAGACCACTACCACTATTTAGAAGTTTCATCAATTGGAACTTAAGGCGGAAGAGAAGAATGGGAAGAAGGGTGATTCAAACTTCAAAGGTGAAGGAAAATGAAGAAACCAAAGAGGGCATAGAGGTGGATACCATGGTAGAGGTAGTGATTAGAGAAACTAGTAGAGCAGGGCAGTAAAACTACTCCAAGGGGAGGTTATTCAAGATGAAGAGGAAATCAAGGAGGCTAAAATAGAGGAAGAGGTATGGGTATGAGAAACTCATATTTTGTAAGCATGAAGTGTTATACTTGTGGTCAATTGGACCACCCTACCTATAGATGTCCTAATAAGCCTACTTCTTTAAGTGGTGATAAGAGAGTTTCCTATACTTAAGAGGACTCCATGAGTTATAAGGTATCTAAGGTAAATCATATTGATTCAAAGAGAGGAGAGAACTTAATTTTCAAGAGAGTGTTCATTAGACAACCAACTAAGGATGAACCCAAGCATAGGAGGGCCTTATTCAGAACTGGGTGCAATATTTTGGGCAAGGTGTGCAAGGTGATTGTGAATTCAAGTTCCATAGAAAAAATCATATTAGAGGAAGTAGTGGAGAAGCTCAAGTTAAATAAGGTACCTCATGTTAACCCATACAAAGTTACATGGTTGAGCAAAGTACACTATGTATTGGTGAATGAGAAAACTCTAGCTAAGTTTTCAATTGTAGGATACAAGGACAAATTGGTTTGTGACATATGCCTATGAATGCATGTCATCCACTAATGGGAAGAACCAATGGGAAGGAGAATTCTATTTATTTCAAGAAGGATGGAAGAACTTTCAAGATTTAGTCGTTATTGGAGGAGGATGAATCATAGTCCAAGTCTTCTTGTGTGTTTTTGAGTAGTGGGAAGGAGTTCATCAAGGCTCTTAAACATGAAGATACTGAAGGATGTGTAATTCTCCTTAAGCCTAAGGATGAAGAGAAAACTAAAAAAGAGCCCTTACCCACTGAGATCCAAGAGATTCTTGAGAATTATACGGACATAATGAGTGATGAACACCTACAACTTTATCCCTAAGGAGAGTGATAAGTCATTAGATTGACTTTGTACCTGGTGCTTCATTGCCTAATAAGGTATTCTACAAGATGAACCTATATCATACTAGAGAAGTGGCTAGGTAAGTGCAAAAACTCCTAGATTAGGGCCTAATAAAGAAGACCATCAGTCCTTGTGCAATACCAATAGTTTTGGCATCCAAGAAAGGAGGAAAATGGAGGCTCTGTATAGACTTAAGGGTCATCAATAGGATCACTATAAGGTATAGGTTTTCCGTACCTAGAATTGAAGACTTGATGAATTGTCTTGGAGGAGCTCAATACTTCACAAATTTGGACCTCAAAATTTGTTACCATCAAAGAAGGATAAAGGAAGGTGATGAGTGGAAGAAAACTTTTAAAACCACAAATGGATTGTATGAGTAGGTTGTTATGCCATTTGGGCTCTCAAATGCTCCTAGCACATTCATGAGGCTCATGAATGAAGTGTTGAAGGATTTCATTGGAAGGTCTATGGTGGTGAATCTTGATGATATACTCGTCTTTAGTAAAAAAAAGAGAAGAACACCTAGAACATGTGGAGATGGTGCTTCAAAAGTTGCATGAGGAGAAATTGGAAATCAATTTGGAAAAGTGTGAGTTTTTTGAGAAAGAGCTTGTATACCTAGGATTTTTAGTATCCAAGGGGTCTTTGAAGATTGACCAAGACAAGGTTGTAGCTATCCTAAATAGGTCACTACCTACTCTAGCAATAGAGGTAAGAAGCTTACATGGTTTAGCTCAATTTTATAGGAAATTCATTAAGAATTTCAGTGGTATATGTGCACTATTGTTAGATACTATTAAGGGGGGAGTGAAAAATAATTTTAGGTGGAATCCTAAAGCAAGAAGTCCATTTTAAAAGTTGAAAGGACAAGTAGCCATACAACCTATCCTTAAAGTACCTAGTTTTGAGAAATTATTTTCCTAGAATGTGATGCAAGTGGGATGGAACTAGGAGGTGTGTTGAGTCAAGAGGGTGGGCCAGTAGCCTTCTTCAATGAGAAACTAAATGAAGCTAAGAAGAAGTACTTGTCGTATGATTTGGAGTGAAATTATTTAGCTCAGTCTCTTAAGAAATGGAGGCATTACATCCTACCTGTAGGAGTAGAAAATAGGTTAAACATCTAGAATACTATGAGAAATCACTAAACTGAATCAACATACACTAAAAACCATCTAATATACCATGAAAACCAACCAAAATAAAGAAAGTAACACAAATAAAAACTCCCTCTTTAGTTGTATCTCACATGTCCTTCTTTCTTCTCCATATGATGTACCTCCAATTGCTTATAATGCACACAATCGAAAAGATAAATCCTATGATATGATAATTATATGAGAATACTAGAAGAATGATTTGAAGCTTGATGATTATGGACATAATAATCAAGGAACTTGAAGGACTCAAGACTTAGGAATGAAAAAGGGAGCAAGAAGGCTCATTTTATAGCCAACACACAAGATGAGAGCATTGGACTTGTCACCTTGGATATGAAACTTAGCAAGAGATTCCTTTTGGAAATCCATGACACAGATGAAACAAGATGCCAAATTTAAGATTGTACAATGCATGGAAGTCAACACACATATAAATGGAAGAGGATCTATGATGCATCATGTGACACCTCAATGCCACTTGTAGCCAAAGATCTATGACAATGGAAGCTAGATATAGATATGTGTAAGGAATAAGAATGTATGGATTATGACATATCTTAGCCAAGTGTGATGATAGAATCCATGATGTAAGATGGCCATGTGTCACAATGATGTCAAGATTGTGTTAAAATTATGTGGAATATTTGAATAAACAACTTGTATATCCACACAAATGGAAATTAGAGGTGGAAGATGTGACTTAGGAAATTGATAATTTCCATGGATTGTGAATGATGAATCAATTAATTAATGAATATTAATTAATTGAGAATGTTAGCTAGTAAGAATGATTAGTAATGCAAGATGAAAAATGATTGGAATGACATAAGATTAAATTATGGGTTATTTAATCCAATAGAGAAAATTAGTAGATGATTGGCCTATTTGATTTGATAAGTGTGACAATATACTTTGATGAAATGTGACGATTATACAAATTGACTAGGATGATAGTGAGTAGACCAAATCCATGGTCAAATTGATTGACTAATTAAAATTGATAACATGTCAAGGACACATGACATGGATATGTAACATTTAACTGACATTGTAAAATGCTATAGAATCAAGATTGATTGATAAGGTTGATCATAATAACATCAATGAATGTTTTCAATGTTATTAAAATGGTTGATAATGTCATGATCTAACACTAAGAGACTCAACAATGTCAAAGATTGGCTGATGTGAATAATAGTTTGACCTAGCATTGAGAGCCATGATAGTACTAAGGTCGAATTGATAGGTTTGATAGGTTTATAGATTTCCAAGGCACTGAGAGACATGATAATGCCTCAAGTTGGAGAAATTATGATAGATTTGAGATGTTTGGCATATTCTAGGTTGATTAGGACTGATTATGGGTGATTTTAGGTAGATTTGGGGTGATTCTAGGTTGATTTGATATGATTCTGGGTTGATCTACAAATGATGTGAAAGGGGATATAGATGATGAAGGATATTGTTCAGAATGGTCAAGTTGGCAAAAAAATCAAAATTAGTGAAATGAGTAAATAGGATGAGTTAGTATGAAAATGTGATGAAAACATAGACACGAACCATTTTTTAGTGTCTACATTTTGCCCCTCTTTGATACAATGTGATTTAGAGTGTTGTGTCAAAGAATAACTAATGAGAAAGCCATGGCAACATGCTTCAATAGGGATGATATATATATATATATATGGGTTCCCCCTCAATAAATTGATAGAGATATGCATATGATAGGTTAATTTATCTACAATGGGAGGAAAAAGCCATAGCAACTAACAGTTCACAAATCAAAGCTCCAATGTGAAAGGTATGGGGTCTAGAGTGCAAAGCAGGGGTCGATCGAGGCCCAAGAGTAGTTCCATGGTCTACCACTATAGAAAGTAACCAAATAATGAAAATTATAGCTCAATATATTCACAATGAAGGTACAAATCCAACTCAACTAACAAATTGTGAATCAAAATTGAAATGCAAATGTTACAGGCTCAAGAGTGCAAAATAGGGGCTCCAAGAGTAGTTTTGGGCATCTAACTGCCCCAAGTGTGCCCAAAATTCACCCAAGTGTGCTATGACATTACCAATTGCACCCTAAGTGTAGTTGGGAAGCCCAATTGTGCTCTCAAAGTGTAGACTACACCTCAGAAGGCTCTTGGGGCCATAATTAGCTTGACTGGACTCAGAAAGACCTAAGACTTTGTGTGAATGCCCAAAACCATGGAAAGAGGTCATAACATGGGTAAAATCAATTGAACATGGTCAAATGTGGTCAAACTTGGTCAAAAAAGGTCAAACTAAGGCTAGACTTGGTGGAAAGTCACAGAAGGTTGGCAGATAGTGTATGATGATGCAGGAATGTAGGAATGCAAGATGAAGATGATTTTGGTGTATCAAAATACATGATCATGGTGGTGAATGAAGAGGTGAATGATAGAAGACTCAGGAGCAGTTAGAATGAGGTGAAGACTTTTTCTTACACAAAGTGCACTAGATGTCAATGGAGCTTTATTTTGATATGGGAGACAGAATGCAACATATCATGGCATAAAGGTCCAAAGCACAAATGCAAACCTTTTGCATAAACAAGAGCGACGTAGAAAAAAAAGACCTTGTCCTTTCTAAGGCATATATACATGTCCCAATCTCTCAAAGGTACATGTTTAATAGATGGAAAACCAAAAAATGACCATGAACAATCCTGACCACTCTTATAGATCAGTTTATATCATTGAGTGGCATAGGAATATGATCGAAGAAAAATAAAGAAAAAATAAATCACTCACTAAAAAGCATGAACCAACAACTATTCTTGTTCATTATTACTTTCTTTTAGTGTTCTAGGTCTTTAGAGAGTGTTTGATAGGTTAATCATGTGGTAGGTTTGTGTTTTGATTCAGTTGATAGGTTCATAGTGACACATTGGATTGATTGTTGGTTCACATTACTTAGATAGTGTGATTTTCATTCAAGTGAAGTGCTTTGAGTTTCAGTTTGTGAAAGTGCAAGTGTTTAAGAAAAAGGGGTGATTATGAATAGTGACTATGTACAAGGTTTATTACAAAATTTTGATGGATTTTGTGATTTTTAGGGTTTTTGAGGATATTTGATGTTTTGTGCAAATAGTTTCTTTGAGACATTTTACAATTTTTAGTGTTTATTTTAGGAAATTTTATGATGTTTAGCAATTTTTTCAAAACATTTTACAATTTTTAGTGTTTATTTCAATATATTTATGATGTTTAATAGATTTTTTCAGGACATTTTATGATTTTTATGAATTTTTTAAGGCATTTTATGATTTTTATGAGTTTGTTTAGGACATTTTATGATTTTTAGTGATTTTTTCAAGATCATATCTAAATTTTTAGGAGATTTTTTAAAGATCATAAAAGGAGTAGCAAGGGTTAGCTCCAATCCAATATGCGATAATTCTAATGGATAAGATGTGTTTTGGGAGATGCACCCAATTCAAGTTCAAAATCATGCACTGTATAGGTGATATGCCCTAGACAAGATGCAAACTATGTACAAAGGCCAAAGATAGAGTATGTGTAGATTGGTGATGCTTGGGTAAGATAACAATGGGCATTAACTAGTTCATGGGCCATGATCAAGAACAAGAAATGTCTTGGAATATGAAAGATATGATTAGGGAATGACAAGGGGGAAAAACTAGATTGAATCATAATAGATGGAGGAGCAACAACTGACTACACATAGTGCCTATTTACCAAGTTTTCACCATGGTACTTGCCCAAAGCACCTGTTTGCAAGGTTTTCACTTTTCGATGGAATTTTTCTCTTGTCTCACATTTTCATCACAAGATGCCTGTTTGCCAAGTTTTCATCAAGGTATCCATTTTTTCATGACTTTTTGCACTATTTTCTTTTCTTTTTTTCAAGACTTTTTCTATTTTTTAAATATATTTTTTAGGACTTTTTCCATTTTTTGATATTTTTTGGGACTTTTTGCCATTTTTTAAATTTTCTTTTAGGACTTTTAGATAGAATCAAATATCTTACTTGCAGAGATGCATGCTATTGATGGACAAGGGTAGTGGTTCACCCTCTGGAGTTGCAAGCTGATATACTCCAGACCCAAATATTGCAGTAACTACCTAGGATCCTTCTCAATTTGGTTAAAAGTTGCATGGTTTTTCTCTATGTTGCTGAGTCTTGTAGTTCATCTTCAAGACTAGATCACCAATCTCAAAATGACAACCTCAGACTTTCTTCTTATAGCTTAGTTTCAGTTAGTTTTGGAAAGCTTGTAAATGTGTCAAGGCAGCTCATCAAGCATTTCAAGTTCATGGAGTCTAGATACTCTATAGATTTCATCTTCAACAACATCTTGTAGGGATACTCTCAATGATGGGATTTCATTTTCAATGGGAAGTATTGCCTTAGTTATGTAGACAAGAGAGTATGGTGTAATGCCAATGGGAGCATGCACACTTGTTTTGTAGGCCCAAAGAGCTAAATTCAGTTGTAAGTTCTAGTCTTGACCAGAATCATTGGCAGTCTTTTGGAGAATCTTAACAATGGTCTTACTAGATGTTTTTGCTTGGCTATTGCCTTGTGGATGGTAAATACTAGAATATCCATGGTAGATGTTGTATTTCTCACAAAGCTTATCCACATCCTTATTTTGAAATGAACTTCCATGATTAGTAATAATAGCCAAGGGAATTCCATACTAACATATGATGTAGTTCAAAATAAAACTTGAAATCTGCTTTCCTATGGTGAAAGTTAGAGGGATGGCTTCTACCCACTTGGTAAAGTATTCTATTCTATGATGATGAACTTATGGCTATTAAAGGAAGGAGGATAAATATCTCCAACAAGATCTAATGCCCACTGTGAGAAGGGTCATAGAGTTATGACTAGTTGTAGTTCTTATGCTAATGTGTGGATCAGATTACTATGTATCTAGCACTTATGACATGTTTTGGAAAAATCATGAGCATCTTGTTCCATGGTGGACCAACAATATCCAGCTTTGATAAGTTTCTTGGCTAGACTTAGACCATTGAATTGACCTCCACATTTACATTTGTGAACCTCATGTAAGGTAGTTTCAACTTCTTGTGAGTCAAGGCATCTGAGAAGGGTTTGGTGAAAGGATCTCTTGTAAAGGTTGTCACTGACGATGAAATATCTAGTGGGTTGGAGGATAAATTATTGGCATTCATCCTTGGATAAGTTAAGGGGTAGGATTTGGGCATGTACATAATCATAAATGTCTTGATGCTAGGGGGATTTAGGACCAACAAGTTCACACACAAACCTAGATTGAGAGAGTTCATATGTTGGGATCAAAAGTTGCTCGATCAGGAACTCACAATGCTCCACATTTTGAGGCATATCAATCAAAGAAGTGATGGTAGCCATAGTGTCAACTTGCTTGTTGTGTATTCTTGGTAGTTGACAAAAAGAGATAGTGACAAGTTTAGATATAAGAAAGTTTGTCATCTTCTTGTAAGGCATTAATTTATCATCTTTGGTTTCATAGTCATCATTAACTTGCTAGATGACTTTTTAGGAATCACCAAAAACTTGAAAATATTGTATGTTCCATTGGATAGGTAGCTTTAGTCCAATGATCATTGCTTTGTATTCTACTATATATAGTTAAATGCTATCTGGTATGACTTTGAGATGATGTCTCTTTGTGAAGTGATAAACATAATGCTAGCTCTTGAACCATTTCTTGTATGTGAGCCATCAAAGTAAAGTTTCCATTAATTAGTTATATCTATGTTAAATATGGCTTCATCTAGAAAGTCTATCAACATTGGATGATAATCTATCATAGGTTCTTCTACTAATTGGTCATCTATCACTTGCCCTTTGATTTCCTTTCTATCTACATATTCTATGTCAAATTCAGTAAGGATCATAACCCATTTGGCTAAGCGCCTTTGATCTGATTAGGACCAAGGCAACGTTATACTAAGTGAAAAATTGTAGAACAAGTATAAAGAAGCTTAATGCTAATGTTTAACTGGAAATACATTAATCATTGAGTATGACCTAAACCATATGGAAGATAACTACAAAAAATTTGAATATTCAGAAACACCCCCAATGTGCTAGTGCAATATACAAATAAAAGTTAATTAAAACTTAAAAGCACATTCAAGCTGAGGTGTAAATACCATGCTCGAGTAGTTGGAGGGGAGATCCATGAGTTGATCATCCAATTCTTCTCAACTCTTCTCATAGAAATTCTTCTTGTAAGCCAAGCATTCCTTGGAGGAATTTTTGTAACTTGGTGAAGAATCTACGTTTTGTAAAAGCTATTGCAAAGCTTCTTCTTGTTCTTTTGTAAGGATGTCTTGTCGACGTGGGAGCTATTGTCATAGGTGGAGCTACTTTCTTGAGGCCTCTTGCAAGGCAAAATCTGACTTCTTTTTGTATCCTATGGTGTTTCCAAGTCTTGAAGGAAATAGATCAATTCATTTTTCTAGTGAATTCGGAGACGTAGCCGATGTTTGGTGAACTCCATTATTATCTCGGTTTTATTCTTTTGTGATTAATTTTGTAGTTGTTTCTGAGCATAGTAGATTATAGATTTGGATTTCCATATTAGATTCAAATCAATAATTAAAAGATCCTGATGTTAGATTTACTAATGTAACCTTTGTAAGTCTAACTCGTGAACTATTCTGAGTAAGTGCTCGATTAGTTTTACAGATCTAGTGGTATTAGAGACAGAACCACTAGATCATAATCAGATTAGCCTTGTAAGAGTAGCCTTGCTTAGGAGATACTTTAATGGATCAATCTTAGCAATAAGCATTGTTTTCTAATGGAGCATGTAATCTCTAAGCTTTTGTGCCATAAAGACAATGACAAGGCATGCTCATTCAATGAGTGAATAATTCAATTCATATCCCACAAGTGTTTTTCTAATGTAGTAAATGGATCGCTCTCTTCCCTATTCATCATTGTGCTAAGAGATCTCCTAATGTTTTTTCTATAGTAGATATGTATAGAATGAATGGTTTTCCTAGAATAGGAGCTATTAAAACTATTAGATGCAAAAGATAGTCTTTTAGCTGTTGGAAAGACTCATCACACTAGTTGCTCCATTAAAAGAACATTCCTTTATGTAATAGATGTTGAAAGGAGTGGCACATATCTGCTAGTTGTGTGCAATGAATCTACAGATAGATAGTAATCTCCCTTGTAGACTTCTTAATATCCTCAAATTTCATATAGGAGGCATTTCAAGTATTTCTTTTAATTTCTTAGGATCAACTTCAATGCTTCATTGAGAAACAATATATCTTAGGATTTTTTCAAAGATAACTCCAAATAAAAACTTTTTGGGATTCAAATGGATCTTATAGCCTTCCATTCTATTGAATAGCTACTCTAGGATGCCCAAATGATCCCTTCTTTTAGGAGATTTGCAAAGTAAGTCATCTACATAGTCTTCCATGAGGATGTGAATGAAATCATGGAAGATGGTAGTCATTGCTCTTTGATATGTTGCCCCAATAGCCGAAGAATCAATCCATTAGTGATAGCATCTCATATCCAATTGTTGTTTCTACGATGATGTCAATATTTGGTAATGGGAAATAATCTATAGGACATGCCTTGTTAAGGTCATAGAAGTCAGTGCATAACTGGATGCCCCTAGAGTGTTTGCTTACTAGTACTAGATTGGATATCCACTTTGTGTATTCAATGGGTCTTGTAAAGCCAAGATCCAATTATTTCTTCAATTTACCTCTGACAAGGAGAGCAACTTGAGAATGCATCTTTCTTAACTTTTCCTTTACTGGTATCACTCCTAGTTTTAATGGCAAGTGATGAAGAACTAGTTTAGAATCTAATCTAGGCATGTCTAGGTGAAGTTCATGTGTCTTTCTAAAAAGAATCTGACAATTCATCTCTTTCCTCTGGGGATAATGAGATTGCAAAATGTATGATCTTAGGGTTGTTAGATGTTCCCAGATTTATCTCTTCAGTCATTTTCACAAGTAATGTTGATCTTTCTTTCAATGGGGCTATATCCAATCTTTCATCCTTGGGTGCCTCAGAGAGGTTTTCACCCTTTGATATGTCCTTTATTTTTACTTTATCATGGGCTAATGGTGCCTTTCAATTTTCACCAAGAGACCTAGTTGTGTCCTTTTTGGCTATTTTTCCAATTTTGTGACTGGGAGATGGAGTTAACTCCCCAAACTATTTTATGATGCTGAGGTCAATGGAAAATCTTGACTTGTGATCTTCTTGTGGTAAGTATTCATGGAGCTCAAATAATTTTGTGATGGAATCATCATTTTCAAACTAGTCAAATGGTGGTGGTCCTTGTTGGTCCCAATCAATAAGTTCAGGGTAAACTAGGGAAATGCCATCATTGGTGTTGAATAATCTTTGGGGCAAGGATATGGGTATCACTATCAAAGGGGTCATAAAGATCACATTCAAAGGTGGGAGGGCTTAGATCCCAATGTATTTTATCACAAGATTCTGGGTGAGTTGAGGGACTAGTAGAATTACTAGTGATGTGCTTATCTTGTATGGGTAGTTCACCAGGATCAAAGATGTGGTCAAGGCCAAAGGAGGTATCAGGGTCATCAATGTTGGATGCAAGTTTAGTGGGCTTATGTTGGGTGTTCTTAGATTTCTTTTCATCATTTAAAGTGTTCACATTCTTACACAAGCATGACTCAATCTTAGGGAGACCCAAAACAAATGGTCTGAATCCAAGTCCCAGGTTATGAGGTTGTCCTAATGTAGTAACAGGTTGGATAATGCCTTTTTTTGAGGTCCCTAGCCACTACATCCATCATATCCCTTTTTCCATATGATGGTGAATCCAAGTCCATACTTATCTAAGGATATAGGAATAGGTTCATGTTCTACTTTATCTTTTTTAATCCATGTAGATGTGTTTTCATAAACATGTTCCTCATGTAGCCCACCTCCACTAGTGAAAGTTATAGGAGGTTTCTTCTAAAATGTGAAGTTAGGCTTGGTCTACATGAGTTTTGGTTTACCATATGACTTGGGAGAAAGAGGGAGTCTCCCAATGTGAAAGACATGTGACATGGAATACTCACCGCAACCTTGGTCTTCAATTTTGAGCTTGCCTTTGAATGTGGGTGTGAGTGTGGAAGGATCAAAATATTTGAAGGAATTAAGTGGATTTGCTTCACAATTTGTCAGGGCCTGGTATGTAGTAGTTCCTCTAAGATTGGCACAAAACTAAATGGGTTTGGATCACCATGGATGGTAACCTCCACATTATCGTAGGAAAATTTCAAGCATTGGTGGTATGTGGAAGGCACTACTTTCATAGCATGGATCCAGGGGCATCCTAGTATCATGTTACAATTCATTTCAATATCTAGGACTTGGAATAATATATTTTTAGTTGCTAGACCAACTCTAATGGGTAAGATGATAATGCCTTTGGAGAAGTGTTCACCACCATCATAGGCTTTATTGTGATTTTGCAAGAGGGATCCACATCTTCTTCAGAATAATCTAGACTGTTGACAACTTTAATGGTAAAGGTAAAGATGTTTAGTTCCACTCCTCCATCTATCAATACATGTCTAACCTTGGTGTTATGGACAAAGACTTTGAGATGAAGGGGATCATTGTAGTTGGGTCTATCTTTAGGAATATTTTGGTAGGAAAGATGATATGTTGTGATGTAGATAGGTTCCCAACCATGGCCTTGAACTAGAAAACATCAATGTTATCTATGACTACTAACTCTTTTAATTCTTGGTCAAGGATATTTTGATGCTAGGGGGATGCATACAGTAGGTCTAGCATGGATATTTTTGCAAGGGTTTTTCCAAACTGGTCTACAAGGTTGTAATATGAACAAGTGGAATTAAAAAGTTTTCTAGGGGTCATAGATCTAGAAGGAGCTCGTGGTATTATGATCTTGGTATGATGTGTAGTGATAGCACAACAAGAGTCCTTGGCCTTTAAGGTGAATTTGGATATGTGGGAGTTTGAATCATTGAAGCAATTTATGGTGTAGTTATATCCAGTGCATGTGTAATTGACATTAGCTTGTGAGTTTGAGTTGGAAATAGAGGCCTTTTCTTTGTCATGATTTCCCAAAGGATCTTTATAGATAGTGTGATCAGAATTGGATGCTAGTAATGAAGGATCTACAGTAATTACACCATCATCAATAAGATATTATATTTCATGTTTTAGTTGGAAACATGATGGGGTTTTATGTCCTTTGATGTGGTGGTAATCACAGAATTTATTGTCA
This sequence comes from Cupressus sempervirens, assembly GCA_028749045.1. NCBI lineage: Eukaryota > Viridiplantae > Streptophyta > Pinopsida > Cupressales > Cupressaceae > Cupressus > Cupressus sempervirens. The sequence goes on from CM053787.1 coordinate 489,097,532, forward strand.
TCCCACAAAGAAGCTTTAGTCAATAGTTCATCTTTGATCGGGGGTAGCTGTAGGAAGTTATTACTGAGTAATTATTGTAGTGCAATCTCAAGAGGTATCCCCAAAGGTGTGAATTATCTATATTTGGTTTTAGGATGTTGTCAAGCTCTATACTGCATTGAATTCTTAGTTTTCTCTTGTTGAGGTGATGTTTGATTGGAAGTTTGTGAATTTGTAGGATTCACACCTTTTAGAGTCAGTTGAGGTTATGTTGTGTTGATCGTGCAATCATCCACAATATTGTCATTGGTTAAATTCTTATTCTTGGAGAAAAATTTTGCCTTGTCATTGGGTGAGTTTGTGTTTTTGTTTTCCTTGTTTGTTTTGAGGATACCCTTATGGATGAGGGAATCTTCAATACTAGTGCCCTTTTTCATCAACTTGGAAATGGTCCTTGGACTTTTGATCTTAAGTTTGTACATTAATTTTGGGATTGGGTTTTTAATGCACAAATTAATTTGTTCTTTAGGAATGTTTAGTCAACATTGATAGATTAAGTTCTCCAACATAATAAGAATGTGATAAATGGTTATCCCATCTTCTACTTAATTCAGCACAAATCAGAAAGTGTTACCTCATTTGTAATGTTGAAGGCAAAGTGGGAGATCAATTTATTTGCTAATTCTAAACAAGATTTTATGTTACCAAGAATTTTGGAGTACCATTCAAGTGTGGACCCACCTAGAAAATGAGGGAATAATCTCATGAGGTAGGTGGGCTCATCACTAAGTTTAGTATAAGAGGCACAATATTCTCTGATGTGATAAATTTGGTTACCCTTTCCTTGATATTTTTCAAATCTAGGTGCCTCAAAATGTTTTGGGCATGGAAGAATATATAGAATTTTATCGAAGAGATTAGGATGTAAGTTCCTTTCTGTGTACAAAGCTTTTTTCTTCTAGAATCCCAATGCCTTGACTTGTTTGGATAGTTATTTTATTTTGCTGTAGTAACTCTCCATTAGGGTTTGCATGATAGTCTTCTCTTCAAGTCTTTTGTGTCTATGAGTAGATCTTCTACTATGGCAAGAACTATGTCTACTCGCTTCTAACATTTCTATGTCTAAAGAGTTAGGTGATGTGTCTCTAGGTGGTGGAGGTATGTTAGTACCTCAAATAAAAAATGATCCTTGTTGTGGTACATTTTGGGGCACTTGTGGTATTGATTGTGATTTTTGTACCATAGGTTGTTGTTGCATCGCTTGTTGTGGTTTTTTTTGTGCAATTTATTGGGGTTGTTTTTGAGATACCTATGTTGGTTGCATGTGAGACCATGTATGTGATTGTTTTTGTAGAGGTATTTGTTGAAGTTGTTGTGGTATGTGTTGTTTTTGTAACAAGCATTGTTGGTATGAAATTTTTTGCTCAAGGTGTCTTTGGTATTCCATTTTTTTGTTTTAGTTTCTCTTGTTGTTTAGCAAACATGGCTTGTTATTGTTGGAATTTTTGTTGATACATTGCATGAAATTCAAGTGGATTTACATTGGATTTAAAGTTAGAGACTTTAGATCCTTACACCACTTGAGGTTGTTGTTTTGGTTGATGTTTATATTGATATTTTTAATGTGTGTTAAGTGGATTTTTACTTGGTTGTGTATTAGAAATGTTAAGTCCTTGTACCACTATAGGTTGTTGTTGTCTCGAAAGTTGATTATGCCCTTGAGAATTGAAAATCATGTTTGGGTTGTTGTTTTCATACCTTTTTGTGTTAGATGTTTCTCCTTGGGACATCATATTGATTTGGCAATGATAAATGTTCCTTTTGGGAATGGGTGAAATGTCAATAAGTCTCTTCCTTTGTATGTCAATAGGGGTTGTTGTAATTGATGTTTCACATGGTGTGCTTTGTTGATTTTCCTCCAAAGGAGATATGTTTGGCATCCCTAGAGTACAAGTCCCTTTAGGCACATCCTTTTGTTGCATTATGTGATTAAGATCAAGTCTTTACATCCTATTGGAATATTTAGGAAGAGTCATGTTGTCATTTATTGATGGAGATTTGACAAATAAGGGATTGGTGTTGATGTGTTCAAATGTACTTTGGAGGATTTCAATGGTTGATCCTTGATAGGATCTTGTTGGTGTAAATAAGTATTTACTACTTACACTTTAATCCATTTTTACATTAGTTGTAATGTAGATACCTAGGAGTTTGTATATTCATGTTATTTGTAATGTTGGAAACACAGTAGTTTACACTCCAATTGAGCACATGTTGTCTACTACATCTCTTTATGGAATACACCTTTATATTCTTATCCACTCATTGTTGCATGTACACTCATGCACAATAGAGGATAATCCACTCTTGGTGAGCATGTGCTTAATTCTTATGCTTATCTCTTGTATGACTCCTAGACATATCAATTGCCTTAATTTACAAGACATTTCTATTATGTATTCATCCAATTATCTAATTAATCCATTCTTATTTGATCATATATTGTCTCTCTTGTGCTATCTCTTGAGCTTCTAGATCTTGGAATTTCATTCTTTCCTTAGGAAAGTTCTTACATGGTATCAGAGATATACCAAATTCTTACATGGTATAAAATTCATAAGAGTTTCATTGCATACCCATTGGAGAGTTTTTTTTTTTTTTTTTTGCAAGTTAAGATTGGAGCTGCTAGTGCAAATCAGATGTTGGCATCACATTCTGGAGGTCAAAAAACCCCTAAATTGACTTTTGTTTCATCAAAATCAAACATCTAAGGTGAAATATAGAGTCATTTAATTTTTGGAGGTGCGACGATGGCGATTCAAAAATAATAATTACATAGGTGATTTTCAAACAGCAATATTTCCCTCATATGGGCTCCTTTGTTCAAGCAATTTTTTTTGTTTTGGGGTAGAATTTTGTGATCTACACATTAGTGCAAGTTATTTGCAATCCTTGTTCCTAATTTTTCTAGAAATGAAAAATCCTAATTTTTACAACTTCAAAGGCTTCGTTTGAGGTCATATGAACACATATTCAAGTGCTATTTTTTTTGAAAGTGCATGATTTTTTGTCTACTTTCTAGATCTAGTATTAGTTAGCAGTAATTCTGAGTAGACATAGTACTTTCAGCATTTGCTCATTTTTCCCTATTTTAGAACTTGTAAATAGATCCTTTGGAGATCTTGTGTGTTATATTGTTGAGTCTGATATAGATTCATATTTGTTGTTGTAATTATCAAAATCAAAAGTCCACTTTGGTTCATTTTGACAAGTAGAAATTGTACATGTAGCAAGTATAAAGTGCCAAAATCATCCATTTTGGGGGGGTTTTTAAATTGAGTGATTTGAGGGTGTCTCTTGAGTGTTTGCACTTTTCTTTCTCTTGTGTTCTTTTATTTTGTATCATGGGTTCTCCTAGGTTTCCACTTTTAACTCCACATAATTATGCTATATGGAAAATTAGAGCATGGATTAAAATGATGGAAAAAGGTTTAATTGATTATGTTGATGGAACCATGGAAGCACCATCTAATCTTGATAAACAAAATGAATGGAATCATAACAATAAGGTTGCTATTGTTACTTTGAGGAAGTATGTACATGAGGATCTTATCTTCCATATTGATAATTGTAAAATGGTAAAGGAAGCATGGGATAAGTTTGCTAGCTTGTATGCAAATGTAGACAAAGCTAGGGGTTTTGAACTTATGGAAAATCTCGTGTCATTAGATCCAAAGGGGTTTGACACAATTCATGACTATATCACCAAGGCACATGAGCTAAGGTCAATGGTTAATGATTGTGGAATTACCATAGAGGATGAAAAATTGATCTATAATTTGATGAGAAAACTTCCTCCAAAGTATGCATCATTTGTTTAGAGGTTCAACACTCATAAGTTGACCTTAGGTTCTTCCTACACTATGCCTTCATTTTATTCCTTCATAGATATGTTGATTGTAGGATAGTCAAATTTGATGAGCATGGGGATTCTAAAGTCTTCAAAGTCCAAAGCATTGGTGGCTAGTAAAGGGAATCAAGGAAAAGGGTCTAATAAGAAGCAAAAATCATGGAAACAAAATTCACAACAAAAGAAAGAACACTCAACCTTCTCACCACAAGAGAACTCCAAAAATAAGGGAAAATTATCTGAGAAGGAGTTTCTTACTTGTGCATATTGCAAGAAGAATGGACATGAAAAATATCATTGTTATAAGAAGGAGATAGATGAACTCAAGAATCCTCTTAAGAAGAATCAAATTGGTCTACCATCAAGAATTACTACTTCACCCTCTTCTTCACATTCAAATTTTGATAACGGAAATGATCACATGGGAAAAGGTCAAGGCTTAGTAGCTACTACAAGTCAAGATTTAGGGAGATGGCTTCTAGATTCAGGGGATTCTCATCATATGGCATCATTATAGTCTATGTTTTCATCATCTGATTCTTGTCATATTCTGCCTATTTTGATGGGCAATCATACTTACATGAATGTGATTAGGAAAGGAACTATTGATAAGGGGAGGGATACTCCAAAGATGTGTTGTGTCTACCTCACCTAAGTCATAATATTCTTTCCATCTATCATCTCACTCATGGAGATAGAGGAAGGACTATGGAATTCACACCTAATTCAATTTTTATTAGAGACTTGGAGACTAGAGAGATCATTGCTACAGGGGTGGTTGATCATGCATCTAGGCTACACTACTTCTCAGATTTTGCTCATGATTATGACAATGATTTCTTAGTAGATTCTTTAGTAGATTTTGATCACATTTCTAGTGTTGATTCAGACTTTGAGTAGGACTTTGGCTACTTTAACTTGGGTATTCTCACATGTGATCAAGTTCTTATGTCATTGATTTCTTCTCCTCCTATTGATATTGCATCTACTATTACTGAATAATGATAGTTGTATTCACATAGTCATGGATTCAAGTGATTCAGTGCAGCAGGATATTCATTTTCTTCCAAACTTAGTTCCATGGGATGACTACTTGACAGATATTTCTAGTTTTTTTGTGGAGTTCTACATTGAAAATTTGGTAGACACTCTTGATGACATTCATCTTCTCTTTGGTGAAGATGATCCTTCTTCAATTTGTAAGGTTCCTCCTTGCATGTACTTATTAAATATGAATTTCTCTATTAAATCTATTATATGGTATTGGAATGGATATGAAATAATGTCTTATGGTTTAGATGTCCTAATAGAAATTAAGACCAGCTAATAAATTCATGTTTTAAATATGCACTAATTTAAGAACTACTACATTACCTTGACTGTTTAAACATTAAATTTCACTAACGATAATATGAGGTGTTTCACCTTTTGATGACAATATTAATTTTGGTACCTTGATGATTAGGTTATATGCATATTAATGGTGTAGTACAATAAATGAATGTAGAATCAAGAATCTTATTAATACCTTGATTATGTAAAAAAAAAAAATTCATGGTTAAAAATATGAGCAAAAATGAGATAAATGGTAATTTATATGAAAGATTGATGTTTTGATTTATTTTATTCTGCAGATGAGTTTTAAATATATGCATGTGATTTTTCTTGAACTACTAATGTGTGAATTCATGTACAAGATTATTAGCCAAAAAATCTAATGGAAACTCAGAACTTCACCCTATGTATAGTTTGTGAAAACTAGGGTTGATTCTAATGAAAGATGCAGACCCTATTATTTCATATTTTATTTGTATCATAAATTGAATGTGTGTATCATTCTATAATTGTTAAGTGTTAATGTTTGTAACAGTGATCTTATAGTGTCACTTGACACTCGTGATTTGTAGATGCATTTTAGCATAATAATTAGGGTTAGCCAAGTAACCCAATAATTTGAGTTGGACTAGATTAGTAACCTAATACTAATTAGTTGGTAATCAAGGTTAATTACCCTAATCAGAGTTTAGGGGTAAGTTTACATTCTTAGGGTTTTTAGAAAGTCCAAATATTTTAAGGAATTTAATAGGTCCTTAAATAGTCCTAGAGGCTAGAAAATTATGAAAACTAACTACCTAGGGGGTATATGTATAGGTTGGGGGCATTTTCCACCCCTCTAGCCTCTTTCGTTGATTTTTGTGACAACCCAAATATCTCATTTTTTCTTTAATGCAAAAATTGGAGCTTCACCATGAGTTTGAAAAGTTATACTCCACCATAAAGTTTTCTTTAATGACAAGATTAAGCTAGAAGACTCTAGAAGCCCTTAATCAAGTGGGGAGTTACTGCAATTTTTAGGTGGTTGAGTTAGGAACCTATTTTGTTGCAAATTTGAGGGATGAAGAGTGTTCACCCAATCTCTACATTTAAAGAGTAAAGGTTGGATTGAAGAAGGAAGAAGGATAGCTCTTCTCCAATTTTAGTTTTCCATAGCCATTTGTGAAGGTAGGAATCCTTCAAGTTCATGTCTTCATGTTGTGTTTCATTTCTTAAAGTAGGTTTTTGCATGTGTGTGTATTTGTATGTTTGATTGTGATGGGTTTTCTTATTGATTTTCTTTTTGTGTTTTGCATTTTGTTTTATGAGGGAAACTATAAGGGTTATATTGGCATTACTCACCCTCAGATAGATAAGAAGTGGCCATGTATGGGAGGAGGTCTTTAGTTGGACTCTAGGTAGTGTAGAGTCTCTCCTCATGATGAAGATAGGGAGAGAGTAGGGTGTTATGGGCCCCCACTCATTAAGAAGTGAAAGAATAGAAGTTCTTGTGACTATACCCTCAAAAGGGAATCTATTATGGTGTTGTGACTAACTTCTCCCACCCTAGAAAAATTCACCTTCTCCCTAGTCCCATTTGATAATGAACCTATTGTGCAAACATGGGATGGGAGTGATTGGTAAAATGTGTCTTCATGTTGAATCTATTTTCTCCCAGTTAGTTGCAGTTTCTCCATGATTACCTTGATGTAATTTGAATATTTTGTAGTGGCTACCCTGATATGGATCAAAGCATGAATTCAAAGTTGTTGTTTTCAATTCAAATATATAGGAGACTTCTCCTTGGGATGATGATTCTGTTGTAAAAAGTTATTGTTAACCTTATTTCTAAAATAATTATGATCTCAAGTTTTCTTCCTTGGTTATTTCCTAAGGGAGTCTTTGAATCAAGTGATTGAATAAAATGAGTAAGAAGTGGCTAGCTAGTGTATGTTGAAAAAAAAATAAGTATTTTTATTTCATATGATATTCCTTATGATTCAATTTATATGCATACATTTATCAGTAATTTTTCGTAGTTGTTGAAAAGAGATATATTCCTATGTTAATGTATAAATACAATATCAAACTCTATGCTATAATTCATCTTTGGAAAAAAATATCCCCTTGCTTTGTAACTAAATAAATTTAAAAATCCAACACTTAGGGAAAAAAAAGGACTTGAAGAAAAATCTATCTCTTAGAGAAAAATTGCTCTCTGCCCTTTGTATGGGAAATTTTAAAGTCTCTTTTTAATAGAGCATATTATGAAAATATTCCCTTGATTATCTTTTGACATTTTTTTTAAATATTACTTATAAAATTATAAAATTAAAGTAAAATCTAATTAATAAAATATCTATTCTATCCTATCCTAAGATACAACTACTATACTTTTAAACATAATGACTCCTTGCCTTGCTGATGTAAAACAAAGTCTTTCAAAACTTTTAAACATTTTCCCCTCTTTCTTAATACCATGCATACCTATTTCCTTTGGCATAGTGTTGACTAAGGGGTAGTTGATTGGTGGAAAGAATGACTAAAGATTAAACAAAAATAAAGGAAATAACAACTTGCAACTTATCTTTCATGCTTTTAATCCAACTCCTCCCATTCATCTATCACCTTTCTTGGCCTTGGAGCAGCATTCTCACATTCTTCTTTGTTATGTGTGAATGGGTTATCACAATTGACTTAGGGGGAGACATGTTAGTTTGAATTCAATAAATCCTTTAATACACTTCCAACCTTTAATCCAATAAAAAAATTCTCACCTTTTTACATGCTAACAAAGACCCAAGCATACAATTTGGAAAGGGTTTTCTTGGGCAATGTATGTCAGTCTTAGGATAGCTTATAGCCCACTTGGGAGGCCACCCAAGATTTTATTGGGTAGTGGGGAGCAAGTGGGGTATAGGGTAGGTTAGGAGTAGGTTAGGTGTTAGAGATGTTAAGATAGGGTATGTTAGTTGTTAAGTTAGTTGTGTTAGATGTTAAGTGAGGTGTGTTAGATGTTAGGTTAGGGTAGGTTAGTAAGTGATAAAGTTAGTAGATTTAATTAGTGTTAGATGTTAATTTATGTTTTATGAAATTTATATTTAAATTTTTTATTAGTGGCTAGGTTAATACATATAGGTAAGTCAAAGATAATGTTTAGTGGTTAGTAAGGAATGTTTAGTGTTATTAGTTATATTTTCATGCAAATGTTAATTTATTTTTAATGTGAATGTTAAATTGTTTGAGATAGAAGTATTGGGTAAGTAATGAATCTTTAAAAAATTATAGGTGATTAAGATTTAAGTAAGTATTAGTGGTAAGTAAATATTGTTTAACAAGTATAAGCTATATAGTTATGATTAATAAAAGATCAAGTTCACCATCGATTTAAATTGAAATGGTATTTACATAGTTTTATAAAAAAATATCATAAATTTATTGTGACATTGGCTAAGGGGGCCAAGTATAGGAGCTGGGAGTTTATGTTGATGAAGTAAGTGTGGGGGTTAGTTTTTATTATAATGGTTGGAATAATTTGTAAGATTAAATTATTTTATTTAGGTCAAAAATTTAATAATGCCTTATAATAATCTTTTTGTATTTAATTATGGGTTTAGTTACTTCAAATTACTAAGGTTATAGTTTTGAAGGTGTTATCAAAGGGTCCTTGTGTAGCTAACTTGATGGTATCATAGGATTGTTTTTGCAAGATAAATGTATGTCGTAATTTTTTTAATGATAATTATTTAATATCTTGATTTAGTTCTAATAGGTTATTTCAATAATCAAGATCAAATATTAAGGTGATAGGTCAGCTTCCTAAAGATGCAAAACCAGTTCACCGAGGACTTGAATTAATATAATGAAATGAGCTTAAGGTATCATAGCGACCTAATAAAACTTGCATTATTGCTCCAATAATTTCCTAAAATAAAATATAATCAAGAAAAGTTACCTTAACCATTAAATAGGGTTAAAACCCAAATATGTCAATTAAGGGTTATGTTTCCACCCTCATGACTAAAAAAGAAATTTGTGTATCAAACCTCATCTAAACTAAACCTACCCAACTCAATTCAACTTAGGAACTTGGAAACCATACATGATCCTTGAATATGATGGTATATCTTGGTAAAAATGAGACTATGGTTTAGATCAATTGACTTAACCTATCTGAATTATGTGTTCCTATAGCACTAGGACTCAGGGTTTCAAACATGTGCAGTGTGTTGGATTACTGACTCTACATATTTATGATATGTATTCTAAAAATCACTTTAATCCTTGGTCAAATTTTCTATAAGGTTTTCAGTAGAGTATGCATTTTTATATTGATTTAACTATAAAATAAATAAATTATTGGTGTGTTTTTACCTATATTTTAGGCATGATACAATTGTTGTGAGGGAGCATGTTGACCCTCATCTTCATTCTCTACTTGATCAATCTTTCAAGGTTGACATGATGGTAGATCCTTTGATACAGTAGTTGGAGGAGGTCACCTTATTTTTAGAGGAGATATTTGAGTCTTTGATACATGTTCTACATTCATCCTCAGCTAAGCTTGATTTACCTTTTTCAACAAAGTGGCATAGTACACATGATTTGGAGGAGGCACCTTTCAATATTGGCATGGGGACACTTGAGAAAGTTTTAGAGATTCCATACATTTTGAGGTTTCCTTCTATACATGGGGGAGGCTTCATTGATACACCTTTGGTTCTATTTCTTCCTAAAGGGAAGAATGTTGTTTTACACTCGTGTCATATTTTCTACATTGATCCTGGAGCATCTACCATAGGTGTACATTCTACATTGAGGGGAGGCTACTTGGTCTATCTTCTTCTTCTTATCTCTTATTGGGAGGATCTTTTCCTCACATGAGGTCTTCTCTCTCATTTTCTTTTATTATTCTTCTCTCTTTTTGGCCCTCTTTCTCTACTTTATGAGAGATTGCATTACATATCTTTTGTATTTGCATCATGTACATGGATACCTAACATGGCCTAGTAGTTGGGACCCATCTTGCATTATTACCTAGCTTTTGTGAGCTTAATTACATTTCCCAAAGTTGCACTCAAGGGGGGGTGTTGGTGTAAATAAGTATTTACTATTTACACTTTACTTAAGTTTACTTAGATTAATGCAATTTCATATTAGTTGTCATGTAGACACCTAACAGTTTGCATATTCATATCATGTGTCATGTTGACAATATAGGAGTTTGCACTCCAATTGAGCACATGTTGTTTACTACATCTCTTTATGGGATACACCTTTGTATTCTTATCCTCTCATTATTGGACGTACATTCATGCATAATGGAGGATAATCCACTCTTGGTGGACATGTTCTTAGTTGTTATGCTTATCTCTTGTATGACTCCTAGACATATCAGTTGCCTTTGTATACAAGGCACTTCTAGTTCATCCAATTATCTAATTAATCCATTCTCATTTGATCATATCTTGTCTCTCTTGTGCTATCTCTTGAGCTTCTATATATTGGCATTTCATTCTTGCCTAAGGAAAATTCTTACATGATATCAAAACTATACAAAATTCTTACAAATCTTATAGGTGTCATCATTGTCTTTGAAAAATTCAAAGGTTTTTTTCCCTTTTCCAAGTCCAAATTAATCATGGGTTGCATGTTTTCAAGTGTTGGGTTGTTTTGATGTTTGGACTTAGGTCCCTCCAAGTGTAGATTAAATTTGACAATTTCTTGGGTTGCCAAAAGTTTGAAGTTTTTGCAAAAAATATTTTCATGGCAAGCCCTAGCCATTTATTTATTATTAATACCATAATCTATGTCAGAATCATTTCTTAAGCATAAAGTACCTTGTATGTTTAGAGGATTGAAGGTACTTGTGTTAGGTTTACTAAATTTGAATGGGTGATTTTCTTCATCCTCGAGAGTTGTAGGTACACTCCCACATCCATGTGGTATAGGTACAAATATGTATTCAAAATTAGGACTCCATTGAACCATTCCATGTGTAAGGGAAGTGCTTGAAGGGAATTTCATAGTAGGTGTGTTGTTTAGGGTTGGTTGTGTCATTCCTTGATGGTTGTGATCTTGTGGATACATGCTTAAGGGGTCCACAAGTAAGGGTTGTGATGCTTCAATTTGGTCTTCATCAAACATTTGTTGGGGTTTTTTGTTCTTCTTTTGACTTAGACAGGTTTTTGGTTGCACTTTGGGTTGTGTTTTTACCTCAAAAAACAATGGTTGATAAAGTGCTTCAAGTCTTTAAGTTGATTGTGTCCTTATAAGTATTGGTAGAATAACTGTTGTCACAAAATCTTGCACCCTTGTCCAAAGTTTTTACCTAAGGACGACCTTGTGAAACATGGAAACAACCTCCAAAGCTGTGAGACTTGAACTATGAGGTTGAGTCTCTAGAGAACGTCAACTTCCTTTACTATCATAATGCACCTAACTACTCTTGGAGAGGAAAAGATGCCCCACTTAGTGGTGAAAATAGTCTTGTATCTATTAGCCTCTTGAACCAGAACTTGGTTGTAACTAGAGAACCCATCCAAGAAAAAGAACCTCTCAAAACCACTAACCTTAGACAATATTGTTCCATGGAAGGAGGGGGTGGTGATCTTTAAGGGAGGCTTTTTTAAGGTCCCTAATGCCCACACACAATCTAATTTCCCCATTCTTCTTCCTAACATGGACAAGGTTTGCTACCCATGATGAGTACTTGATAGGGAAAGGTTTATATTAGCCTCAATCAACTTGGATAGCTCCTTTCTCATTAATGGCTCAATTTTAGGATTCACTAGCCTCTATTTTTCCCTTACAAGTTTTACATTATCAATTAAATCTATGGTATGTTGAAACAAACTTGGGTCAAATCCCTTTAAATCATCATATTTCTAAGTGAATACATCACTAAATTCTTGACATAGATGAATGAAATTCTCTTACTCGGTTTTAGTACATACCTTCCCCATGTTTAAGGTCTTTCCATTATCAACCAAAACTATTGTGTAATCATCTTTTTCAGTAGCTAGCTTCATGCCTTTGTCCCTTGCTTGGTCACCAAGATTGAAGATGCTCTCTAAGGTAATGAGACCCTTAGGCAACTTGTTGGAATTGAGATGAATGATCTAATCACCATATTGGCCATGCAACCTCAACTCATTTCACTCTAAGAATTCTATCTCATTCTACAAGAAACATACAATGTGTGCATCTGATTCAAACACTTTCTAATTGGTGGTGTTGTTAGGAATAGTAGGTTGAACTACCACTTTTATATGATGCTTCTTTTTAGCTTCAAGGTTCTTTGGCACATCATAAGATGTACCCACCACTTCAAGTCTATCAGCATGTCTATTCTCCATTCTATGGATGCTTTGAATATTAAAGCATTGAAACCTTCAAGAAAATCCCATGCTCTATATTTTTAAGACTTGAGAAAACCATTCTTAGTGGCATTCTTATTTCTCACTTAATTAACCACCAACTCACTATCTCCATATACACTTAATGCTTGAATTCCTCTTTGGTTAACAGTTTTTCCCTCTTGCTAACTTGGCTTTACCTTGACTCTATATGCCCAAAATGTGAGAAAAAAAAGGATATTGGTAACAAATGGATTAGTGTATGTGTTATATCACTACCCTCTAAATTGTAAGTTATAGCTCCCTAATATGCAATATATGCAATGAATTGTGTTTTTAATAGATCATTAGGATATGGGGTATGCTCTTAACGTGAGAGCAAAAAGGGATAAACTAGGATGTTCATAACTATAAACACCCCAGATAGAAATAGATTTGGGCAACTTAAAACACCCAATGGAATGGATATCACAAGCTACCTTGAAGTTTTCCTAACATCTACTCCTACTTCTAAGTGCAGACTTACCATCTAAATGCAAAAGAGGAATGAAGAGATAAGCACATGAGGGCGAATGGAATTGCTTTCACTATCAGCCTTGAATGAAATGGAATCCAAACAATAACTAATAGATTCATATACATTTATCTTTCATTTCGCAATGAAACTATCTAGCATGGTATGAAATGAACAAGAGAGGAAGTAGAATCATATACAAGGAAAGTAAATGGAATCACTTTCACTAAAAACATCAAAATGAAATGGAATCCACTTGATTATCATAGGTTCACATAAAATTTTCCTTCAACTCTTTATGTAGAACTAATCTAAGAAGTGGCAACAAAACATGACCAGTAAATAGAAAGTAAATAGAATTATAAACTCATTCACCATCAAGTTTTTTGACCTTTGTATTATCAAATTAGGTTAGATTTATAGTTTGTTGTTATCATTTCTAAATTTTGGTAGAGCAACAGTCATAGAATAAAGAATAAAATATGAAAATATCTAATTTATATCATGATATGAGCATGTTCTATCTCTTCTATTGATGATTCTGAATCAAAGATATTCTTGAAAACACTCCATGACTATTCAGCTTCTTGCAATCTTTAGAAAACCTTGTGATAACACTATTTTCTTCATCTTTTGTTGTTTCAAACCAAATGTATATATTTCATATTACAATGGTCACTAGGATTAATGATCATGATTTAAACATGATGGCTTCATGTGTAAGAGGTTGAGATGGAATAACTTGGGGGCCATTCACATCTCCTCTACTATTATTGTGTCTTTTTTGTTAAGGGGCGTTGGCTTGATCATTCATCGATTGTGCATGAGGTACTACATTTGATGTTGAAGCTTGATTAGGAGGAAGAGGGTTAGCATCTTCAATAGCTCTTCTTTTTCTCCTAGTATTGTGAGAAATGGAGTCTTGGTTTACATTACAATGTTCCTCCACCTGATGATTCATGAAGGAGCAATAACTCTATCTTTGTATATGTGAGGCATCATTGGGTTAGCTCTCATTATATGATTTTCCTATTGTAGTCTCTTGAGCAGTCAAAACCAAATAAGATTCAGCCTTTTGACACATACAATAGGCATAGGAGTAATTGTAGGAGGGAAAAAAAAATTTGATCTTCAGCCATATTGTTTTGAGGGACTATAGCCCTACTTTGATCTACACTTGAAGTAGAAGCATGACCATTATTCCTATCATGATCAAAAGAAATGTAACCATGATTCTAATTTAGAGGCTTGCCATTATTTGGAGTTTGATATTGTATTTTAGGATCCTTATTACCTTTTCAAAGTCACCACCTTATTGCCAACTTTCTACATCACCGAGAGACCATCCTCTAGCTTCTTCTCTTGACATTGCAATCTCTTATGTATGTTTTGCATAATAGATTGCATCATCTCATTAATTTAATTAATTCTATTTGAAGAGGTGGAAGCTTGAGGGGCTAGAGAAAGGGGGATATGGAAGGTGTGGGAATAGGGGCTATTGTTGGTTGATGATTTGGCATATTAGGGAAGAAGGGCATAGGGGGCCTTGGAGCTAACTTTCCTCCCTATATTAGGATATTTTCTATTTTTATTGCTATTTCATAAGCATCAAGTAATGTGTCTCCTCCCATGGTTCGGATTGTACTAGAAATATCACTATTAAAGGCTCTAAGGTAATGCAAGAAGGCATTACTGGGGGTAGGCTTCATTAAAGTAGGTATTCTATCCCATATCTTTTGAAATTTTTAGTTGAAATCAATCATACATTCATGGGGGGATCTTTTTATAGTAGTTTGTTATTCTAAAAGTGACAAATAGTCATTTTTATCCTCAAAATGTTTACATAGTCTTGCTCCTAAGCCATCCCAATCTGTTATAGAACCATGTGGTAGACCCTTGTACCATTGTAGGGCTTTCCCTTTTAAAGATGAAGCTAGGAGTCTAACAACCACATCATCTTTTGTAATACCATGGATATTGCAGTAATACCATGGATATTGTAGACATTTGCAACCTCTTGAATGTGTTTTAAGGGAGAGATGGAAGTCTCACCAGTAAATTTAGGTATACTTTTGAGTGTAGCTATAGGTATGTCATGTCTTTGGGCTAGCAAAAGAGGACTTCCACCATTAAAGGTGGCAAAAGCATAAGCTCTAGCCATATAAACAAGTGACCTATTGAAATTATTCTCTTTTGACACTAATAGGCTTTGAAATCTTCTAAAGATCTTCCCGTCAGGCATGCCAAATATTTTTGTCACAAAATTTTGCACCCTTGTCCAAATTTTTTACCTAAGGACAACCCTATGAAACATGGAAACAACCTCCAAGTTGTGGGACTTGAACTATGAGGTTGAGTCTCCAGAGAAGGCTGACTTCCTTTACTATTAGGATGCACCTAACTACTCTTGGAGAGGAAAAGGGAGAAGGAATGCATATAAGAAAACTACCTAATCTATTCTAAGGGGGTGATGCACCAATATAGAGTGTTTGATCTTATCTATGCCCATAAATGCATAGTTAACCAATTATAACCTCAAGGAATATAGATTTAGACCTTGCTTAATCTAACAACTACATGTAGATCAGACAACAAAAGAATGCTATAGGAAGAAACTTCACTTAATATAATTCAAATGCCAAAAATAGATACAATCATATGAATTGCATAATATAGACAAGAACATTAACTAGAGCCAAAGAAGTCTTGCATAGTATGTTAATGGCTGAAAGAGATACAACAAAGAATTACAATGGCTTAGAGGCACAAGAAATTTTAGTAGTATGCATGGGAAGCAATACTAGAGAATCAGAGAAAAATCAACCCTTTGAAAGAGTACAAAACATTCTTTTATGGTTCAAGCATAACTAAGAAACTTCTACTGGAAGCTAGGAAATCAACCACTATTATCAAGTTGTAGAGAGACATCTATGTTGATACAGAAGGATTTTCTCAGGTGTGCACACATATGTAAAAAATCTGATTTTCATACGCATATTCAACTCTAGAAAGGAAAAAAATGGTGGCCATAACTGAAGATTGGGTAGATGGATAACCCACAGCCACAATAAGATAGAAAATTCATTCACTAGGCCTGGAGAAAGCAAAAAGTAGTTGCAGATGATCTAAAGGCGGTGTGGCCCTACTATCTATAGTTGGGCATGTTATGTATAGAATCTACCTAAAGAAACCCCCCACTAGCCACCAAGGGCACCCCCTGCACCACTATACTCTAATTCCAACCCTGTGAGGGAATAATATAAAAGCCATCTTTATTGTTCTTGACACTCACCAAATTAGATATATTAGTAAGTCAAACATATTCAACCTTCATCTTTTACCCTTCCTATAAATCCATTGGTCAAATATCCCTTTGTTTTCCATCTTGAAGAAGTGAAATGCCTTCATGGTCAACTCAAAGTCCTACAATCCTATGATCATCAAATGAGATCAAAACCCTTGTATCATCTTTAGCTTGAAGCCTAGCCCCTACAATCTTATGATTGCCAATGTATCTCATGGTCAAAGGCACCCTCTATAACCTCTATGATCTTATGATCATCAACTCATCTTAAGATCGGGCCCTTATTTTACCCTTCTTATGATCTTATGACACACCAATATTTCATAGCATTGAAAGCCTACCAATCTACCCTTACAATCTTACAATCTACCTTGTTGTTCACTTGCAGGACACTCAATCTTTCCTTGTGATGTTACAGTACAACTAACTAACCTTATGATCTCACAATCACTATCTAGCATAACATCAGAATGTAAACACTTAACCTATACAATCCTACGATCACAATTAACTTATCCCTTTTTCATGACTTCGGTGGTCTCACCATTTGCACCTATGATCTTACAATATTGCTTTATCATAAGATCAGAACACTTCATTTGACTACCTTTGCACTTAACTATGACTACTTACTACATTTTTACCTTCCTAACTAGACCCACCATGTACACATGTCCACTTATTGCTTTCTCATATTATTTAAAGATTGTGCTTCTTGGTAAAGTGAGATTGCGACGGCCATAAATCTAGGAAGATCTGATAGTAGGGAAACTTGTAGGCCCACAAAAAGTTAAAGGGCATAGGTACTTTAGGAAATGAGATATAACCTAAAGTCTTAAAGATATATTTTTGCATGCCCCAACTTGAATACTTTAAATATATGAACATCACTACATTTGAATTCAAATATGGCAATTTTGGCAGGAAGGCAAAAATGACCAACAATTCTGGTGACTCAGGGGGGATGCAAGCCTACTATGCATAGATCAATGGCTTTTGCATCCATTGGGAAAAAAATGTTACCCTTCATAACTAAAACTAGGAACCAAAATCCTTTGTAACCTCTGAAAAAAAACACGTATACTCATGCACTTCTTGGAAAACAAGAAAAGGCTGAAAGCAACTAGCTAACTATATACATGAACACTCATCCTTCATCAGAATTAGGACTTAAGATATATTCCATTAACTGGAACAGGTAGAATTTCACCATCAGGCCTACTTAACTAGAAAGCATTGGCCTACATGCAACTAATAACTACATAGGTACCACTCCATAATGTATCAAATTTTGAGTGCCTCCCCAGTTTTTCCTTGTCTGCATCCCATTTTAACACAAGATCACCCTCTCTAAAAATTATAACCTTAGCCTTCCTATCAAAGGACTTCTTGACTTGCTATTAATGTGCTTCTAGGGTTTGTATGGCCTAATTTATTTTCTCTTCTAGCTCCATCAGTTTTTCCATTCTTATAGAGATAGCATCATTTTCATTTAGCTCCAACTGATGAGCTAGCTCAAGAGTAGGAAACTCCAATGAAATAGGAAGTCTAACTTTTTAATGTAGTTTTAGGGTCCGAAAATGCATTTTGGAGGCCCAAAATGGTCTTTCTAGTCATCAAGTGTTCACTAATAGCACCAAGTACACTCCAATAGTACCAACTACACCAATGGTGCACTTAGGGCCAATTTGAACATAATTGGTAGTTTCATGGCACAATTGGGAGACTGGGTGATTGTCAATTTGATATATCAAAGATCTAGGTTGTAGGGGATGATGTTAGGACCAGATTGAAGATGTAGAATGAGGTTTTTGACCTAAGTAATGAAGATATAAGTGATGATAATGATGGTTGGGACATGCAGAATGTAGATCAAGATATGCTGAGAAAGGGGAACCTATCCAGGCACCTAATGACACTCCTAAGGTCCCAAAATGCTATCTAGAAATCTAAACTAGGCTCTCATACTAACAAGTGCACTCAAATAGAGAAAACTACACCCATGGTGCACTAGGGGCCAATAAGAGTATAGTTGTTATTTTCAAGCGTAGTTGGTAAGTCGGGATGAAACAAGAGTGATTTTGGGATTCTATGAGTTCTAGATTGATGTTCCAAAGAATCAAATGGTAGAGGATGGTGCCAAGAATAGAATGAAGGTGTAAAATAATGGTTTAGACACATGAAATGAGGGTTAAAGAGTGTAAGATGAAGGTTGGGCATGCAAGGATGCAAGTTTGGAGATGCAAGATGCAGATTTGGGGTTGAAATGCGAAGACTAAGTGATGCAAAGTGAAGCCTAAGGAATGCAATATGAAAGATGAGGGATGCAAGATGGAGACTAAAAATATGTAATATGAGGCCAAGAGGATTCAAAATGAATCTTATGGGATGCAATCATGAAGCTCAAATAGTGAAAGATGAAAGTGGATGCTATGCAAAAGTGGAATCTAAGTCATGCCAAGCACTTCTAAGGTTACAAGTTGCCATATTTTCCAAATTTTCAAGTGTTTTTGAAAAAGTTTGAAATGTTTTTATAAATGTAACATTTTGATGAGAGGTGAAATTATTTTGTAATGTTTGATAGTATCCAAGGTGTAAATTTGCAAATTTGGCTTTATCTTGATCAATGTTATCCACACATGTAAGACACCATAAATAAGAACAGTTGTTGTTAATG
Organism: Cupressus sempervirens; assembly: GCA_028749045.1. NCBI lineage: Eukaryota > Viridiplantae > Streptophyta > Pinopsida > Cupressales > Cupressaceae > Cupressus > Cupressus sempervirens. The sequence goes on from CM053787.1 coordinate 489,116,588, forward strand.
TGAAAAGACACACCACAACCTAGGCTTTAAGATTGTATCCACTAAATTCCCACTAAAATTAGAGTTTATTCATGCTTATCCAAAGTGGAAAACCTAGGATCTTGGCACCATATGCTCCCCCTTATAGTGCACTCACTTCTCAGGGCTAAGATCTAAATCCTAGGGGTCATCACTTCCCAAGGGACAGTTTCCTCTACAAAGGACTATGAGTACATGGGATCTCTTCACAAACATGGGTGACCCCCTGAGCTAATGGATAGAGAGGTTTTTGGCCTTTAAAACAAAGTATTTAGTACGGGCATTCCATTCGACAAGTGAATGATAAACTTCCTCAAAAGGTCTCCCAGTGTTGAGAACTAGGGTTTGATGCACCACAAGGATACTGGAGCAAAGCTATCACACAAAAATACTACCAATGTGACATTAACCATATTGATTTTGTTCTAGTGGATGGAATGTTGAACTAGCTTTGGCCCATTATGACTTTGAGTTCATCCCCTAGGGCTCACCAAGTGGTGAGTCTTGGGTCCAAGGTAGGCCTCTGTATATAAATTGCACAGATTTCTCTTGCACCCAAGATCTATGAATGGTGAGTGTAGAGGATATGTCCATGCAACTCCTTAGGTTATAAAAAATTCATAGAAACCAAGTAGTATAGAAATTCCATTTTAGTTAACCAGACAAAGTGTTAACTAATTTAGAAAAACCACACATAGAGTTTGGACACACAAATGGGTCTTTGACAACATCCTACAAATAAGCATCAGTAGTTTTTCAATGAATCTCTTCTCCCAATGATCACCACATGTTGCAAATAGATCTTCAGTAACATGAAATCATCTACTCAAGGTCCTAAAAGAAAATTGAAACACTCAATGCAAATTCTGATCAAAATAGGTGCTTTATGTGAACCAACTATGATTTGACCGAGTGAATTGTGCCCCAAAAGGCTAGAATGACTTAAAAGGCCCTTAGGTGCACTCAAACAGTGTAGACTATGACCACTATGCACTTGGGGCCTAGAAGGGTGAAGTTGGTAGTTTCTAGGTGTAGTTGGGAGAGTAGAAGTAGGTTGCAAGGAAATGGTGCCAAAACAAGACTCAAAACTTGAAAATTTGAAACCTAGTCAACTAAGTGCACCCAAATAGTCTAGAGTGGACCCCTTGTGCACTTGGGGACTAGAAGGGTGTAATTGGTTGTTTTGGAGTGCATTTTGTAAGCTGTGAGCAGTAGATGGGGGTTATGGTGACTCCTAAGCCCCTATAACTGCTTCTGAGAGGTCTCAAGTGCACCCTGACAGAGAAAAGTGCACTCTAGGATAGCAAGCTAATAGAATGCATAAATGAGAGCTTAAAATCATATTAGTGGACCCCTAATTATAATAGGTGTGATAAGGAAGAGAGGATATCCATTATACCCTTCCAAGTGAGCTGCTTCCTTGCACCTACAAGCATAAAAATAAGAAAACCCAAGTTAGTTAAGCATGATCTTCACATTGATATCACCAATTATAGGACTAGAAAATGGGTTAAACATCTAGCATACTATGAGAAATCACTAAAATCAATAAACATACACTAAAAATGATCTAGTCTATCATGAAATCCAACCACAATAAAGAAAGCAACACAAAGTTAAACTCCCTCTTTAGTTGTAGCTCCCATGTCCTTCTTTCTTCTCGATATGATGTAGCTCCAATTGCTTATAATGCACACAATTGTAAAGAAAAATCCTATTATATGATAATTCTATGAGAATACTAGAAGAGTGATCTAAAGCTTGATGTTTATGGACATAGGAATCAAGGGACTGGAAGGACTCAAGACTTAGGATTCAAGACTTAGGAATGGAAAAGGGAGCAAGAAGGCTCATTTTATAGCTAGCATGCAAGAGGAGAGCATTGGACTTGTCACCTTGGTTATGCAACTTGGCAAGAGATTCCTTTTTGAAATCCATGACACAAAATTCCAAATGTAATATTGTATGATGCATGGAAGTCAACTCACCTATAAATGGAAGAGCATCTATGATGCATCATGTGACACTTCAATGCCACTTGTAGCGAAAGATCTATGACAATGAAAGCCAAATATAGATATGTGTAAGGAATAAGAATATATGGATTATGACATATCTTAGCCAAGTGTGATGATAAAATCCATGATGTAAGATGGCCATGTTTCATGATGATGTCAAGATTCTATCAAAATTATGTGAAATGTTTGAATAAAAAACTCATAGGTCTACACAAATAGAAATTAGTAATTTGGAAATTAGAGGTGAAAGATGTGACTTAGGAAATTGAAAATTTCCATGGTTTGCAAATGATGAATCAATTAATTAAGAATGTTAGCTAGGAAGAATGATTATTAATGCAAGATTGAAAATGACTAGAATGACATAGGATTAAATTATGGGTTATTTAATCCTATAGAGAAAATTAGTAGATGATTGGCCAATTTTATTTGATAAGTGTGACTATCCTTTTATGAAATGTGACGATTATGTAGATCAACTAGGATGATGGTGAGTAGACCAAAGCCATGTTCAAATTGATTGACTAATTAAAATTGATAACATGTCAAGGACACATGACATGGATATGTAACATTTAACTAGCATTGTAAATGCTACAAAATCAATATTGATTGATAGGGTTGATCATAATAACATTGACAAATGCTATCAATGTTATTAAAATGGTTGATAATGTCACAGTTTGACACTGAAGGACTCAAAAATTTCAAAGATTGGATGGTGTGAATGGCATTTTGACCTAACACTAAGAGCCATGATATTACTAAGGTTGGATTGATAGGTTTGATAGATTGATAGATTTCAAAGGCACTAAGAGACATGAAAATGCTTCGGGTTAGACAAATGATGATAGATTTGGGATGTTTGGCACATTTTGAGTTGATTAGAATTGATTCCAGGTAGATTTGGGGTGACTCTAGCTTGATTTGATTTGATTATGAGTTAATCTACAAATGATGTGAAATGAGATACAAATGATGAATGATATTGTTGAGAATGGTCAAGGTGGCCAAAAGATCAAAATTAGTGAAATGAGGAAATGAGACAAGCTTGTATGAAAATATGATGAAACTATAGATGCAAACCATTTTTTAGCATCTAATGGGATGGTAGTAGGAGGTTTGTTGAGTCAAGAAGGTAGGCCAATAGCCTTCTTCAGTGAGAAACTAAATGAAGCTAATAAGAAGTACTCTTCTTATAATTTGGAGTGATATGCTTTAGTTCAGTCTCTTAGGAAATGGAGGCATTACCTCCTACCCAAGGAGTTTGTGGTGTTTATTGACAACCAATCCCTTAGCTACATCAATATCCAAGAAAATTTACACAATAGGAATTTGAAGTGGATGGAATATCATCAAGCATTCACATTCACTATCAAGCATAAGAAAGGGCAGATGAATAAGGTTGTAGATGCACTAAGAAGGGGGATGTTGACCATCCAATAAATTCAACTCCATAGAATTGGTATAGAGAGTTTCAAGGACCTCTAACAAGATAATGAAGACTTTTTTGAAGCCTACAAGGTATTATTTGAGTTTCAAAATCATTTTCATAGCTCTTTTGCTAATTTTACATTGTAGAGTGGATTATTGTTCAAAGGAAACTAGTTATGTGTTCCTAAGGGCTCTATGAGATTATATTATCCAAGAGAAGCATAATAGAAGCCTAAGTGGACATTTTGGCATCAAAAAGACCCTAGAGTTGGTCCAAAGGTTCTACTATTGGCCAAAGTTATCAAGAGATGTGACCAGATATGTTAAATAGTGGGTGGTGTGCATGAAGAAAAAAGTAGGAGCTAGTAATGCAGGTTTGTACCAATCTTTACCAGTCCCTAAGAGGCCATGGGAGTGTGTTATCATGGACTTCATTGTGATTTTACCCAACACAAAATAGGGTTTTCATAGTTTCTATGTTGTGGTGGATAGATTTAGCAAGATGGGTCATTTCATACCTTGTAAGACTACTCATGATGCTAGACATATAACACATCTTTTGTTCAAGGAGATTGTGAGGATCCATGGACTACCCCTAAGAATTGTGTTAGATAGGGATGTCAAATTTATGAGTCATTTTTGGAAAACCTTGTGGAGTAAGTTGGGAACTAACCTATCTTTTGGATCAGCTTACCATCCTCAGACTAATGGTCAAACTGAGGTGGTTAACAAAACATTTGGTAAATTTTTATGGTGCCTAACTAAGGAATATGGATAAGCATGGGATGTGATTATTATTCAAGAAGAATATGCATGTAATGACAGTGTAAATAGGACAACTGGTAGGAGCTCATTTGAGATTGTTTATGGGATTCATCCAAGGGATGTGTGTGAACTTAGGGATCTTGGAGCTATGGAATATAGAAGTGGATAGGCTGAAGACTTCACTCAAACCATGAAGGAGATCCAAGAATAAGTGAAGAAGACTATACAAGAATCCACTCAAAAATTGAAGGCTAAAGTGGATGAGAAGAGGAAATATGTTTAGCTTGTAGTAGGGGGATATGTCATGGTACATTTGAATAAGTCCAAGTTATATAAAGGAATACCTACCAAAATAAAAATGATGAGAGTGGGACCCTACAAGATTCTGGCCAAGTATGGAGCTAATGCCTATAAGGGAGCTCTACTTAATGATGTGAACATCTCACCAGTCTTCAATGTTGCAGACCTAGCCAAGTATTAAGGTCCTTTAACTAAAATAGATGTGAACATACATAAGGTCAAAAAGGATGTAATATCTAATGTTCTACCTCCCATGATATAGCTAGAGGCAAAGAAGGTATTGGATTCAAGAGTCAAAATGACTACTAGGTACAAGTTTCACATGGAAAACCTCATCACGTGGAAGAGTAAGCTAGAGTTAGAGGAAACACGGGTTGCTGATATATATTTTGAGAAGATGGGAATAGAAGATGACATAATTTCTACAAGAGTGACATGATTTTCTCTTGTGGGGAACATGGCACAAGAGCACCTAGGTAAAGCTTACTAACAACCTAGGGTTCCTAGTTGAGTTTTGGCTTGTAGTGACCTTAGCCAAGCCACTAGTGGAATAAAGAGGGATATAGAGTCCTAGGGTAGGAATTATCCATTAGGAAGTCTAATTGGGTCTTCATTACCACCTAGTCATCCAAGTTGCTTAGTGTAGTCAAATTGTTGTCATTGTTGATAAGAATGGAAATTGTGCATTTAGAGGGCTAGATTAGGAAAATAAGAGGTGGAATGATGTTATCATGTAATAAGTGAAATACATAGGCACTTTCTAGATTTTCATGGGATTTGGACCAAGTTTTGCCAAACTAGGACAAAAATTGTAAAGTTGCTTGATAATTTTGCAAAATTGCAAAAATTGTCATGACAACTTCTCTTGCAAAAGAGAAACTTCATTTAGATGGTTGGGTAACCACCTCAAAGAAATTGGATCAGAGTTAATAGACCTATATAAGGCCTCCCCTAACATATCACAAGGTTTGGAGGTAGTTTTGGAGGAAGGTTAACTTAGGAATGAGCAAGTTTTCTGAGCAGTTTGATGTATTTCCTTGTTAATGGTGAGTCCTGGATTGAACTTGACACTATGACTTGTGAATGAGATAGTCCTTGTAGTTAGTAGATCCTTTGTGTGTTTATCTAGTGTGTTTTTTTCATTTTCATTGCTTTTGTAAATTCTTTAGTTTGTGCATTGTCGTTGGTCTAAACCAGGCAGTTTGTGTAAATGGGGTCATAACTCACCATTCCACCCTACCATTTATATGGGATATTGGAATTGGTGAGATGACTCCTTGTATAATATGTGAGGAAGTTGGGCCCTAGAAAGGTGGTTACCTATTTTTTTAGTGATGTCCTAGGTGAGCCAATAGTGCATGGCTAGGGGACAGAGCATTATAAGAGTCTTTTAGAGGATTGAATCCATTGGATGCTTCAATTTGTGCATTTGGAAAGGAAGAAATAAGTGTGAGGAGGCCTCATGCCCAAGTAGAATTATTGGTGATGATTTTTGGAAGGTAAAAAAGTAAACCCTTGTACAAACTTTTCAAAGTCCTTGAAACCCTTATTTTTAGGCTATAATATAGCATAACATTATACAGATGGTTTGAGGAATGGAGATGAGTAAAATCTTAAAGGCCTCCATAAAGGGTATCTAGAAGTGAAAATTTGGTTACACCTTGTTTGATCAAATTCGGAGTTATTGGTCAAATAGTAAGAAAGTGGACCTAATTCTTTGTAGCCCAAATTAGGATAGTTTGGTGCTAGATCTTGAAATCCATAGGGATTTGAATGCAAGTAGGGTTTTTTGGTTTTGTAATGGATGCAAAACATTATAAATAAGCCTCCCTCTCCATGGTTGATTTTTTTAACAATTTTTGATTATTTAGCATAAGGGATGCAAGAAGACATCCAAGGGAAAGTGTATGGTTGAGTTGGTTCTAATGATGATGTTGGCAAATTGAAGAGAAGAGGTTCAAGTTAGGAAACCTCTTGAGTTAGGGTAATAAATAACCCTAATAGGCTAGAGTAGTGGCCTAGAGAAGACCATAAGGCAAATAGGGTTGGTGACAAGATTTTTCATACATAACTCTTCTTCTTTTGGTTCTTCTTGGGTTAAAGTGACTCTCATATCTCTTCCCTTGTCTTCAATCCATTTAGAACACCTATGTGACTGATGGCCCACTTTATTACAAGTGAAACAACTCCTTGTGAAAACTCCATAATCTCTTCCTCCATGTCTTCCTCCCCTATATCCTCCTCTATAGCCTCCTCTTGTCTCTAATGTATATATTTTGTCCTTGTCTTTATCATTGCTTCTCTTAAAATCAGCAGTACCTCTACCACCTCTTCCTCTCATTTATGAACCTCTTATTGTGTTTCTTTGTCTATCTTACCTTATTTTGACTACTAATAGTCTAGGAAGCTTGGCCTTATTTGGATCCTTTAAGGACACACACATCCTTATGCCTAGGTCACTTTTCAATTTTTATTTTTGGGACATGTATTTCCCTTGAAGTTGAATCCTTCAATGAACTGACTACCATGCCACACACATTTGCTAGACCATTAAATTTGATCCCCTTTTCTTTTTTGTATACCTTTCCCCCTTTCTTTTCTTTCTCTTGTGTGGTTCACAATAAGGCACACAAACCTTATTGGGAAAGTAACTACACCCCTTTTGTAGTGCTTATCACTCTTATTATGGTTCTAGATGTGACAAAGACTTGGGGCTTTTGGGGGGTTGATGATTTTTTTTCCTCCTAAATCACAATAAGATTGTATCTTTTTCTATTGCTCTACTTTACCAAGAGTTTGAGGAAACTCATACTCTCGCTAAAGTGGGGATAAATGTATTGTCTTAAAATGGACACACTTTCCTTTTAAGGAATTTTAGATCCCTCTTCATAATTCCCTCTTCAAACCATGGATATTAATGTGCTCAATATTGTTTTCTCCTATATTCTTCCTCTTTCCACTCTTGTCTTTTTGGCACCTAACATTTCTTTCTATGGCACCAAGGATTGGACCTCCAGGACTAGGTCAACTTAGGTCAACCTAGTCTAGACTAGGTTGACCTAGGTCAACCTAGTCTTAGATCAAGTTGAGCTAGGTTGACCTAGTCCTTTGTAGTTCTAGTGCTTGGGGCTTGTATGGCCTCAGTGGTTTAATTAGTTTTTGACCCTTATCTAGTTTACCTGTATTGTTTTCCCTCCTAAAAACTCATATATAAGGAGACTTGCAAGCTTCCTTTTTAGATATCCCTCATCTCATTCATTCATGTACTCAAGCTCTTACTCTCTAGTCTAAATTTATTCCTTTTGAATTCAAGGAGTTGTATTTATTTTTTTCAAGTATTTAAGTAAGGAGATTTCTATGTAGCATTAGAGAATCCTTTGTGAGCACTTCCTCTTCAATATCTAGCTTATTCTTGGCCATCAAGGGAGGAGATCTACATTGAATCATTCATCATATTCTTCATTGATGCACTTTTATATACATGACAATGTGATGGGATTAGGGTAGACCCATTGAAAAGAGTGGAGATATCCAACATTCCTAATTCAAGATCTACATTACATACAAACAAGATGGATCCTAAAATTTATCCTACCTTTTAGTCATTTACTTTTATATTTCTCAATTATGATTAATTCCTTAACCTTGGGCTTGACCAAGGCAAGCCCTCATCAAACCCCAACCCCCAAACCTTTATTTTTTGTATTGATTTACAAGTTGGGAGCAAAAATGATTATGGATCGAGAACCTATAGTTCACAAGATTTTTAGATTCATCAGTTATAGATCACTAGACTACATAAACCTAGTTATAGGATGTCTTCCCAAGTTGACCTAGTCCTTCAGTCTCAAATTCTAGGGAGATTTTAGGGTTTTGTTCCTTTTGTTATTTCATTTTGAGATTCACGGATGGATATTCAAATACAATTCAGATCTATGAGTTTTGGAGAGAAAAATGCATCTTCCTCTACACATTTCAAAGTGAACCATTTATATTTTATTTCCTTTCATACCTTTACCCTAGATTTATATCTTAATTGGACTAATTGTCTTTAGATAGCATCCATATTTATATTACTTAAGCAATTAGTTCAATTCCAAATTCGCATTAAACTATCAAGGGCCAAAGAGAGTAGATTTCCATGTATTACATTCCTCCTTTTAATTCAAATTTAGCATTAACTCTCTTATTCCTTTGGGTCCTAGCTAATCTATTTTGGATCATAAAAGGAATCATACTTAGAAATTCCCCTCTTTTCCTCACACACATATTTGAATGGCTTAGTGACCCCTTAAAATGGAGGCCTACAACCTTATTTAAAGTGTTTCCATTTTACCACTAAACAAAATAAAATAAAAGTGAATTAACTTTAGCATTGCAACAAGGAGAATCAAATGAGAAAATTGTGGAACTTGTAGGCAAGTTGTAGGCTTATGACCCAAATAGTGAGACACTTACTGTGGAAGATGCCAGAGAATTAGTAAAGAGAAGTAGAATGTTATTACTCCCTAGATGGGATTTGAGCTCTTCCTTCATGTTACACAAAGTAAAAAGTGAGAAAATTCAATATCTTATGAAGCTTTAGGCCATGGAGGTCTATAGCTTGGTCTAGATATAACATAGATGCATAAAGTATGGTAGGTTGGAGCATTGTCCCATAATCCAACAAGATAGAGTTAATGGAGATAAAGGACACTCCACAAGGAAGGATGATTTTCTAGAATGTGTAGTCTACATCTAGTGGAGAAGTCTTGGATTTGGTGAACGTAGTGACAATAATGAGGAAAGACAAAATGGATGAAATTGAAGATTGACTAGCTCATAAATTCAAATATTATGTTTCCATGAGGAAGCAATATGAGGAAGAACTAAAGAGAAGTTATGTAATGGAGTAGAAGGTTTGAGAATTAGAGATAGAAATGAAAATTTTGAAGATTTGTTGCAGGCCTTTAATAGAGGTGAGTGACAAAGAAGTGCAGAAAAAAGGAGATGAGTTGACATAAATGATGACAACATATCAACTTGTGAACATGGAGGTTGATATAGTAGCCCTAAGAAGATATGGAGGGATAGATGCAATGAAAGGTACACTATTCTATAGGATAAGTATACTAAAAAACCTCTCTTAGAATGTCCATAGCATCTTCATATCTCTCCAAGGCACAAAACATCAGTGTTCAAAGGCATTATCTTTGTTAAATCCTTTGTTTAATCAATGGGGTCCTTATTCCTAATTCTTTGATAAGTTAATTATAATGATGGCTCAGGAGAAGGATTTTCCAATAGAAATTATTTCCACAAAGAAAATTCTTGGCAAGGTAAAAGAACTATATGGTTTCTTCACTAGTAAGTTGTAACTACAGCAAAATAAAATATAAATTCTTTTTGATGGTATCCAAGATTTTTTTTCTCCTATTGTTGATAATGATGGAATTTTTAAAAAGTAACAAGAATCATCATCATCCTTTGATCAAATTTTGAATAATGAGAAGGTTGCCTCATATTTGAATGGAGATGTTGATGTGTTAGTTTTCAATGAGTTTATTTATGCATTATATAAGATTGAGATGGACATGAATAAGTTTTTTGCTAATTCAAGGGTCATTTCAAATGCCAAGTGAAACAAAAGTATAATGAAATGAATATGGTTAAACATGCTACATGGCTTGATGAAGAAAGAGACATTTTTGTTTGGGAGGTTGTAGCAAAGATAGATGCCTTTCCTATTGGAGACAGTTAGTGAATAGAATTAGAACAAATCATGAAGAGCTAAAAGAAAGAGGAAAGTCATCAAAATGGGATATCTTACTTTTGCAGTTCACTCCCTATGGATATGCCTACATTACAAATAGAGAGTTGATTCTCAACATCCATGCCATCAACAGTTCAATTTTGGTAATTGTCTTCCATATTCCTTTCCATTATTTTGTCTTATATGTAACAAGTCTTATGTCCAATAGAAGTGTAACATGTGTTATGTGCAATTCTTTTCTATAAAGGGACTTCAAAGGCTTGGAAGATGGTTCTGAATTATGAAGAGTGAATAATAGTTTTTATTTTAAGTTGGTCCAATACTGTGTATTTCATTTTTTGGTCTTTCTTATAAATTGAGGAAAATAGAGTTCTAGTGTTTTAAATCCATCTTGAGTTTTTTTATCTCATAGATCTGATACTCTAATTGTATTATTTCAAGAATATTAATACAAATGAAGAAGTTATTGGAGTTTCCCAATTTAGATCTTGTCTCTTTTCATGTTTTTCTTCAATTCTTTGTAATTCAAGCAAGTAAATCAAATTTCAGTTATAGTTCACTTAGAATTATATCTCATCTCATGTTTTGTTGTTAATCAAATTGATTAAGTAAATTTTCAATGTGTTATGAGAGAATTGAAGGGTTTCATGAGAATATTTTTATAAGTATGAGATTTTGATTGAGTATTGATCTTATTCAAAATGTGAAGGAGTAGATCTAAGTTTTAGTGTTAGATTTATAAGTAAAAGTCCATTGGATGAAGCACTAGTCATGTTATAATTATGAGAAAATTTATAGGCTTATACAATATCAAAATATTTTTTTTTAAAAGGACTTCTATTTTTTATTGAAATATGGATCTAAAGGAATTATCCCATAATTGACTTGGAAACCTTAGGATATGAATTATTAGTTGTCCTCCTTTCCTTGGGTTGTCTTGTAGTTAAAAGAATTAAGAATTGTTGTCTACTTTTAATGGGGATTAGGAATAGATGTGTAAAATTGATAAAGAATCATACTAATTCTGGGTATACCTACCTGAACTTTGTAGAGTTGAAAGGGGAGATGACTTTATTATCTTGTCAGTTATCCTATTGGTCTATCATGATATACCTATCATGGTTTGTAGTTGAATCCTAGGTATTGTCCACTTTCCAAAAGGTGGTTTTAACCCCATCAAATCAAGAGCCAACAGCTTAGATCTCATAGCTTAATTATGAAGATTTGTAATCTTGATCTTGGTAGATTAGTTTACTTTGTATTCTTGCATCTTAGCTTAATCTTGCAAAATGTCTATCTTATCTTGCATTTCATTCCCACTTCATTCTTGGATTCTAGCACTCTCTTTGAATCTTCCATACTATGGTGCACCTTGCAAGGGTCTCCATCTTTTGGGTTCATTTACAAGCCACAATCATAGTAATTAGATTATTGTATGTCATGGATAGGAAGCTATAAGCTAACATTCAAGACTCTATTTCCCTTGCATATCTTGTATTGAAGGGTTTATAAAAGTGTGCCTACATTTTGAGTATACATTTATGGCATCCATCGTGTGGCTAGAACCAAGTTTCTAGCTCCATTTATCTGCATAATTTTTGGATTTTACCATTCTAGGTCTCTCATTTAAATTTTTCTAGGCTGAAATATCATACAAGTGATCTCTATGTAGGTGGAAATATTTCTTTCTATTACATGTGATATTTTGTGCGTTTTATCATATCATCTACCTATACTATGAAGTTTTGTCTGCAATTTGATAGAATATCATTTTGGGTTGGCTCTTTTGTGACCTAGGCTTGAAGTGTCACCTAGCGTCTGGAGCAATATCATATGATATTTTGGTGAGTTGTGGTTTTTCGTACAAACTCACTAATTTGCATATTTTTAATCTAGTGGCTTATTTTTCATTCATCTAAGTTTCCTTTTGGATTTTTGAGTTTTTGACATCATCCTAACAAGTTGTTCTAGAGGCTTTGATTTCACATGTTGTGCCCTAACTTGTGGTTTTGTAGGGTTTCTTTTAATTCCCCACCCAAAGGTCCTTGGAAAAAAGGATAAACAAATATAAACATGCTTTTTTAAAGATAAAGCATAAATACACAAAACTAAAAATATAAAAGAGATTGTAGTGGAAGACCATACTGACCAACCAACCAACCAAAGATCGCCAAGCATTCATCACTTAAAAATACATTCATATCCATCCAAAAGAATCAGTCATACAAGGTTCATCTCAAGATCCAATTCAACACAATGATCGAGATTTATTTTAAAACCTATATCCAAAGTTCCTAAGTGATTAATCTATAGAAGTTTAATTTACTAATAAGACAATATAACAATATCCACAAATAACACTCAAAACCTAAATGTCCTAAAACTAAATAGTCAAGGTCTAGGGATAAAGAACTCCCAAAAGGGTTTCCAAATCACCTTCTAGAATTCATCGAACAAGTCAAGAAATGTTCATTTTTTGGTTGAGAAAATCTAACAAGTGAACTAGGCGATACTCCACAATATTGTTAGATGATACTTCATACTATGGTAGTATGATAGACCATAAAACTATAGTATAATACTTCATCAATATCATACTACATACCATAAAATTGAACTAAAAAACTTCATCAGTATCATATGATATTTCTCCAAATTGGATATGATACTTCACCAGAATCGTATCATATGTTGTCCCACTATCACCTAGGTCAAAGAAAAGACTACAAAGCTAGCATGGCAAGAAAATAGAGTTAGAACCTCCACATCCAAGAGTACTAGAACCACCAAAGTCAAGGAACAAACACTTGAGGGCTTCAAAACATAAAGAAGATAAACAAACCTCACATAACATTGCAATATGCTAATCCAAGAGAATCTATATCCTCCTTAAACATGTAGAAAAGTAACAAAGAAATGAAGGGAAACAATAAGAAAAAGAAGAAGCCAAAATAAAATAACCATGTTCCTTTCCTCCTTACCATAATGTCATCATGAGATCTTAGGGATCCTAACCATACCCCTGAGCATGAATGTCAATTTTCCAACAAGATTGTTGGTGTTACTTTAAGATATCTATCTAACTAATAACCATTGATAAACATCACATGAACAAGTACAAATAACATGCTAATTCACCAATAACATTGCTAATCCATTATTGTGGTAAGAAACATCAACCAATAAATAATATCCAGCATCATGATAAAGGAATACAACAAGTAAATATAATAAGCATCATCTAGAACATGATATCAATGCATCCAAAATAAATCATAAACCAAAAGGAAACATACTCTAGATACATTGAAGTACAAGGTAAGCATCAACTTTTACCTCAAGACTAGAAGCAAACTGTCTCTATGCATTGGTCGCCAATAGTGGTATGGGTAGCCACACCTCCCAACAATTGTTGGAATTCTTTAGAATAACTGAGAGGGGAGGTGAATAAGTTATCCATGGTCTAGATATACAAATAAAACTTTTCAATTCTTAATAGACCCATATCCATAAATCTTTATTATGCATGCATCCATTGATCATAGAATGCTTAAACTTTTTAGGTTACTATCCTAGGTCAAAACAACTTTGCAGAAATATAAACATGAAGCATAAAAAATTCATTAACACATTTGACACAAGGATTTCACATGGAAACCCAATTTGGGAAAAAGCACCAGTAACATGCTACTAATTCTCACTCTTCTAAAGTGATGCCCCATGAAAGGCCAACTCTGCTAAAGGTTACAATATACACTATTAAATGTGACCTAGTTAGAGGACTTCAATCAACCTGTTAGGAGTGAGCCCTGTTAGAGGACTTTAGATCATTCACTTGGAATGTCACCCAGTTAAAGGATTTACAAATGACTATTAGGTTAACCTTAATCCAAAGTATTTACCCTAGACTAATACAATGATTAGAAAGTAACAATAAGGCTTGATCTAATAAAAAATTACAACTCACTTACAAATTATAGATCTATGTTTCAATCTTCCATTTTACTTCGCTTTCACACACTTCAACTCTAATAGCATGTTCACCCTTCAAACATTCATACTCTTAAGCCTTCTTGCTTTGCATTCCAATTACAATCTCTTCTATTTGGACACTAAATTAAGCAATAACCTAGACTCCTTGTCTTCCATAGGTTCTCACACATGACAACCTTTGATTCTAACCAACTCTCTCTATAAATAGAGATTTAAGATATTTTTTCTTTTAACCACAATTGTCTATTTTAGGGTTAGGTAGGATTAGGTAGGATACAATGAATCTACCCACTTTTCCATTTTGTTCCTCTAGAAACTTCTTCAATCCTCCTTGAATTTACCACAAAATGGTTTACCTTGAATTCTATGCCACCAACTCATCATAGTTATCTTCCACACACTTCACATAATTCAAGAAAACAAAATACTCAGCTTATATTCATCAAATCTATGATTTAACATGAATACTAGCACTTGACATCAATATGTTGTCACTTAGCTTCCATACTATTCTTTTACTAGTCTTCCACTAGTTTACTCGGTGAACACTAAAGTTTATTGATCCTCGGCACCAACTAAACTTTACTCAACTTACTATATGCTCACTCAGCATACATTGAATCTTCACTTTTTTTGGCTCCAACTAATTTTTTGCTTGACTTGCACTAAATTTTCTCTACACCTAGTGTGCACTTGATCAAGCTTGGTAGACACAATTCTTCTTACTTGTTCTTCTAGACTTAATCAGTGTATCCAACCTTTGTAGTATTAAGTGGATAAACAATACACTATATCATCACTATCTTAATTGATCTTTTTACTCCTATTTAATACCATAACTTAAAATTTCCTCTAGGTGCTCTTGTTATCTTATTTGATCAAATCCTCTTCATCAATCAAACAAGTGATAATACTCAAATCAACTAAGTAGTTTCTGTCTAATCAATATAACACCTTTTTAGTTATAGGATTGGACATCCTTTACTACCAAAGTACTATCCTAATCTTCATTAAATGTCAATCCGAGAGCAGGAACTTGAGATGATGTCTGCAAAGTATATACTCTAGTTTTGCTAAAAGTCACTACTACCTTGAATGCAATAACCATTAAGGAAATCTAGTTTATCCGAAGGAAAGAAAACTATTAAATACTTGGAAGGGAATTCTAATTATTTAACCATACATCTATGCACCTATTGCTGCAAGAACAGTGACTAGTTCTGTTTCCAGTGGCTGCAGGAACAGCAGTTCTAATCTTAACTTAGAAAATTGAATCTAACTCCTACTTACTAAAGTAAACTCTGCCTTTTGCATGGGCCCCCACAAAAGAAT
The DNA here is from genome assembly GCA_028749045.1 of Cupressus sempervirens. Classification (NCBI taxonomy): domain Eukaryota; kingdom Viridiplantae; phylum Streptophyta; class Pinopsida; order Cupressales; family Cupressaceae; genus Cupressus; species Cupressus sempervirens. Next base: position 489,132,200 of record CM053787.1, read on the forward strand.
GAAGGAAAAGATTAGAAGTATAAAAACTCATAAAAGTCATGTATTCATTCAAATATGTAGTATTATAATAACTTGGAAAGCAAGATGTCTATCAACTCTATCTATCTGCTCACTACCTAACCTCATAGATACAAACGAGGTCTTATTTAAAAGGAAGGAAAGCAACAAACTCCTATAATTATGACTTCCTCATGAAGGAAAGTTAGTTACAACTTAAGACTGCAAGAATGCAATTGTAAAGACATTAATTATCCCTTAAATTCCCCACAAATATATATCATAGCAAATACTAGATCTTTTCTTTTATCTAACTTTAAATAGCTTCCAGGAATCTAGGTATCGTGCTTTGCATGTTTAATTGATCGCTTTGATGCTTGCTTCCTTGCTTAGCCACTTTATCAAGTCCCTCTTTGTTATTCATTAAAATAGGTCCCTTCTGACTTTGCCACCAAGTCTCCAGCTACAATGGTGTCATAATGCTTCTCTTTAATACCATTAATGCCTTAGCGCTATTCCTTTGTAGTTTGCTTTTTATTAACTCTAGCTCAACTTGTATTCCTACAATCAACATTTAATACACACAAGACATCCCACAAACATTTATTTACATTTATTAGTTTACAAAGAAAAGGCATTAATTATTCAACTAACGACTTTTGCAATCTCTTCGACTGCAGGAAGATCTACCCATATCAAACATTCATGACGAAATATTTTTACCACAAAATGAACCCCTTTTTAGATATAATTCTGATTATCATTTTTATGCCCTATGGACATACTTTATACATTAAAGTTCAAAACACTTATACTAAAAGATGATAAAGTTCAATATGTTATAAACAAATGTTCACAAAAAGGGCCAAAAAGACTTCTATTTATTCATGTCGTCAGTTATCTTACAAACAAGTAGTAGGTTTGACATCAGTGAAAAATAAAGATTGTTCCATTACAAATTTTTCACTTCAAAACAATCTCATATCAAAAATCTTCCTCTTTGGAATTGATGGCAAACAAATATCAATAATAATACCAAAAAGAAAATAATTCCTTGTATTGAAATCTCTCCCTCTATCGATAGCTTCCATCTTTTGTATAGGCTACAAAATTATGTTCTGACTAATTGACAATCAACTCTTCCTTATGGCTCCCTTCTATTGGCATTATGTTATATTTTTCATTAGTGACAACACTTATTCAATTCTATATGGATACCAAGCTCATCATTCAAACTCCAGTATATACTGAGCAATCCAATTTTAACCAAGTTTCACAGTTCACACCAAGCATTCTAGAAGCTACTGAGTGAATATAGATAGTGTCTAGGCCAGTAGTTATCACTGAGTAGATAGTGGTCACTAAGCTTCGCAATGTCTATCAAGTCATCAATTTTTGTAATGTGAAGCTAGTGTCTACTGAGTGATGGAATAAGCAGTGTTTATCGAGTTCCAGCAAGGTAAACAAAGTATTCAATATCTACCGAGTAACACTATATCTACTAAGTCTCCAATGGTCATCGAGTTTGAAGCTACAATGTGTGATTAGTATGGACCGAGCCTTTACTTCTACCAAGTGCATGATGATGCCGAGTAATGAAATGGACACTGAGTATCAGAAGTTCACCAAGTCAGCTTATAGAATGTAAGTTTCTACTATTTGGCTGACTCAATAATATTTTGTTTACTTATGTTTTAGCCAACCTTATAATTGTAAATATTGGAATGGTATATATATGTAATGTATTGTATCATTTTCAATATATGAATGAACATATGAGTATATGGATGGATGGATATGTAATTTTTTGACAAGAGTGAATGTGAATCAATAGTAGAGTAGAGTATTCAGCAAGGTCTGCAAGGAGCAGTAATGTTATATCAATCACAAGAGGTGATCTATACTTCAAGGATCTAATCAGCAATCAAGTTGTAAGTCAAATCTTTTTTTTTTATCATAACAGGTGAATTAGTTTTCTAAATCCTTTAACAGGAAAGACTTAATAGCCTTTCTTCAAATCTCTTAACAGAGTGCATACTTCATTGTATGTTTGTAAAACCTCTAACAAGGTGGATCTAGCAGTCCAAATTGCTCTTAACAGGGAAAATCATCAGAAGTGGTCAATGTAAGCCTTAACAAGCCAACTTTATACTATAGTAGTGAAGTTTTGTAGGTATCATCCCCACCTTAGTTTTACTTTCTATTTGGAAGGTTTTTGGGTCACCAAAATTTTGTGTTTATGTGTCATGAATGTTTATCTTTTAGTTTCGCATGCATGCAGTAGATTAGATGAATTAATGTTGAATGATTTATATTGTTAAGTGCTCAATTTATAAAAGTTTTTAAAGTTACTAATTCACCCCTCCCCTCTCAATAACCTAGCGAGTCTTGATTATTTTCAACAATTGGTATCAGAGCTTTGTGGTTCTCAGAATAAAGTTTGACGGCTTGAGCAAAGATCAAGGACAATGGAGATATTCAGACTTGATAAAGCTATTGACAATGAAAGGCTAGACTTGGAGATGGCCATAGCTCAACTCAAGGAAGAAAAAGAGCATCTTTCCCAATCCCTAAAAAGAAGAAAGGAACTTGTAAAACAAATGAATGACCACCAGTATGTTGAAGAAAAGATTGAAGACTTTTTCCCTTCAAGTAGTTTAGATGAAGCAAATGAGGCAATCAAAGAACTCCTAGAAAAGAATGGCTCTGTGCAAGAAGAAGTAAGAAAATTGAAAAGAGAACAAGAAATTCAATCAATAAGAATGTGTAAAATCTTGGAACAAAGGAATAAGGCAAGTGAAGACTTGGAGGCAAGGAACAATGAAACTCAAAATCAATCCTTTCAGCAAGAAAGTATTATCAATCAGCTCTCCAATGCAAAAGAAGAAATCATGAGTCTAAGATCTGAAAATGAAAGTTTAAGGAATGATTTAATCACTAAAAGACAAATCAATGAAAGATTGAAAGCTGATCTAAATTTTGAAAAACAACTCAATGAAAGGATAATGAAATCCCAAGTAGACATGGATCAATTGAATTAGCAAAGTGAGCAGAATCTTTATAGGCAAAAAGGTAAAGCAGGACTTGGATACAAAGAAGAAGCTGAATCTTCCAAACAAGGTGCTCAAAGGAATCAAAAACCTACTTGTGATCACTATGGTAAGTTAGGTCGTACATCAAACAAATGTTGGAGCAATGGAAAGACAAAATTCAATGGAAAATGTTACAATTGTAGTCAACATGGCCATAAAGCTAGTGAATGTAAGCAGAAACCAAAATTTGAAGGTAAATGTCACAAATGCAAGAAACAAGGTCACAAGGCATCTAAATGTAGATCTAAACCATTCAATCTAGCTGAACAACTTATAAAGGCAATATTTGGTTGGGACTACAATGCCTAGTGTAGATGTCATTATTGTGGAGAATATGGACACATTGGCATAAACTGTGTAATGCATCACTTGAGAAAGAAGGATACTACAATAAGATGTTATGCATGCACTAAACTTGGTCATATAGCTAAGAACTGAATGAATATAGGTAAAGTTGAAGATGAAAAGAAAGCTAAAGCCAATAACATTAGAAACTAGATGAGATAGCAGTGGATTCCCAAATCTACCAAGCAAGACCATTCAAATGATGGTCATGTCACTCAAGAAGTGGGTGACTCCACCATTTCCAACTAGATTCTTAAGGGAAGAACCAGAACTATATCTTCAATTAAAATCTTGAGCAATTCCAATGAAAGGAAGAAAAATATCCAAATCAATATTTCAGATACAGAGGGATCACAAGAGATCAAGTCATACTGATCAAGGTTGGTCATAGACTCAACTGAGCTAGGTCAGGAGTAATAAAGTTTTTTTCAATCACCGAGTCACAAGCTTCTATTGAGAATAGTGAGTGGATGACAATTTTTCACGCACTATATCATTATGGTACCAAGCATTAATGGATAATTTTCATCCAAAAGGACAAAATTCAACTTCATTTTTCATCGTGACTTTAGAATACACAAAGGAGAGTGATTTTTGGTGCATCTAAGCAATCTCAAGTGAATTTGCAGCAAAGAATTCTTTGAAGAAATTTTCTCATTCACCAAGCAACCATGGCATCCAGAAGTAGTAGCAACATCAAGGAAAAAAGAGGTTCAAAAATGTTGGTAAAAGTTGTGGAGTGGAAAGCACAAAATTTCAAGTTAGTTCCAGTAGTTGTGGAGTCACTCAACCCAAATCTAGCTCAATCACAAATTCCTCCAAAGGTACTCCTCATTAACGATATTCAAACTCATTTTAAGTGTTCTATTCAAGAAATTGGAACCCTAGAGATGGATAGTGCCCTAGGAGAAATGTGTGTTGATAAATCATTGAAACCTAAGCATAAGCATTTAGAGGTCAAAGGGTTAACCCATGTCCCACATATGCTAAGGAATATCCACAAAAAGTGGATTAGGTATATTTTCAGTCATGTGCATAATGTTTAGTTATGGTTAGAGCAGTCAGTGTTGATCACCAAGAAAATGATTCATAAGATCATGGGTCTCCCTATGTTGAACAAGGCCAAAACTACAAAAACCCTAGGTTGGGAAGAGCTTCAAAAGAAAACCGTAGCTGAGTGGGATGACAGAGGTTTGATTATTAGCAATGTATCTAACATAGAATTGAGGTTTGCTATTCACATCATTGCACACAAGATATATAGCTCTAGTCATTTGAACAGTGTGTTGTGTGAGGTAGTTGATCTAGCATATAAGGTTGTAAAGAAAAACCTAGAATTTGATTTGTCAGATTTATTGTTGAAACGGCTAAACAAGAACATGGACAGTATCAGTACATTGAAGAACAACCCCTATAAAGTTGGTTCTTTGTTAACATGTCTTTTCTTTTATGTTCAAAAGTTTTTCCCATCAAAAGGTTCAGTAGTATGGAAGAAAGATACTCTAATTTTGTATCAGATAAATGAATTTATTGTAGAAAAAGGTGAAAATTTATATAGTATTATGTATAATTATTTTAAAGTTTTCAAGGAGAAGATAAAAAACAAGTTCAAAATTCCTCATAAGGTAGTTGAGGATTACAAAGATGATGTATGTTTCATGGTTGATTGTGATAAAGTGTATATCCAAACAGTCAGGCCTAGAGTTGCATGGGTGAAACCTCTTCCATATGAGGCTAATATTGATGAGACAAAAGATATTATTGAAGCCCTAGTAAATGAGCTAGTAGATCCAGAGCTACCTATCTTTGGAACCTATGAAGAAGCCAAAGCTAGAATTGAGCTTGAAATCAAGCTACCCTAGGCTATAAGAAAAGGCAAGAGGAAGGTATCCAAGATAAAAATTGCAAATACCCCTCTCATGCTTACCAAGGGAAAAGGAGAGGATGAAGAAGAATTAGAAGAAGAAGAGTAGGAATCTGAGGAGGTGGAGCCTATGAAAAAGAAGGGCAAGGTAATTATTACCAAGCTACCCAAAGCTTCTATGGTTGTATTTACAAGGAGATCTAAAAGGAAATGTGGTAGTGAAGTTTTGTTCAACAAGCCCCCACTTACCTTCCAAAAAAGGTTGAAGCAAATGGAAGAAGGTGCAGGCATCACAAACTTCAACGCATTAAAGTTTGAAACTAGGATAGATGCTAAGAAAATGCAAATTGAGGAACTAGTACTCAATAAGATGAAAAAATGGAAATAGTCCCCTGATCAAATTGCCCCTCAAATTTCAAATGAGTTATTGGCAAGATTGAAGCCAAGGTGGGAATCAGCTAAATAGATAGCAAAATACATATATGTGTAATCACTAAAGCAAGTGTTATTGAGTCTCACAAATGCAGAAGTTAAGGCATCAATGAAAAAGAATGAAGGTAAAATGATGATTAGATTTCATACATGTTTGACTTTGATCAAAGAAATTGAGCATGTGTTTAGGGATGCTACAAACATGTGGAAAAACATCTATCATTTGCACAAGCCTAGTGATGATCCAGTAGAGATCAAGGATGATGATGATGATAGTGACAATGAGGAAGAAGATAACACTCCTTGTGTTACCATTGATGCTGATGAATGTCAAGAGTTGATGAAGGATGATGATGAAGAGAAAGAGGAAGAAGTTGAAGAGGAAGACAAGGAAGGAGATGAAGAGAGTGATCTAGTCAGAATAGTAACACAAGTCATCACCTCCCTTCCTCACTCTCCACCAAAGACTGCTACATCATCTGGGTTGGAGATAGCTTTAGCAAATGTGATCACAACTACAACAGACACATCATCTGTTCAGTCACTATTTGCTCCCTCTTAATGGAAGTGTCTATTACTTCATCTATTGAGCTACAGCCCTCCTCTTCATCAACTCCAAAGTCAACAACATTAGCAGTATGCATAGCATCTAGTTCTACAATTTTGTCAACTTCAATTTTACATATGCCTGTATGTACATCAATTGTAAATATTTCTTCTAGTGCTCCTATTGTATGTGCTTTAGTCAATGTTCCACCTATTATAACCTTAATTTTGGGTAGCACATTAGTTTAGGATTTAGTTAGCACTTCTCTCAGTTTTCCTCCAGTCAATCATATTCAAGTATTTACTATAAGTCTAGCTATCTCTACAATTGTTTCTATTTCTAAGTCTAAGGAAACAATGTTAGAAGTAGAACCAAGGACTCCTTTAAAACTTCTACTTACTGGTAAGGAAATTGATGATGATATTGACTTAGAAAAAGAAATTGTAATTCCTAAGTTGGATCTAGATACTGTGACAGTTGATGAAATGAGACTGGTTAGTCAACTTTTGGAATAGAAGGCAAGGCAGAAACAACTAAGAGTGGAAAGAGATAGAGAGTTTAGAATAATTGAGAATGAAAAGAATATAATAATAGGGGCTATAGGTTTTGATGTGGCCTCATCTCAACACATTTTGCTATAGTTGGAAGAAGCAGTTAATAAGCTCAATGAGGACACTTCTAGTCAAGAGAAGTTAATTGAAAAGGTAGAGAAAAATTTTGATAATAAGGTGCTTGAGCACATTTCTATTAACCAGGTAGAGCTATCTTCAATTTTGAGTAATCTTGAACATTCTTTTACCAATGTAACATCTCTTTTTGGCAAACTATGTGATGTTACTAAATACACTAAGTAGATAAAAGAGAAACTGAATAAGATTGATGTAGATATGAAGGCCAGTGCTCAAAGGCTATAACTTGACCCTAGCTCAAGCTTAGAACATCACATTAAGGTGAAATTTTTGTCAGATATGTAGGCAGAATTGCTAAGAGAAGAAGCAAGGATCAAGTTCACATTGATAGATATTCAAAATATGATCCTTCCAATCATGGACACAATGTAGAAACATGTTGTATATTCAAAGACATTGGTCTTGGATAACAATTTTTCCATTGTAGATCACATGATTGAACTTTTAGTAGAAATTCAAGTGGCACTCTCCACCTACAAAATTTTGCAAGACAACTAGGATAAGACATTAGCTCTTATTCTCAAAGTACAATCTAAGTTTCTCTCAAACTTTGATGTCTCTATTTGAATATATTGTATAACTCTTTGGCATTATTGTCAAAAGCGGGAGTAAGAGTAAGAGATATGTGGAGACAAAAGGGGAGAGAATAGTTTGATTTATGTACAGAATAAAAAGGGTGAGAGACTATTTATATACCATGTCTTATGTATGGGGGAGATATGTGAAAATTTATATATAGTAGCTTTACAAATATAAATTTTGAAAAATCAAAATCAACATGTCAGTATACATAAGCCTTGGCTTACAAGTGTGTTTGTCACTAATGCCAAAGGGGGAGATTATTGGCATTATGTTATATTTTTTATTAGTGACAACACTTATTCAATTATCTATGAATACCAAGCTCATCATTTAGACTCCAGTATATACCAAGCAATCCAATGTTAGCCAAGTTTCACAGTTCACACCGAGCATTCTAGAAGCTACCGAGTGAATATAGATAGTGTACAGGCTAGCAGTTATCACTAAGTAGATAGTGGTCACCGAGCTTCATAGTGTCTACCAAGTCATTAGTTTCTATGATGTGAAGCCAATGTCTACCAAGTGATGGAATGAGCAGTGTTTACTGAGTTCCAGCAAGGTAAACAAAGTATTCAGTATGTAATGAGTAACACTATATCTACCAAGTCTCCAATGGTCACCAAGATCGAAGCTACATTGTGTAATTAGTATGGACCGAGCCTCTAGTTCTACCGAGTGCATGATGATGTTGAGTAATGCAATAGATATCGACTATCAAAAGTTCACTAAGTCAGCTTACAGAACCTAAGTTTGTACTATTTGGCCGACTCAGTAATATTTTGTTTACTTATGTTTTAGCCAACCTTGTAATTGTAAATATTGGAATGGTGTATATATATATATATATACACACACACATACATATATATACATATATACATACATATATATACATACATATATATATATGTATGTATGTATATATATATGTATATATGTATATATGTATGTATATATGTATATATATACTCATATACATACATATATACATATATACATACATATATATACATACATATATATATGTATGTATATATATATATATGTATGTATATATGTATATATATATATATATATGCATTTATATATATATGTGTGTGTGTGTATGTATATATATGTGTGTGTGTGTGTATGTATATATATATATGTATATATATATGTATATATATATATGTATGTATGTATGTATATATATATATGTATATATGTATGTACGTATCTATATATGTAATGTATTGTATCATTTACAATATATGAATGAACATATGAGTATATGGATGGATGCATATGTAATATTTTGAGAAGAGTGAATGTGAATCAACAGGAGAGCAGAGTATTCAACAAGGTCTACAAGGAGTAGTAAACTTATAATAATCACAAGACGTGATCTGTACTTCAAGGATCTAATTAGCAATCAAGTTGTAATTGTAAGTCAAATCTAATATTTTCATTCTAATAGGTGAATCAATTTTCTAAATCCTTTAATAGGGTATACTTAACAATCTTTCTTCAAATCTGTTAATAGAGTGCATACTTCATTGTATGTGTGTAAAACCTCTAACAAGGTGGATCTAGCAGTCCAAATTGCTCTTAACAGGATAAATCATCAGAAGTGGTCAATGTAACCCTTAATGGGCCAACTTTATACTATAGTAGTGAATTTTTGTGGGTATCATCCCCACCCCAATTTTACTTTCTATTTGGAAGGTTTTTGGGTCACCAAAATTCTATACTCATGTTTCATGAATGTTTATCTTTTAGTTTCTCATGCATGCAATAGATTAGATGACTTAATGGTGAATGATTTATATTGTTAAGTGTTGAATTTATAAAAGATTTTGAGTTTACTAATTCACCCCTCCCCTCTCAGTAACCTAGCTAGTCTTGATTGTTTCCAACACCTTCACCTATCATCTTGCAAGCTTCTCCTTCTAAATTTCTTTGATTACTCCATCTTTCTAATATTCAAGTATCTATCTCTCGATCTGTACTTATATCTCTCTTAGTACTTTCTCCCTCCTACTAGGTACATGTGTTTCTTTTAGTCATTTCTCCCTTAATAGGGTAGATATCTCCCTCTTAATCAAACATCACATACAGTATCTCCCTCTTTGACAATAATGCCAAAGACTTGTCATCTCAACACACAAATGTTAACAATTTCAATTTCTCTCTCTATCACCTTACATGCTACTGTAGATCCTCTAATTTAGCTCTTTCATTACTTAAGGCAACTCCTAAAGTAATATCCACTACATCAAGTTGTAAGATACAACATTCAACTTGGTTAATGCAAGGCACTACTAATGCTTCTTAAATAGCTTTGGATAGGGGTATCACCCCATTTTACCTCTTAGATACTCATGAGCATCCTTAGGTAAAGCTTTTGTGAAGATATCAACTATCTGTTGGTTTATATTCACATATTCCATCCTCACTTATTTGTCTTGAACTAACTCTCTCAAGTAACAATACTTGATTTCAATGTGCTTAGTCTTTGTCTACATCATGGGGTTCTTTGATATATTTATAGCACTTGTATCATCACAATAAAGTACCACAGGTTTAGTGATTTCTTCCTTCATACCTTAGAGTAGTTGTTAGCATCAACAAATCAAACCTCTTCTTCTAATATGTCATTCAGAAATATTGACTTCACATCCATTTGATAAACTTTGAAACCTTTGTATGCAAAGTAAGCATTGCATAGTTCTTACTCCTTCCAATATTGCAATATGGGAAAAAGTTTCTCCATAGTCTATTCCTTCTTCTTGTGCACACCCCTTGCAAACTAATATTGTCTTATTCCTTGTGACTTCACCATTTTCATCTAACTTTTTTTTGTACACCCACTTGGTTCCTAGCACATTCTTGTCCTTTGTCTTAGGAACTAGAGTCCATGTCTTATTTTTCTCATTCTGTTTGATTGCTTCTTTCATGGCTTTTTTCTAGTCCTCATTTTCTATGGAATATTTTACCATTTTAGGTTCATGCATGCTCAAAAAACATGCATCACTTATTATCCTATTTCTTGTCATTGGTCTAGCATCTCTATCTCCAATAATTTGCTCAATAGGGTGATGTCTTTTGACATACATTGACAGTCTTGGTTCTTCTCTACCTTCCTCATTAGGTCTATCAACTTCTAAATCACTATGTAATTCTCTATTAGATAATTCAACATCTCTTTTATGTACACTAATCTCAAAATCATAATGTGCCTCAGCTTTTGTCTCTAGCTTGGCTCCTTACTGCAACTCAGTTCCTAAATGCAACTCGACATTCATTGTATGTGACTCAACAGTCACTAAAATTTGTTTTTGATTTGCAACTTGATTTACAAGATCTTCATCAAAAAGCATACCTTCATAAATCTATACAAAATATTTGTATTCCTCTGGTTCCTTCATAGGTTTAGCCTCATGTACCTCTATATATTCATCAAACTTCACATTTTCACTTTCCACAACTTTTTTAGTGTTAGTATTTAAACATGTATAAGCTTTACTTCTTGTGGAATAGCCAAGGAATATACCTTCTTCACTTTTAGCATCTAATTTACCATTCTTGAAATCTTTGAGAATGTAGTACTTGCTTCCAAATACCTTAAAATATTTGTAATGCCCTGCCAAGGGACCCAAAGAATTAACCTAAAGTTTGCCAAACATTTTTTTTTTTTTTAAACCATGAAATATAAACCATTCAAAACTTATACATAGTAACGGAAGCAATAGCAACAAATCAAATGAAAGTAAACATAACATACATAATAGTTACATTCTTTAAAGATCCCTTAACGTAGTATCACATCTAAATTAATCATTCATCTAACATCACATCCTTATGAAATAACAATGATACATTCAACATACATAAATTACATTTTCTGATTACTCAATCATCCACTATACATGTCAAAGGCTTAAAAGAATAAACATCCATATAAATACAGTACATCATCATCCAATATTAATCCATGATGCAATGAAACCATAAACCATACATGATACATCATCACAAAAGATATAAACATCCATCATAAAAGATAACCATATATCACAAACATAAATAACTAAGTGCACGATTCCTCCCAACCATAAATAGCATCATTAGACCATCGTGGATCCTAGCCATCCCTCTGTGCGTAACATTCCAAAGCACCGAAGAGATCATCGGTATTATCATAGTAGGAATGTCACTCTTAAAACATCCTACTAACATGCAAAGTAAAGCATAGGATACCATCATCTAACATATGCAAATCATCAATATAAGAAACATAACAATAAATACATCCATCATAAGGTATATTACCTATCATAATGATCCAACAATAGAATGAAGATAAATACCAACCAAGAAAGCATCAGCCACTATGTCTCAAACGGATCTCAAATGATAAGAGTGATAAAACACTACCACCCGACCGCGTGGAACCTAAGTGGTCCACTCCCACCATGCTGAGGAGATAATCTCAAGTCCCAAACAGGCTATCAAAATCACATAGCATAGAAATACTTTCTAAGTCCAGGAATCCTAAAAGTATACTAACTCAAAGGTTCCAAACACAAAATCGGCATCTAATCCCAAAGGCACAACAATAAGTACACCATCAAAGGTACATAAAATCTATAGAGGAGACTCAGGCTACATACTAGGGAGTGTCATCACATGGTTGCTTGAGTTACCCTAGACTGGTCTCTCATTAGACCCCGGACCCTCAAGCATTGAGTTACCCTGGACTAGTTACTCTGAACCCTAGACCCTCAACATGGCACATGTGGAAACCAAGAACCCCTCTCAAGAAGACGAGGCACTTCTCCCATCCTTAGTCTATACAAGCACTCAAGGCATTGGTAGTTTAAATATCTCTAACTTATCTTTTTAGTGTGTTTTCCCCCCATAAATTTTAATTATTAGATTATCACTTATTACATAACTTGCATTAGGTTACCTTGGTACTGACCACTTTGGGCCTTGAACCCCTATGCAAGCCACTCCCATAGTCATGTACCTAGACAACATCTCCTAAGCACATAAATCCATAGTTGTGTCCCATACCACAAAACTCATAAAGATCAAACTCGGTTCTTTAATAGAAAACCTGATAATAAGATGGTTCTCCCATCCAAGAACACATAAAAGCTCCACAAATAAAACCTCATAAATATAATCTCCAATATGAATCACAATATCCATTGGTTATTAACAAGCAACCAAGAATATCTCAAAATAATACTCATCAAAGACTACAAAATGGTTGAGTCAAACATGTCACAACATGACATCATCAATAAATAAATCAACACTTCAGTCCCATCAAGGCAATTGGAAAATAATCCAAAGATAACTGATTAATGACTCAAAAATGATTAGCTCAAGTGTCTCAGATACAAATAACTCAGCTTCACTCAAGAAGACTGATATAACAATCAGTAAATACAATCATCTCATAGAGCATATGATCACATTACCATGGTTGGGTTTATAAATATCAGAATTAAGACATCATCATGACATCACAATCATAACCCCTGAGCCTCTGGTAGACGTCCTATAACTGGTCAACACTAGTCAACCCAAAATCCAAAACAAGAAGCATAGAGAATACACAATGCAAACACATGTTTTGGTTTACTAAATTCACATAGCTGAATAATGTGTAGAGGTTACCAGTTTCAGTTTACTAGTATACTTCGAGTGTATAGGATTTATCATTTGACCTACACGTCATCCCATTTGTTCCCCGATAGCATTATCCTTCCATTATTAAGAATTACATTCTAAGAATAACTTAAGGATAAGTATTTACTTATTGGCCTTTAATTAAATTGATCTCTTGATTTAACTATCATCCATATTCTAATTGATTAACCTTTCAACTTTTCTAGGATCATTATTCGTTATATTATAAGAGGACCAATTATCATTCTTGAGTAAGAAATTATAACTTTATTAGAATGATCAATTAACATCGGTTCACAATCCTCGACCTTTTATCATTCTAATAATTCTCAATTATATATTACTAAGTCTTCACCATTAAAACATCTAAAGTCATTATTCAAGTCATAAGAATAAGACCTATCAACTTTGATATCAATATTTTTACAATCTCATTAAAATAATTATATCAATTAAATCTCCATTACATAACTTAATTATTAATTAAATCTAATTAACTCTAATTAATTGATTTAATTAATAATTGCATAACCATAGCAACATTCCAATTAACATCAGTTGACTAATAACTAACTAGAATTTTGTAAGATAAAAGTCAACTATAGTTCAATACTCAAATGATCATGTTACTAATTCAATAATAATAACTTGTTATAAATAACAAGCTATATTGAAACTCTTAATAATAATCTTGTAATATCCACATTCGTCATACTTATATGATCACTAATTAATTCGTATTATCCATAATCATTTAGATCATTACTCTATTATTTATTAATAATTTGCTAGACCCAACAAACATTAATAAATGATAAACTATAAATAATCGATCTAGAGAAAAACTTAACATAAGCTTCATTAGCTAACTCTTAATGGGTTATTACATAACGTATTAATAATAACATAGCAATGATATAATATAACAATGACTCTTTATCTTTGTAATACTTAATTAAATCTCATTTAATTCGCCATTTGCGACTTCAAACAACTTAAATAAAATTAGATTAAATATTATCCAAATTATATTAAGTGGAGAAATTTCACGTTTTTCCTAACCCATGTATTTGTTTGATAGATAAAAGTTTCTCCCCAAAACTATTAGACTCAATTTTCTAATTGATCTAATAATATTTTGTTTATATATCATTGTTTGAAAATTGACACTCTCAATGAATCAAAACTTCGATTATATATTCTAATAACTAATCTTAATTAAACTGAGTTTAATTAAATTAATTATTAATATCTCTTCATAATTGACAAGCTCAATATCAATATTTTAAATCATTAAAAGAGTGATCCATTAATTTTGAACTTTATAATATTCATTTATAATTAATTATATATACATATATATTTATATATATATATACATACATAAATATATATATATACAATAACATTTAATAATTAATGATATTGCAACAAATTCAAGATTCATATCCAAATCTTATATGAAATAATGTTGCAAATAAAATTTTATATAATTTAAAACCAAACTCAAATCGCAATGCGATTTTAAAATCGCGCGGCCCAATACATCTGCACCGCAGGTACACTGGGGTCACAGGTACCCTGTGATCTCACAGGTCTGCGGTGGGTGGGGTATATAATACCTGCCCAACATCATTTTTATTTTTTTTAAACGCGAATTTCAATAACATTTTTTATAAAAACGTTCCCATGCGATATGAAATACTATTAACATGAAACTCTATCGCGATTGACATTCGATTATTATATATATATATATATATATATATACATATATATATATATATATATATATATATATATATATATATATATATATATATATATATGTATGTATAAATATACATATGTATGTATATATATGGGTATATATATGTATATATATATATATGTGTGTATATATATATATATGTGTATATATATATATGTGTGTATATATATATATATACACGCAGAGTTTATCACCATCACAGCACATACATATATATGTATATAATGATATATACGTATATGTGTATGCAGATTCAAGAATATATACAGTTTACTTAGTAATTCTAATTTTCAAAATTTTCCTTTAAATCTTTGATCTTCAAATTTATCCAATAATTTTTCTAATAGGTTTGATTTTAGTTTTAGAAAACATTTTCAAATCTATTTCAATTTGATTCTAAATCGGACCCAAACCCATTTAGATCTAATTTCTTCCTTAATTAGATCTAGGGTTTCTAATGTTTTCTTTGCAACTCTACATATCTAGATTCCAATTCAAATTATAGATTCAATCACAGAGATTATTCAGACACATATAACAAACACGATGAAGACAAGAAGAGAAATAGTGCAAATAGAGTATGCAAATATCACGAGTGCACCTGGACACTGATGCTAAATTTGCCATGCCTCAGAAGTCCATAGAAAATCCCTTCCTTCTCCATCATTCGCAATTCCTCCAAGAATCCAAGCCAATCGAATCTTCCAAGTAGCTACAAGTGCTAGAAGAAGCATAAGAACATGTAAAAAATATATAAGCATATGAATCTTCTCCAATGCATGTAAGCTTTGAAGCTTCTATTTAAGCTCGTAGCTTGTAGCTTCCATTAAGCTTCCATTAAGCTTTCATTTAAGCTTGTACAATCACACTAAGAGAGCCTCTATTTAAAGGCCTCTAAGATGCATCTAGAGTATCTCTAGAAACAACTAGAAGATAAACATGGATGTAGTGTCTGCCCCTAGTTCACATTTTGTTATCGTTGCTGAACTCTTTTGGAGCTAGTTCTATGTTGTTGGTTAGCAGCATTCTTTTGAGATTATTAGATATTGTGCTATGGATTCAGTTTATTATGTAGACTTTACATTTGATGTATGTATGATGATTATTTTTAGTGTTCGCAATTATTGATGATGATCATTACATTGCTTTCAGTTATTGATAATGATTAGTTAGATGGTTTATTATCATATGTGTTTTTTTATGGATACTTACCCCATACTTGCATGTGTATGGTGTGTGTGTTTGCTTTACATGTTTGCTTTTGTATGGCGTGTCTAATGTGGTTAAGGAAGGGAGTCATAGTCACCTGCTAGTCGGGATCTACATGATGCACCACTTCCTGCCATTGCCTGTTTAGTTAGTATATATTGTGCTTGTACATGCATGGTTTTTATGTAGGTTGCAGGTACTAGGTATCGACTTCCCTGAATTGCCAGGATGAGCATACCCTATCACACTATCTCAATGATAAGAGAGGGGAGATAATTCTCAAGTCCAAATCCCAACCCTTTAAGCCATTTGTTCTAATTAAAAATTAGGACAAGTATCTGAGTTGAGTACCTTCCGAATGCATCAGATGACGTAATTCACGATATAAACCCCTGGTTTGATTTTGTATGTAGTTTGGCTATGATGGATTTTCATATTTTTACCTTGTGAGTCTTTGGAGTATTTTCTATTAATTAAGCCTAATTAAAAGATTTAATTAATGATTTAATTTAATAGAAAATTAATATGATATTTTAATATTTATTTTATTTAATTAATTGAAAAATTAGTTAAATAAAATAATTAAATTAGAAAATAAAAGTTATAAGTTTAAATTTGGAATGTGATAATAATTATTTAATAATAATATATTTGGAGTTCATTTTTAAATAAATGACTAAATAATATTATTATTAAAGCTAATAAATATTTTAGCAAATTAAGTTTTGAAAATGAAATTTAAAAGTGGAAAATATGTTAAAATTATTAAAAGATTATAAATCTCATGTGATTAAAATATAAATATATTAAGATTGAAAAGTGGAATTATTAAAGTTAGTGCATGAGATTTAATAAATAAATAAATAAAATTGGAAAGAGTAAAGTAAATATTATATTAATGATTGTGCATTACTTTAATATTTGCTCACATAGGAGTTGGCAAATTCTCAAGAGTTGTCATGTAGACAACACAGGAGTTTGCACTCTAAGAATGCATAAGTTGTGTACACTTAGAAGTTAGCATTTTATTTGAGCACATGGTCTCTACAACCTTAAGACTTATCTAGAAGGTTGGAGAAGACGCATGCATGGTTGTCATGTTTATCTTCTAGTTGTTTCTAGAGACACTCTAGATGCATCTTAGAGGCCTTTAAATAGAGGCTCTCTTAGTGTGATTGTACAAGCTCAAATGAAAGCTTAATGGAAGCTACAAGCTACGAGCTTAAATGGAAGCTTCAAAGTTTACATGCATTGGAGAAGATTCATATGCTTATATATTTTCTACATGTTCTTATGCTTCTTCTAGCACTTCTAGCCACTTGGAAGATTCAATTGGCTTAGATTCTTGGAGGAATTGCGAATGATGGAGAAGGAAGGGATTTTCTATGGACTTCTGAGGCATGGCAAATTTAGCATCAGTGTCCAGGTGCACTCATGATATTCGCATACTCTCTTTGCACTATTTCTCTTCCTGTCTTCATCGTGTTTGTTATATGTGTCTGAATACTCTCTGTGATTGAATCTATAATTTGAATTGGAATCTAGATATGTAGAGTTGCAAAGAAAACATTAGAAACCCTAGATCCAATTAAGGAAGAAATTAGATCTAAATGGGTTTGGGTCCAATTTAGAATCAAATTGAAATAGATTTGAAAATGTTTTCTAAAACTAAAATCAAACCTATTAGAGAAATTATTGGATAAATTTGAAGATCAAATATTTAAAGAAAAATTCTAAAAATTAGAATTACTAAGTAAACTGTATATATTCTTGAATCTACATACACATATACGTATATATCATTATATACATACATACATATATATATATATATATATATATATATATATATATATATATGTATGTGTTGTGATGGTGATAAACTCTGTGTGTATATATATATATATACCCATATATATATACATACATATGTATATATACATATATTTATTTATTTATATAATAATCGAATGTCAATCGCGATAGAGTTTCATGTTAATAGTATTTCATATCGCATGGGAATGTTTTTATAAAAAATGTTATTGAAATTCGCATTTAAAAAATATATATATGATGTTGGGCGGGTATTATATACCCCACCCATTGCAGACCTGGGAGATCGCAAGGTACCTGCGACCCCAGTGTACCTGCGATCCGTAATGTACCTGCGGTGCGGATGTATTGGGCCGCGCAATTTTAAAATCACATTGCAATTTGAGTTTGGTTTTAAATTATATAAAGTTTTATTTGCAACATTATTTCATATAACATTTGGATATGAATCTCGAATTTGTTGCAATATCATTAATTATTAAATGTTATTATATATACATATATATATATATATATATATAAGTATATATGTATATATAATTAATTATAAATGAATATTATAAAGTTCAAAATTAATGAATCACTCTTTTAATGATTTAAAATATTGATATTGAGCTTGTCAATTATGAAGAGATATTAATAATTAATTTAATTAAACTCAGTTTAATTAAGATTAGTTATTAGAATATATAATCGAAGTTTTGATTCATTGAGAGTGCCAATTTTCAAACAATGTTATATAAACAAAATATTATTAGATCAATTAGAAAATTGAGTCTAATAGTTTTGGGGAGAAACTTTTATCTATCAAACAAATACATGGGTTAGGAAAAACGTGAAATTTCTTCACTTAATATAATTTTGATAATATTTAATCTAATCTTATTTAAGTTGTTTGAAGTCACAAATGGCGAATTAAATGAGATTTAATTAAGTATTACAAAGATAAAGAGTCATTGTTATATTATATCATTGCTATGTTATTATTAATACGTTATGTAATAACCCATTAAGAGTTAGCTAATGAAGCTTATGTTAAGTTTTTCTCTAGATTGATTATTTATAATTTATCATTTATTAATGTTTGTTGGGTCTAGCAAATTATTAATAAATAATAGAGTAATGATCTAAATGATTATGGATAATACGAATTAATTAGGGATCATATAAGTATGACGAATGTGGATATTACAAGATTATTATTAAGAGTTTCAATATAGCTTGTTATTTATTAACAAGTTATTATTATTGAATTAGTAACATGATCATTTGAGTATTGAACTATAATTGACTTTTATCTTACAGAATTCTAGTTAGTTATTAGTCAACTGATGTTAATTGGAACGTTGCTATGGTTATGCAATTATTAATTAAATCAATTAATTAGAGTTAATTAGATTTAATTAGTAATTAAGTTATGTAATGGAGATTTAATTGATATAATTCTTTTAATGAGATTGTAAAAATATTGATATCAAAGTTGATAGGTCTTATTCTTATGACTTGAATAATGACCTTAGATGTTTTAATGGTGAAGACTTAGTAATATATAATTGAGAATTATTAGAATGATAAAAGGTCGAGGATTGTGAACTGATGTTAATTGATCATTCTAATAAAGTTATAATCTCTTACTCAAGAATGATAATTGGTCCTCTTATAATATAACGAATAATGATCATAGAAAATTTGAAAGGTTAATCAATTAGAATATGGATGATAGTTAAATCAAGAGATCAATTTAATTAAAGGCCAATAAGTAAATACTTATCCTTAAGTTATTCTTAGAATGTAATTCTTAATAATGGAAGGATAATGCTATTAGGGAACAATTGGGATGATGTGTAGGTCAAATGATAAATCCTATACACTCGAAGTATACTAATAAACTGAAACTGGAAACCTCTACACATTATTCAGCTATGTGAATTTAGTAAACCAAAACATGTGTTTGCATTGTGTATTCTCTATGCTTCTTGTTTTGAGTTTTGGGTTGACTAGTGTTGACCAGTTATAGGACGTCTACCAAAGGCTTAGGGGTTATTATTGTGATGTCATGATGATGTCTTAATTCTGATCTTTATAAACCCAACCATGGTAATGTGATTGTATGCTCTATGAGATGATTGTATTTACTGATTGTTATATCAGTCTTCTTGAGTGAAGTTGAGTTATTTGTATTTGAGACACTTGAGCTAATCATTTTTGAGTCATCGATCAGTTATCTTTGGATTATTTTCCAATCGCCTTGATGGGACGTAAGTGTTGATTTATTTATTGATGATGTCATGTTGTGACATGTTTGACTCAACCATTTTGGAGTCTTTGATGAGTATTATTTTGAGATATTCTTGGTTGCTTGTTAAGAACCAATGGATATTGTGATTCATATTGGAGATTATATTTATGAGGTTTTATTTGTGGAGCTTTTATGTGTTCTTGGATGGGAAAACCATCTTATTATCAGGTTTCCTGTTAAGGAACCAAGTTTGATCTTTATGAGTGTTGTGGTATGGGACACAACTATGGATTTATGTGCTTAGGAGAGGTTGTCTAGGTACATGACTATGGGAGTGGCTTGCATAGGGGTCCGGAGCCCAAAGTGGTTAGTACCAAGGTAGTCTAATGCAAGTTATGTAATAAGTGATAATCTAATAATTAAAATTTATGGGGGGAAAACACACTAAAAAGATAAGTTAGAGATATTTAAACCACTCATGCCTTGAGTTCTTGTATAGACTAAGGATGGGAGAAGTGCCTCATCTTCTTGAGAGGGGTTCTTGGTTTCCACATGTGCCATGTTGAGGGTCCGGGGTTCAGAGTAACTAGTCCAGGGTAACTCAACGCTTGAGGGTCTGAGGTCTAATGAGAGACCAGTCTAGGGTAACTCAAGTAGCCATGTGATGACACTCCCTAGTATGTAGCCTGAGCCTCCTCTATAGATTTTATGTACCTTTGGTGGTGTACTTATTGTTGTGCCTCTGGGATTAGATGTCAGTTTTGTGATTGGAACCTTTGAGTTAGTATACTTTTAGGATTCCTAATCTTATAGAGATTTATGCTATGTGATTTTGATGGCCTGTTTGGGATTTGAGATTATCTCCTCAGCATGGTGGGAGTGGACCACTTAGGTTCCACGCAGTCGGGTGGTAGTGTTCTTTTCACTCTTATCATTTGAGATCCATCTGATGCACCGTGGCTGATGCTTTCTTGGATTGGTATTTATCTTCATTATGATCTTGGAGCATTATGATAGATGATATACCTTGTGGTGGATGTATTTACTGGTATGTTTCTTACATTGATGATTTGCATATGTTAGATGATGATATCTTATGCTTTACTTTACATGTTTGTAGGATGTTTTTAGGAGTGACATTCCTACTATGATAATACCGATGATCTCTTTGGTGCTTTGGAATGTTACACACGGAGGGATGGCTAGGATCCACGATGGTCTAATGATGCTATTAACGGTTGGGAGGAACCGTGCACTTAGTTATTTATGTTTGTGATATATGGTTATATTTTGTGATGGATGTTTATATCCTTTGCGATGATGTATCATGTATGACATGTGGTTTCATTTTGTTATTTTATCATGGATTAGAGATAGTATGATGATGTATTGTATTTACACAGATGTTTATTCTTTTAAGCCTTTCATACCTTGTATCATGTACAGTGGATGATTGAGCTAAACTAAAATGTAGTTACAAAAAAAACACTTGAATATGGCTTAAGAATGTTGGTTGTATCATTGTTATTTCATAAGGATGTGATGTTAGATGAATAGTTAATTTAGATGTGATTCAACGTTAAGGGATCTTTAAAGAATGTAATCTGTTATGTTATGTTTACTTCCAGTTGGATGTTACTATTGCTTCCGCAAATGTTATGAATGGTTTTACTTTCATTTTTTTTTTTTAAATGTTTGGCAAACTTTAGGTTAATTCTTTTGGGTCCCTTGGCGGGGTATTACAATATTTTACATTGGGTGAGTATCCATACCATACTTCAAAAGGTGTTGAATGAGTACCTTTCTTGACTTACACAAGGTTCAAGGTATAGACAATTGCACTTATAGCCTCTCTTTAGTATTTTAAAGCAACATTCTTCTCCATCATGAGTGTCCTAGCACAATCCATTATAGATATGTTTCTCTTTTCAGCAATTCCATTTTGTGGAGGAGTCCTAGGTGCAAATTTCTATCTTTTGATTCCTTAGTCATTACAGAACATTTCAAACTCATTTGATGTAAATTCTCCACCTCGGTTAGATCTTAGACATTTTAGGCTTTTTCTTATCTCCTTCTCAACTCTTTCTAAGTACCACTTAAACATTTGGAAAGCATCAAATTTATGTTTTAGAAACATAACCATTATAATCCTAGAATAATCATCAACAAATAGGATAATGTACTTGTCACCCTTGTAGCTTTGCACATTAATAAAAAACCTATTTTACTTAATCAAAAATAATCTCAAGAATTTATTTTGAGGTGTGAGTCTTACTCTTAAGAACTAGATTTTGCCATCTTGCCTAACTGGCATTGTTTGCAAATTACATTATTAGGTTTCTTCAATTTAGGTAGACCTCTGACTCTCCTCATGTTATTGATACTCACTAAGTTATTAAAGTTAACATGATATAACCTCTTGAGCCATAATCACACATCATCAAATTCTACAAAAAGACAAGGAGTATCATTCATATCAAGATAAAATAGTCTCTAGTTTGATCACCTTTCCCTATTAGTTTCCCATCAATATCATATATCTTAGCTATCTTGTTCTCAAACTCAACCTATCAACTTGAATTATTTAGTTGTGACACACTCAAAAAATTATAGTTAAGTCCTTCAACATAATAAGCATTGTCACACAAAATCTTTTTTGTGTATTTGATAGATCATTTTTCTTTTATCAGATAGGGTGTAGCATTACCAAACCTTACACTATTTCCATCATAATAATTCATGGTAATGAACTTACTTTTATCTCTAGTCATGTGATGTGAACACTTGCTATCAATGATCCATATATCATTCTTATTCACATAAGATACCAGTGCAGTTGCCTCATCCTTCATTGCAACATACACCACTTCATCATCATGGTCATCATATCCATCTTTGGTTTCCTTTTCTACAATGTAGCAAGACTTCTTGCCTTTGTCTTTGTAAGCTTTGTTGTCCTCATCTCTTTTACTTATGTATGTGTCTCCACTTCTATTGTTCTTCTTCTACCAACCTCATTGCAATTAAAACACATGATAGGTATCTTACCTTTGAATTTTCCTTTTCCTCTATGAAATCTCCTTCTTAGAAGTGCTTCAAGTTGTTCTACATCTTTCTCATTTATATCATTGTCACTAGAAACATATTTGACCTTTTTCTTCTTCTCCTTAGGTTCCTTTAATGACAATTTAGCTTTGAAAGTAGATTCAACATTGTTAATTTTGAAGTTATCAAAGTTAGAGAGCTTAAAGGTAGTGAACCTACCTACCAGACCTTCAAGAGTCAGATTAGAAACTGTTATACATCTTAATTCTTGTATGGAAAAAACTCTAATAGAATAGATGGACAACAATGTTCTCAATACTTTTCTTAATATAGTATCATCATCTATCTTACCAGTAGCTCCTCTTTATCATTTACAACATTTTTTATTCTAGAGCAATATTGAGCAACATTCTCACCTTCTTGCATCCTCATATCATGAAACTTACCTCTAAGACTTTCAGATTTGGCTCTCAGAACATCTATTTCTCCTCCATAAATGGTGCGTAGAGAATCCCACATATTTTTTGCAAAATGACAACCCTTGATATCATTAAACTTAGAATAACTTAGGGTAGAGGAAATCTCCAACATTGTCTGATTGTGTTCTTTCTTCTTTTTCAAATCATCAATAGTTAGGGCTCCAACATGATTAACATGCTCAGTGATGATGGTTTATTATGCATGGTCTCCAAGACCTTCTAGGTGTAGCTTAATCAAACTTTTCCATGCAGGGAAGATGTCCTTGTTAAGCTTGGGTACCTCTCTTTTTGACATCTTGATATTTTTCTTCTCTTACCTTCAAACTAGTCCTCTTAAGTAGATGGCTCTGATACCAATTGTTGGAATTCTTTAGAATAATTGAGAGGGGGGTAGAATTAGTTATCCATGGTCCATATATGCAAATAAAACTTTTCAATTCTTAGTAGACCCCTATCCATAAAACTTTATTAGGCATACATCCATTAGATCATACAATAATTAAACTTTCTAGGTTATTGTCCTAGGTCAAAACAACTTTGTAGAAATGTAAACATGAAACATAATAGATTCCATAACACATTCGACACAAGGATTTTATGTGGAAACCCAATTTGGAAAAAACCACTAGTAACATGGTACTAATTCTCACTCTTCTGAAGTGATGCCCTATGAAAGGCCAACCCTATTAAAGGTTACAATACACACTATTAAATGTGACCTGGTTAGAGGATTTCAATCACCCTATTAGGAGTGAGCCTTGTTAGAGGACTTTAGATCATTCACTTAGAATTTCACCTGGTTAAAGGATTTACAAATGACTATTAGATCAACCTTAATCCAAAGGATTTACCCTAGAGTGATACAATGATTAGAAAGTAACAATAAGGCTTGATCTGATAACAAATTTCACCTCACTTGTAGATTACAAATCTTTGTTTTAGTCCTCCATTCTACTTGGATTTCACACACTTCAACTCTGATATCTTGTTCACCCTTCAAGCATTCATACTCTTAAGCCTTATTTCTTTGCATGCCAATTGCAGTATCTTCTATTCAGCCATTGAATGAAGCAATACCCTAGACTCCTTTTCTTCCTTAGATTCTCACACATGACAACTTTTTCTTCTTACTAGCCCTCTCTATAAATTGAGATTTAAGATCTTTTTTCATTTAACCACAATTATCCATTTTAGGGTTAGGTAGGATACAATGAATCTACCCACTTTTCCAATTGGTTCCTTTAGAAAGTTCTTCTTCAATCCTCTTTGAATTCAATGATTTACCTTGAATTATGTGCCACAAGCTCATCATAGTTATCTTCCACAAACTTCACATAATTCAAAAAAAAAAAATTAGTCTTCTCAAATTTTTCAAATCTATGATTTGACATGAATACAAGCACTCAGCATCAATATGTTCTCACTTGGCTTCCATACTATTCTTGCACTTGTCTTCCACTAGTTTACTAGGTGAACACTAATGTTTAGTGATGCTCGACACCAAGTAAACTTTACTCAACTTACACTATGTTCACTTGGCATACACTAAATCTTCACTTTGCTCAACTCCAACTAATTTTTTGCTCAGCTTGCACTAACTTTTCTTGATACCTACTATGCACTCGATCAAGCTTGGCAAACACAATTCTTCTTACTTATTCTTCTAGACTTAATCAGTGTATCCAACCTTTGTAGCCTTAAGTAGATAGATAATACACTATATCATTATTGTCTTAATTGATCTTTGTACTTCTATTTCACATGATAAGTCAAACTTTCCTCTAGGTTCTCGTGTTAACTCATTTGATCAAATCCTCTTCATTAATAAAACAAATGATAGTACTCAAATCAACTAAGCATTTTTCCTACCAGCAAGTAACAAGTTTGACATCAATGACAAAATAATGATTGTTCCATTACAGATTCTTCACTTCAAAACAATCTCATATCAACAATTTTATTCACTAAAGAAGTTCAAAGGGCCACTGACCAGTTGCAAGGAGACCTACGAACAACAAGTAGCATTCTTAATTTGTCTCCTAATCAGAGCCAAGCTCATTTTCAAAGATTGTTATCCACTCAAGGTCAGCTAGTTGCATTACATGCACAAGATGCAAACATTTGGGCTACCTTAATAAGTATTCAATCCATGTTGGCCCCACACATGAAAGTATTAAACAAGGAACTAGCCTTTGTTGAAACATTGATGGAGAAAGATTCTCATCTTTCTACTCATGAGGGCTTAGTAGACCTTGTTGCCAAGCTCAATATTCAATTTCAATCTCTAGAGGTAGTGTGCAACAATTGGGATACAACACTCAAAATTATAATGGAGGTCCATAAAACATTTTTGGACAAATGCACTATTAGTGTACGACCCATGACATAAGTTTCAAAAAAAGGGGGATATTGTTTTGAGACAAAAAGAGAGGATACACAAAGAGAGTTAATTTGGAAATAGAGGAAGACAATAGCTTAGCAAAATTTACTCAACAAGAGTATCAGATTCAGATATAGAAAAGAACAATCAACTCAGGGAGGGTTATGAGGTTTTGAGGTATGACTAATAAGTCATTAGTTTTTGCAAAATTTTGACACTTTGAAATTTTGTATGTGAGTCGAGTAAATAATATAGATTATCTAAGTTATACTCATAATTTATGGTTATATATGCATGACAAAGTGTTTTTGCCACTTGTGTCAAAGAAGGAGATTGCTGATCTCATTTTGGTTTTGACATATAAGTGATTATACACTTAATACATTAGTTAACAGTACTTAGTGCATTCCAAGCAAATAGTGTATATTGAGCATAAGATGTCAGATAATGCATGCCAGGCAAAATATATAGTATGTGTCGAGCAGATAGTTAGTGCTAAGTCACTCTAGTGATGAGCAAACTAATACATGTCAAGTGATTTAGATGTTGAGTGAATAGTGGATGTTGATTCATTTAGAGGTTGTGTTATAGCATTGAAGATATAGTGGATGTCAAGCATCAAAGACTTCAAGTGTTGAGTAAACAATTTTGGACATAGTTGTTTGTAATGGCACAAACTCCTATGTAAACCATTTTTGGGCCAACTTAAGGATTGTTTTACAATTCCAAAAGATAAGAACAAATCTACATTTAGGATCTCTATGTAGTACATGCAACCAATTAGATAAAGGGATGAATTAAGCGACAAAATGCGTAAATCACAATTGTTGATTCCTACCTAACCTTAGGTCACCTAAATCTTCTTAAGGAGGGAAAGCCCTAAAAGAGTAAGAGTGCAAAGAGAGAGGTTTGCATACACAAATAGAGCATTTATGGTGACTAAGGAGATGTGAAAGGATTGAATTGCAAAATCAGTTAGAGAGAATAGAGGAAATTAGAGAGAGGAAATAAGTGATACATCTTATTAGGAGGATCAAGTATACATTAGGAAAGAGGAGATATGATATCTAGCAGAGAGGTGCTAACCAAAGGATCAAGGTTAAATCATTCTGACAAGTGAATCAGTAAAAATCTCTTAACTAAGTAGTCCTAGTAGGATTTTGTAAATTCTTTAATAGGGTACTTACTTTATTGTAATTTTAAGTTCTTTAACTAAGCATACTTTTAGTAGGGCATTGAAATCCTTTAACAGGGTAAGATTTAATAGTCTTTGTAAGCCTTTAACAAGGTAGACCTTTCATAGGGTAGATCATAGTTTATGATCAAACTTATTGTAACCTTAATTGGCTACATTTTACAACTACAGTAGTGAAGATTTGTGGATGTCATCCCCACCCCAGTTTTACATTCTCATTGGAGGGTTTCTAGGTAACCAAATATCTTGTGTCATATGTGTTATTTGTTTCATGCTATGGATGAATATTTTTAGTTTGGTATTTCAATTTACATGCAAATTGTGAGATGGATGTGTGGTGAATGTTTTAATGTTTAAAATTTTAAAACATTGATTCACCACCCCCCCTCTTAGAGTTTACATACAGGCCCACTTTGTTGTTTCAATGGAGATAATGAGATGACCATAATCATATAAGAAAATTTCCATGGCTAAAACACACACCAAGTAGAATAACATACTCACATCTATAAGCTCATGTAGACAATGCAGTACATCAGTTCATTAGCCAAACTCACTAAGGATAACCATGTAGGGACTCTAGTGGAGTGTAGGTCACTTGGCATCAGGAATCCCAAGCTATAACTAGTGGAGAATGAATCCCTTAGGAAACCACCACATCATGCCCTCACAATAGCTTATATAGAAGGTTTCAAAGCATAAAGACACTGCACCCTTGCATTGATGCATCAAAGAATGTTCAAGTGTGTTCTTATCTTAATTAAGTTTTATTACCCATTAATTAATTTGGTTATCACTTATTAGAACCTCTTCACATTACCTTGTCTCCCTAGTCTGAGGTACATGATAGAAGACACTCTACACATCTACCCTACATACCCATTCTCATCACATGATGAGTGCCCAAAGGCAATGCAAGTTCCCAACCCAACCACCAAATGAATAACGCCTCAATCAACCTATATCCAAGAGTTTGGGTCTAGCAAGATCCTGTCATATGTACGTGTACATTCTTGTGTGTGGGCACAACCAACTTCACAACTATATAATCAAGTAATACCAATGCAATGGTTGAATATGAGAAATATAACAAATGAAATAGGTATAACAATCTCACTCAACCAACCTATATCTAGGAGTATGGATATAACACGAATTCCAACAACACAATAAATCACCAAGTATCATGAACTCACTCAAATGGCCTAAATATGGGAGTATGGATTCTACATGAATCCAAATATCTATGAAGTAGGAGCACAAAAAGAAAGGAAACATGGAATACAATCCATTTCCGTAATCCAAGATGACACTACTAAAACCCCAACCAAAATGGGTGGCACACAAAATAAGGCAAGAATAGAAAGCCAAAAAATCAAACTTCCTAGATAATAATGAAGCTGAAACCCCAACTCAAGAATGAGATCACAAGACCGAGGGTCCAATAAAATTCACTAAACAAGCTTAAATTGGCAATTTGACAAATCTAGCAAAAACCAAAAGTCCACAAAATCTAATATCAGGACATGACTTTGGATCAGGAAATAAAATACTTCAGAATATCCTATAACTATTCTAATTTTGTGATCCTAATTATTAAGGCAAAGGCTAAAAATCAAACCTCTGATTAATCCAAACAAAGAAAAGGGAAAAAACTACATGGCATGCAAAATGAGAATGCCCAAAACACCCAAAATTAAAACATATTGGAATTTGACAAAACCAAAAATCCATTGAGAAACCATGCCCAAACTAAGGAAAATCAAATAAAAGTTGACTTCCAAGTAACCACATAAAAATTGAGAGCATAACAATGCCAAAACTTACATATCTAAATTCCTATGAAATAGAAATGCTCACCCCTATCCAATCAGGTAGTGGAATTGCATAAAAATAGAGGGGAACACTAGTTGTCCACTTAGTAACATTTAGCAATTGAAAATAGGAAGTGAAATGGACTAAAACCTATTAAACCATAAAGCCCTACCTCGTAGCCAAAAGGGAGAAACAAGAATTATAATCCTAAAATAATGGGGCCACCAAATTGAATGAAACCATCAGCATAATAGAGAAATCCCAATATGTGTCCAATGAGATCGATCTCGCAATGATCCATTGAGCCAAACTTCTAAAATGAGAAAAACATTAAATTCTCACAAGTGTTTTTTGAGGAATTTCCTCCAAAATCATGAAATAGAAAAATGAGAAGTGAGAATAGACTCACTTTTTAGCCAATATATGCACTTTTATAAAGTGATATATAAATTAGATTATTAAAATAAAATATCTAATTAGTTCCCTTAACCCAAATAAAATCAGGCAATTCCAATTAAATTGAAATTCAACTATGAAAAATTAGTCATCAATAAAATAAAGATTAAATCAAATAAATAAAATTCCTCTAAGCTATTAAAATAACATTTAATTTAATCTTTTCCATGATAACTGCAAAATCCTAAATGCACAGACACACTCACAAGTCTAATGACATTATGCATTATGAATCTAAAATACCAATTACTAAAGGATTAAAATAGCACAATAAAGATACATCACCCATACAGGGATGATATTGGCTCAATGTGAAAGGTTTGATCACTTATTCCATGTGCAACTATCAAGGATATAAGTATTGCATAGTAAATGAACACAATCAAGGGTAGATGCATAATGTATAATAGTCAAAGCAACAATTATGTGTAATCTTGTAATTAAGGCATCTAATTAATTTCATTTAAATAGCCCATTTTGCATAAATTACTAAAAGAGACAAGATGAATATTTGTAGCACAAAAATAAATGAATCCAATATGGATAACTCATTTCCAATTATTTTAAGCATTTAATACAGGAAATAATAATAATCACTCAATAGCATAAAAAGGAACGATATACATGAATGTCAAATAGTCATCCTGAAGAAATATCATAAAACACCAGGATACATATATAACCAAAATACCATAAGTAAACATGGTCAACCACATGAGTAAATACTATTATAGGAACCTAGTCAAGTGTAGCAGGACAAATAATACACATATCAACCACTATTCCCATCTCAAGACAATCACGAAACAACATCATGATACCATATGAATCTAGGTAACCACTAGAACAAACCTCAATGAAATCATCAAATACATCAAAATATCTTAAATTAGGCATAAGCATAATCAACCAGCTAATGCAACAATATAAAAATAAATCACCCCAAGGGTGTAGACCACTCACAGGTCCCAATCATGATCACTCACAAAGCAATATCATCATGGTTGCATCCATTGGGATGGCTTACATAAATCAAATAGAAGAGGCACTAAGATTTCTATTGCTAAGAATGCTAACAAGTCATTTTGTAAGTTACCTTGGAGAAAATAAAAAAGAGAAAATATAGCATTGTGCTTATTTCTTATATTGTGCTTTTTGTTTATTAGCTTTCATTTCATTTCCTAGGCATTTAATAACTCGTTAGTAAGGGCTTATATTGATGGTAGGAGAGTATGATGTTGTCTTCCTAAGGAAATCAGTAATCTTGACCCATTAGTGTGAATCAAGAAAGTGAGTGGAGAGGTCACTCTTTAGGGGCCTCAATTAACCCTTGTTTGGTGTGTTTGGGAGAAGTATTTAGAGTAGGAGAGTATGATCTTTTCCTCTTTGAGTTAAATCCAAAATATTGACCTCCTTATGTTATCCATTATGTGTCCACCTTTAGAGGATCTAACATTGAGAGAAAAATCTCATGGAAATGACCAATGTGGGAACAAGAAAACCCAATTTCTCTAACCCACTATAATTACAAAGCCCTTGGAAAAGACTAAATTCTTGGAGGGGCATAGTATCTTTATTCAATCTAGTGAGGATTCTCATAGGATTATGACCATGGGGGAAATTGGTTTTAGAATACTTTTGTGGGTGTGAGGCCCTATTTTTTATTGGATGTAAGCGGGGTGTTATGAACATAGCCCTTATGAAGAACATAGGATTAGAGGTCACCCTATTTTAGTTGCTCAATATATTTGTATAGGATTAATCCAAATGGATTACCTAGGTCACTCGAAGATTTGTCTCACCATATGTGTCCCTTTTGATTGTGTTAAGAATGCTCCATGATAAAGCCAATATCTATTGTGGGAAACTACTTTGTATGAGGCGAGGGTGCATCTAGTTGTGGGAAGAGGTATTGGGTAAAAGAAATATCCCTTAGAATTTTATTGGTGCATCTTCATTTTGTATAAGACCCATGTAAATCTATTGAACATACACATGATAGTAGTTTTAGGGCTTTCCTCTTGAGACCTCACAAGTGTTTGCATCATGCAAGGTTGCTTTATCACTTGCTTGATTTCTTGAATACTACTTTGTGTCAGAATTTGATTATCAAAACTTTCTTTTTGAACAATAACTTGGTGTTATTATTGAGCTAACTTGTTGTCAAAATGTTTAACATTGCCAAAACATTCAAAACAATAAACAAAACTAGGTCTTTTTGGAAAAAGATTAAGTCATTTTGCACTGCCAATTTTCTCGGTCACCTACTATTCTCTAAAATATCATATGATAGTTTAGACTATCACCTATCATTATAGGAAGTATCATATGACCATTTTCATTGTGACCTATTAGTTTTGTGAAGTATAGTGTGCCTTCTAGAAAATTGTTGCCTCTATATTCTAGAATATTCATTTGATGTTGAAATATCATCTAGTCTTAGGGGAAATATCATTTGGCCATCTTTTTGTTGTCTAGTTCACTTTGAAACATCGCCTGAATGTTGTTCCTAAACCTAGTATCTTGAAACTTTCTCTAGTTGATTAAGGTAGCTTACACTTGACCTTTCTAGTCTCCTAGTCTAAAACTAGAAGGCTAGAGATTGTTATTGATTGAAAAGAGAACTTCAACTTCCTTGGTTACACACCTGATTAGTTATATTTTTCACTATTCCATATCTCTTTTCAATTAAAACCAAATCTTATACAACCTTTCTAGTCATACTACCTCTTAGTTGGCTTGCACAATTCAATATATTTTTTATTGATAATTCTAGTAAGAAGATAAAACATAAGCATCAATAGACCTTTAACTATTCAAATCATCAACAAAAACAAACATATTTCTAATAGTTTTTCTAGAGAACATTAAAAATTATAATAATGTTAACAATAATATAAATATTATTGAAACCTAGGATAACCCCAAGAAAGAAAGTGAGTTGGAAGACAACAAGGAGAAAGATAATGACAAGAAGGAGGTGACCCCCTTGGTAACCCAGGATAACCCCAAGAAAAGAAACTTGGACCAAACCCCAACCCATGATCATCTTAGTGACTATGTTGATTTGCCCCCCAGCCCTACTGCGCCCACCTCCCCCTTGGAGGTCCCCATTTCACCCCCAGAAGAGATGATAGAAATCATGGTTGAAAAGGGAGGGGATGCCATCAGGAAAAATAAGAGAAGAGCCTGGAGAAATTTCAATATGGATAGTGTCAGTATGGGCAATGTTAGAGAACCTACTAAAATCTAGGTGTTGGGGGATATCGACAGTAGCACCCACTATGACGAGCTCCTTGACCCGACTCTTCTGGTTCTCTCTAACAATGTTCATGAAATGGGTTTCAACTTTCTCAACAATGCAAAGAACAGCCTAATCGACAATTTCTGCTCCATTGAGTGGCTTTTTCAAGAAATTGAGACTCTAAAGGACAGGTCCAACCAGACCAACAATAGGGGGGATGTTAAGGATCATGAGGCCAAAGGTAGTAAAGACCAGGTGGGTAGCCAAGAAAAAGATAGAAGCCAGGACCCCAGAGACAATCAGGAGGACAGAATCACCTGGCTCGAGCAGAAGGTCCAAAGGTTGGATTCTGTCCACCAGGTTGTGACTAAACAAATTATGGATACCCTCCATAACTTGAACGAAAACATTGTTAATCTAGGGGACTATCTGACCAATGTTGGTCTTGTGGGGAACGTGGAGCAGAGTACAGAGCATGAAACCAGCCGAGAAGATCTTCAGAAGAGATTGGAATCTAGGAAAGTTAGGGGGACCAGATGCATTTCCTCCCCATGATCCAGGAAGAAGAGACCAACTAGAAGGAAAGTGACGTTGCAGAAACCCTGCAGGTAATGGAAAAGAAGGGACACTAGTCTGCCCGCCAGGCTCTGTTCCTAGCCTTTGTTTCTCAGGCTTCGAGCCTTTTTGTTTCTGGCCTTTTGAGGCAACTTTTTTTTCTGTCTTTTATATTTTAATTTGTTTTATGCTGTAAAACTTCAGGTTTCAGGATCCCTGTAAAACCTGTTTTCCTAATCAAAAACAATAATGTAAATATTAAGTGTTAACATTCACTCCCACACTATATTTCATATTTAAACAATTCACTCTATGAGGTGCATGATATCAAGACACAAGGTAGACTTTCTGAATCACTAGGAAGTATCGATTAGGTTTAAAATGACATGGATGTTATTGGTAACATGGACAGAGGCTAGAAATTGTACTTTAAAAAATATATATATAATTGAGTGCATTGGACCAGGGTATTAGCATCCACCAAAGCATAATTATTAATGTGGATTTAGAATTCCATGAATAAACAACTTTTTTTTTCACTTCATGATCTTTCCTTTTATTTTTAATATGGATTTAGGAAAAATATGGGGCTTGCTTATTCAATCTCAACTTGCAATTACTTTATTTTCAAAGGAAATAAAATATAGGCTTACGAATATCTCTCAACTTCAATAGCCTTATTGTGAGTTTCTTGTAGATGCTTTAGTAGGTGGCCATCACTGTATTTTTCATTATTCAAAGAGTACAGAGAAGACATCAAGGTTGAATCTAACAATCAAGTCTACCTCAGGCTCATACAATGGAAATGATTGAATCCTTACACAATAAAATCTTACCTCTTACCATGTCTACAAGATAAGAATTTAGACAAATAGTTTGTAAGACCTTCTTTCATATTCATCTTGGTAATTTGTTTTTATGTTTAATGAATTTGATTTATTCAGTTTAGAGTTCTAATGATTCCATC
This sequence comes from Cupressus sempervirens, assembly GCA_028749045.1. Taxonomy (NCBI): domain Eukaryota; kingdom Viridiplantae; phylum Streptophyta; class Pinopsida; order Cupressales; family Cupressaceae; genus Cupressus; species Cupressus sempervirens. The sequence continues at coordinate 489,166,621 of CM053787.1, forward strand.
TATCTTTTTTTATTGCTCAATCAACCTTCATTATTAAATTTTCTCATTATTTCATAAAAACTCAAAATATGACCTTTTTTTGTCCTATAATTATCAATCCCTCTAGGTTCTACATCTCTCCCACAAAAAATATGATGTTATAGGACCACAGTGGAGGCCATTCAGGTCCTCATCTATGATAAGACCAAGAAATAAGAATATATTTAGTAGAGGGGTCTCTACTAGGACGAACTACAAATAATTGCAATGGATTTTAGAATGTTTTTACAAATTCTCATGTGTATTTCCCTCTAGTTCTTCTCTACAGAATCTAGAAGTAATCCACAAAGATATTCTACAAACAACATTGTGATAAAGTTCTCTATACATTCATTTGGATGTATGCTTGTTAAATTGTTCAAAAGATTCCATATTGGCATAGCTAGGAACATGTCAGGATATATCATGGATGTTCAATACTCTCTTGTTAATTGCATTTTCAAGATTTTTTTAAAACCCATTTAGCTATATAAATTGTAAAAATCTTTTCATCATTTAAATTTGCGAGGTAAAAAACAATTCAAGCTTGCTAGAACAATAAAAGATAATGATCATGAAATCAAGAAAGGAAATTGAAACAACAATTCAAGGATATTATTAATAATTTATTTATTCAAATTCTTTTGAAATCCTCCAATCTCCAAGTTCTCATCTTTTACAAGTATTATTTCAAATATAATGAGTATTATACCCATAATGAGTTTTATAGAAATGATCAAATTCGCTAGGAATGCAATCAATTGTATTGCAAATTTGTAAGCAGAAACACAAGTATAATTAACTTCTAAAATCAAAACATGAAAACCAAAATTTGTAAAATCATTGATTTTGGTTTAGGCCTTATATATTGACCATGTTCACACAAAAAATATCAAGTCCACATCCAAGTTAAATAGTATTGTTTTATAGTAATAAAAAATTTGTTTTGCATGATCATATTTAACTAGGCATACCCTTTTAAAAGCAATTGAGGAGAACAATCAATGTTGTGCATATTCAATAAAAGAAACTTGCAAGTATCATATGTTCTTTCTATAATCAACATTAAAAAAAACCTAATTCATCTTTAATAATTGAATCTAGAAGCATCCAGTACTATTTAAATCACCATCATAAGCAACTCTCAAATGTATACATGGATGTAAGAAATCAGAACCAACTAGTCAAAAAAAAAAAAGGAGAGAAAAGAGGGTGTATATCAAGAAGCAAGTATAAGCTACTAGGCTTCGTTATAGGGTGTAAATGCCATTAATAAAGTTGTGAAAGTCATTTTCCACTAGATGACCATTACTTCTACCATGAACATTTCTTGAAGTCTAAGGAATTATTTGTTGGTCTCAAATTGGTTTTGACAATTGAGTGTCAACACACTTAAGAAAATTCTAAGGTTGATGCCAAGTATAATATAGATGTCAAGCTACAATATGTGTTGAGCCAAAAATTCAACAGGTGCCGAGAAAAATATAGATGCCAAGCTACAGTATGTGGCAAATAAGAAATTCAACAAGTGTCGAGCAAAGTATAGATGCCAAGCGAGACAGAGTTACTATAGGAGATGAGCAAGATAGTAATCCTAAATGTGTCAAGCATTAGCAATCAGTAAGTGTCGAGTAACACAAAATCAACATATGAGTTTGTGCCTTCACAAACTCAGATGTAAACCATTTTTGAACCAACTCAAGGTGAATCAAAAATGATCTAAAAGATAAGATTGAATCTATTACATTCCCTATGTAATTATCATGTAGCCAACCAAAAAAATGGAGAAAGTGTGCAACCAATAAGGAAAGTGTAAAGAATTGAGTGGGAAAAGATGGATGAATCTCGATCATAGATTCATACCTAACCCTAAGTATCGAAGCCTTTATAAGGAGATCAAAACCCCATTATTTAGTATGAGTGGAAGATAATAAGAGGTTGTGTGGGAATGCATGAGTGAATGCTAATGAATTTTTGGAAGGGGTGAGAAGACTTAGAGGGAAAATAACATTGCAGAATCAATTGATCAAGAATAGAGTATCAACACTTTGAACAGAGATATATCAGATCAAGAAGGATCAGAATAGATTGGATAGAACAAGGATATGGAATCAGCAATTGAAGATTGTAATTCATCAAGTCAACACATTCTACTATACTTTCTAACCATTGTATTAAGAGAATAAATATCCTATGAAGATAGGTTTGCTAAATAGCTATTTTCTAGAATCTTTAACAAGGTGATAAATCCTTTAACAGGGTGACATTCCAAGTGAATGTTTGTAAATCCTTTAGACAAGTCACTTTTAACAAGGTGTAAAGCCTTTAACAGGGCAGGCCTTTCACAGGGTAGACCATTGATGGTGCTCAAACTTTGTAAACTTAACTTTCTCCTATTTCATTCTATGTCTTTTGAATCTCAAAAGTTGACATCCCATCTCATAGCTTTCGAATCTCCAAAAAATTCATTTCCTTCCATTTTTCACCATTACATTTTATCACATTTTCATTTATCATTTCATCACATATCATTTCTTTCATTAGACATTTCATTACCTCACATATCATTTCATCAAATTTTCATTACATTACCATAGCATTCATCCTATTACAATTCATTTTTCACATATCATTACATTACATTGCATCACATCACAACAAATTCTTTTCATCACGTATCATTACATTACATTGCATCACATCACAATAAATTTCTTTTCATTGCATATCATTACATTGCATTGCATCACGTCACAACAAATTTCATTTCATTACATATCATTAAATTACATTACATTGCATTACATTAATTTTTATTCCATTACATACAATCCTATTTTATCATACCTCATATCCTATTTCCTCTCATTACATCATATGAATTCCACTCCCTTGTCATTTCATCACATTTCTAATTCACTTACCAATTTCTTTTCATTTCATTCCCTTAGCTCTGATCATTTCATTACCTATCATTTCATCACATATCATTTCTTTCCACATTTTATCAAATTTTCATTACATTACAAATCACTTTATTACATCACATTACATCTCATTACATCATGTGACATTACACCCAATGTCATTTCATTATATTCCATTTTATTACATTTCATTACATCTCATTTCTTTAAATCCAATTTCATTTTACAATATTTCATTTCATGTCATTACATTCATATTATCACATCACCTTTTCATTACATCATTATTGCCATGTCATTTATTTTAATCACTATACATATGTCATGCTACATTAATCATTCACATATATATACATCAACATCTACTACTACCATATCCATCAAATCAAACCATCACATGCATACATGAGTCCATGATATAACAAGTGCACACATCTAAACATCTATAAGTTTGGATATCTCATAAAGCAAAAACAAAAATTGGACAATACATCCACAACAGTTACGTATTGCTATATTGATAAGTTGTGGGTGTCATCCCCACCCCAATTTTACCTTCTCATTTTGGAGGTTTTTTTGGTGATTAAATCTTGTGTTATCTTTTTCATGCATGTCTTTACTTTCATGTTAATTATATATGTTAGATGCATGTGGTTGATCTTAGTTAAAAGCTTTAGAGGTTAAAGTGTGTCACTTCTAATTCCCCCCCCCCCCTCTCTTAGAAGTAAATCTTCCCACTTGTAAATTGAAAAAATTGGTATCAGAGCTGAGTTCTTCTAAGGAGAAGCCTTACAACTTGAAGAAAAGATCTAGAAATGGAAGTCTACAAACTTGGAAAGATCATAGAGAACCAGGAAAATGAGATACAACTCATTCTACATTCTCTGGAAGAAGCCAGTGAAGAATTGAGGAAATCCTTAAAGAGAAGAAGAGAGATTGCCATAGCTGAGAATGATACATAGTACAAGGAGATTGACACCTCAAAAGTGTTTGCAAATGGATATTCCAAGGAGTTTGATGTAACAATAGTAGACTTGATGGAGAAGAATAGAGCTCAAGTAGAAGAGATTATAACTTTCAAGATTGAACAAGAATCTCAAGCCATGATGCTTTCTGAAGTGACTGAATAGAAGAAAAGAGTCGTTGAAGATAAGGATATAATAGAAAATTACAAAAGAAACCTTGCTAACAAATTGGAGAAAAAGTCAATTGAGCTTGCAAGAATTTCCAACATGTAGCTAGACACCCTAAGCCAAATGATGAATGCACATCATGAGATGAATGTTAAGGAAATTGAAATCTCCATAATGAAGATGCAAAATGAGAAATTGCAAAATGACTTGAAAAGAGAGAAGGAAATTGTAGAGAGCTTCAAAAAACCTAATGAGGCTATCAAGTACTTTGAATAGCTACTAAAATCACCAAGATCCAGTAATGATACTTCAGGACTAGGACACATCAGCACTAAAGAAGGAGATTCATCTAAGATAGCAGAAGAAAGAAATAAAAAAGGTAAGAACACAAAATGCACTTGTCATTTTTGTGGTAAAAAGGGACATACCTCTAATGTGTGCAAGAGCAAGAACATCAACCAGCATGAAAAACCTAAAAATATGGATCACTATCACAAGTGCAATAAGAAAGGACATCAAACACATGACTACAAGACAAGAACCTTCAAAACACCAAGATTTTAAGGTCATTGCAATAATTGCAAGAAGTATGGACATAGAGCTTTTGAGTGCAGATCAAAGCCTATGTAGACACCTAATCAGCTAGCAAGGGGAAATAGTTATGGACATCACTACAATTGGAACTACAACACTAGGCATAGTTGTCACTACTATCAAGAGTATGGACACATCCATAAAAATTGCATAAGAACACATTTTAGAGGAAGCTACAACAAATGGTTGAGCCAAACTACATGCTTCAATTGTTTGAAGACTAGACACATTAGCGAAAATTGCCCAACAAGATCAAAGGCACCCAACTCAGAGTTCAACAAAGGAAAAGAAAAATTTGATGTTGAACACATTAGAGGAGAGATGAATAAAACTTGGAAGAAGAAAGATGAAGGAAACACATCCAATGGAGAGATCACTTCACCCAAAAGGTCAAGTGTTTACACTTCATCCAACTAAACAAGAGAAGGTATGTGGAACTGATATACAAAGCTTTATCATACATCAGTTCCTAGACAAGAAAGTATTGAAAAGGAGAGATCAACATGAATAGAAATGCAAAGTTAAATCTTCAAGTTTTCACAAGTGTTGCCAAGTGAGAAAAGTTTCCTTCAGAAGCTAAGTGAAGACCCAATGCATGTTGAGTTATCTTCCAAAGTCAGTAGAAGCCAAGTGATTAGTTGCAGTTGAGTTAGTAGTGGATGTCAAGTGAAGGGAAATTTGTATTGTAGCCAAGCAAGGGAAACTCCAGTATATGCCGAGTGTTACAAAGACAATGGAAGCTGAGTAAAGTAGAAATACTTAAGAAGCAAAGTGGATAGTTGTAAATGCATTAAGCATTAAATGCTATGAAATGAGAGTATATGATCGCATTTTGAATCATTTTTCACCATCATGAGCAAAGAGAAAAAGACAAAGAAGAGTGCAAAATGATTTCCAAGCAGTGAATCAAGCATTTGAGTAGATTTCAACTAAGATTTAGCATAGTTTTGATGATTCAAGGTATTTATACTAGTATTGAGCTATGCAGTTTCAAAATTTCTTTGCGTTGAAACCCTAGTTTGCACAAATGGCCTCCAATTCTAGAAAACCCTAGGATAAAGAGCCATTTGAAGTTCAGTTGGTGTCAAATGAAGTTAAACAACCTAATTTTTGACCTCTCCTTGACGTTGCCTATAAGAACAACCCAACCGGGGCCCTATTTATAATTCCTCCTAAGGTTGTAATGGTTCAAGAAGTTAGGAGATGTTATAATTGTAAGATTGGTGCTATTGGAGACATGGAAATTAGAGAGGCATATGATAGATTGTGTGAGAATGGAGTCTTGAAGGAAGAATATCAAATTGTTGAGAAGAAGGGCTTAACCTGTGCCCTAGAGTTCCCTACTATTTTTAAGACTGAATGGATTAGAATTGTACTTAGTAGGATACATGATGGTAGCTTATGGTTAGTAGATGGGCTAGTTAAAATTTTAAAAAGAATTATTCATAGGATAACAGGGTATCCAACCCTAGATTAGCCTAAAACCCTAAGAAGTGACTCCAAAGAAGATATTGAAAAGAACACATGAGCCAAGTACAACAAGAGATGCATGACCATAGATAACATTAAGGATCCTCTTGTTGATTTTTCTATCAAAGTCATATCCCACAAGTTTTATCAATCTAGCATACTCAACAGTGTTCCATGCATTGCAATAGATGTTGCTTATAAACTTGTCAAAAAGGATCATACTTATGATCTGGAAGAGCTGCAATTACAATAGATTAATGAGAATCTGGGAGCTATAAGGAGAATAAAGGGAGCATAATGTAAATTTGGTGCAATTTTGATATGTGTATTCTTCTATGTATAGAATGAATTCCCATCTTTTGGAAAGGTTAGCTAGAAGACAAACAGGTCCATTGTAGCCCAAGTGAATGAATATATTGAATAGATGGGAACAAATTTTGAGACACTTATGACCAGTTACTTTGAAGATTTCAAGAATTCAATGAAACAGAGACTTAGGATTCCAGTCTCACTTGTGGAGCAGCAAACAAATGCCATTTGTTTTCTTGTTGATATTGACTATACTTACATTCAAGCAACCATACCAAGTGTAAGATGGCTTAGACCTCTTGGGTATGAGATAAACATTAATGAGTCATCTGCAGCCATAACAACTCTCTACTAGCAGAGGAAGTAGATAAAGATGCCCAACATTTTGGCACATATGATATAGTGAGATCCAAGGTGGATATGGAGCTAAAGAGTTCTTCTACACTGAAGAAAAAGGATAAACTAGTGAAAAAGCTCAAAGAAAAATTTGGAGAAGGCACAGCAGAGAAAGAAGAAGAAGAGGAATAGGGGCAAGGACCACTAGCATTAACCCAAGGCATGGGTGAAGATGTTGAAGAAGAAGAGGGTGCCAAGCAAGAAAAAGAAGCACCTAAGGCAGAGCCCAAAAGGAGGAAAGCACAAAAGCAACCTACTACATAGCTTAAAGGCAAGAAGAAAATAGCCAAGCCAAGCCTAGAAAAACCTACCACAAGGGAAAATACAAGGGAAACAACAAAGATGGAAAGAGAACAAGAAAAGAAGAAAGCCACAGAGCAAGGAGGGCCAGTAGAGAAAAAGAGGAGAAAATATGTGGCACCTCTAGAATTAGATAAGGAGAGGATAGAGTCAGATGACAATGAACAATTCAAAGTGGTAAATCACCCCACAACATCATATTTGGAAAATATTTGTGACAATATTAGGAATAATGCAGACTTGTCTAGATTGAAAACTATTCATATCAATAAGTTAAGTAGAGAGGAGAAAAACATAGTGGACGAATCAATTTACACTATGATGGCCAAGTTCAAGAATACTCCATTTGAACTGGATAATACCATGCCTAAGGAACTATATACAATTGTAGTAAATAAATGGCATTATTGCTTTAAAATGGAGAAGGAAATAAGGGAGTCAACTTTAGCTCATGTGATGCCTGACCTCACTAAAGGTCAAATAATCAAATAAGCAAGGCAAGTAAGAAGCATGGGAGAAAATTTGTACCCAAATACAAAGCCTTTAGTATCTTACAAAATAAAATAGAAGATGTTGTGAAGAAGTCCACTCTCATGTGGAAAGTGATTTATGGCCTTTAGATAGTCAAGGAAGGAGAAGAAGATCCATTTGAGGCAAGGAATAATGATGAGGAAGAAGAGAAAAATGAAAAGGAGGAAGAAGGAGAGAAAGAAAATGAAGAAGTTACTATGGAGAAAGACACACAAAAGGGTGATATGGCAACAACTGAGGAGTAGCAACAGGAATAGAGTGTGAAAGACACACAAATGCCACCTCCTAGCCCTCCACATGTAACACCTACACTTGTAGAGACAATAATTGTGAAGGATGTTCCTAACACTACTGGTTAGAACATTAACCCATTGATTGCAGAGGATCTTAGAAAGATCCTTCACCAAACTACTTTGCAATCACAAATATTTACCAATCCAATTTTGGTGAATGTACAGGAACTACAGAAGGCAGTAGCTGAGATAACCAAGGAGAAGGTGAATACACAAGAACCACCTTCACAAACTCCAATAGCTACAAGTGGACAACCACAAGAGCAAGCAACACAACATGCATCTGCTAAGGTTGATTCCATAGTCTCAATGATTTCAACTATCGAGGAGCAAGAAAAGGAGAAGATAGGATAGAAGGATACCTCTAATCCTACAACAAAAATTCAAGTTGCACCTCCTCAAATAACTATAATTGACCAAGGCAGAATAGAAGAGGACAAAGAAGAGGAGAAGACCCCTAAGAAGAAGGAACAAGAGGCAATCCAAACATTTCTCAATTTTCCTACTATAGGGACTCCGACTAGAACACCATAGTAGTCGAGCACTGATGTAGTACCACCACAAATATCAACACCAAGCTCAAGCTCTACCAAGGTAGCAAGGGTACTTCACTATTGAGACCCTGCACTTGATGAAGAGATAGTTATACCAAGCTATGACTATAAAAAAATGAGCATAAAGTAGATCAATGAAGTGAAAGAGGCACTGGAGAAGAATAAGAAAAAAGAAATGCTCAGGAATGAGTATAGACAAAGGAAAGCATTGATTGAAATCAAGGAGATCTTTTTAGATGCTTTCAGCTTGCAAGTACCTGATGAGACAAAGCCCATAATGGAGCAATTATCCAACATAGTGGAATAGGTATAGAATGAAGACCTAGATACCAATGTCAAATTACTTGAATGGTCTAAAAAGATATTCCAGATGAAGGTAAATGAAAAAATATCTGGTGAGATAGCACTCTCACAAGTAAAGCTAGAAAAGAAGGTAGAAAAGGTGAAAATAATACTTGAGAATATATTCTCATTGTACTCCAAACTATGTGATTTTTCATATTTCACACAAGAGACTAGCCAAAAGATATTGAGCTTGGAGAGGAACCTTAAAGTATCTAGCATGAAACTAACAAAGGATCTAGCTCAAAGTGAGAAGCATTTTGCTACAATGCTTCACACTCAAAAGAAATTAGCTATACTCACAACAGATGAGGCTAACACCAAGGCAAAATTAATACAAATTCAGGCTGCAATAACCCCTCACATGAAATTTTTGCACAAATAAATTGCCTATGCAGAGAATGTCTTGAAGAAAGATCCCAATCTTTCTACATTGGAAGGCCTGGTACACCTTGCAGCAGAGACAGCCATCCAGCTTAAAGCACTGGAAATTGCATTAGACAATTGGGATGCTAATCTGAAGATCATAATGGAGGTAAATAAAACCATTTTGGCTAGGTATTCCATTCATTCATAGAACCCTTTGACTTAAGTTTCAAAAAAGGGGGAGATATAATAAATTAGGGGGAGATAATACATGAGACCCAAAGGTAGAGATACCCAAAAAAAAAGGGGAGACAATAAAATTTTGAGTTTTGAGGAGAGATAAGGAGATAAAGCCAAAAGGATACACAAACTACAAGGGAAGATGTGTGAAAGGGGGAGTAACAACAAAAGATAGAAACAGAGTAGATAAGGGAAGAAATGATAAGGTAGAGCATGGAAATAGCATGAGTCAAATCCAACATAAGGATACAGAAATGGCACATTAGCTCAAGGGGAGTTACAAGTTTTTTGGGTATATAGTCTTCTATAAAATTTTGAACAAGATTTTTGAAGTTTTGTACATATCACAAGCAAGTTGTATATTATACTCTTAGAGATTAGATTCATAATACATAATTAAGTGTTTTTGACACTCATGTAAAAGGGGGAGATTGTTGGTCTCATATTGGTTTTGACAATTGAGTGTAAACACACTTAAGAAAATTCTAAGGTTGATGTCAAGTATAATATAGATGTAGAGCTATAGTATGTGTCGAGCCAAAAATTCAATAGGTGCCGAGAAAAATATAGATGTCGAGCTACAGTATGTACCCAGCTAGAAATTCAATAGGTGTCGAGCAAAGTATAGTTGTCAAGCGAGATAGAGTTACTATAGGAGCCAAGCAAGACAATAATCCTATATGTGTTGAGCATTAGCAATCAATAAGTGTTGAGTAACATAGAATCAACATATGAGTGTGTACCTTCACAAACTCAAATGTAAACCATTTTTGAGCCGACTGAAGATGAATCTCGAAGGATCTAAAATATAAGATTGAATCTATTACATTCTCTATGTAATCAGCATGTAGCCAATCAAAAGAATGGAGAAAGCATGCAACCAATAAGAAAAGTGTAAAGAATTGAGTGAGAAAAGATGGATGAATCTCGATTGTAGATTCATACCTAACCCTAAGTCTTGAATCCTTTATAAGGAGATCAAAACCCCATAATTTAGTATGAGTGGAAGATAGTTAGAGGTCATGTGGGAATGCATGAGTCAATGCTAGAAAAATTTTGGAAGGGGAGAAGACTTAGACGAAAAATAACATTGCAGAATCAGTTGATTAAGAATAGAGTATTAGCACTTCAAACAGAGATATATTAGATTAGGAAGGATCAAAATAGATTGGATAGAACAAGGATCTAGAATCAGCAATTGAAGATTGTAAGTCATCAGGTCAACACATTCTACTATACTTTCTAACCATTGTATTAGGAGAATGAAAATCCTATGAAGTTAGGTTGGCTTAATAGCTATTTTATAGAATCTTTAACAAGGTGATAAATCCTTTAACAGGGTGACATTCTAAGTGAATGTTTGTAAATCCTTTAGACAAGTCACTTTTAACAAGGTGTAAAGCCTTTAATAAGGTAGGCCTTTCACAAGGTAGACCATTGATGGTGGTCAAACTTTGTAACCTTAACTAGTTACATATTGCTACAGTGATAAGTTGTGGGTGTCATCCCCACCCCAATTTTACCTTCTCATTTTGGAGGGTATCTTGTGTTATTTTTCTCATGCATGTCTTTACTTTCATGTTAATTAGATATGTTAGATGCATGTGATTGATCTTAGTTAAAAGTTTTAGAGGTTAAAGTTTGTTACTTCTGATTCAACCCCCCCCCCCGCCCCCGCTCCCTCTCAAAAGTAAATCTTCCCACTTGTAAATTGCAACATTATCAAGCACAACATAGAAAATTAGAAGTTGCAACAAATAGTAGCCCACCAAACTCAAGCATCTGTAGAGGATATGAGTCCTTTGGAAAACCAATTGTAAATTAGAAATATCCAAACCTTGGCTATGAGCTACCCTAAATGCCAAAATAGACCAGATATGTCCCACACACCAAACTCTTAAGGTGGTGAGTCCTAAGGTGGTCATAGATACCACCAAGCACCTTTGTGGCAAGTTTTTCACATAGAGAAGACTTTCTTGCTAGCTCCTTCATGTTCCCACAAGTAGCTTTGTGGTAGGGTCTGGACAATTCCCTTGCAAGGTTGTGACTATTTTTGAAGAATTTTCTAAATGTATGCAAACTATTTTCTCATGATATTAACAATATAAGACAATATACCAGCATATGATAATTCCTTATTTTAATAGTATAAGACAATATTGTTAGGATTGGCTCAAACTGTACAATGCTCAAAGTACAATGAGGAAACTTTGGGGCATGGTACAATGAAGAAAGTTTCCCAATGTGAAGGGAATGTCTAGAGGTAAAGAAATATTACCAAAGAAAAGGGAAGTTCATAAGGCAAAAAGAGTGTTTGCATCACCAAAGGTGTCCATGTCACTAAAAATATATGCATCATCAAAGGTTTCCACACCACGAAGACATCCATGTCACCCAAGGCATTCATATCACCAAAGGCATCCATGTCACTACATGACTAGAGGCATTGAGTGATCAAAGACATCTGATACTTGAAGTAGTGATCGTCGAATAGTTGATTGATTATTGGATGGATGAGTTCCAAGGCTACCAATAACTGAATTATTCTGTAATAGTTAATACACCAAATTCCATAATGAATTACAAAGTGTATAATGTCTACGGGATTCATTAGGAATGGAATGGGATAAAATGGTGAAAGACAAGTTGATTGTAAAGGCAATCTAAGCTTGTGAGCCTATGCCAAAAACAAAAGTTTATTGTATGTAAATTACTATAATACAAAATTGCTCAGGATTTTTTGGGTGGTGGGTTTTTTTCCTGAAAGGGTTTCCCACATTAAAATTGGTCTCCTGAATTTATCTTGTGTCCATCGTATTTTCAACATCCTTGTTTTTCTAGTGCAACATCTCAATGTTGATTAAGTGGCTTTGAAATCTTGCTTATTTCCCCTATAAATTAGCATTAGGAAGGCATTTCCACACACAGTTTTCCTAACAAGTGGTACCAGAGCCTAGGTTACCCTTGTCAAGTAGGGTTGTTTTCAGTGTCAATTTGGTTCCAATGGGAGTTTGCAAAGTGTTTATCTAGAATTGAGATGGCATGTATAGGGAGAATAGACATTGAAAATTTCAATGGCACAAGCTTTCACTTATAGAAACATAAAGTTGAAGATATGGGTGAATGCACCAAGTTGTGGTGCCAAAAAGATGACACACAACTCAAATTTCTAAATTTCTAAAAGCGTGCACACACTTTGGCTTGGGCTCTAAAATTCTAGGGCTTTTGGAGCCCAAGCCAAAGCATGTGCATGCTTTTTAAAAACTCTATAAATGGGTTGCAAACTCGTGGCCCATTCCATTTTCTCTTATTTCTTTGTGCTAGTTTCCTCTTTCCCCTCAACAAGGTGCACATAGTTTGTGGAATTTGAAGAATTTTCTCATTCTCCTCCTCAAAATGCCTCCTTGTTGCCAAAGATCAAGATTGGGAAGTATGTTTTCTACTCTCTTTTTTGCATTGTTTTGTATGTTTTTGCATTGTTTTGTATGTTTTTGTATTTTTTGTATGTTTTTGCATTGTTTTGTATGTTTCTTAGTTTTGCTTCAAACTTATTTATTTATTTAAAATTCAATTGGTTTCTTATTAGGAAATACAAATAATCAACCACCAGATCCCTAGCCTAATCAACAAAATCAAAATCAAAACCCTCCATAAGAAGAGCAAGAAATTCTGCAACCTCCATCGACTAAAATCAAGACAATATAATGAATGAAATAGAAAGAAGGAAAAATGAATTAGAAGCAATCATTGGTAGGTTGAAAGCTTGTGAGAAAATTAATCCTATGAGAGCACAATTGGCATCCTCCCTTGAGTCCATTATGAGCCATTTAGCTTTTGTTAGTGGTCAATTAGATATTCAACATGTTAAGAGAGAAGAACAAAGAAGATATTATGCAAACAAATTATCCTATAAAGATGTAAGAAAAAAGGGCATAGAAAAAGGTAGCATATATGCATTGTTTAAAAATCCTAGAGAACAAGATACTATTAAACATACAACTAAAAGGTCCCCCATACATTGGTGCATACATGATGATATAAGAAATAACTTTTAAGATAGATGGTGGACAATCTTTGATGCCCCTTCTTGCAATAATCATGAGGTTTCAATGTATTATTAAAGAAATTTTATTGTGAATTTGTCCTTGGGGAGATCCTCAATTATTTTGATATGTTAGATTCTCAGGGTAGAGGTGGGTGTCATCATTTGAGAGGTCGAGGGCACGTTATGACCCTAATGCAGTTAAGGCACTTGTTGTCAAGCCACAAGGTAAGCATGTGATTATTCCTCCAGTTGTGAAGGAACATGTAGAGACTAGTACTCTAGGGACTATAAATGCTTTGACACAAACCCTCATTCATTGCACCAGTCAATTAGTTGAGAAGGGGCCTTCTTTACATCATAGTCACATGTGTACATCATGTAGATCCTTATGCACATTTGGAAGTCATGTTGGAGACTAGGGATAAATTTAAGGAACCCCCCCCTTCCCAAAATTTATAAAATTGTGGTGAATCACATGTCATTTGGGTGAAAAAAAATTAATACTGTTAGTGAATTATGCGTCAATCGATGGATATTTGGTGGCGAATTTTTTAATAGTTTAGACAATTTTTATAAAATAATGGCGATTATAATTTTTGTTTTTAATAAAATTATTAATATTGATGGTGAATTATGTTTTGAAATGTAATTATGCTAAATGTATTATTTGACAACTCAGACCATCTGATGATCCAAGATCAATGGCTGAGGTTTAATTTTGGCCAACATTTCTTGAAGGAAGAAGAATTGTCGAGGTAGTCACCGAAATGTTGACACATATCAAGGTAAGTTGTCTGTGGAGTACAGTGTCACTCATTTAAAAAAAATTCAAATAGGAAAATGGGAATTTGGTGAATGATGATCGTCGAAAGAGACACTCAATTAATTCCATGGCGAATAAGAGTAAACATTAAAGAGAAATATGGGCAAAGAACCTAACTACCAAACTGAAATTATGTAATAATAGTGGTGAACGTTCTGACCACTTAATGAGTATTTTATAAAATTTGGGCAAACCGGTCGACTAGTATATGGTGTTTTTTTTATCCAATTTCTATAGCCCAATCTGGACATATTAGCCAATTGGCGAATAATAGCCACTAAAAAAATCCCTATTGGAGACACTATGGATGATGGGCTAGTTAGTGATGAGTTCCTGAGTAACACATTTGGCATTGACACACAAGTAAATTACAAGTATAATAAACTAATTTGATCGCATTTCATATGTACAGTGAATGACTAATTAATTAGTATGTCTTGACATTGTTCAAAATTCAAGGTAAGAGTGTTGATGACCCTAGTACAAATTCCCTAGCCCCATTTTATTTCCCATCGACGAGTCAAGAAGTACATGAGTATAGGCATGGTATGAGCATCATAGAGGTACATTTATTTCATGTTAATTTAATTCATTTGATTATATTGGTTTTATGTTACATGTAAATTGTATTAAATGATTTGCAGTTTTTGATGTCTAAGACTCCTCCTTATCTTTGTCAATCCATCGATCGTGGAGTTGTTGCCACAATGGCTAGTTTAGAGCCATTGACCGAGGTATGAAAGAGTTTTCATAGCTTTAGTTGTTATTTATAATAGTTAGTATAGAAATTTCAAATGGTATTTATAAGTATGATTGAATGATTATATTGATTGAATTGTTATAGGGTCTTGTTACTCATGATCATCTACAAGCCTTTGAGGTGGATGTATAGAGTGACTATATGATGGTGGTAAGAAAATAATTAATTTTGTGTGTACATATATTTGATTTCAATATATAATAATTATTGATTCATATATACTTTGTTTGTATCAACTCTAGTTAGAGATGGTCCTAAACAAGAGGACAAGTGAGCATGTGAGAAAGACCCCATCATGATCTCCCTCCACGCAATCACTGAAGACCTCTAGGGATTCATTTCCTTCTCCTCATGGGAAGGAGAAGATATAGGGATAGACACACATGTATAGGCATTAGTGGACATATATCTTGGATTTTATGTTAGTGGACATATTTGACATGAATTTGATGTATATATGACATTTTATATTTAATGCATGACATTATTAGGCTTATGACATTATTGGTTATCATAATATATGATATGTTTGTTCATGTATTTCATTTTAGTATAATTTGCATCCAAAATGATGCAAAGTGCTCACACCAAAAGCTAGTGGATTCCCAACAAGAACACTTTTAAGGAAAACTACCTTTCCCACCTTCCTAAGTGTCTTCAAAGACTCTTTCCAACTTGGTTACAACATTGAACAAACTTCTACCAATTTTGATCACTTTCCCTATTCAAGACTTGGGAAGCAATAAGGGAAAAATGAGCAAATTTGAGAAATGGATCCTAATCAACTTCTTGCTTCAAACTAACACCTTAGACACTTCAAGGAACAGCTAATGATGAGGTTTCCACAACTAATTTACTCTCCTAACATATATTTTGCAAAATTTCTATCAATAGGCCTAATTGCCCTTGTAGCCATTTTTCTGGTTTTCAAACAACTTTATTTTTCTCTACCGAACTTGGCAAAAAAAAAAGGTATTTGGATACACTTTTTAAAATTACACAAAACCCTAAAGCTTCAACTTAGCAACCTACTCTAGCACTTCTGAACCTACGCAAGCCTCATAGGCCTAATTGGCCAAATCAAGCCTGGAACACTTGGAATGTGCAAGAAAGGGTTCTTAGGAATTGTTTGTTGTAACAAAGGGTCTTATTACACCTTTCCCAACATGGAATGACTATTTGCCAAGTTTCATAACCCAACTAGTGTAGGAGCACCCTAACCATCTCCTTGGAATTTAGAGTCATAATTAGTTTTTTTTTTGTCATGATAGGTTAGGGAGTTAGTTATTTCAATTCATGTATTTAGGTTTTAAATTAAGGTCATGCTGACCAAGTTCATGTTTTAATTAATATGGGTCTAAGTGAGTCATAGTCCCTAAAAATGTGGAAAATGCCAAGTAAGGCCATATATGGAGTGTTAAAAGGTCATAATAATATTTTGGACCCAATTAGGGTACTAAGAAATCATGTATAAGTATAAAATGTAAAATGTGCAAAAAATGTAAAATTGTCAAAAAAAGTTGTTACCATTTTTTTGCAAAAATGACAAGTTGTGGAAGATGGAAGGTCATCCATCTTGGACAAGATCTTAGAGGAGATGAAAGATCATGTTATGGTATAAAAAATGTAATTTTATGTAGAATATAAGGGGGAAGAGGTGTGAAGAAAAGTGCAAAGTACAGTGTGGATTTGTATAATAAATCATTCATTTTTGGTGAGATTTTGTTGATGTTTTGTCATTTGATTATAGTCCTTATTCTTTTATAATATCTCATAGTTATGGTTACTCTTAAACTTCCTTATACACGGTAATGAAGTTAGGATCAATACTAAGTGTTGCATGTATGTCTAACATCATTGGTTATGGGTATAGTTCTCCGTTTTCACAAATTGAGCAGTAAATTGTATGCTTCTTCGAGTTAAATGATCATAGTACTTGCATGTTATCTTTATATAAATTGGAGGAAGATTGAAAGGTTCCCTTGGTTTTTTTAGATAACCATATTATAATTTGACACCATACCTTTGTCTCTTATTATGGATATGGTCGAGAATCAATAAATACTCGCTGATTACATGGAAAATACAAAGGATCAACAATTGAAAATGTGACAATGGCTTGATTAGAGTTTGTATGTGTGTTGGAAGGCTTTTATGCATTCATGGGATGCTAAGGAACCTATTGGAAGAAGGGAATAGATGAGATAATGGAGTTTGGGAGACAGTTTCCATAATCAGCAATGAACCCCTCATGGAGGCAAGGGTTTGAAGAATTTGCCTTCTACTCAATGACTAGGAGCTCAAAAGTTAGTAGTTTGAAAGATTTTGATAAGTTAATGGAGTATTGAATTTGGTTTGTTTGATTTATTTGAGAGTTTTGAGAGTTTATAGTTGAGTGTGTTCTTTAGGCCTCTTAGCCTAGATTAGGGCCTACGAGTTATATGCCTTAATGAACAAGTTAGAACTTAAGATTTTAGAATTGGATAAAGTGCAGTAATTGGTATCAAAATCTCCCTTTAGTATTGATAGGTGATTGTAATATTTTTATTTATTACCTAAATTCCAAGCTAGGGCTACAAGGAAGCACACTCATTAGGCCAATTTACTTGTAATGGTGTTTGGAGCCTACAAAGGTGTATAAAACCTTATGAATGTTTAAAAATCACTTTGTTGGTAGTGAGTTAAGATTTTGGAAGTAATTTGGAGTATGGTTTTGTAAAAGATCGTGTAGGGTGTAAGGTAGTGGAGGTGTTGTGTGTTGTGTGAGATAGTTGGTTGAGTTTGTGAAGGTTTAGGTAGAGATATTTGGAATAGGTGAGTGTGGCATGAAGAATAGGCCAACCACCTAGTCTCTACACTTGGAAGAGTCCTGAGGGACTAAAAGAAATATGTTTGGAAGGCTTGGAAGAAGCATAGTTATTGAGTTTGGTAAGAAGAACAAGATTAACACCTCCTACTTGCATCACCAACTCCAAGCCCTGTCCACAAAACCAACATTTTAATGACTAAAAACACCATATTTTCACACTAGGGCACATTCATTAACCGCTTAGATCATTTGAGAAAATTATGAAACTTAGAAATCTTAATCTACCTACCCAAACCTTGCAAATTCCACAAGGCCATTGAAAAGCAACCATAAAAATGTAGGTTAGGGTCACATCTTGCTTGAAACCCTCAATTTAAGGGTTTTGAAACCTACTTAGAAAGAAAATGCTCTAACTTTCTTGAAACCTAATCAATCAACCTAAAAAAATATGCATTGTAATCTAGAAAAAAAATTGTTCAAAATATTCAACTAGATTTGGCCTCCCAATCTGCACAAGACCTAACAATAGGCAATTTCTTAGAAAATCCATATATTTGGTATTAAAAAATTGTTGAACATACACCTTATGCCTCCTATAACTTCATGGAAAGTATTTTAATCATTTGACATCCATTCCAACTGATTACTAGTTGGTTTGATTGGTTACAAGGTTAATTTCAACATTTTCCAAAAAATTGCTAAAATTGCCAAAAAGTTGTCAACAACTTTTATTGCAAAATGTAATTTTTGCACTAACTCTTCCTAGAAATTAACCAAGTGGTTTTAAGTAACACATAGGACCTATATAAGGTTTAATGACTCTCATAACACTTCTTGTGTCAACTTATTTAAAAAAAGAACAAAAAAGCAAAATCATTGAGACTAAGGCAACTTGGGTTTATAGGTGACCTCAAGTTCCTTGACCTTACAAACAAGGATTGCCTTATTACCATAAAAAAATAACATGTTCAAAATGAGGTGTATGATCACGCCTTTACCTTCTATCATGAGTCTCCATCATTGGATGAGATGACATATCTAGTTTCCACCTAGGTGCCCTGCACCACAAGTTTCAGCATCATCCGAGATGGGACCACAAAATCAAAATGGAATCCAATCTCCAAAAAGTGAGAGAGTTTATTGTAGGTATTGATAGCATAATCATGTAGCACCCAGAATTGTATCCATACCTTGCACAAGCTCCAAGATATTCCCCATCAAAGATCATTAGCATTTAGTGACTCTTAGGGTTAATTCAGTTCGATGTGCCCAAGAATGTTTGAGCAGTCAATAGGATGGGACAAGATTAGGACTAGGGTTTACTCAACCACTAAAGCTAATGAATAGATGGTTCAATCCCACAATGAATGGTTTGAGAGATTCACCAATTGGTGACTTTGTACTGGTCAACACTACAAGTTTCAACATCACTCGAGATAGGTCTGTAAAATCATAATGAAATACAATCTCCAAAAAGAGAGAGGTTATTGTAGGTGTTAAAAACATGATCTTGTAGCACCCATAATTGCATCCATATGTTTCACAAGCTTCGAGATATGCCCTATCAAAGATCGTTGCCCTATGACATTTAATTACTCTTAGGGTCAATTTGATTTAGCATGCTTGAGAACATTTGTGCAGTCAACGAGATAGTACAAGCTCAAGACTAGGGTTTACCTAGCTACATGAAGCTAATGGAATAGATAGTTCAATCACATGACAAATGGTTAGAGAGATTCACCAGTTGGTGACTTTGTACTAGCCAACACTACAAGTTTCAACATAACCCAAGATGGGGCCACAAAATCAATAGAATCCAATCTCCAAAAAGTGAGAGAGGTTATTCTAGGTGTTGGCAACATGATCTTGTAGCACCTAGAATTGTATTCATACCTCGCACAAGCTCTGAGATATGCCTCGTCAAAGATTGTTGCCCTATGGCATTTAATGACTCTTAGGGTCTATTCAATTCTGCATGCCCAAGAAAATTCAAGCAGTGAACACGATAGGATGAGCTTGGGAATAGGGTTTACTAGACCACCCAGACTAACAAAATAGATAGTTCAATCCCATGACGAACAATTAGAGAGATTCCTCAATTGGTGACTTTGTATTGGCCAACACTACAAGTTTCAGCATCACCCAAGATGGGGCCATAAAATAAAAATGGAATCCAATCTCCAAAAAGAGAGAGAGATTATTATAGGTGTTGAAAAAATGATTCTATAGCACCTAGAATTGCATCCATACCACGCACGAGCTCTGAGATATGCTTCATCAAAGATTGTCGCCCTATGGCATTTAATGACTCTTAGGATCAATTTGGTTTGGCATACCTGAGAACATTTGAGAAGTCAAAAAGATGAGATGAGCTTGGGGCTAGGGTTTACCCAGCCACTCATAGCTAACAAAGCAGATAGTTTGATCCCATGATGAATGATGAGAGAGATATGAGCAAGATATGTATGCCTAGGCCACTTTGTGCAAGATATGAGCAAAAGTTGCTAATTAGGAAAAATTAAGTCTTTTAGAATTTTTGGTAAAGATAGCCTAGGATTAGGTGTTTTTAGTTGTTTTTTTAATAATTTGGAACCTTCTCCAAGTCCTAGAAGTGAAAACTAGTGAACTTTGCAAAAGTTGCACTTTTTGTGCAAAATTGCAAAAATTGTAACAAAAATGCAACTAGTTGGAAAGGAGTGTGAAATATGAATAGAAACCTTATAACCTTCCAAAATATGTTTTCCATGCTCATATGCCCAAGCATGGGTAATTAAAACTTCTTAAACCTCTATTTGCAACTTTTTGCAAAAATTGCAATAGTTGCTCAAGCAACTTTTTGAGCACTTTGCAACTTTTGAGCAATTTTTGCTCTTTACATCTTTTGGTCAAATGGGTCCATCTAGGACTATTCTAGGACCCTAGTTAAGCTTCCTAGGACCTGTTAGGTAACCAAATGCCTTAATTTCCCATCCCTAACAACTTTTAACCTATTGAGTAACTTTTGGCCTATTGAGCAACTTTTAACCAACCTAGGAATTTGAGTGCTTTCCCATATTGAAAACCTTCTAACCTTCCAAAATATGCTTCCCCATGCTCAAATACTTGACCATGGGTAGTTACAACTTCCCAAACTATCATTTCCAAGTTGCTCAAGCAACTTTACAACTTTTGAACAATTTTTGCTCTTTACGTCTTTTGATCAAATGGGTCCATCTAGAACCATTCTAGAACCCTAGTTAGGATTTCTAAGACCAATTAGGTAACCAAATAATTTATTTTACCAAACCTAACAAAATTTTACCTTAGGATTCCATGTTTTTGTAATTATATTCAATCTAATGAACCAACTCGATCTGCTCTACATTTTAATGTCTCAAGTATTGCCTCATTTTTTGACTCGTGAACCTTCCAAAGAGTCTTATTATGTGGTTTTCCACAATATTTTATCAAGTGGACATTTTATGTGAAAAAAAAGTTCGAATAATAAAGAATCTTCCACTCTTTTTTCCAATCCTTGAATAATCACAAGTTAGGGTTCTTCATAGAATATTGTCTAAGCCATGTACTAGTTACAACCACTGCACCTATATGGTACTCTAAACCTTCACCATCTATAACTAAGTAATCCAAACTTTTTTTGTCCTAGACACAATGACACAACTAATAATTTTTCCCTTCTTCATTGTCTTTAGGTGCAATAACAACAAAAACATAGCCTATAGTGATAAATGCACCAAATGTGGTCATTACTTGTAAAAGTTATAAAGTTACAAATTGAATTTACAAAGATATATATATTACTAGGTTGCACTAGACTAGACAAGCGGTCAAAGTCAATGAATGAATCCATCTCTACCATTATCAGTGCTTGTGGGGGACGATAGGTGTCAATTGGGTCCAAAATCTGTATATCCCATTTGTCCACCCATTTAATCGACTCACACTCATCCCAATTTTCCTTTGTACATGATGGACAATAACATGCCATTTTTTGTGTGTAGATACTCCATAAACCTACATCAGAGCTTTTAAAAGAGTGCAACTCACTTGATCCTGTTAGTGTGTAACAATCCTCATATGGTGCAATGTTAGTAATATCTATCAACCAAAAAAATATATGAACCATAGACTCACCTTCCTTACCTAGACCCATTGTAGTGTTACACCACTGGATGATGGATTTTGCATCTATCAATGTTGCTCCATCTTTGTACTTTAATTCTTCATAAGCTAAGGCTCTTTTGATGCATGCACCTACACCATCCTGCTCTTCCTTTCTATGACCAACCTCTGTGAAATTCCACATATATTGAATTCTACACAACTTGTGCATCCTGCTCAACCAATAGAACATTTGTGCATTCTTGAATTGAGATGCACAATTGTCTAACCAAATAATGTGTTGGCGATATGGTATGCCCCTATTAGTCAAGTCTCCATAAAATAGTTGAAAACAACCATGGAAAAACTCCATAGGATATGATTGATCATCACTAATGTAAAAATGGTACTCCCTAAATATCTTTCTGAGATCCTTTGTATTTGTAGGTGAATGCATGAATTTTATGTGAACAAATATGGAAACCTATTGAGAAGTATAATGTTTTTCTTACACTTCATTTTGTGCATGTAGTGCATAGTTCTCTGTGAAGTCTACAACAAAAAAAAAGGTATCTAGTGGAAATGTATCCTTCCACAACTTGAATTGCAAATCCAGCCATTGAGCTCTATGTGTATGCCTTGCATACTCATAAATAATATTTTCACAAAAAAATCTTCATGAATTCATACACTAGAATCTTTTCAATGACTAAATCACATCTTTTACCCTATTTCTCATCTTTTAGAGCTTATGTCATTGTCTTATATTTTCTGTAATCTACCATTTCATTTCCAATTGCATGTGTACTATCCATATGTTCACAAGTTGATAAAAGTTGCAAAGAACTACAAAATAAGCATGTACCATCCAAGCATGACATCTTGTAAAATTGTTGATTGTCCCCTATTTCACATAAAATGTTGGATATGAATTCCCTGTAAGATCTAGGTGGCTCAATCATGTCACAATCCTGCAAAACAAACTTAGAATGCAAAAACACACATATATGCCTAAAAGCATCAAAATAGTTAGAAAATTCCATATGTATCCTACAACAACAAGTTGTGCATGTGTGACTTAGCTTGACATAAAAAGTTTTACCCATCTCAAAAAATCTTTGACTTATTCAAATTTGATGATACATACCAATAAATTTTGCAAATAATTGTGTCTAAGTTGAGTCCAAAAAATGTTTTGCATGTGGGTCATCATTTTGGCTACCAATCCTCCTTCTTACAACATCTCTTTGATTAGGGGAGACACACATGTTATTTTTCCAAAAATCTTCAATCAATGATTTCAAAGCTTCACTAATTTCTTTATCCTTTTGTTGTATTCTACTACTAAATGTCCATAACTCATTTTTTGTTGGATCCTCAAATCTCTCACGCCTTACCATGGCTCTCCTTAGAGTAACTCTACCAATTTTTAATTTTTTTCTTGTATTTCTCATGATTCAAGCTTTCTTCATTTGGGTACTTACTATTGTCAATGTAAGTACATGTCTTGTGATATTACTATCTTTGGTGCATGATTTAGAACCCAGTTTGTCATATGCACTCATTAGATTCTTTACAATATTTTTTTCATTTGAACTGTCTATTGTTCTTAGCCCAAGAATCTTCATGATGGGCCTAAATTTCAAACTCCTCATCATTTCAACAAAATAATTGGCACTAACCTATAATATTTAATTCTTCAAAGAATAATCCCCACATACAATTAAATTTTCTTTGACAAGTACACTTGCTAATCTTGTCAAGTATTGATTTCAAAATGTCAATATCAATATCGATCAAATATTTTGATCTTCTAAAATGAATTCTAGAAGGTGTTATAATCTCTTCCATTCCCTTAACATTTTGAACATCAACATAAGGTTGAGTGTTTTGCATACCTTGAACCGAAGATGATGTGCCTTGGAAATAAGATGCAAAAGATGGAATATCACCTACTTGATATGTTGATGCTGTGCCTTCAACATGACATGATGGAGTGTGTAAATTGTTGGATGCAGAAATTAGTGTCTCTTCAACATGAGATGATGATATGACTCCAACATTGGAAGATGGTGTAGCTTCACAATTCAATTGTCTTCTTGAGTGTAAGAGTCTCATTTGTTCTCTTTGTCTTTCCAATTCTTCCTCTTTGTTTATTTGTATTGGTGGTTCTTGTTCCTATTTGAAAGACAGTTCTTCATTATTGAATTGTAATTTTCTTTGTTCATGTAGTAGTTTCATTTTATCTCTTTTAATTGCCAAATCTCTCTCCTCTCTTTCATTGTTTGATTTTTTGGTTTCTTCCTTGGCATGATGATGATTTCTATATGTCAAATTATTCAAACATCTGAACTACTTACAATTTGTAAATTACAAATCATTTAAATATATATACAAATTATAATTATTTCAATGAATACACAATATATATTGAACAACTTGTCAAATTTCTAACTATTTCCAAATAACAATTCATTCAAACATACAAATTTCAATGAATTCACTATATATCAAACAACTTGTCAAATTATAATGAAATTTGTCTCTATAGTACCAAAGAATATTTAAAAAGGACTGCACTAACCTTTTCTATAGAAAGAATTTTCAAAAAGCCTTCAAATAGTGTATATAATGATTGAATTTGGTGTTTTCTAGCTTCTAATAACATGAAAGAATGTTCAAAAAGCCTTCAAATAGTGTATACAATGATTGAATTTGGTGTTTTCTAGCTTCCAAAAGCATGAAACTCATCTTTTCTAGTAGAACAACAGAACAAAAAATAGAATATGGTTTAGTAGGCACCCAAACTTTCACTATAACCATTTTTTGGTATTTTCCTATAGTGTGTACACACTATGAAGCATGCACACACTATAGTGCATACACACTATGTGAAATATCTTTCTCTCCCTATCCCACCCTCTCCCATCACCTACTCTCTCTCTCTCTCTCTCTCTCTCTCTCTCTCTCTCTCTCTCTCCTATCCTACCCTCTCCCATCCCCTAATCTCTCTCTCTCTCTCTCTCTCTCTCTCTCTCTCTCTCTCTCTCTCTCTCTCTCTCTCCCACCCCCTCTCTCTTTATATATCCCACCCTCTCCCATCCCCTTCTCTCTCTCTCTCTCTCCCTCTCTCTCCCTCTCTCTCCCCTTCTCTACCCCCTATCCCACCCTCTCTCACTCCCCCTATCCCACCCTCTCTCATCCCCTACTCTCTCTGTCTATATATGTGTGTGTATTTTTATGTACCTATCTTGATCTTCATCTCCATATTTCTCTAGCTAAACCTCTCTCCCACTCCTCTCTTTTACTATATATTTCTCACATACATCTCTCTCTCTCTCTCTCTCTCTCTCTCTCTCTCTCTCTCTCTCTCTCTCTCTCTCACCCTCTCCCATCCCCTACTCTTCCTCTCTCTCACTCTCTCCCTCTCTCACCCCCTACTCTCCCTCTCTCTCACTCTCTCCCTCTCCCATCCCCTACTCTCCCTCTCTCTCGCTCTCTTCCTCTCCCATCCCCTACTCTCTCTCTCTCTCTCTCTCTCTCTCTCTCTCCCTCTCTCCCTATCCCACCTTCTCCCATCCTCTACTCTCTCTCTCTCCATCCCTCCCTCCCTCCCTATCCCACCCTCTCCCATCTTCCTCTCTCCCCACCCTCTACTCTCTCGTATTCTCTACCCTCTCTCCCTCTCTCCTTACCTCTCGATTGAAATTCAAGCTTATAGAGTGGGTGCACACTATAGTGCATATGCGCTATGTTAGCTTGAATTTAAAAATACTTTAAATAGCGTGTGCATGCTATAGAATGCACACTCTATTTAAAGCTTTAGATTCTACCAAGCCTAAGGCTTGGATTTTCCTTGAGGATCCAACCTAGAGGTTTGAAGTCTCTAAACTTTTTTAAGATGTGTTTTGCAGCAACAGACAAAAAATGATTGATTTTTCTTGTGTGCTCTCTTTCAAGTTTCCTCGCGGTTGAGCATTGATAAAATCAAGTTACATGACATTGTAGATCTTTTTGTTAGCTATATAACCATATAATTTATTTTGAATTTGAACTATGTCAAGCCTTTAAACTATAATTTATTTTGAATATATGTCCATTTTCTATCAAAAATCAGCATGTACTAATTGGGTGTAGATATTAGCTCGTTCATCGAATTTTGCAAAAACTTAGTTTTTTTTTAAACTAGACTCCATTCTACACACTTTGAAAAAAAAGAAGTTTTGATTTTAGGTTAGTTTTCAATCATTTCTAGTGGGAGCACACAAATATTTCACATTTTTGGGATGTGTCCAATTAAAAAAAATTTTAAAAAAATACACATTATAAAATTACCCAAAAAATCTAGGATAAACTACATGGTGTTAGGTAACTTTTGACCAAAGCGATAAAATAATTTCAAAAAAAAAGTTAAAATTTTAGGGGGGGTACATTTTGCACTATGTTATTTTTTTAATGAAAAAATAGTACCACTTTTTGTGGCCTCCTTTTTTGAGGATCTAAAACTAAAACATTTTGGGAAAAAAATGAGTAGTTTAGAAACTATATTCAAAGGACTACTACTTTTTTTTCTCATATCTTAAAATTTTGAGATTAACTATCTTTAAATTCTTGTTGAAGTTTTGAAAATGTTGATTTCAGAAGAGAAAAAAAAGTGGCCACTTATACCCCCCTTTTGGCACCACAACTTGGTGCACTTACCCATATATTGGTTGACCAAGATATGTGGATTGTTGTGTCTAGCAACAAACCTTCAGGCTTGAAGCAAGAAGAATGGGATCTTGCAGATCGAAAGGCTGAAGGACCAATAAGGTTGTGTCTTGCATTTTTTTTTTCTATTGAATGTTCATAAGTCGAAAACTGTGCATTCTTTGTGAAAGAACTTGGGAGATATTTATCAGGGAAAATCCTTGGTAAAAAAGCTCTTGTTAAGAAAGAAGTTGTACTCATTGAAGATGGATGAAGGAATGACTATGATAGATCATTTAAATGTTTTCAATATGGTGATTATACAACTGGCATCTATTGTTGTGTCTGTGAGGGAAGAAGAGCATTGCATGTTATTGATGTGCTTATTGCTTATTCATGGGTTCATCTTATGATGTTTGTTGGAAGTACTATCTTCCTAGTTTAAAATGAATGAAGTGGTTGATGTACTTTTATCAGAGGACATGTAGAAGAAATATTCTGAGTTGACTAAGGAGGCTCTCATCATTCGAGACCAAGTGAAGGACAAAAGCAAGAAGGACATGAAGTTTGAATATTTTGGAAAGAAGTCCAAAGAAAAGTGCTAAAATTGCAGGAAAATTAGTCATATCCAAAAGGATTGTAAAGAGAAGAAGAAGAAGGAAATGAAGAGTTCTTCTAATTTTGAGTCTTCTCAGAGTGATGATAAAGTCATCACTAGTGCTGCTTTGGCTAATCAATCATTTGATGATGACTAGTTAGAGTAATTCAATCTTCATGTGGAAGATGTTTTTCATGGTGCCATGTGTGATTTGACACCGCTGTACAGTGGAGTTGTTGGCAGTGACATAGATACTATGTGCAACTCAACACCTTAGTTTAGTGGGAGTTGTTGGTAGTGACATAGCGAATAATCTTCATTAATATTGCAGATGTTGAAGGTGTGAGATTCTGGTGTTGCAAAAGGATCTTTTCACATTTATTGAAGTATTTTTTGAGATGTTAATCTTCATGTGATTGAAGATGTTGACATCTTGAGGGCTCGACAGAGTCTTTGATAGAGGTGTAGATTATGTTTTCATTTAACATGTTATGAAATATTTAAATGTAGCATGCAATCTCTCTAGTTGAGATTGTTTAGATCATATTGTCATGACTATGTTCCTGAGGCCACGGTGTTAGTTTGTGGTGACTGATCAGGGAAGTATTGTACATACTTCATAATTCTTTGGTGTAAAAAAAAATTTGGGCCCTATTTTATCAGGCCTTATTTTATTGCTAATATTTTATCGATAATTTTGGGCCAACATGTTGTAACCCTAAAGTGGAAAAAATACTTGTATAGAAGGGCTTAGGGTTAGGGATTTTTCCGTAAGGTGTGATGCAAAATTTTCTTCTTGCAGCGGTATTGAGTTGTAAGGGATTACATATTGTAATCAGGTTGTAATCACTGGATCATAATAATATTGGACTTAATGTTTGGTGGATGTAGCCTAGGGTTTTGGTAACCATGTTAAATCTTGGTGTCTTGTGTTCTCTTCTATGTGATTTATTATTTCTTGGTATTGTTTATATTTGCATGTAATTGTTGTTTCTGTATGAGGTTAATCCTAATACATGGTTGGAACTTTGACATTGATCTTGGTTTAGTTTCTTTGTCTTGAATACATTGATTATTTGTTGGATACTTTGTGATATTGCAATGTTGCATTTGGAGTTGGCATGGATTGATCAGTTACAAGTACTCATGAATACTTAGAGATTGTGGTGATATTATTAAGTAAGAACAAGTAAGTTTGAATGACATATGTGGTCATATTAAGTACCTCTCTGGATATGAGTACATCCTTGTCAAGTGGGAGATTGTTAGAAATGAATTGGATTGTACAATGCTCATAGTATAGTAAAGAAACTTTGGGTGCATCATATGATGAAGAAAGTGTAATGCCCCACCAAGGGATCCAAAAGAATTAACCTAAAGTTTTACTAAGTTTGCTAAACATATTTTTTTTTAAATTAAGAAAGTAGAACATACACATCAAACACATAGTAGCAGAAGCAATAACATGTAATCATCAACAAACATACATAATAGGTTACATTCCTTAAGGATCCCAAGACGTTGAGTCACATTTAAATTTAATTAAGTATAAGTCTATCGACTACCATATCCACATGAAAGAATAATTAAAAAGTCCAATGTCCATTTAATATACATTTGTTTCAAATGCCTCTTGGCAAATTAATTCAGAATGCTCATTCATCCACTATACATGTCATAGGGTATGAAAATCTTAAAAGAATATACATATGTAAAAATAAAAATACATCATCCTCTTCAGGTCCATGATGCAAATGCAATACAGCAAAATAAATGAAATCATCCACCACATCTGATACATCCATACATAAAAAAGATATAACATCCATCATAAAATATAACCATCCATCATAATGATCCATGAATATAATGAAGGTAAATGCCAATAAAGAATACTCCAGCCATAGTGACTATAGATGGATCTCAATGGTAAGAGTGAAAAATCACTACCACCCGAGTATGTGGAACCTAAATGGTCTACTCCCACCACGCTAAGGAGATAGTCTCAAGTCCAAAATAGGATATCAATTCACATAACACAAATACTCTCTAAGTCCATAAAATCTTAAAACTATACTAACTCAAAGGTTCCAACACATAGATCGACATCTAGACACAGAGGCACACAAAGACACATAGGAAACCTACTATGTAAGCAGGAAAGTGTCATCGCAATAGTCACACTGGAAGTTACTCAAGCAATCCCTTAGGAATCCCGAGTCCCTAGTGATCTTGTGGCCACTAGTATCCTCTTGTAATGACGAGGCATACTATGGAATGAAAGGTCATAACCAAGTGTTCTCTCAACTCCCATCCTAGTCTGTACTAGCACTCAAGGCATGGGTGAGAACATACAATTAATCTTATTAGGTTCATTCAAGTCAGTATTTAGTGTAATGTTATCACTTATTAAAAACAACTTACAATGAGTCATCCCCAGAGCCACTTCGGGTCTCCCGTCCTCCATTGCAAGCCACTTCCTGACACTACACATAGATAACCTACCCTAGGCTCATGAAATCACAAATCACAAAGTCACCTCAGTCCATACAAGCGACTAGAAAGCATCAAAAGATAAGTCACAATAATCACATCAGTTCTCCACGGGAAACTGGAAAGCATCAAATGATAATCATAATGATCACAACAATTCTCTATCAACAACTGAAGGCATCAATGATAAGTCACAATATCTAATGACTCTCAATGAGCAACCAAGAAATATCCCAAAATAAATCACAATACTGATCAAAGACTTCAAAATGGTCAAGTGAAAACATGTCACAACATGACATCATCAAAAACATAATAAAACGCTTCAGTCCCATCAAGGTGACTAGAAAGAAACCTAAGTATAACTGATCGAGGACTCATAAATGGTTAAGTCAAATGTCACATAAACATATACCTCAGCTTCATACAAGAAGACTAGAAAGCAATAACAACCAATAATGCATCCATCATAGAGCATATCAACACATCACCATGGTTGGGTTTAGAAAGATCGAGAACAAATCATCATAACACCACAATCACATAACCCCCGAGCCTCTGGTAATAACCTAAACTGGTCAACATCTAATCAACCCCAAAACATAGACAATACAACAGAACAATACAGTTTCATAGTTTGGGTTTAATTTGAAATACACAATAGGGTTAAAAGTAAAGTTTCAGTTTGTATTTCAATGTACATTTCAAGTATATAGGATTCTCAACATTACCCTTATAATTTAACCTGATCATTTATTCAACCCATAAATATAAAGTTACTCTCATTTTAAAAGTTAAATTTCCTAGCAAAATAATCTAGGATAACCTTTTATTTTATTAAGTTATAAAAATAACCCTTAATGATTTTAAATAAAATAATTACAATTTTATTAAAATCAATAATTTTTAAATATCAATAATCAAATCTTCAATAATAACTTTCATTATTAATAAATATTATTTAAATCATATTCAAATAAATTAATTAATAATTTATTTAAATATATTTCATTTATTATTAATTACCAAATTAAAAATATGTAAATAAAGTTTAATAATAAAATTATTAATAAATGATATCATAATTTTAATATAATTAAAATTTAATACAAATTTATTATATTAAAACGTACAAAAAAATTGAATTTAATTATTAAAAAAGGCATGATATTTTTTAAAGTTTCTTTTTAAAAAAATTGCAAGCGATTTAAATATCATTGCCTGTGGTTTTTTTTATAACTGCAGCGCATGGCTGCTATCACAGTTGGCCTGCGTCACCGGGTACGACTGCGCATCAGTCGACTTGCCTTATAATATAAAGGGCGCAGGTGGGGTATCCCCCCACCAATTTATATATATTTATTTATTTATTTATTTATTTATTTATTTCTTTAAATTTATACTTTTAATTATATTAAATTTTATAAAAATTGTTTTAACAATTTCATTTAAATATATATATTTTTAAAAAAATTAATTATTATGCTTTTTTTAAAAATTAATATTTTATAAATTAAATAAAGTTTAATCCAATCAAATACCCTCCCCACATAAAATTTTTAATATATATTTTTTAAATTTGACTTCCACATTACTCTGATAGAGGAAATATTATCAACTGTCCAAATTTTTTAATTTAGAATTTCATCTTTAAATTCAACCCCTTTTCGATTAAATCTTATTTTCTTTAATCTAGAAAATGAGGGTTTCTGATGACAAGCATTTAATAATTCACAATATTGAAATGTTTAAGCTTTCATCACAGAGAATTCAGATTTACAATCCACAAACATAAACACAAAGAAGACAAGAAAGGATAATTGTGTAATTAATCAGTGATCAAAACCCAAGACCCTACATGAGCTTGATGCTAATATGCAATCCCCAAAAACTATGAAAGAATTTGCTCCTCTTCAAGAACCTTCCTTTAAAAATTCTCCTAGAATTCTCCTTCTAAAATTTGCTTCCAAATTTCACATCCAAAATTCGTCTCCCAAGATTCTTCTCCAAGAATTCATCTCTCAAAATTCGTCATCCCTCAAAAATGAACCCCAAAGTTGTGATAAGGAGTTTTCTCCTCAAATCGGTGCACTAATTGTGCATTGAGAGGACTCCTTGCTCACAAGACTCAAACTCTAAATTAACTTTTATTAATATTTTCTTTATCTTTTCATGCACGTTAACTGAATTATTAAATAACTTTATTTAATTTTCCACTTGACTTCTATTTTAAATTAATTTATTACTTTTAATTCCATGTGCACTTTATGAAACTAAAATAACATTATTGTTTTCACTTATTTTATCTTTTTAATTAATTTCTTTTATTTTCAACTCATGCACCCATCATGCTATCTATAATCTTTTAATAATTTAAATATGTTTTTAACTTTTAATTTATTTTAGAAACTTAATTGATAAAATATTTATTAACTTAAATAACAATAATATTTAGCATTTATTTAAAAATGAACTCTAAATATATTATTATTAAATTAAATAAATATTATCACGTTCTAAATTTATCCTTAAACTTTTATCTCAAACTTTAATTCTTTTTATTTAATTAATTTCTTAATTAATTAAATATTAAAGATATCATATTAATTTTCCATTAAATTAAATCATTAATTTAATTTTTAAATTAGACTTAACTAATAGAAAATACATCAAAGACTCATAAAGACAACATACGAAAACCCATCATAGCAAAACCCATACTAAATCAAACAAAGAGTTATAATCATGAATTAACATCATTCAACATATTCAGAGGGTTCTCAACTCAGATACTTTTCCTATTTATCAATTAGGACAAATGGCTAAAGGGTTTAGGATTTGGACTTAAGATTTATCTCCCCTCTTTTACCATTGAGATAATGCGATATGGTACGCTCATCTTGAAAATTCAGGGAAGTCGATACCTAGTACCTGCAACCTGCATAAAATCTACGCATGTACAGACACAATATTCTAAGCTAAACAGGCAATGATAGGAAGTGTTGCATTGTGTAGATCCCGACTAGCAAGTGACTACGACTCCCTTCCTTAACCACATCAAAAACACCATACATAAGGAAAATAAACACACACACCATACACATGCAGTATGGGGTAAGTATCCATAAGAAAACACATGTGATAATAAACCATCTAACTAATCATCATTAGTAACTAAAAATATTGAATAATCATCATACATACATGAAATATAGAGTGCCAAGTAATCTCATCATATAATAAACTGAATGTAAAACAATATCTGATAATCTCTAAAATAATAGTACTAATCATCAAACATAAAACTAGCCTAAAAGAGTTTGGCAATGATAGCAAAAATGTAACATAGGGGCAAGCACTACATCCACCCCCTCCCTAGACTTAGGCTTACTCTTGGAAGCCTACAAGAAGAAATAAAGCTAAGGACTCACTATGTCGGTCCCATTGGACCCTTTCCCCTTGTAGGAGGATATGACTCCACTGAGTACATTCTTTGGGCTCTACCCATGTCACCAATTGTAGGTTCAAAAGCTACGGGTCCCTGGCCTAAGAATGGTGGTTTCCTTTGAGCCCAATGAGACAATTTATGCCCATGTTGTCTACATGTGAAACACTCTCCATCGAAGCTCCTCTAAACTCTACGTACACTAGACTACTGAAAACTACCCCCACTAGGATAAGACTGAACACTCTGCGATGGCCGATCATACTAGTTGGGCTTGTTGCAATGAGCCTTGTGATCGTTCCTAGCATTGAAACCACCACCACCACTCTGTGCTAGAGGATAAGTTCCTTCCTACTGCTGATTACCCCCAAAAGGAGGTTTCCTATTGCCACCTACTCCCTGAACACCCTTCGACCCTGATGCTAAAGGTGCTCGTACAAAAACCCCATGTCTTAAGTTCACACTCTGCTCTACAAGGATTGCTTGATGTACCACATCTTTGAGGATTTTAGGTTCAAACACCTTAACACCCCCAATTAAATAGTTGTTCAAACCTCTGATGAAATGTTGTGCCAACTATGTTGGGTTTTCACTAAATCCCGAAAAGGGCATGAACTCAAAGAACTTGTACTTATACTCTATAACTATCATAGTGTACTGTCTCAGGTTCTAGAACTCATTTGCTCTATGTTACTTCCACTCCTCTGGTAGGAATTTCTCACAGAAGCTCTCTAAGAATAACTCCCATGTGACACTATTCATGGTTAAGTCCAACTTCTTTTCTTTGATTGTCCACCAAGTGGCCCCAAAGAACTCCAGGTTGGTGATAGAAAACCTCGCTTTGACATTACTGTCAAAGTCCTACATAGCAAAAATCCTATCAAGGGCAATAAGCCACTACTTAGCTACATATCCAAAACCCTACCCATTAAAGGGCTTAACCTTGAACCTCTGAAGATCCTTCATCTAAGTGGATACTATGGATCTCAGTCGATCCCTCAGAGGCCTCCTAGACCTAGGTCTATGCTCATGTCCTACCTGATGTGCTATATCCTAATCATGAACAGGAGGTAGGCAATCAATGATGGTTCACATCATTTTCCTTAGACCAACCTCCTTTGAGTCAGCATGCTCCTCTCTATGGTTCTCTTCCTGATGCTCATTGATATGCTCTTCCCTATTCTCTTCTCGATTAAGGTCTTCATGGACAGACTCATGGACACTGATAGCTCTACCTCGTCCATGTTCCCTACCACAACCTCTAATGGAAGACCTCATCCCAGATACCATCCTACAACAAGATACAAGATACTATAATAACCATAAAACATACTACTTAAAAGCATAGATAAAAGACACATGTTTTGCTAATAGTCCATAGTTTCAATTTTTAGTTTGCCTATAATTTTGATTTAAGTATAATTTCAGTTTTGAAGTCTAAGTGTTAAAGTATGAAAAATATACAACTAATAGTTTAAGTTATGTTTCAGTTCAACTAGTTTCAAGTTTTAGTACAAAAGAGATACACATAATAGTTTAAAGTTTTCGTTTATGTTCAACTAGTTAACAACTAGTGGCGTTGCAATATACCCAGAGCTCCTGATGTAGAAACTTGGGCTCTTATACCAGATGTAACGCCCCGCAAAGGGATCCAAAAGAATTAACTTAAAGTTTTACTAAGTTTGCTAAACTTTTTTTTTTGAAATAAGAAAGTATAACATACACATCAAACACATAGTAGCGGAAGCAATAACATGTAATCATCAACAAACATACACAACAGGTTACATTATTTAAGGATCCCATGACATTGAGTCACATTTAAATTTAATTAATTCTAAGTCTATCAACTACCATATCCACATGAAAGAATAATTAGAAAGTCCAAAGTCCATTTAATATACATTTGTTCCGAATGCCTCTTGGCAAATTAATTTGGAATGCTCATTCATCCATTGTACATGTCACAGGGTATGAAAGGCTTAAAAGAATATACATATGTAAAAATAAAAATATATCATCCTCTTCGGATCTATGATGCAAATGCAATACAGTAAAATAAGTGAAATCATCCACCACACATGATACATCCATACATCAAAAAGATATAACATCCATCATAAAATATAACCATCCATCATAATGATCCATGAATAGAATGAAGGTAAATGCCAACAAAGAATACTCCAGCCATAGTGACTATAGATGGATCTCAATGGTAAGAGTGAAAAATCACTACCACCCAAGCATGTGGAACCTAAATGGTCTACTCCCACCACACTGAGGAGATAGTCTCAAGTCCAAAATAGGATATCAATTCACATAACACAAATACTCTCTAAGTCCAGAAAATCTTAAAACTATACTAACTCAAAGGTTCCAACACATAGATCAACATCTAGACACAGAGGCACACAAAGACACATAGGAAACCTACTATGCAAGCAGGAAAGTGTCATCACAATAGTCACACTAGAAGTTACTCAAGCAATCCCTTAGGAATCTCGAGTCCCTAGTGATCCTGTGGCCACTAGTATCCTCTTGTAATGACGAGGCATACTATGGAATGAAAGGTCATAACCAAGTGTTCTCTCAACTCCCATCCTAGTCTGTACTAGAACTCAAGGCATGGGTGAGAACATACAATTAATCTTATTAGGTTAATTTAAGTCAGTATTTAGTGTAATGTTATCACTTATTAAAAACAACTTACAATGAGTCATCCCCAGAGCCACTTAGGGTCTCTCGTCCTCCATTGCAAGCCACTTCTCGACACTACACATAGATAACCTACCCTAGGCTCATGAAATCACAAATCACAAAGTCACCTCAGTCCTATACAAGCGACTAGAAAGCATCAAAAGATAAGCTACAATAATCACATTAGTTCTTCATGAGAAACTAGAAAGCATCAAATGATAATCATAATGATCACAACAATTCTCTATCAACAACTGAAGGCATCAATGATAAGTCACAATATCCAATGATTCTCAACGAGCAACCAGGAAATATCTCAAAATAAATCACAATACTGATTAAAGACTCCAAAATGGTCAAGTCAAAACATGTCACAATATGACATCATAAAAAACATAGCAAAATACTTCAATCCCATCAAGGCGACTAGAAAAGATTCCAAGTATAACTGATCAAGGACTCATAAATGGTTAAGTCATATGTCACATAAACATACACCCTAGCTTCACACAAGAAGACTAGAAAGCAATAACAACCAATAATGCATCCATCATAGAGCATATCAACACATCACCATAGTTGGGTTTAGAAAGATCGTGAACAAATCATCATAACACCACAATCGCATAACCTCCGAGCCTTTGGTAACAATCTAAACTGGTCAACATCTAATCAACCCCAAAACATAGACAATACAACAGAACAATATAGTTTCACAGTTTGGGTTTGATTTGAAATACACAATAGGGTTAATTATTTCAATGTACGTTTCAAGTATATAGGATTCTCAACATTACCCTTATAATTTAACCTGATCATTTATTCAACCCATAAATATAAAGTTACTCTCATTTTAAAAGTCAAATTTTCCAACAAAATAATCTTAGGATAACTTTTTATTTTATTAAGTTATAAAAATAACCCTTAATGATTTAAAATAAAATAATTACGATTTTATTAAATTCAATAATTTTTAAACATCAACAATCAAATCTTCAATAATAACTTTCATTATTAATAAATATTATTTAAATCATATTCAAATAAATAAATTAATAATTTATTTAAATATATTTCATTTATTATTAAGTATCAAATTAAAAATATATAAATAAAGTTTAATAATAAAATTATTAATAAATGATATCATAATTTTAATATAATTAAAATTTAATAAAAATTAAATACAAATGTAGTGACTGGCCCTAGTTCGCATTTTGCTTTCATTGTCAAACTCTTTTAGGCCAGTTTTATGCTTGATGTTTACTAGCATTACTTTCAGATTTTCAGATATTGTTTCAAATTTAGTTGATTATATGATGAGATTACTTGGTGCTCTACATTTCATGTATGCATGATGATTATTTAGTAATTTCAGTTATTGATGATGTTTAACTTAGATGTATTATAATATGTGTTTCTTATGGATACTTACCCCATACTACATGTGTATGGTGTGCGTGTTTTTTTTCTTTATGTATGGCATTTCTGATGTGGTTAAGGAAGGGAGTCGTAGTCACCTGCTAGTCGAGATCTACATGATGCACCATTTCCTACCATTGCCTGTTTAGCTTAGAATATTGTGTATGTACATGAGTGGATTTTATGCAGGTTGCAGGTATCGAGTATCGACTTCCCTGAATTGCTAGGATGAGTGTAGCTTATCGCATTATCTCAATGGTAAGAGAGGGGAGATAAATTCTTAAGTCCAAATCCTAAACCCTTAAGCCATTTGTCCTAATTGATAATTAGGACAAGTATCTAAGTCAAGTACCCTCTGAATACATCGAATGACGTTGATTTGCGATTATAACCCTTTTGTTTGATTTAGTACGTGTTTTGCTATGATGAATTTTCATATGTTGTTTTATGAGTCTTTGGTGTATTTTCTATTAATTAAGTCTAATTAAAAGATTAATTAATGATTTAATTTAATGGAAAATTATTATGATATTTAAATATTTAATTAATTGATAAATTAATTAAATAAAAAGAATTAAATTTGGAGATAAAAGTTATAAGAATAAATTTAGAACGTGATAATATTTATTTAATTTAATGATAATATATGTAGAGTTCATTTTTAAATAAATGCAAATATTATTGTTATTTAAGTTAATCAATATTTATCAAATTTAATGTTTGAAAATAAATTAAAAGTGAGAAGATATTAAATTTATAAAAAACTTTAAGGTCGCATGATACGTGCATGAGTTGTAAATATACTAAATTAATTAAGAAGATAAAATAAGTGAAAATAATAATATTATTTTAATTTCATAAAGTGCACATGAGATTAAAAGTAATAAATTAATTAAAAATAGAAGTCAAGTGGAAAATTAAATAAAGTTATTTAATAATTCATTTAACGTGCATGAAAAGATAAAAGCAAAGATTAATAAAAGAGTTTGAGTCTTGTGAACAAAGATCCTCTCAGGTGAATGCACAATTAGTGCCCCGATTTGAGGAGAAAACTCTTTATCACAACTTTGGGGTTCATTTTTGAGGGACAACAATTTTTGGAAGGAAATTTCGAAGAAAGTTTCAGAGAGAGAGATTTTTGGATAGAAGTGAATTCTCTCACAATCTTCGGGTGGTTGAGTATTAGCATCAGAACTAGGTAGGTTCTTGAGTTTTCACTCACCCAATAGAATTATCTTATTTAGATAATCATGTCTTCTTTGTGATTGTTAAAATCAAATTTTTGGGTATCTTTGTATGAATCTTTCGCTTCCTTGTTATGGACTTTATGATATTGTGTTGTATCTCATCTGTATATTAGAGCTAGAAGAAAAATAAAATTAAAAAAATCAATTGAAAATCCTGTCCGTAGGTAAAAGAAAATCAAAGTTAAATCTGGGGAGGGTTTGAGATTTAAAAGAATATAAAAAAAATAAAAAAATGATTGGCTAAAAGTATTTGTTAAAAATAATAAAAGTGTAAATATTGTTAAAAAAAATATATATATTTAAAAATATTGTTATGGGGTCTTTGTTATTGTGAAAACTATATATATATATATATATATATATATATATATATATATATATATATATATATATATATATATATATATATATATATATATATATATATATATATATATATAACACATTATAAAAAATATATATAATTTTTTTTTATAATAAAAATCAGATTGGGAAGTGGGGGCCATGACCCCCCCACCCCCCTTGGCTTTTAAAGCCGCTGGCAGTCTTTGTTGGCACAGGTACTGCATCCGCAGGCCTGCTGCACTGCAACAGAGCCTTTAAGGCTTGCGCTTGCTTTTTAAAGCAAAGTGCTTTTTCATATGTTATTAAATTTTAATGAATTTAAAATCATTTTAAATTTTGATTAAGTTTTCAATTAAATTAAATTAATATTATTAATTATTAACAATTTTATATTATTATTTATTAAGATTTTATTATTAAATTATATTAATGTTTAATAATTAAATCAATTATTAATAAATGAAATATGGTTAAATAAAATTAATAATTGACTTAATTAAATTTGATTTAATTAAGAATTATTAATAATGAAAGTATTTAACGAAGTGTAAATTTATTTATTATTGTTAATCATCAATAGAATGGGTTTTACTAAAATGTAATTATTTTGTTAAAATTAATAATTGATAATTTTGTAACTTAAATAAATAAATGATTATTCCTAGACTATTTTAGGATGTAGACTTTAATAATGAGGATAACTTACATATATTTGAATTGATTAAACGAATGGGTTATTGGGTGGAATAAACTCAGAATCTTATAAACGTACATTGAAATGTAAACTGAAACATTACTTTTCACTCAACAATATGTTTTCTAAATCAAACCCAAACTATGAAACTGTACTATTTTGTTATGCTATCTGTGTTTTGAGGTTTTTGGAGTTGACTAGATTGTTGACCAGTTATAGGATGTTTACCAGAGGCTTGGGGGCTATGCGATTGTGATGTTATGATGATTTGTTCTCGATCTTTCTAAACCCAACCATGGTGATGTGTTGATATGCTCTATGATATGTGTGGATTATTAGTTGTTATTGTTTTCCAATCTTCTTGTGTGAAGTTGAGGTGTATGTATATGAGATACCTGACTTAACCATTTTTGAGTCATCGATCAGTTATATTTGATTTGCCTTCCAATTGCTTTGAGAGGACTGAGATGTTTTGGATGATTTGTTCTTGATGATGTCATGTTGTGACATGTTTGACTTTGATCATTTTGGAGTCTTTGATCTATATTATTTTGCGATGTTTTATGGTTGCTTGTTGAGAACCAAAGGATATTATGGGATACTTTCTGGTTGCTCGTTGGAGAATCGATGGATATTGTAATTTATCATTTGATGCTATTCAGTTTCTCATGGAGAACTGATGTGACTATTGTGGATTATACTTATGATGCTTTCCAGTCAATTGTATAGGACTAAGGTGATATTTTTTATGATTTGTGATTTAATGAGCTTAGGGTAGGTTATTTATATGTAGTGTCGGGAAGTGGCTTGCAATGGGGGCCAGGGCCCTAAGTGGCTACTAGGGTAACTCATTGTAAGTTGTTTTAATAAGTGATAACATTTACACTAAATAAGAGTAAAATGAACCTAACAAGATTAATTGTATGTTCTCGCCCATGCCTCGAGTGCTAGTATAGACTAGGATGGGAGTAGAGAGAATGCTTGGTTATGACCTTGCATTTCGTAGTATGCCTTGTTAGTATGATAGGATACTATTGGCCGCAGGGATCATTAGGGACCTATGATTCTTAAGGGATTGCTCAGGTAACTCTAAATGTGATTTGTGTGATGACACTTGCCTGCTTATATAGTAGATTCCTACGTGTCTTTTTGTGCCTCTAGGTCTAGATGTCGATCTATGTGTTGAAACTTTTGAGTTAGTATACTTTTAGGATTTCTTGGACTTAGAGAGTATTTGTTTTATGTGATTTGATTTTTTGTTTGGGACTTGAGACTATCTCCTCAGCGCGGTGGGAGTGGGCCATTTAGGTTCCACGCGGTCGGGTGGTAGTGCTTTTTCACTCTTACCGTTGAGATCCATCCGTAGTCACCGTGGTTGGAGCATTCTTTGTTGGCATTTACCTTTATTTTGTTCATGGATCATTATGATGGATGTTATATCTTTTTGATGTATGTATGTATCATGTATGGTAGATGATTTCATTTATTTTATCGTATTGCATTTGCATCATGGATCCGAAGAGGATGATGTATTTATCTATTTTTACTTATGTATATTCTTTTAAGCCTTTCATACCCTATGACATGTACAGTGGATGAATGAGCATTCCGAATTAATTTGCCAAGAGGTATTCAGAACAAATGTATATTAAATGGACATTGGACTTTTCATTATTTTTTTATATGGATGTGGTATTTGATTGGACTTAGCAGTAGATTAAATTTAAATGTGACTCAATGTCTTGGGATCTTTAAGGAATGTAACCTGTTATGTATGTTTATAGTTGATTGTATGTTATTGCTTCCGCTACTATGTGATTGATGTGAATGATTTATCTTTCTTGTTTAAAAAAAAAAAAGTTTAGCAAACTTAATAAAACTTTAGGTTAATTTTTTTGGATCCCTTGGTGGGGTGTTACAACAAATTTATAATATTAAAACTTATAACAAAATCGAATTTAATTATTAAAAAGGGCATGATATTTTTTAAAGTTTAAAAAAATAAAAATTGCAAGTGATTTAAATATCGTTGCCTGCGTTTTTTTTTATAACTGCAGCACATGGCTACTGTTGCAATTGGCCTGCATCACCAAGTATGACTGCGCAACAGTCGGCCTGCCTTATAATATAAAGGGCGCAAGTGGGGTATTCCCTCCACCAATTATTTTATATATATATATATTTTTTTAAAAAATTAAATTTATACTTTTAATTATATTAAATTTTATAAAAATTGTTTTAACAATTTCATTTAAATATATATATTTTTTAAAAAATTAATTATTATGTTTTTTTTTTTAAATTAATATTTTATAAATTAATAAGTTTAATCCAATTAAATACTCTCCCCACATAAAATTTTTAATATATTTTTTAAAAATTTGATTTCCACATTACTCTGATAGAGGAAATATTATCAACCATCCAAAAAATTTAAGTTAGAATTTCATCTTTAAATTCAACCCCTTTTCGATTAAATCCTATTTTCTTTAACCTAGAAAATGAGGGTTTCTAATGACAAGCATTTAATAATTCACAATATTGAAATGTTTAAGCTTTCATTACAGAGAATTCAGATTTACAATCCACAGACACGAAGAAGACAAGAAAGGAT
Organism: Cupressus sempervirens; assembly: GCA_028749045.1. Classification (NCBI taxonomy): domain Eukaryota; kingdom Viridiplantae; phylum Streptophyta; class Pinopsida; order Cupressales; family Cupressaceae; genus Cupressus; species Cupressus sempervirens. Next base: position 489,208,879 of record CM053787.1, read on the forward strand.
AATTGCATAATTAATCAGTGATCAAAACACAAGACCCTACATGAGCTTGATGCTAATATGCAATCCCCAAAAACTGTGAGAGAATTCACTCCTCTTCAAGAACCTTCCTCTAAAAATTCTCCCAGAATTCTCCTTCTGAAATTCACTTCCAAATTTTGCATCCAAAATTCATCTCCCAAGATTCTTCTCCAAAAATTCATCTCTCAAAATTTGTCGTCCATAAAAAATGAACCCCAAAGTTGTGATAAGGAGTTTTCTCCTCAAATCGGTGCACTAATTGTGCGTTCACCAGAGAGGACTCCTTCCTCACAAGACTCAAACTCTAAATTAACTTTTATTAATATTTTCTTTAACTTTTCATGCATGTTAACTAAATTATTAAATAACTTTATTTAATTGTGATGTGAATATCAGGATTTAACCGTGTGATTTTGATGAGTTGTGGAAATCATCTCCTACTTATCAATTGATGAGCTTAAGGGGCTTTCTAATGAATGGTTCATAAGGCACAACACTTGGTGAAGGTTTTGCAAATGGGGTTGCAAGCTTTGGGTTTAACTGTGGAGGAAACTCTGTAGTTAAGCGCGCTCAGGCTGGAGTAGTACTGGGATGGGTGACCTCCCGGGAAGTCCCGATGCTTCACCCTTGTGAGCATCACCTAGATCCAATGAGTGCTAAGTGTTCCATTTATTCTCATGAGAGATGGATTCATGTTGAATCACTACTCATGAAAGATGGATCATCGAGTTTGACTCAAAATCACACAGTTAAATTCTGATATTCACATCACAATTTGACTAGCTGTGGAAATCATCTCCTACTTATCAATTGATGAGCTTAAGGGGCTTTCTAATGAATGGTTCATAAAGCACAACACTTGGTGAAGGTTTTGCAAATGGGGTTGCAAGCTTTGGGTTTAACTGTGGAGGAAACTCCGTAGTTAAGCGCGCTCAGGCTGGAGTAGTACTGGGATGGGTGACCTTCCGGGAAGTCCCGGTGCTTCACCCCTGTGAGCATCACCTAGGTCCAATGAGTGCTAAGTGTTCCATTTATTCTCATGAGAGATGGATTCATGTTGAATCACTACTCATGAAAGATGGGTCATCGAGTTTGACTCAAAATCACACAGTTAAATCCTGATATTCACATCACAATTTGACTAGCTGTGGAAATCATCTCCTACTTATCAATTGATGAGCTTAAGGGGCTTTCCAATGAATGGTTCATAAAGCACAACACTTGGTGAAGGTTTTGCAAATGGGGTTGCAAGCTTTGGGTTTAACTGTGGAGGAAACTCCGTAGTTAAGCGCGCTCAGACTGGAGTAGTACTGGGATGGGTGACCTCCCGGGAAGTCCCGGTGCTTCACCCCTGTGAGCATCACCTAGATCCAATGAGTGCTAAGTGTTCCATTTATTCTCATGAGAGATGGATTCATGTTGAATCACTACTCATGAAAGATGGGTCATCGAGTTTGACTCAAAATCACACAGTTAAATCCTGATATTCACATCACAATTTGACTAGCTGTGGAGATCATCTCCTACTTATCAACTTTATTTAATTTTCCACTTGACTTCTATTTTTAATTAATTTATTACTCTTAATCCCATGCGCACTTTATGAAACTAAAATAACATTATTATTTTCACTTATTTTATGTTTTTAATTAATTTCTTTTATTTTCAGCTCATGCACACATCATGCGATCTAGAATCTTTTAATAATTTAAATATATTTTTCACTTTTAATTTATTTTAGAAACTTAATTGATAAAATATTTATTAACTTAAATAACAATAATATTTAGCATTTATTTAAAAATGAACTCTAAATATATTATTATTAAATTAAATAAATATTATCACGTTCTAAATTTATCCTTAAACTTTTATCTCAAACTTTAATTCTTTTTATTTAATTAATTAAATATTAAAGATATCATATTAATTTTTCATTAAATCAAATCATTAATTTAATCTTTTAATTAGACTTAATTAATAGAAAATACACCAAAGACTCATAAAGACAACATACGAAAACCCATCATAGAAAAACCTATACTAAATCAAACAAAGGGTTATAATCACGAGTTAACATCATTCAACGTATTCGAAGGGTTCTCAACTCGGATACTTGTCCTATTTATCAATTAGGACAAATGGCTAAAGGGTTTAGGATTTGGACTTAAGATTTATCTCCCCTCTCTTACCATTGAGATAATGCGATAGGGTACGCTCATCCTGGCAATTCAGGAAAGTCGATACCTAGTACCTGCAACCTGCATAAAATCCATGTATGTACAGACACAATATTCTAGCTAAATAGGCAATGGCAGGAAGTGGTGCATTGTGTAGATCCCAACTAGCAGGTGACTACGACTCCCTTCCTTAACCACATCAGAAATGCCATACATAAGGAAAACAAACACGCACACCATACACATGCAATATGGGGTAAGTATCCATAAGAAAACACATGTGATAATAAACCATCTAACTAATCATCATTAGTAACTGAAAACACTGAATAATCATCATACATACATGAAATATAGAGTGCAAAGTAATCTCATCATATAATAAACTGAATGTAAAACAATATCTGATAATCTCTAAAATAATAGTACTAATCATCAAACATAAAACTGGCCTAAAAGAGTTTCACAATGATAGCAAAAATGTAACTTAGGGGTAGGCACTACAGGAAGACTCTCGAGGCGAAGGGAATATCCAGAGATAAAGAAATATTCCCGAGGCGAAGGGAGTATCCGCATCACCAAAGGTGTCTATGTCATTGAAGATATCTGCATCACCGAAGGTGTCTGCATCACGAAGGCGCCCACGTCACCAAAGGCATCTGCACCACCTCATGATCAAAGGTGTCCGAGTGATCAGAGACATCCAATACTTGAAGGAGTGACTGTCAGATAGTTGATTGACTGTTGGATAGATGAGTTCCAAAGCTACCAGTAACTGAATTGTTCTGTGACAGTTTAATGCATCAGATTCCATAACAAATTGTAGAGTTTATAAATATCTGCGGGTTTTGTTAGCAACGGAATGGGCTAAAACGGTGAAAGTCAGGTTGATTGTAAAGGCAATTTGAGCCTGTGAGCCCGTAGTCAAAACTAGAGTTTATTGTATGTAAATTGTTTATTGTAATACAAAATTGCTCAAGGGTTTTTGGGTGGTGAATTTTTTCTCGAAAGGGTTTGCCACGTTAAAATTAGTCTCTTATGTTTATCTTGTGTCCATTGTATTTTCAATGTTCTTGTTTTTCATGTGCAACATATCAATGTTGATGAAATGGCTCGAAATCTTTCTTATTTCTCTTGTAAATTAGCATTAGGAAGGCATTTCCGCACATAGCTTTCCTAACAAATATACTAGCATATAACAATTTTATGGCAGTAGACGATGCCCACAATAAAAAGCCTATTGGCTTGATAAACATGTTATTGAGACCCTTAAAAGATAATTCGAAAATGTGTTATCTTAAATTAGTTCAAAAGTAAAAGCTTCTAAAATTAGAATTGTAATTGATGAATTGACAACATATACATTGTGATGTGAATATCAGGATTTAACTGTGTGATTTTTTGAGTCAAACTAGGGTTGCAAGCTTTGGGTTTAACTGTGGAGGAAACTCCGTAGTTAAGCGCGCTCAGGCCAGAGTAGTACTGGGATGGGTGACCTCCCGGGAAGTCCCGGTGCTTCACCCCTGTGAGCATCACCTAGATCCAATGAGTGCTAAGTGTTCCATTTATTCTCATGAGAGATGGATTCATGTTGAATCACTACTCATGAAACATGGGTCATCGAGTTTGACTCAAAAAATCACACAGTTAAATCCTGATATTCACATCACAATTTGACTAGCTGTGGAAATCATCTCCTACTTATCAATTGATGAGCTTAAGGGGCTTTCTAATGAATGGTTCATAAGGCACAACACTTGGTGAAGGTTTTGCAAATGGGGTTGCAAGCTTTGGGTTTAACTGTGGAGGAAACTCCGTAGTTAAGCGCGCTCAGGCCAGAGTAGTACTGGGATGGGTGACCTCCCGGGAAGTCCCGGTGCTTCACCCCTGTGAGCATCACCTAGATCCAATGAGTGCTAAGTGTTCCATTTATTCTCATGAGAGATGGATTCATGTTAAATCACTACTCATGAAACATGGGTCATCGAGTTTGACTCAAAAAATCACACAGTTAAATCCTGATATTCACATCACAATTTGACTAGCTGTGGAAATCATCTCCTACTTATCAATTGATGAGCTTAAGGGGCTTTCTAATGAATGGTTCATAAGGCACAACACTTGGTGAAGGTTTTGCAAATGGGGTTGCAAGCTTTGGGTTTAACTGTGGAGGAAACTCCGTAGTTAAGCGCGCTCAGGCCAGAGTAGTACTGGGATGGGTGACCTCCCGGGAAGTCCCGGTGCTTCACCCCTGTGAGCATCACCTAGATCCAATGAGTGCTAAGTGTTCCATTTATTCTCATGAGAGATGGATTCATGTTGAATCACTACTCATGAAACATGGGTCATCGAGTTTGACTCAAAAAATCACACAGTTAAATCCTGATATTCACATCACAATTTGACTAGATGTGGAAATCATCTCCTACTTAACATATACATTGACCAAAAACAAAGCGTGCATTCAATTTTTCAGGCGTGCTTTTATATATAGGCAGAGTAGGTAGCGTATGACGTTTGGACTCTAATTTTTGATTCTCAACCATTCCGGAGGTTACAGATGGAACACGTCAAGTGACGTAAGCATCCTATTAAAACCCGCGTAGATCATGATTCATCAACGGTTGAGACAGCTTCAAAATCTCCATGCGGCTTTCCAGACATTCAATCAACATTGCCTCCTCTGCACGTTAATGGCCCACCGCCTACTTCCATGTAAATACATCCCACGTATCCAACGCGGGTTGCACCGGCCGTCGCAACCGCAGAAAGCATCAGGGTCTAATTTTTAACCTGCCCCGAATTGGAACGCTCTAAATCTTGCATAAAGTCCACGAAACCCATTCTTTTCTGTCTGAGATTCGAGGTGTGTCTGGAGTTTGAGGGGATCGAATCGTTTGCTTTGAATGGTGGACAGTACATTGATGCAGCTTCCTCGATCGCTGGTGGTCAAGGGATCGAGTCCTGCAGGCCGTTCAATCCCAATTCATTCACGCATGTTCCCCGCTGCTGCAACACAACTCTTGGCATTCAAGCCCTGCCCTGCCAGTGATTTTCCCACTTTCAAATTCGGGGCTTGCAAGGAAGGGTGGTATTACCGTTGCATCGGACTCGATCCTTAGACACATGGTCAGTTCTACTCTGTCATACTCTGTTTCGATTTGGGCTTTTCAGCTACTTTGATTTCCCTATGAGAAGGCCTTCGATCTGAGGAGGCGAGGCACAGATATCATCATTGTCTTATTGGTAGAAACATTTCCTGACCTGAAAATGGCAAAGCGGGACATATCAAAGGTGAGTTCTTTTATCTCTGCTCCAATTCCGTCAAACCCTAACCCTAACCCTAAACAGGGGAGCCCTCCAAAGAGGGATGCCAAGAATAAAACGGCAAACCCTAAAAAATTTTCTGAGTCGAAATCATTTCCGAATGTTGCGCCGGGAACACCGTCCGCGGGCATTGCTGCTCGCCAGTTCCCCAAGTCGCCGCTGGCTTCCATCCTCAAGAAGAATCAGGTATGTGCTTACATCATTTGAAAATTTTCTGTCTGATTGGCTCCAGAGCAAATGAGCCATATTGCAATTGTGAACTGCAGGTAAAGGGCAATGAGGTTGACCGTCTGCTGGTGACCATAAATGTATTGGGAAGTGCTGGGCCGTTGAGATTTCTGGTCAAATGCGATGATCCAGTGCAGAAAGTAATTGAAACAGCCCTCAAATCATATGCTCGGGAAGGCCGTTTGCCCCTTCTTGGAACCAATACCAAGCAGTTCGAACTGCATTGTGCCAACAGCGGCTATGGTCAAGGTACTGTAATTCGTCTTGAATCTTTTTGTTTTGTACATAGAAACAAGGCCTAATCGTTGATTACATTTTCTGATTAATAGTTGTATGGTTTTGAGAAAAGCTTGAATAAGTCAGCAATCTATATATATATATATATATATATATAAATATTAATTTGTTTAGGTTGTTTAAAATTTTGTCTTCTTTAGTAGAATCCATCTACTAGTCTGGGTTCATATGAATCATTTAAATAAGTGGAAGCTGAGCATGTGTCTGTTTAGACTGTTCATTTGAGATATACTTGCTTCTGTTTCTATTTGTTGAATTCATTAATTTCAAGATTTTAAATGAATTATTTAAACAAGTTAAAGCTTAGATTCTGTTGTTCAAATCAAAAAAATAATTTGGGATTCTGTCTTGAATTCTGAACCATTAACAGAAAAGCGATAAATTGCTAGTATAATTTAAATAATGTAATACAAGTTATGATTTTGATTCGAGTTGGAATGCTTTAATTTTTCACGAGTATAGCTTTGAAGAATAAAATGGTTTCAGAACATAGTCACCAGGAGATAGGGCACTTGGAAATGCCTAATACTGGTGTCAGTATAACTAATTTTCAAAAATAGGAGATATGGGGTATTTGGAGACCTATATTTCAACAATAATTTAATAATTTTAAGAAAATATCAGGAAATAGAACTTTGAAAGTCAAAAATAGTAAATCAGAGATACAAGAACAGTAAATGTAAAAGGCGTTTGCTATTTAGATCATTGCAATGACAGGAAATCAGTCAAAATATCAAGAAAATATCAGGAAATAGATCTTTGAAAGTCAAAATAGTAAATCAGACAATAAGAGTAGTAAAGGAAAAATGCATTTTCTGTTTAGATCATGCAATGACGGGAAATCATTCATAGAACTGTTTATGCCCCTTTAAAAAGGTCTACATCGACTATTATAACTTTGGACAGATATTTTGTATCATCCATAATATCAACATAAAACATTGCACAAACTTTTTTTGTTTGGGTGCCTTCATTTTTAGCTTTTTGATATCTCTTTCACCAAGTTTCCTGGCAAAAGACTTCAACTTCTGGTTGGAAGACTTTGGAGACAGCTGCCATAAGCATCCGGTGTGATGGGATGCTTTTAGGGATGTCTCCAGTATTGAAGACATCTTTATCTCCAAGACGCATCTCAGGGGCTGGGAGACACATCTTGGGGTTATCATGTTTTAAAGAAAAAAAAGGTACAGCAAGAAGAACGAATATGCATTTATAACCAATTAAACATTAGATTGAGCTTTGAACAACAAAATTTCAGATGAGTAACAATGCTAGTTTAGAATCTACACTGAGATATAGGGAATAGAAGAAAGAATAGAGCACTGAAGAAGATCAGAAGCTAATATAGAGACATCTGGGACTGAACCAGTAATAAATGTTTCAAGTCTGGGCAAGAAATCATCTCTTCAAATGTGCTGAATATTTCTTGAATAAAGACTGAGACATTGATTAAAATCTGGGATCTGGTATGGTAATAACATATTAGCGACGGTTTTAAATTAGAGGATTAGGATGTAAGTCATGCTAACTAACAACATTTTACGTAAAGATTTGTCCAATGTCCAATGTCTGGGTCTGATCTGGATTCGTGCCTGGATCTGGCCAGACCGGATCTGGGCAGGGTCCTTGTTTTGGACAGTGGATCCGTCCGGATCCACGGACTGCAAATCTAGATGAATCAACAGGGTCAAATCTGGTCTTTGCACAAATTGGTCATGAATCCAACACAAATCTGCCACGAATCACCAAGGACCCACAGGCCAAACTTAGAATTTATACACACACACACACACACACTCTCATGAATCTTAATGGGAAAAATTAAAAAATCACGAATCCACAAATCCGAGCCTGAACCTGAATCCGAGCCAAAACCTGAATCTACAACTAAGACTTCTTCAACATATATTATACATAAGAAAGGAAACTTAAGAAAGCAAGATAAAAGTTATGTTTTTGAGTAATTGTAATGTGTTCTCTAGTTTGGCAACCATTGTTTTTAACTCTAAAAATAAGTAAAGCCTTTTAAATTTTTTTTTTAAAGTTAAAGCAAACATAAAATACTCGGTTGCAATGCCTTCGCTTTTTCTTGGGACGTATACAGGTCTATTACAGATTAGTTTGTATATGAAAGCATCTAGAAAAATGACAGGTCTTAGCAGACAAATAATTTAGAAATTCAAACTAATGCCAATTGTGAGATATGGATATTAGGAGTTGGGAACTTTTTGAAAGTGATAACTTAATCTAAAATTTAATGTTGCAATTTCTGACGTGTTGTTTGAAATTGGCAGCTTTAGATCCATCCCAAATAATTGGAGCTTGGGCAACAAGAAATTTTCTGCTATGTAAGAAAAATGAATCTAAACTTGAGCAAGAAGAGAAGAAAGATAGCAGCTCAACTCCACCTCGTCATCACCAAAAGACTAATTTGTGGAAGAATTGTTTAAACACCATGAGCTTGAGCTTTGGAGTTTCTTGCATGTGAGTGGCATCCATTTATAAATGTTTACCATTTGAGATTCTTTAAGAAGATTTCAATTGTGTTGAAAACCCATGTTTATATGTTGCCCACTTTAAGTACTGAGTGTGGTTGTAATCTCTGGCTGTGTAGTGGAAACATTGTATCCATTCCGCACATATTTCCATGTCGCCAATTTAAGTGTTTTGAGTGTGTTTGTTTGTCACTATTCTCCTAGGAAGGTGGTGAAATTTTTGTATATGACAGTCACTAGTTATTTATATAAATGACGCTTTGAAAATGCCAGTCAGAATTTGGAGATTCTTATTTTATCTGGTTATATTTTATGTACACGATCAAGGATGAAAATGGTAGTTATTCTTTCCTATGACTTGCATCTGTATAATTAATTTAAAACTACTAAAAAATCGTCTTAAATGGATTCGTCGTTTAAATGATTTATAATCCAATGAAAATGACCATTGAATTAAGCTAGTTCACTGAAATATAAAATATCACATTTATCTAAAAGTAAGATAAAAATCCATCCTTACGAAGTTAGATATATATCTTAGTTGGAAAACTAGTGACTTTAATAGATCTATGTGTGCATCTTCAAGATTTATTGAATATATTTTTCTACATTTGTAAAATTTATATCTCAATAGTTATATGTCAAATTGGTCAAAAGTCTTTTCTTTATCAAATTAGAACAATAGTTGACAAATAAGTGATAAATTTTGATCTAGTAAATTTGTAAATAAGTGATAAATTTTGATCTGGTAAATTGTCTATATGAAAATATAGAGAAGTGATATCTTTATGTAAGCATGCTATGGGGAACCGTATTTTTTAAATGCAATTTTTGTGACTTCTATATAACTTATAGACACTGGTTGTGACAATCTACCAACAATTCCACGAAAACCCATTTATTTTTTAGGAGCATCTAATTAGAGGGATTTTGTAATGCATCGGAATATGCTGAAATGATTACATTTAACAATTGATTGGTGCAACTTGAGTCATAGTTTTGTGGTAGGTGTAACAACTTGGGGTTACTTCCACGTGGAACATACGTGGCAACTAGATAGTGCGACTAATTTGATGGTTGATGTATGTTAGTGACAATTAAATTAACATTAACTATGAGATCTCTCTTAATCATGAGACACATTTGGTTTCTTTTGGTAACTTTGTTAGTTGTATTAAAGATGGTAAATATGAGCTACCAAATCATATTGTAATTTGTGAGATACCTTCAAATTTGTACCCATTTAATGTAAAACTTTCTTTTATTGTCTTTCTATGTTGCATGATGATACATCCCTTCATTGTGATTTGTCATAATTGTCTACATCATTTGACCTATGCAAGTAGGAGAGTTGGTCTTGCAATTGCATAGTTTGTAGGTACAGGTTGGAGTTGGTGTAGGATATTACATTCGATGGTTTTTTACTTAAGTGAATGTGAATATGGGTGGAAAATGGGTGGAAAATAGTGTAAAGGTCATCCAATATATTGGGTGTTGGGTAACATGCTTTGTGATTTTATTGGAAAAATAATAGGTGAGAAGAGGAATGCAAAGAGAATTATTGGTAGGGGGGGCTAAGTAACCAATATGGAAAATAAAGGAACATTATGCGTGAGCTCAAAGCATAGTTGGGGAGGCTTGGAGAACACTTGGTTGAGAGACAAATATAGACTTAAGTATTGATGTGGCACAAGCGGTGCATGGGTGGGTGTGGTTGATGAAGGCCTAGAAAAGGGGAGAATAAAGTCACCCCTAAGTTTGATGTGTTAATATACTTAAAAGTTCCAAATTATTGGGAAGCGGGGTGAATCAATAATCTATTAGAGTCAAACTTTAACCAATCTTATCAACAAAGATCAACCAAAACAATTCTTAACCATTTAACCATTCACCACATGCATGCAATGTAAACTTATGAAACTATCAATAAGATATCTAAGAAAAACATCCACACAATGTAACACAAAGCCAACATTTTTTTTTTATGTGGAAACCCTTGCTTAGAGGAAAAAACCACGGTGGGAATTAGTACCCACAAATATGTGTGCTCTTCTAAAACATGTTATGTTAAAGGTTTAACCCAGTTAGGAGCTTGCAATAAAGTCATGATAGGCGCAAACCTTGTTAAGAGTCACATGTTTAAGGGATTTGCCTCTAGCCCTATTTGGAGTTTTATCCTACTAGGAGGATTTTTAACTCAAGTTAATGGGCCACTTTGGTTGAGGGAATTAATCTTCAAACCTATTAGGCTCTTGCTCAATCTATTAAGAGTGACTGGGTTAAGGTATTTAGACTTGAGATCTTGTTAGGATTCAACAAGGAAGGTGATCTAGGAATAACAATTCTCAATTGCTTGTACAAATCCAATTTAGCTCAACATCTGTAATTACCCAAAAATGGTCTAGTAAACTATTAGTCCCCTTTTCAACATTTTTTTTATCTCTATGCTAGACTATATTTCATGCTTAATCAATTTTACATAATTTATTTAATCACTTATCCTTGATCAAATCGTCATTTTATTATAACCTATGGTTTGACCATCTTATCTTAAGTCTTATATTTAGTTGAAAGAGTTTGTTCTCTTTTAATTAATTATATCCTCTTTATCCTATGTGTGCACATAAAAAATGAATTTCCTAATTTAAAAATAAAAGAAAAAGACTTTTTGTCTACACATTGAATTCACACTTTTCAAGGTGGGAGACATCTCTTTCGCCTTTTAACCACATCCATTGATTTTGCCTCTTGAGAATTGTTGGGCGGTTGTTCTGCACGAGGCCAACGACAGGAATCCTTCGCACAATTCCTCTCTTGAAAAGCTAATCTTTTGGGATCAACTCCAAGGTTCCGTATTTGTCTTGCGACGTATCAAAATCTACTTTGTTGAAGATAAATGTGATTGTTCACGAGGAGGCCTTTGCTGGTTTTGTTTTGATCTCAGAATGAAGTAAAATTTGTTCGCTGTCTCAAAATAACACATAAAAAGAATAATGTTTTTGTATTTTTCATTTTTCAATGAATGCAATCTAACAATGCAACTACTATGAGTTCCTATTCTAGCAAGGGGTTAACAAAGCAAATAATGAAACTAAAAGCAAATAACATGAAATTGAAAACCTAACAGACATAAGCTACATAAAACAACTCCTTGCGAGTTAAACTTTCGAAGAAATTAGTAGGAAACCAATGAAAAAAGGAGCAACGCTTCCTAGAATTCGTTGATGCAATCGTCGATGGGAAATTTTAATAACCGAATGATGTTTCACTCTTCATCAAATCGCAAGGCCACAGAAAGTGCGCTCATGTGAGACAAATAGTTATGTAGGCACAATTTGGTGATTTCTTCTCAAGCCCATTATGTCAGCAAAATTCGTAAATCTGTATCAAACACTAGAACTAAAAGATCGCACAACTAGAAACAACGCAATAAACCTTTAGCTCAATCACAATCTCATGAACAAAATTCACAAAACAATGACACATTCAAGCAAGAATGACTACACTCTAAATGCTAGCACCAAAAGCATAATTTTATTGCATAATAATGACAACCCCTATTACATATTACAATGGAGTATTTATAAGAAATCGTCTCCTCAATTTGTGTTGAGAGTGAGAGATGTTTTTATGCAACAAAATGCTTTTAAACAATAAAACAAACTAATTATAAACAAACTAACAATCTAACTGGTGCTTAATAGGACTCCATCCATATTTTATTCATTAATTAGATGCAAGAGCCTTTACATGTTAGAAAACAAAGAATTATGAGAGGAGAAATAATGAGAAAGCTCCAAGTCAAAGTGGAAGTGACTGGAAGTGCCAAAATTGAAAGCTAATCCTTCACTGGGCGTCAGTTGGAGTTAAATTGTTGTCAGAATACGTTTTCGATATATGGAAAGCTCTATTTTTGGAACTAGTAGTTAACTGTTGGCACACCTCTAGAAATGCAGACCTGCGAACCTGTGCACTTCGAAAGTGTTGAGATAATGGGTGTTGCACACATTGCATAATATTGTTATATTTTATTATTTTATTATTTTATTTTATTATGTAATGTTGTGCCTAGATGGACGTGCAACATGTAAAGATTCTCATGGAATATTCTTGATGAGTTGTATTGTAACATTGTGAAAATATTTCATGTAATTATTTAATATTGGGGAAAAGAATTAAATGCCCAATATTAAATGTGGGGTCAATGGGTTAGGTAGCACATGGTTTATGTAATACCACTTAGTGGTTTTGTGGGACTTGCTACTATATAAGCAGCCACAAGGGTAGTTGTTGTAGAGAAAGAGTGAGAAAGGCAAGAGTTGAGTGAGACAAGGCTTGACAGGTTAGCCAAGGGAGCATTTGTGAAGGTTGGAAGCATGGCATGGGATGTGTGGATTCATGCTTGTTCACATAGTTTGCTCGGTTGTGGCTATGGCCATGAAGGCTTCCATGGTTGTATTGCAATGGTATTTTTTGCTGAATAATACATGGTGATGGATGCTTTTGGAGGCTGGGTTTTTTTCCCTCAATGAGGGTTTCCCAGAATATATCTTGTGTCACAATTTTTGTGGGTATGTTGTCTATTCTCTTGCATGTTGATTTTAATTCCGTGTTTATTTCAGATTTATTATGGTTTATGTGGAAACGGTTATATTCTTTATTGCCAAATTTGCTTACAGGGAGCTCAATTTGCCAAAAAATCAAAGTTCTCAATTTTGAAAACAGTTTCTAGGTTTTGCTCAAATGGGATTTTAGATCACTTTTTGTGTACATATTTTGCCCCTTTTTGATGATTTATACCCTCTTTATAGCCAATCACTTTCATAAACTTGAACTCCTATTTTTTAAATCTAAAATCTCAAGGCACTTGCATTGAATCTTGTCATTAATAATTGCATAAGATGAGGAACCTATTTCGCTTCATGTGTCCAACCTCTGTATCTTTGACTTTTGTCTTCTCTCCAATTTCCCTATCCTTCCTAGTTAGAGACCAAGTGAACCACATTATCCAAAATGATTAGATGTTTGAAACTTTTTCATACTTTTTTTACAAGTTTTTCTAGGTCCTCTTAATTTGCCTTTTCGGAGGTCTTCTGCTCAAAATTCAAGTCGAAACCTTCATCAGTCCCTAAAATTGGGCAGCTGAAGGCTCACTGTTTTAGGGACTGAAATTAAATCTTCAATTCTTCTTTCTAGCGGTGTAAACAATTTTGTATTCCAAGCTTTAGGTCAAAAGCTATGACCTCGACAAGTTGAGGATGCCTTTTTTACCTACATAAAGAAGCAAATATTAGTCCATAGAGTTGAAAAATACTTAATTAAGACACACCCTAATGACATTGGAACAAAAACCCTAAAAATTAGTTACTCAAAAACACCAAACAAAACCTTAATTTTAACCTTAGAAAGCACAAAAAGTAAAAAATAAATATTAGCACACTTGGCGCACTTGATGCACTATTTCTTTTAGCAAAAATTCATGTGTTTGGGAGGTGTGCGTGGCGTGGGGTTACACGGCGCGTGGGAGGTGAATGGGAGGTGCGGTGCACACACAGAGTAATGGCACGTGGCGCGGAGCGGGCACATGCGAAATGGAGGTGCGCGCATGACATAGAGTGGACGAGTGGGATGCGCAATGCGTGCAGGTGGGCATCTGGCGCAATGCGCGTGGTGCTTATGAAGTGTGCGCATGACACTTTGTGGCATGTGCACGGGTGGTTTGTTTTTTTAATAATTTTTTTATAATTTAAAAAAAAAATGTTTCGACTCTTTAACATTTCCTCGACCTCAAATTATGAGTTCGAGAATCCAAAAAAGAGAGTAGGGGGTCCCCATTCCTAGTCGAAATGGGGTGTGCATTGTAAAACCACAACAAATAGCCCCAACAAAAAGGAAGAAATGACAAAGGCATTTCTTCATCAGCAAACATTCATTTGATATGCATCAAACACCAACGTGTGTGAAACACCAACTGAATGCTGAACATTCCAAGCAAATTTTGAATGACTTCACAGTCAAAACTTCAAGATTCAAAACCTTCAAGCTTAGTGTTTGATTCATGTTTTCATTCACTTCGACATCTCAAGATGCAGTCTCTTAAAGTTTTCTGACAACTCGGAAACAATCTTCGACTCCTCCTTGCTCATTCATTTAGAATCTCTATGAAGGCTATTCATCGATCATTTACTTGACTAGATGAGAGAATCAGTTCGAGGACTCTTGGCGGGATGCCACTTTCTTTTAATTTTCTAGCAAATTTGAATAATCCCTCCATGTCGTTCAGAAATGTCACTTTTGATGAAGCAATATTTTCAATACAAGATACTTTATTTTGAAGACATATCTTTTGCCATTTCAAATCTTTATAATCCTTCAACCTTAACATCATATTTTTCTCTTTTATTTATTTTGTTTATTTCTTTTTTTTTTCTCTTTTTTCTGTATCCTGACTACGCTTAGACTATGTAGTCAGGACATCTGTGTCATTTCTTAGATTCAATCTCTTGTGAATATCCCTTGCATTCTTCTTTTAGAATTTTTTAGAAACACTCATGCCAAACAATGATCTTGACAACCTTTCAAGGAGACCCCTCCCGTTTGAACCAATTAAAGTTTGGATCATCCCTCGTCATCTTTGACTTCAATTCAACAACACCTAAAATAATCAAACTTTTAAATTTGCAAAGTGTTGAGAACTTGTTGGTCTAGGCTTCTGATTTCCAAATTGAAAGTTTGCTATTTCCATGAGAAATGTTGATTGCTCAGTTGGTATAAAACACACAATCGTCCAAATGTTTTGACAAAGAAATACCTCTTCCTAAAATCAGAACAAAAAATCTTGAGAGAAAATCTCAAGTACACCTTACCCCTAGGACTGACACAACTTTGAAAACAAAACACATGACTAAAAGCAAACACATGTACAGAAAGCAAACACACTTGCAAAAATAAACACACTTGTAGGAATAAAATCTAAGCTAAATGTAGAAATAAAATCTAACAATTATTATTATTATTTTTTTATGTCTTTTAGGCTTCAAAATAATGTTTCAAAAACTTCCCATTTATGGGCAAGGGAAGAAATTCCCCCTGTAAGGAACTGAGCCTAAAAGTGTTTTCTTTAAGAATTTTTGCGATCTGATAAGGGCCCGTCCACAAACGTTGAAACTTGGTATGGCTACCCGACTTTTCTTTCGCCTTATCCCAGAGTAGAACAAGGTCAAAATTTTTGAATGACTTTATCGTGGCTCTCTTGTCAAACCATCTTTTCACAAAACTTTGATATTTAGCCATGTGCTCTAATGCAGCTGTCTGTTTCTCATCCATCTCTAATAGATTCATCAACCTAAAATGTACTCTGTCAACATCTTTAGCATACACACTCATGAATTTCAAAATAGGAATTCTGAAATTAAGTGGGAACACTGGCTCTTGTCCATAGACAAGCAAACATGGAGAAGTCCCCAAAGCATTTTTGACTCTCACTTGATCTTTCCATAAGGCATATTTGAGTTGTGTATGCCAATCCCTAGGGTTCTCCTTCAATAGTCATCTTATTACTGTGATCAAGTTCTTGTTTGTAGATTCTGCTAACCCATTTCCTTGTGGGTAGTAATTCGAAGAGAATTTGATGACTTGATTTTCAAATGCCCATTAGGTTAGGAATGCTGATGCAAAAGTAGACTTGTTATCACACACAAGGGAAAATGTCATTATGAACCTAGTAACAATGTGTTCTTCCAAGAAGTTTGTTACCACCTTAGCAGTGCAATTTTTGAATGTTTCTGCTTTTGTCCATCATGTGCAGTAATTCGTAGCTGTGAATATAAATGCATGTCCAGTTGATGATGGTGAGTTGACCGAACCAATGAAATCCAACCCCCACTTTGCGAAGGGGCATATCTCATACACAAGCTGTAAGGGCATTGTCGGATTCCTTTCTCTGTTGGAACTGGTTTGATAGATATGACAAGAGCGTACATGCTCAAAAGTCTCTTTGAATATTGAGGGCCAAAAGTAACCCAATCTTAGAATCATGTGGGCCGTTGCTTCTGTCGAACCATGTCTTGTACCATACTTATCATGAAAGTGTTCCAAGACTTCCTTTGCTTCCTCACAGCCTAAACACTTCAAATAGATCCCTTCATAATTTCTCTTGTACAACTTGTCATGTAGCATATAAGATTCACACTTCATTTTAAGTCCCCTGTGTTGTGAATTGTTCATCCAACTGGGACATTGGTCTTATAGAAGATAATAAACAATGTCTTGATACCAAACATCTATCACCACACCCTGATTAATGTCAACTTGTTATACAACCATCTTCTTCTGATAATCTTTGTTTGTTTCATCATCAAACTTGAACTCCTTTTCATCTTCGCCTTGGTTATCAGTTATCATTTTTGATAACTCTTGACCTCTAACTAATCTCATAGATTGAATTTCGAGATCAAATTCTTGAAGTATGGCCATCTACTTTCCCCTTCTTTCACTAAGTTCATTCTGCATCAAAAGTGTCTTTACTGCTAGATCAGGTACAATTGCATACACTTTACTTCTTAGTATGTAATGACGAAACTTCTTCATCGCCTTGATTAATGCAAAGGATTTTTTATCAAGGTTTGAGTACTTCAACTTGGCGTTCTTCAAAGGGCAACTCATAAAAGCAATTGGTCTTTCATCCTCCTTTTCCTTCTTCTGTGTCAAGATCCCTGCACACGAGTGTTTGGAAGCAAATGAATAGATCTTAAAAGGTAAATCATAATCAAGAATCGCCAAGACCAGGGTCATAGAAATGACAACCTGGATATCTTCAAATGATTTCTTTATCTCTGGAACCCATTCTATTTTAGCCCCCTTTTTGATTAAATCATTAAGGGGACAAACTATCTCTGCAAATCCACTTATGAATTTTTGCACAAAATTTATCTTTCCAAAGAAATATTTTAGTTCTTTTCAACTATGTAGAGGTGTCAATTTTAGAATGGCTTCAACTCTATCAAGACCAATGGAGATTCTGGCTTCAAAAATGACATGTCCTAGGAGCTTTCCTTTAGTAACGCCAAACGAGCATCTCTTGGGATTGAGTGATATGTTGTATTTATGACATCTATTGAACACCTGTCTTAGATCAGCAATGTGAGTAATTCGATCTTTTGAAGTCAAGTCATCCATGTAGATGACTATACATCTATTAATCAATCCTTTAAAAGCCTCATCCATCACTTGTTGAAATGTAGTTCCCACATTAATCGGTCCAAAGGGCATTCTTCTGTAGGCAAAAGTTCCCCACTTTGTTGTAAAAGATGTCTTTAGCCTATCTTCTTCATCGACCATCACTTGATTGTATCTTGAGTAATTGTCTAGGAATGACATCATCTTTGATCCATTTACGATCTGCAAAAATTCATCAAGCGAGGGCAAAGGATAATTGTCCTTCTGAGATGCTAGATTCAAGTTACGAAAATTAACACAAAGACAAATCTCTCTAGTCTTCTTTCGTACAGGAACCAAATTTTCCACCCATGTGGAATGGCAGATAGGAAATATGATCTTAGCATCCAGTAGCTTCTTTACTTCTTTCATGATCAATGGTTCAATGATAGGATTTACCAGGTCTTTGCCAGAATGGTTTGGCATTTGGTTTCAACGGGATGTCATGTGTGATAATCTTAGGATGATAAGTCTTCAACTCTTCATAGCTCCAAGCAATGAAATCCTTATACTCCGTGAGTAATTTGAGCATGTCTTCCCTTTCCTGTTGATTGCATGCTTTTTCTATCTATACCATTTTTGGTTCTTCATTAGTACCCAAATTGTATGAGTCACATTCTTTGGTTCCCTTTTCTTGGGTTACCCTTCTATTTAGTGTTGATTCATCGTGATCAAAGATGCATTCTAGTTCAACCATTCCCTTTGGAATGTGTTGGTCTTTAGATTAGGAATCCCATCTTCATCTTCAAGCCCATCATCTTCAAGTTTGTCATCTGGTGTATTATCAATCTCTTGTCCCTCAAAATGGTGACTGCACATGATAAACTCAAGTATATATTGATCATCTTGAAAGACCTAAAAGTTTGTGATATTATTAGGAATGGACAGAACCACAACCAATTCCACTGAAAATATTTTCAACTTGCTTCTTTCAACCGGTTGTAAAGTACTTGCTGAAATGGCGAGAGCATCTGCTACCATATTTTTTCTTCTCGAAATGGATCTTATGTTCAAAGCTTTTAAATCATCCAATATATCCCATACCCTTTTTCTATAAGCCAGTAACCTCTTATCGTTGCAAGAATATATCGATTTCACTTGTCATATGACCAATTGAGAATCCCCTTCGATCATGAGAGCTGCGATTCCTTTCTCCAGCACAAAAATGAGTCCTCAAATTAATGCCTTGTATTCTGCAACATTGTTAGTACATCTAAACTGTAATCGATATGTGGCATAGAAAGACCTAACTTTTGGGTTGACCAATTCGATACCTACACCGACTCCCATCTTGCACCTGGAACCATCAAAGCGGAGTGTCCAAATTGCATTTTCTTTGGGTTTTCTGACTTTATGCTTATTTGTCCTTAACTTCTATTTCACTTGAGCCTTGAATGACTATTTCTTAGGAATCCATTGTAACTTTTCTTGTGTAGGACTTGATGATTCCCCTTCACAATCTGTGGATAGAGGAAGTATATGTTTTTCTTGTTTATCTTGAATTTCCCCTATTAGTTCTTTGATTTCCTCAACTTTAGGTTCAGGATGAATGACTACTAAAGTCCATCCTTTACCTTTCGCATATCGTCTTCTCCTTTGAACTTTAATCATCCCAGGAGGTGGAGAAGACAAACCTCCACCATCTGAAGAGGTATCATTGTATGAAACATATAGATCTTTTCTTTCCTCTTCAATCTTTTCAACAAGGTTGGATGAGTTCACCAAATTTTGGCTTTCTGTGAATTTAGCTGTTGAGGTCCTTTTATCCTTGTTTTCCATTATGTGTGTCAATACCTTCGCTACTGCTTCTTGACATGATGAACATTCAAATTTTGAGTGACTAACTTTATGTAACTGACAAAATCCTAGGAGGAGGATGCTGGGATCAACTTCCTCTCCTAAACATTGTAAATTAGTCACCATATTGTCTATGAACTATGTCATGGTTTCACTTTTGGGTATTGGCACCTTAGGTTCTTCATTCTAATCTTGAGATGTATTGGTTGGAACCATATCCAATACCATCACTTTGTATGAACCCAGATTCGATTGTAAGAATGCTCTCATTCGGGGCATTGTAATCTGTAATAATCATTTTTAGGGCTCAACATCTATCTTGATTTGATTGTTCAATCCTTTCCATGGCAACCACAATTGAGTGAAGTCTGTAGAAAACCATCCTCTTAGACATTTTGTCCATTCTCTGCTTAGAAGCAACCCATATGTTTTTGGGATATCAACCACATGTATGTCAATAACATCTTGAATCTGAGGGTCAACAGTCAACTGTATCTGCACATCTTTCAATACACCAATGACTTTTACCTCTATTTTATCCAACTGTATTACCACTCGATTAGAGGGTTGAAGACTAACTCCTAGCCTTTGAGCTATTGATAATGGCATTATGTTACATGAAGCTCATGAATCAATGAGGCAATTGTGAAGATTCTTCCCATATATCCTGATGCTAAGGAAAAATGGGGGTACCTCGACTTTGTCTTTGAACATAGTGGGCATCGCTTCTACAACATTCACTTGTTGAGATACTACCTTTTGAGGAACATTATTCATATTATGGGAAACCTTTGTATGATCCAATGTCTTCATAAGAGCTTCTTGTTGTTGTGGAAAATTCTATAACATGTCAAACATGGACATTTTGGCCTTAGTCCTTTTCAAATCCTCTACCGCACTGTACTTTTCAGTGGACCAAGCAGGATTCTTCAATATTGTTGGTACATTCACTTGATTCTTATTCTATTGTCCACTATACACTGGTCTTACTGGTGGCAGATTGTTACTTGCTCTTGGATTGGGTGGAGTTGGTTGTAAAGTTGGAGGAATTCCATCCATCAAGAGATCCTTTCTATTTCTGAGATTGTATGTATCCTGATTGTCATTACAAAAGGAAAACATCTCATGTTAAAGGTTTGGTTCTTGGCTAAATGGAAATGAGAATTCCTCACTTGCTGGTTGCTCCACTTGTGTATTCTGTGCAGAATCATAGGATTCCAATTGCATAGCATTGAATTGTACAAGAGGAGGATTGTCATTTACCTGTGAATTTTGATTCATCTCCTGATTGCCATTATAGTATGAACCATCATTGTTAAGCACATTTTGGCTATCATTGTACTGATTGATATTAGCATATTGAACATTGTTGTTGTTGTTTTAGATTACGGTAAAAGCAGGTTTTGAAGGGACCCCGAAACCCTTTAACAAAAAATAAAAAGATAAAGCAACACAACGCAACCAGGAAAAAACTTGCAACAAACTGAAGAACAATATCAAAATCAGGTTTTATAGGGACCTGAAACCACTAGAAAAGTCCGAAAACAAACTAACCCAGGTTTTATAGGGACCTGGAACCACAAAAAGTCTAAACTACAAAAAACTAGAAACCAAGACCAGAGTACCCAACCAGCGACCAATACCAGACAGGCACCAAACTAGAGAACCCACCCCAGTGCCACTATTGCAGCTCTAGGATCAATTTAGCTGCTTCCTTACCAATTGTAGCAGTCTCTTGAGTGGAAACAACATCCATAGTAGCAACAACTTTCATAGCACTCTTCCTTGAGCTCTGCCTTGTTCTTTTGCTCGGACTCTCAACCGAAATGATATCTTCATTCGCCCTTTTGCCCAAGCTAGCAGTGGCTGCCCAAATACTTGAGGTGACCTGTTCCATCTTAGTGCTACTCTCCTTGATTAACATTGTGAGGTTCTGCTCATAGTTGTTAAGTTTGTTAGGGATGTCTCCCATCTGTCCTTCCATATGACTAAGTTTAGCATTAATAGTATCCAGGTTATGTTGCAGATTTTCCACCTTTTTCTTCAAACCCATTATTTCATTGTAGATCCAGGAATCAACCTTGAGACTGGTGTCAACTTTCTCCTTAGCAGAATGCAGGAAGGTAAGCATGGTATCCCTCTGCATAGCATCACAATCATCTTCAGCAGTCTCGTGTGGGGGGGAGCAGACATTGTCATTGATATCCTCCATTTCTATTTGATCCTCCTTTCGACCCTCGGCATAGTCCTCAGGATGAGCAGAATCCTTCCTTTTTTCTTCCTCTATCCCCTTAACAAGAGAAGCAGTAATAGCCATATGGTCCTCCTTATTCTTCTCAACAGGATTCCCGACAGTGTTATCTTCCACTTTATTACCCCCACTAGAAATAACCTGGTTACCCTCATTATTTGATTTACTCTGTTCAAAATTACCTTCACTATTGTTTTCCTCTTTTCCTTTTTCATTATTATCTTCAGTCTCCGGATACCCATCCAAATTAGAACTTAACTCTCTAGTTTCAGTAGCATCCTCATCCTCAGGTTTCCAATTCTCACAACTTTCCGAATTATCAGTCCCAGACTCCTCATCCTCAAGAACTTGAGAGGCAGAGGGTTTCAAATTCAGGGCATTTTCTTTACCTTTAACAGAGTCACCCTTCTTACTCTTAATGGGCTCTTTCTTCTTTTCCTTAGAGGGAGTAGAGGCAATGTGCTTATTTTTACAATATCCCTCAATAAGAAGGATTAGACCTTCATGAAGAATGGGTCTGGATTCCTTTTTCTTATGGGCTTCTAAACTATTAAGTAAAGAAAACCGCAAAAAGAAGGGGAAAGATATTCTATCTTTATATCTGAAATGATTTAAAAAAACAAAATGACATTTATGAACTCTTTTATTTCTTCCATCAAGTATGAAATACTCACGGATGTAGTAGAGAACATCCCTCCAGATCTCCTTTATCTGGTTCGCATCAAAGAAATCACCATTCTTTTCCAGAAGCTTCTCCTCTTCTTCTGTTTTCAGAAACTTTTTGTAGGATGCATTTGAAATACTAGTCTGCTTAGTGAATTTTATGCCCACCGTAGGAAGCCCCGTGATCTCAGCAATAAACTCCTCCGTAAGTTTCACAATCACACCATGGAGAGTGACTTTTTCATTGGACCAGTTCTTAAAGAAAGACATAGTGATGTGTGGCTTAAAACCATTGAGTCGCTCCATGTAACGAGTCACTTTTCCTTTCTGCAAAATTTTCCAAACATCCTTGCAAGCCTTCCATGCCTCACATTTTTTTGGTTCTTGTTTGTGCGGTTCGCCCCCCATCAGCAGAGAATAGTAAACACATTCAAACCAGAAAAACCAGATGCATAGAAAGAAATCTATTTTTCTTCCCACCAAAAGAGACACCTTTGTTCAAAGAAACATGCGAACACCACGTCGCATTCATTTGAGTGTACTTCATAGGGGATGAAAATCTGGCAATAATTTGATCACTCCATGAAATCATTAACTTTCCAATCTTTTCAAATCTTACCCACCTGCGCATGAATAGCTTCATAATGAATAATTGCTTTCAGATCAACTTGATTAGTTAATTCATCGGTCCACCTCACCATTTTCCCCGTTAGGATAGCATAGTTGGCAACCCAATCAGCAGCACCGTTGGCCTCCTGAAAGGTATGAGATATGACAACTTTTCCAAAATTTTGAATAAGGTATTTAATCTCCTTGATAGTGGCCTCTATCGACCATGAGATAGAACTTTTATTATTAAGGATATTAATAATATTTAAAGAGTCACCTTCCAACCATAATTTTGGACATCCCAAATCCACTACAATTTTCATCGTAGCTTCAGCAATGTGACTATTAGTCTGACCTATAGGGATAGCTATAGCATCTTTAACTATTCCCACATGATCTCTCAACACACCTCCACAACCCACACTCCCCGGATTTCCCTTAGCAGCACCATCAAAGTTTCCTTTTATCCAACCATTCGGAGGGGAACTCCAAGTGACATTCAATCTTGGGTTATCAGTTTGAGTCTTAGGGTTTTCAGGAAACATAGGATTATCAATAGGAAAGGTTTGATTAGATATTTTCAAAGATCTAAAATTCTCCTTACAAGCTCTAATAGTATTCTGACCAAGCACCCATCCAGGAACCTCTCTGTTTCTAAAAATTCTATTATTCATTTCTTTCCAAATACCCTAGCAGATATGAGGCAGAGTAATTTTCCATAGAAATTGAACATCAAAATTCTTAGACGGCTATTTCCAGCTTTTAAAAGAAGATTCCACATTGTTATGATGAACCCAAGTCAAGTTCCAATACATTAGGATCCCAGTCCAAACCATCTGGGAATAAGAGCAGTTCAGAAACAGGTGGTCTCTATCTTCAAAACCATTCTTACATAAAATAAACCTATTCACCAAATTTATACCTCTTTTCTACAAGTTATCAAGGGTTAGAATTTTATTTTGAAGCAGGACCCAAAAGAAGAAATTAATTTTAGGAATGAGACCCTTAATCCAAGCCTGAGACCACAAGGGATGATTTTCCTTCTCCTTAGAAGGAAAGAGAGAAGAAACCTTGTATTGCCCACTAGGATCAGCATACCAAATAATCTCATCCTCAAAAGAAGGGTGAAGAGAAACAACATTGAGAGATAATTGGATGTGATAGAAACTTTGATCAATGTCCTTCAAGTTAACCCAGGAATCATTCTGCCAATAATGACTAACAAGAGTGCCATATCTCTGCTTGCATAAGTCAACTTGATTCAGATCTTGAACATCTTCAATCAGGGGGTGATCTTTAAGCCAGACATCTTCCCAAAAACTCACCCTAGACCCATTGCCAATTTTCCAAGAGCACCCTTCTCCAAGCGTTTTCTTAGTACCCTGCACAGCTCCCCAAATTGAAAAGGGATGAATAACATCAGTAGAGGAGAAGAAATTAGGAAGAGAAACAGAATTAGGGAGGTACTTGTGTTTCCAAATGGTACTCCATTCTTTCTTCTCATGGAACACACAGCATCCTTGTTTAGCTAGAAGAGCTTGATTCATGCTTCTGATTTTTCGGATACCCAGACCACCTTCCCTGACCGGTTTACAAACATGATCCCAAGCAATTAAAGGTATTCTCTTTTTTTCCTCTGAACCAGTCCATAAAAAATCCCTTTGAATTTTATCAATAGCCTCAGCAAATTTAGTGGGGATTTTGAAGAGACTTAAGGCAAACATTGGTATACTTTGGAGAGAACCTCTAAGAAGAATTAATTTACTAGCTTGGCGTAAAAGGTCCCCTTTCCAACCTGCCAACTTCTTGCTGAATTTGTTAATGAGGTCTTCCTAGAAGGAATCCAGAACCTTCAAGCCTAAAGGAAGACCCAGATAGGAAGAAGGGAGAGAACCAATAGAACATTCAAGGATTTTGGCAATTTTATGTTGTCTAAGAAGGGGGTATTGAGAAAAAACACAACACTTTTATTCCAGTTAACCAGTTGACCAGAAGCTGAGGAAAAAAGATTTAAAGCTTGCTTCAAATTTTTTGGCTTTCTTGACTTTGGATTTCCCCATAAAAATGGTATCATCAACAAATTGGCCATGAGAACAAATAAGAGGATGGGAAGAGGGTTGCAAACCCTTAATGACTCCTCTATACACTAGATCCCCAATGTACCTCCCCAAACAATCAACCATAATAACTAATAGGATGGGGGAAAGAGGGTCCCCTTGTCTCAATCCCCGAGAGGGATTAAAAAAGAGAGAAGAGCTACCATTAACTAGGACAACATAGAAGAAGAAGAGATTAACTGATGAATCAGTCCAACAACCTTCTTATCAAAGCCAAAGGCAAGAAAAATATTAGAGAGGAAAGACCAATCAACTCTATCATAAGCCTTAGCAATGTCCACTTTCATTACAAATCCTTGATTTTTAGAACAAGATAAGGAATGAATATTCTCATGAGCCAAAATAACATTGTTGTTGTTGTTATCAATAGGAATACTTCCATTATTTGGATGGGCGTTCCATTGTCGATTTTTCCTTTGGAAGCCATTGTTGCGATCGGGAGGATTGAAGTTGTTTCCTCCACTATTGTTTCCTACATTGATGTTCTTATTGTTCCTGTTGTAATTCTGACCAAAATTGTTGTTGTAGGGGCTAGCGTTGTTTCTTTGGAAGTTGTTATTTTGTCCTTGTGACAATCTAAGACATGTCAATTCATTGTTCATTTGTGACATAGTCTTCTTCATTTGACCAACTTTTGAAATAAGGTTATTGTCTGTTTCCATGGGAACTGCGGCCTTCTGTTCAAAGAAAGCTATTTTTTGAGGCTCATACCCTAGATATGTTATCGAATGATTTTGTGGAGCAGGTGCCTACTGTAATGGAATTGGATTCATAGGTATGAATTGGCTAGGAATTGTGGATACTCCCATGGGGTATGTTGGTATTGTAGCGATTTCTTGCGTTGGAAGCATCATTCCTCCTCCATTAGGATTGGCTTGCTTTGTGAACATGATCACTTATGCAAAGACTTTGTCTAATGTATCAATATCGGTTGGAGGAAGTCTTCTTAGAAAGATTGTTGTAAGAGTATCCATAGCATTCAGATAAATCTGAATAGTGGCTCCAACTGGTAGTGTATGGCATTTTAAGCTTGCGGTATGCCATATGAAAGCGATGGTTAAAGTGTGAAACTGTTTGAGCTGGGTCCCTTTTAATTGATATAAATTGTTGATGTATCACAGCTGGGTTGATGAAAGTTTTGAATTGTGAGTCTGAGAATTCAAAAAAGAGAGTAGGGGGTCCCCATTCCTAGTCAAAATGGGGCATGCATTGTGAAACCACAACAAGAATCTTATGCACCAAAGTCAATATGAGAATATTTATCCACCGAAGATTTTGTCTCTTAATATCTAACCATCCATTGCTCTTTAAAATGAGGCTCTCTCCTCATTCTCTCATATCTTAGACTCTAATGTTATTGATATGTTATCATTTTATTTATTTGCATTCGTGAGCACTCACATTGGACTCTTGCATCCTTGCATTTTAATCAGCTATTTACTTTCTTGCATTCTCTCATCATAGCTTAGCTTTTCATTTTTTAGGTTAGCTTTACTTTCTTGTTCTTAGCTTAGCTTTTCTTCCATTGTATTTAGATTAGATTTACTTTTCTTGTACTTGCATCTCATCTTAGCTTAGTCTTGTACTTTCATTCTAGCTTACATTTGCATACTCATTTGAAGTTCTTGGATACTAGCACTCTTGCTCTTATCTATGCATCTTCCATTCTATGGTGCACCTTGTAAGGGTCATCTTTTCATGTTCACTTGAGAGCCACCTTCATACTTTATTTTCTTATTTTCCCTTGTACATTATAAATAGGAAGCTATAGGCCACTTCTTGGGATTCCCTCTTTTTGCTTTCTCTCAAAAATAATGGTTTATAGAAGTTTTCACATTTTTGGTGTTCACCATGGGGCTAGACTTTAGGGTTTAATTCTATTTTCTTGTATTTTTTTTGTCACAGGTTTGTCACTATTTGGTTTTTCTTGTAGGAATATCATACAACATGTTATAGTATATTGGGATGATACTTCATGTACCTACCAGATGATCCTTACCACCTCCTTGGCTTTTGTATGCATTATCTATGAGGTGTCATCTGTTTTCTAATGGAGTATCATTTTAGTTGACACTTTGTTGCCTATACATTAAATGTCATGTGGCCTCTCTGAGGTGTATCATATGACTCTCTCATAGATTGTGAAATATTTCCTAGATCCAATTGCTTACACAATCTGTAGTGCTTGCCCCTAGGTCACATTTTGTTATCATTGTCGAACTCATTTGAACTAGTTTTATGTTGATGGTTAGCAACATTATTTTGAGATTATCAGATATTGTGCTATGGATTCAGTTGATATATGATGAGATTACTTGGTACTTTATATTTCATGTATGCATGATGATTATTATATTATTTCTAGCTATTGATGATGATTAGTAAGATGATTTATTATCACATGTGTCTTCTTATGGATACTTACCCCATACTTGCATGTGTATGGTGTGCGTGTTTGCTCTTATGTATGGCGTGTCTGATGTGGTTAAGGAAGGGAGTCGTAGTCACTTGCTAGTTGGGATCTACACGATGCACCACTTCCTGCCATTTCCTATTTAGTTTAGTATATATTGTGCTTGTACATGCATGGTTTTTATGTAGGTTGTAGGTACCGGGTATCGACTTCCCTGAATTGCCAGGATGAGCATACCCTATCACATTATCTCAATGATAAGAGAGGGGAGATGATTCTCAAGTCAAAATCCCAACCCTTTAAGCCATTTGTTCTAATTGGAAATTAGGACAAGTATCTGAGTTGAGTACCCTCCGAATACGTCAGATGACGTAATTCATGATATTAACCCTTGGCTTGATTTTGTATGTATTTTGGCTATGATGGGTTTTCATATTTTTACCTTGTGAGTCTTTGGAGTATTTTCTATTAATTAAGCCTAATTAAAAGATTTAATTAATGGTTAAAATTTAATGAAAAATTAATATGATATTTTAATATTTATTTTATTAAGTTAATTGGGAAATTAATTAAATAAAATAATTAAATTTGAAAATAAAAGTTGTAAGTTTAAATTTGGAATGTGACAATATTTATTTTAATAATAATATATTTGGAGTTCATTTTTAAATAAATGACTAAATAATAATATTATTAAAGCTAATAAATATTTTAGCAATTAAGTTTTGAAAATAAAATTTAAAAGTGGAAAATATATTTAAAATTATTAAAAGATTCTAGATTTCATGTGATTAAAATATAAATATAATAAGGTTAAATAAGTGGAGTTATTAAAGTTAGTGCATGAGATTTAATAAATAAATAAATCAAATTGAAAAGAGTAAAGTAAATATTATATTAATGATTGTGCATTATTTTAATGTTTGCTCAAATAGGAGTTTGCAAATTCTCGAGAGTTGTCATGTAGACAACATAGGAGTTTGCACTCTAAGTATGCACTAGTTGTCTACACTTAGGAGTTAGCATTTTATTTGAGCACATGGTGTCTACAACCTTATGACTCATCTAAAAGGTTGGAGAAGACTCATACTTGGTTTTCATGCTTATCTTCTAGTTGTTTCTAGAGACATTCTAGATGCATCTTAGAGGCCTTTAAATGGAGGCTCTCCTAGTGTGGTTAATCAAGCTTCAAAGCTTACATGCATTTGAGAAGCTCATATGCTTCTACATGCTCATATGTTTCTACATGCTTCTATGCTTCTTCAAGCACTTCTAGTCACGTGAGAATTTCGGTTGGCTTGGATCTTGGAGGAATTGTGTATGAGAAGAAGGAAGGGACTTTCTATGGACTTCTAAGGCATGGAAAATTAGCATCAATGTCCAAGTGCACTCGTGATAATCATATATTCTATTTGCACTCCTTCTCTTCCTGTCTTCATCGTGTCTATTATATGTGTTTGAATACTCTCTGTGATTGAATCTACAATTTGACTTGGAATTTAAATATGTAAGTTATTTGATTGCAAAAAAAACCAATGGAAAACCCTAGCTTCAATTTAGAAAAGAAAATTAGATTTGAATCGGGTTTGGGTTTGAATTAGAATCGAATTGAGAAATAGATTTGATAATGTTTTCAAAACTATTAGTCAGACCTATTAGGTAGAATATTGAATAAAGATAGAGATCAATTATTGTGTGTTCACTATAGAAATGTATCCATCAATATTTACAAGTCTGCATACTTATGTACATGTTCATATATATATATATATATATTCATTGATAGGTCGAATATTTAAAAGCGCAATGAAGAAATTGTTTACAAAAATTTGAAATCGCATGAAAACGTATTTGAAAACGTTATGCTTTTTTAAGAAAAATATTTATATGAGATTTTGGGAGGGTGGGGGTTTTTACCTCACCCACCCCCCTTTATTTACATGAGCGATGACAGTACTGGTGCAGTCATACCTACGATAGTGGTCGTAGGGCCAACTGCGGCCACGGCCTGACCGCATGGCATAATATGTTGTGGCAGCGGGCATTAAAGCCGACGCCCATATTCAAATTCACAGAAGTCAATACTTTTTTATAATATGCATTCAATGAAATTCGAATTTTATAATAGTTTGTAAGATATATGTATATGTATATGTCTATGTAATATATTAAATATGTGATTTAACAATAATAATATATATTCATTCAATGTTTGACTTTAAAATTATTGTTTTATAAATGTTAAATGTTAAACATGAAATGGCATTTTAATAATAATTGATAGACAAAAAGAGACATTGAATTCATCTAAATTATTGAGGGATTAGAGAATAGATGACTTTTTAATATTAATTATTTAATGTATATTAAATATTATTTAATATATATTAAATAATTAAGAGATGGTAATTTTATATTATATTAACATTAGTTGTTAATGAGGATGATTTTAAAATTAAGAGATTTTAATGATAATGGACAAAGGGTCATTGTTGCATTTTGACCTTGTTTTAGATAGCTACGATTTGAATTATTGTTATGATTAATACATTATGTATTAATAAATAACTTAATGATTTAACTTAATGGTGTTTAGAGTTAGTAAAATGTTAGCTAATGAAGCTTATGTAAAGGACTCTCGAGATCAATTATTTATAGATGGGTTTATTATTTATTAATGTTTGTTGGGTCTAACAAACTATTAATAAATAATGGCATAAATGGTTTAAATAGTTATTAAATTAACCGGATTAAAAGTTAATGATTGAAGTTCTATAAATGATATTAATCAATTTGAATTGGTTAATAATTTAGAGGAGTATTAATTAATTGAATCAACATACATAGGGGAAAACTATTTGAGGATATTAATATTGGGGTTTCTATTATAACTTGTTAAAGTATTAATGGGAACATTGTTGAAGAGTAATGAATTTGGTTATTATAGAATTATTAATAAGATTTCTCAATATAGCTTGTTATTAAATATTAACAAGTTATTATTATTGAACTATTAATATGAATATTTGTGTATTGAATTATAGTTGACTTTCAACTTACAAATTATAGTTAATTGATATTAATTGGAACGTTGCCATGGATATGTAATTATTAACTAAATTAATTAGAATTAACTAGATTTAATTACTAATTATGTTATGTAATAGAGATTTAATTGATATAATTCTTTTAACGAGATTGTAAAATATTTATATCAAAGTTGATAAGTCGTATTCTAATGACTTGAATAATGACCTTAAATATTTTAATGGTGAGACTTAGTAATATTTAATTGAGAACTATTAGAATGTTAAAAGGTAATGGATTGTGTACCTATGTTAATTGATTGAGATAAATAAAGTTATAATCTTCTTATTCGAAGATTGATAATTGGCTCTCTTATAATATAACGAATAATGATCTTTGATTTATGTTAAAAGTTGAAGTAACATTAAAGAAGAGTTATACGATTAGAATATGGATCCTAGTCAAATAAAGCGAATTATTTAATTGAGGGTCAAGAAGATTAGTTTAATGAGTAAATGAGTAAAGTATTTATCCCTAAAGTTATTCTTAGAATATTATTTTTAATTAATGGAAGAATAACGCTATCGGGGAACAAACAGGTGGACTTGTAGGTCAAATGATTACTCTTAGTTTACTTTAAATGAAAACTGGAAACCTCTACACTTAACTCATCCATGTGATTTTAGTAAACCAAAACATGTGTTTGCATTGTGTTTTCTCTATGCTTCTTGTTTTGGGTTTTGGGTTGACTAGTGTTGACCAATTATAGGACGTCTACCAGAGGCTCAGGGGTTATGATTGTAAAATTTTGATCTTTATAAATCCAACCATGGTTATGTGATGGTATGCTCTATGAGATGTTGTGTTTACTGATTTGTTAATGCTTTTCAGTCTTCATGTGTGAAGCTGAGATTCTTATGTATATGAGACATTGGACTTAACTATTTTTGAGTCATTGATCAGTTATCCTTGGATTACTTTCCCGTCGCCATGATGGGACTGAAATGTTGATTTATGATGTCATGTTGTGATATGTTTTGACTCAACCATTTTGAAGTCTTCGATCAGTATTACTTTGAGATACTTTTTGGTTGCTTGTTAAGAATCAATGGATTTTGTGATTCATATTGGAGATTATATTTATGAGGTTATTTTGTGGAGCTTTTATGTGTTCTTGGATGGGAGAACCATCTTATTATCAAGTTGCCTATTAAGGAACCAAGTTTGATCTTTATGAGTGTTGTGGTATGGGACACAATTATGGATTTATGTGCTTAGGAGAGGTTGTCTAGGTACATGACTATGGGAGTGGCTTGCATAGGGGTCCGAGGCCCAAAGTGGTCAGTACTAGGGTAACCTAATGCAAGTTATGTAATAAGTGATAATCTAGTAATTAATAATTTTGGGGAAACACACTAAAAAGATAAGTTAGGGATATTTGACCCACCGATACCTTGAGTGCTTGTATAGACTAAGGATGGGAATGGGATGATTGCCTCATCTTCATGAGAGGGCTTTCTGATTTCACATGTGCCATGTTGAGGGTCTAGGGTTCAGAGTAACCAGTCTAGGGTAACTCAACGCTTGAGGGTCCGGGGTCTAATGAGAGACCAGTCCAGGGTAACTCAAGCAGCCATGTGATGACACTCCCTAGTATGTAGCCTGAGTCTCCTCTATAGATTTTGTGTACCTCTAGTGGTGTACTTATTGTTGTGCCTCTGGGATTAGATGTCGATTTCGTGACTGGAACCTTTGAGTTATTATACTTTTAGGATTCCTAGACTTAAACAGTATTATGCTATGTGATTTTGATATCTTGTTTGGGACTTGAGATTATCTCTTTAGCATGGTGGGAGTGGACCACTTAGTGTTAGGATAAACCACGGACAGAAATAAAAACTACATGCAAATATAACCAATAATAGAAAATAATAGAACACACAAAAATGAACACAAGGCACCAAGATTTAACGTGGTTCACCCAATCCCTGGGCTAGATCCACCAAACAGCAAGTTCGATCTTATTACAATCCAGTGATTACAACCTGATTACAATCCGTAATCCCTTACAGCTCAGTACTGCCACAAGAACCAATTTCGTATCACCACATATATAAAAAATACCCAACCCTAAGCCCTTTTTGTATAGTACTTTCTTGATCAGTCACCACAATCTAACAATCTCCCACTTGGGGACTGATCAGGCTCCACACTAAACAACAATCTCCCACTTGGAGGCTGATCCTGTAGCAATACAACTACCACATGGGGCTCCCACTGGATCAAACCACCCTGGACTCTGCTGTTCTTTTATTCACATTTAGTCTAAAAGACCAACTGAAGCTGAAGAGGAGTTCAGCTTCTCCCTTGTTACAACCTTTGTCAACATATCTTTTGGATTTTCATTGGTATGTATCTTCTCCAGCTTTAACTGTCCATCCTCCAAAACTGACCGAATGAAATGGTACCACAACTGTATGTGTTTGGTCTTAGAATGCAGAGCTGAATTCTTAGCAAGATGAATGACACTCTGACTATCTGTGAACAAATAATTATTTTTCTGAGGATGTCCCAATTCTTCCAAGAAGAACTGAAGCCATATCATCTCTTTGACTGCCTCTGTAGTAGCAACATACTCTGCCTCTGTAGTGGAGAGAGCATTAATCTTCTGTAGCCTAGAAACCCAGCTCACGGCTGCCCCACCAACAGTAAAGACATAACCTGTAGTACTCCGCCTGGTATCAATATCCCCAGCCAAATCTGAGTCAACATAGCCCTGTAAATTAGTAGTAGAGCCCCCAAAGTGTAAACACTTATTGGATGTTCCTCTCAAATATCTGAGAATCCACTTGATAGCATTCCAATGCTCAAATCCTGGATGACTCATATACCTGCTAACGACTCCCACTGCATGTGCAATATCTGGCCTAGTGCATACCATAGCATACATCAAACTTCCTACAGGCTGAAGCATAGGGTACCTTGGACATCTTATCCTCCTCTTCCTGTGTCTTGGGACACATCTCCTTAGTCAATTTCAAATGACCAGGTAAAGGTGTGCTGACAACTTTAACATTCTCCATAGAGAAACATTGGAACACCTTCTCAACATAATCAGCTTGAGATAGTGTCAATGTTCTGTTCTTCCTATCTCTGCAAATCTTCATACCAAGGATTTTTTTTTCTGCCCCCAAATCCTTCATAGCAAATGCATGTGCTAATTGGCATTTCAGCCCCTTAATATGATCCATGTTAGACCCAACTATAAGCATATCATCAACATATAAACATAAAATAATGTAGCTATCATCATCCAACCTCTTAAAATAAACACATTAATCTGAATGACACCTATTATATCCATGCTCATGCATAAAACTGTCAAATTTCAGATACCATTGCCGAGGTGCTTGCTTCAAGCCATATAAACTTTTCTTCAATTTGCACACTAAGTTCTCCTTACCTTTGACCTCAAAACCCTGTGGCTGAGCCATATATATTTCTTCATCCAAATCACCATGAAGAAAGGCTGTTTTAACATCCATCTGCTCTAAATGCAAATCTTCAGTAGCCACAAGACTTAAAACAGTAAGAATAGAAGTCATTTTAACAACAGGAGAAAATATCTCATCAAAATCAATTCCCTTTTTATGTGCAAATCCTTTTACAACTAACCTAGCCTTAAATCTTTTCTTACCTCCTTCCTCTTCTTTCAACCTGTAAACCCATTTATTCTGTAAAGCCTTTTTACCTGCAGGCAACTTGCACAGATCCCATGTCTTATTTTTCAGCAAAGAGTCCATTTCATCTTTCATTGCAGACTCCCACTGAATCTTAGTATCCACCAGCACAGCTTCATCATAACTGTCAGGTTCACCAGCATCAGTAAGTAAAATAGAATACAAAGAGGGAGAAAACCTTTGTGGAGGTCTAATTGGCCTTGTTGACCATCTAACATTCACTGGTGTGTGTGGTATTTGTTGTTGCAGTTGTTGCACATCATGAGGAATGGCTGGAACATCAGTTTTTGGAGTATCATCCAGCACTACATAATCATCTTCTTTCTTCTCATGTTGCTGCAACAGATCTTTGTACAACACTTTTTCATTGAATATGACATCCCGACTTCTTATAATTTTATGATTTTCAAAATCCCAAAGCCTATAGCCAAATTCATTAATGCCATATCCAACAAAGACACATTTCTTTGATTTAGCTTCTAGCTTGGTTCTATTTTTAGAGTCTATATGAGCAAAAGCTTCACAACCGAAG
Source organism: Cupressus sempervirens (assembly GCA_028749045.1). NCBI lineage: Eukaryota > Viridiplantae > Streptophyta > Pinopsida > Cupressales > Cupressaceae > Cupressus > Cupressus sempervirens. Next base: position 489,243,789 of record CM053787.1, read on the forward strand.
GTCTTGAGAAAAGAATAACTCACCTTCTTACCAGTCCATGCTTCCTCTGGAATACCATAGCCCAAAGGAGTAGAGGGACCTCTATTAATCAAATATACTGTAGTATTGACAGCCTCGGCCCACATGTGTAAGGGCAACCCAACATGCAACCTCATGCTCCTTGCGCGCTCCATTATAGTCCTGTTCATGCATTCAGCCACTCCATTTTCCTATGGAGTCCTTGGAATAGTTTTTTGTCTACGAATACCATTAGTGGAGCAATAATCTTCAAATTCATGACTGCAATACTCACCACCATTGTCAGATCTGAGACATTTTAATTTCTTACCAGTCTCATTTTCAACCAAGCATTTCCATTTCTTAAAAGTTTGAAATACATCAGATTTCTGTCTAAGGAAATAAACCCATACTTTTCTAGTTGCGTCATCAATAAATGTAACATAATAATGAGAGCCACCAAGGGAAGATACCTGAGCCGGTCCCCATACATCTGTATGCACAAGCTCTAATTTCTCCTTTTTGTTTTCCTTCCCTATCTTTACAAAACTCACTCTCTTTTGCTTTCCATACACACAACTTTCACAGAAATCCATATTCACACATTTTAGACCTGGTAAAACTTTCCTTGAATGAAGTACTTTCATACCTTTCTCACTCATGTGCCCAAGTCTATTGTGCCATAGCGCTGTATCAAATCTACAGCAGCTATTTGTTCTCCCTGCTCAACTGCAGTAATTGTTCCTGAATATTCATTTTTCTCTGAAACAATCAAAGTAGAAGGAACAATATGACCTGTACAAAGATATAAGGTGCCTACTTTCACACCTTTTGCTACTACAAGGGAACCTTTTGAAACCTTCCAATTTTTATCATTAAAAGTAACTACACAACCCTCATCACCGAGTTGCCCTGCTGAAATTAAATTTCTACTTAGTTTTGGAACATGTCTTACCTCATGTAGTAGCCAATGATTCCCATTCTGCAACTTAATCTTAATTTTTCCCTTTCCAACAATCTGACAGGGTTCATTATCCCCCAAATAAACAAGCCCAAAATCCCCTTGGACATAATCAATGAAATAACCTCTATGAGGTGTAGCATGAAAAGAAGCACCAGAATCTAAAACCCATGAATCATCAACACTCTCTAAAGACAGAAGCAAAGCATCCTCTTCGGATTTGTTACTTACCACATTTGCCTCTTTGTCTCCATCTGATTTATCTCCTTCATTTTTCTTTCGAGTCCAGCAATCTTTCTTTTTGTGCCTTGGTTTCCCACAGTGCCAGCAATCATTTGGTCCTCTCAATTGAGACCTCCTCCCCTTTGACTTTCCTCTTGATTTCCCACGATTTCCAGAGTTACTTCCTCTTTCAGTCGTTTTGCCCCTGCTTTGTGCATTTAAAGCACTTCCTGATGTAGATCCACCTGAGGATTTTCTACAAGTTTCCTCACTTAAAATAACACCGATCACATCATCATATTTTAGGGTACTAGATCCAAAAACATAATTACTCACCGCCATTACCAAGCCATTCCAGCTTTCAGGCAAAGAACACAAAATCAAGAGAGCCCTAATTTCTTCATCAAAATTGATACCCACAGAAGATAATTGACTAGTAATAGTATTAAACTCATTTAAATGATCTACAACAGATCCACCTTCTGCCATTTTCATATTAAATAAACGCTTCATGAGAAATACCTTATTTGAAGCAGAGGGCTTTTCATACAGTGTCGCTAGGGTTTTCATCAAATCTTCTATCGTCTTTGCTTTTGTAATATTAAATGCCACCGATGGTGCCAAGCATAACCGAATGCTTCCAAGTGCCTTTCTGTCCAAAAGATCCCATTCAGCCTCTGACATAGTTCCCTAATTCTTGGCTTTTCCTTCCAACGGCTTCCATAAATCCTTTTGATATAAATAGTCTTCCATTTGCATCTTCCATAACTGGAAGTTCTGCCCATTAAACCTATCAACCCTCAACTTACCCTCATCTTCCATCGCTCCCACTCAACTGTGAGACTCCCACTTAACCGTGAGACTTTCCTGCAGAGGATAACTGAAAGACAACCTTGCTCTGATACCACTTGTTAGGATAAACCATGGATAGAAATAAAAACTACATGCAAATATAACCAATAACAGAAAATAATAGAACACACAGAAATGAACACAAGGCACCAAGATTTAACGTGGTTCACCCAATCCCTGGGCTACATCCACCAAAAAGCAAGTCCGATCTTATTACAATCCAGTGATTACAACCTAATTACAATCCATAATCCCTTACAGCTCAGTACCGCCGCAAGAACCAATTTCGTATCACCACATATATAAAAAATACCCAACCCTAAGCCCTTTTTATACAAGTATTAAACCGCTTTAGGGTTATAACATGTCGGCCATATGTCAGCCATAATATGTCAGCTACCATGTTGGCTACTTCCCAAAAAATGAACCCCACTATTTATGAAGTATGTACAGTACTTTCTTGATCAATCACCACAATCTAACACTTAGGTTCCACACAGTCGGGTGGTAGTGTTTTTCCACTCTTATCATTTGGGATTCGTCTGAGACACCGTGGCTAGAGTATTCTTGGGTGGCATTTATCTTCATTCTGTTCTTGGATCATTATGATAGATAATATACCTTATGATGGATGTATTTACTAGTATGTTTCTTTTATTGATGATTAACATATGTTAGATGATGTTATCTTATGCTTATATTTGTATGTTAGATTACTTTGTGCATGAGATGTAGTATGATTTAGGTGTGACATTCCTACTATGTTAATACCGATGATCTCTTCAGTGATTTGGAATGTTACATACGGAGGGATGGCTAGGATCCACGATGGTCTAATGATGCTATTTACGGTTGGGAGGAACCGTGCATTTAGATTAGATGTGTTTTATGATCATGGCTATCTTTTATGATGGATGTTTATATCTTTTGTGATGATGTATCATGTATGATATGTGGTTTCATTTACTTTAATTTCATCATGAATTAATATTGGATGATGATGTACTTTATTTACATGGATGTTTATTCTATTAAGCCTTTTCATACCCTATGGCATGTACAGTGGATGATTGAGCAATCAAAAATGTAATTTAAGAATGTTGGACTTTTCATTATTATTTCATGTGGATGTAGTGTTGGATGGAATCATTAGTATTAGTTGATTTAGATGTAATTCAACGTTAAGGGATCCTTAAAGAATGTAACTTGTTATGTATGTTATGTTTACTTAAATTGATGCTAATGCTTCCGTTACTATGTATAAGTTGCGAATAGTTTATCTTTCATGTTTAAAAAAAAAATTGTTTGGCAAACTTTAGGTTAATTCTTTGGATCCCTTGGCAGGGCATTACACAATCAGGCTCCTTTAACCTAGTTTTCTTGCATTTTCTAACTTGTGGTTTTGTAGGGATTGCTTACAAGAAGGAGATTGCATTAAAAGGGCTTACTATCATGTGGTTTTGTAGGATTTCCCTAAAAGAAAAAGAAAAAAGAAAATATTTCATTGTGTTTATTTTATTTGCTTATTATTGCACTTTCATGTATTATATTTTATTTCGTTGGGCACTTTATAACTCATGATTAAAGGTTCTTATTAGTGATAAGAGAGTATTCTTGTCTCTTTGAGGCAATCAAAAATCTTGACACACTTGTGTGAATCAAGAAAGTGAGTGGAGAGTTCACTCTTTAGTGGCTATAATTAGCTTTGCTTGGTGTGTTTGGGATATACATTTGGAGTAGGAGAGTATGCTATTTGCCTCTCAAGGTAAATAAAAAATCTTGACCTCATTGTGTGGATCCATTTTGTGTCTAATCTCTTAATGAGATTCTTACCTTTAGAGGGCCTACTATTGGGGGGGAAATCTCAATAGGAATGACCCAAGTGGGAGCAAGAAAATCTAACTTCTCCAACCCACTATAATAAAAAAGCCCTAAACAAAGGCCAAAGCCTTGGGGGCCTTAGTATCTTCATTCACTCTAGTAAGGATGCTCATGGGATTGCAACAATGAGGAAATTTCTAGTTTGAATTCTCTTATGGCTACGAGTCCTCTATTATGTATCAGATGCAAGAGGGATGATATGAACAGAAACCCTTACTAGAAAACTATGATTAGAGGCCATCTTATTTAGCTACTCAATATCTTGGTGTGATTATTGATCTTAGTGGACTACCCAAATCACCCAAAAATTTGACTCATAATATGCATTCTTTTAGATGTGTTAAAAGTACTCTATGACAAAGCCAATATCTATTGTGGGAAACCACTTTGTGTGAGGTGAGGGAGCATCAAGTTGTGGGCCAAGGTATTGAGTAATGAATTGTGACCTTAGGTAGAATGTGTTTGATGTGTCTTTGTTTGTGATGACCCATGGAAATATTTAGAACATACACATGATAATATTATTCATAAGGTTTTTCTTTGAAACTTCCCAAGTGTTTGTGTCATGAAAGGTTGCTTTGTCCCTTGCTTGATTGCTTGAAGACTACTCTATAGATGACTTAATTCTGAATCCTCAAACTTATCGTTAAACCAAGATTATACTTGTTACAATAGTCTACATTTCAAAAATGGTCAAAATGATAATTCAAAATAGGATTTTGAGTAAAAAATTAATCTTTTCATGCTTGTTAGTCAACTATATCCTTCTGTGGTGAGAAATATCGTAGAAATCTTTAGAATATTGCCTATAATTTTGAGAAACATAGTCTACATGTACTATTAAGTATCATTCACATGTCTTCCAAAGTGTTGTTTCATCTTCTTTTCAGTGGGAAGTATTGTATGAATCACCCTGTTGTCACAGCGGTGTTTGATTTACTGAGGTTGGTCACCTACTTGTTGATCTGAGTTGGTCTTGCCTCAAATATTCCCTTAGTTGGTTTAGGAAGCCTCTACTTGATGTTTTCTAGTCTCTTGGTTTGAAACTAGTAAGATAGGGATTATTTTTAGCTAAAAAAGATCACCTAGATACCTTGGTTACATTCTTGATTAGTAGACCTTGATTACATTCTTTCTTAGTAGAGTTGTTCACTTATCTATCACTTTTTTTTGTCTTTCTTTCTTTTTCTTTATCTCTTAAGTCACAAGTGTCGTACATAGGGTATTTACTCATAGCTTGGGCATTTTGTGATAAGTCATCTTGATTTTTGTTTTACTCTTTCTGACAAGTGAATAGTTTGATTCTCTAGCATGGACATCAAGTTCTCTATGTCATCTTGATTAGCTCTTTACATTCTCTTTCATGCCAATAACAACTAGATATCAAATCGGCCAAGAAAAGAAACCTCCAATTAGCTTTGAGAAATTAACTTTTCCAACTAGGCATTAGCATCATCAGGAGAAAGAACCTCAACCTATCTTTGACAAGGAAGAGGATAATACTGAGACTTGGTTTGATCCTTTTAGTAACTTTGGAAGCACCTCTTGCCTCATTAATATTTGAAAATAGTTTATCTCTCACCATGCCTAGGGTAGAATATAACTCGTGTTTAAATGACCTCTTAGTGAACAATGAGTGATTAAGACAAAGTGAGTTAGGGAAAAAGGCTTGCATGGAGGAAAAAGAAACCCATTTGTCTCAATAGTAACACCAATATCTTTAGAAATGATGGAAATAACACACCTCCAAGATCTCCCCCAAGGTCACAACATAATGGGTTTGACTATCATAGATCTTCATATTCTAGGCATGCCTTACAAGTCACCCAACATGATGATAACTTGGATCCTGAAATTGCCAATGAAGAGTTCCTAAACTTTCAACAAGATAGTCATTACCAAAAGTTACCAAAAACTTATATTAAAAGCCTTAGAACAACATGGTGATCAATATTTCATGCACTTGGCCTCTGGAGAGTTGAGACTTCCCCACAACTTTGACATTAATAGATTGATTCAAAAGAAAGAACCTTCTAAAACACATGTTTTGAGGAAAGAGATAAAAGACTTGAAAATTTCATTTTGTATTAAGTCTATATGTGCTCTACCATTTGACTAAAGTCTATACATGATTCCTTTTCCAAGAGATGTTAAGATTCTAAGTATGACAAGTATGACGAGAATGGGGAACCACACGATAATGTTAGACAATTTTATGCTTTGAGAATGGACTTTATACATGATGACAAATACTTTATGTGACTCTTTCCTAGAAGTTTAAATGGTCTAGCTATGGAGTGGTTCAAAAAAAATTCACCCCCACTTAAGTCTTTTGATGAGATGGTTCAATGGTTTTTCCAACAACACTCCTACAAAATTCAACATCCCGTCACAATGATTGATCTATGCAATATCAAACAAAAACCAAGTGAACCCTTTGTTACTTTCTTTTAAAGGTGGAGAAAGTTACATTAAAGATATCCTCGACAACTACCCAAAAATGAGAAAATTGATATCTTTGTCAACAACCTTATGCCCTAGTTGCTTTAATGATCTTAGAAAGAAAGTCTTCCTCACATTTAATGACATGATTGAAAGTGCCTTCCCCATAGAGGATGTTGTAGTCAAGAAGGGAGAAATTACATTCAACAAGGACAAATCTAACAATGGTAATGTTACAACAAAGATAAGAACAAGCCATGAAACTAAAACAAGAATGGTGTTAATGATAGTGTTGTTGATGGACCTAAGTGTAAAGAGCCTATTTTCAATTTGACTAGTGCTATCCAAGAAACTAAACAAAAAGAAGCTTCAAAATCTAATAATTCTAATAAGACTAAACCATGTACACCTAAACCTAAGTGTGATTTTACACCTTTGGGGAATTCTTATGATGTGATACTCAAGAATTTAGTTTTAAACAAAATTATTATCCTTCCAAAAAACTTGAGACCTTATGATCTTGAAGTGAAGTCTAAGTGGTGGAATGACAAACATTATTGTGATAATCATAGGAACAAGGGTCACAAAAATGAGAACTGCATAAAGTTGAAATATGTCATCCAAGTTCTACTTGACGAGGAGAAGGTTGGATTTGATGGTCTTGTTAAGAATTATGATCATAAGGCTTTTTAGGAACCATTCACTAAATATGACAAAGGAGAACCCTCAACATCAAAGAAAAGTGAGAATGCTAAGATCAACTATACCTATACAAAGAATGACAACATTCTTCATATCCTTGAGCTAGTGGATGAAGTCATTAACATGGTGAGACCTAAACATGATGGACCCAACTATGATTCAAATGTTGATGAGATACCTAGAGTTATGTTGAGAGGTATTGGTTCTTCCATGCAATCCAAATCTTGCAATGAGTGTAAACCCATGATCATGCTTAGAGTTATCAGCTCTCCTTCACACGGGGAAAGTCTAAATGTCATCACTATGAGTCAACCTAAGATTAGAAGATATAATTTTAATAATAATTAGATTATGCAATGGTGTTAAATAAATAATGATAATACTGTTATATTATAACTAATACTAAGTTATATTTAAATAAGAAATAATAATTATTTAATCTATATTATCAATGAAATAATATTTAGTACGATATTTTAAATAATTAAATTTCAATGAATAAATAAAGAAATTAAATTAAATACAAGAGACAATATTGTAGAAAGTATGTTAACTTTCTAAATAGAATTTAATAATGAATAATAATAAATACAAATAAGTAAGCATTTAAATAATATAACACAGAATAATACGAATTAACTAAATCTAATGAAAAGTTGAGAGATATTAACAGATAGACATGACTCCTTAAAATTAAGATATAAAAAGGAGTAGAGTTTATTTGATAGAGGGGGAAAAAGAAGAGAGAAGATAGGAGTTCAAAAAGGACAAATGGAAGATGAAAGTAGTATGAAGAAAATGAGAAGTGACTTTGAGAAAAGGTATCAATGATATTGAAAGGATGTGAACCTTCGAAAAGGTCATAATTATAAGTAGTTGTGACTCTTAAAAAATGTTGTGATTATAAAGTATTGGGACTTTTCCAAAGGAGTTTAGTTATGAAGTGTTGTGACTTTTCAAAAGGATTATCATGATGAAGTGTTGCGACCTTTCAGAGGATTTGTATTATGAAATCCTGTGACTCTTGGAAAAGAAGAAATCAAAAATTATATTTTATCCTTTCCTCATAATTAGAAAATGAAGAATTTTAGAAAGTAAATACAAGTTGAAATAATCTAGGAGGAATAATTCACTGAAAGACCAACTAAGGATAGAGCCACAAGGACCAAGCAAAGAGGAAGGTAAGAAAAGTATTTTTATAGATTATATTTCTTTAATTATGTTTATGAATTAATTTATATTAATGAATCATACTTGTGGATAATTTATGAATATACATACGTATATGTAAAGGTGGAATTCAAAACAGACAACACACATGACTTAATAGTAAATGGTTTAATATCAAGAGAGTGTTGGCATAAAGGTCAATTTTTCTATTAGTGACTTAACACTTAGTCAATTGGTTACATTGTTACTGAGCTCTATAGTTGAAACCAAGCTTACCATTTAGTTTGCAGTGTTAACCAAGTGATTTAGTTGTTCCCAAGCCAAGTAGTCACGATACAGTGTCTACCAAGCACTTGAGTTAGTTTGCAGTGTTTTTCGAGCTACACAGTGTTAACTAAGCTTCAGAGTCAAAGTTTAATGCAAACTGAGCATAATAGAGGATACCAAGCTAGTTAGTAGAGGTGAAGAAGATCGTACTATTAACTAAGCTCACAGGGTTAACAAAGTGAATCTAGTGTTGATTGAGTCATACAGTGTCAACCTAGTGATCCAGTTGCTACAAAGTTTCTCAGTATCCACTGATTCACATAGTGTTGACCGAGTTCAAGCTACTTATAAGTGATTAGTATGGATTGAGCTTCAAGTTCAACTGAGTACCAAAGATTTTTTAGCGTTAAAGGTGTTTTTTGTGTATTAGAACATCATCGAGTTTGTCTCTAGAACCCGTGTTACAACAGTTGGGCTGACTTTGTGAATTATGATGAAATTGGTATTGTAGCCAACTCTAGTAAGTTATGGTTTGGATTGGTATATATGTAATGCATTATATCATATCCAAATATATATGAAAATAGTTAATGATGAGAAAAAGTGTGAAGTAAAGAAGGCTACAAGTAGTATAAGGGACATAATAGATTTATCTATCACAATCAGGTGATCATTGCAATACAAGGAAACTCAACTAGCAAATTAAAGTTCATATCAGAGATTAGCCACTGGTTCAACCTAATAGGTGCATCAATCAAATCCTTTAACACAGTAGGCTTAATAGTCTTCGCTAAATCTCTTAACTGAGTACATACTTCATTGTTTGTTTGTAAATCCTTTAACAAGGTGGACCTCATAGTCCTTATTTTTCCTAATAGGGAAAATCACCAAAAGTGGTCAATTGTAAGCCTTAATAAGTTAACTTTATACTGTAGTACTAAAGCTTGTGGGTATCATCCCCACCCCAATTTTACTTTCTAATTGGAAGGTTTCTGGGTCACCATATCTTGTGTAAAAGTGTTATGAATGTTTTAAATTCTTTCATTCTTTCATCCATGCAATTAGATCATAATATTATATGAAGAATTAATTGGTGAAGTTAGATAAAGTTTTATTGGTTCTTGATTCACCCCTTCCCTCTTAGTAACCTTTCCTACCTTATATTTCCAACAGAGAGTCCCTTTTAGAGAAGAGAGTGATCTTAATAAGGATTATAGCTTAAGATCAAGAGAGTCCCTTTGGGAAGAGAGTGATCTTAATATGGTTATAAGGCCATAATATTTCATAGATGTTAACATATGCATATGTGACAAGGGCCGTAGATGAAGAATGTATCTTCTAAGAAGGACCTCAACGGGAGCACTTCATAAAATATGGAGAAGTGACTGAGGATCTAAGGGTCCTCAAGAGGGTTATTGATCCTAATGTGGAGACATCTTTTAGGTTGGGTTAGGATAGAGGGTAGAATAGTGAAAGTTGATTTATTATTGTATAAATTCAAATGTTGGTTTTGTAGGTATTCTTGTCCTAGTTAGTGGGGACATTACATCAACCTAAAGTCTAGTTAATCAACTTCAACATACCCCAACTCAAATTTCAATATTTGAGTTGCTTGAGTTATGCACACAAAGAGATCTTAGAGAAAGCCTTACAAGAAATGATGGCCCTAAAGACATTTATACAAAACAATTTTAGACCATGGTTAATCACATTGCTACTCCACATTACTTTTCATTTTTAGAGGAAGATGACTAGTCTTTAAGTCACCCACATAACCTTTCTCTACATATTGAAGTCTAAATCTATCAAACCCAAGTCAAACACATGCTAATAGATAATGGTGTTGGGTTAATTATTTGGTCTTTCAATTTGGTTAAAGAACTAGGGTTTTTAGAATTTTCTATTGATCCTAGAAAGATTATTACTCTCAAGGCTTATGATGAAGTTGAGAGATATTGTAAGGGGTTGGTTATATTGCCTCTTCGAGTTAGACTAGTGGAAAAGGGCATGGTCTTTCAAGTTCTTGACAAACCGCTTGCTTACAACGTATTGTTAGGGAGACCATGGATCCATGATATGCAAGTGGTTCCCTCAACCTACCATCAATGCATAAATTCCCTCTTCAATGGTACTAATTTTTCTATTCCAGGGGATAATTCTATGTATTTAGTGCTACATAGTAGATTTGTTGATGAATCTAGGACTACTCTTGCTAATTATGAGAAAAAGTTGAAGATGCTAAATATCGGGATAGGGGAATATCATTTAGATTATATTACTACACTTCCAGGGTCCCCTTGTTCTTATAGTAGGCCTTCAGAAGCTATGAAATTATCATCTTTTTCTATGACGGTCTATGGAACCTTTGTTCAATCCTCAGTACCTCTAGAAGATGAGAAAAAAGAACAAGCTATTAGGGACTAGATCTATAGAGAAGAAGAACCTGAGAAAGTTACACTTACTGCTACAATTTCTCCCAAAAGATATGGAAAGAGGTTATGAGTTTCTAGATAAAATAGTTTACTTGGGTCATGGCCCCTTGAGTATTAAGAAACATACTCTTGTTAAACCATTAAGTCATGCATATGGAAGGAGATCTAAGGATAAGACTAGATTAGGATACTCTAATGCTGATGCACACCCCATTTTTTATCCATCCCCTGATAATTCTAGTGAATCTAAGGAAGAGACTATGCTTACCAACACTTATGAACAAGATGAAGAAAACTTTGTCCCCTCTATTGCAATCCTTTGGAATGAAGAGGGAACCCCACTAGACTATGATGATGAAGCCTCTACATCTCACCAAAATGAAGATTCAAATGTTGAAGATCCTAATAGAGAACACATTCACAAGAACATGTCACATTTGTTACTAAGAGCAAAAAATACCGACTCACATGAATTTGAATGGGATTATCTCTTAGTAGAGTCAACAAAGGTGGGAGTAGATTTTGTGCATTCATATGCTAACCAAAACAAAGTGGTAGATGAGTCACCCATAGGATACGATGAGTCAAAATTGCACATTTTTTTATTGATCAAGTTGGCTACACTAGGACTCAAATTGATTTAGGCACCTATGATGGGAACCTTATACACTTTGAGTATCTTGTCACTAGAGATAACATCCCCCATATCAACAACCTAGAATCTTTCACTTCACTCTCACTTATCCACCATGACCTTATTGATTGGTCGAAATGAAACCAACAACATGAACTACATTTTTTTCAAAATGAGTACAAAATAGTATGTTACCTCAATGCCATTGAACTTGTAGTTTCTTCCACAAGTGAACCAACAATGAATATGACTGAGACATATAACAAGTACCTTAGTCATAAAATAAAAAGAAAATTGAAAAAGAACAGGCACTTTGGTGTTGAAAACCACTTTGTGGTAGTGTCAGAATTGAAAAAAGTAAAACCAAAATTCATATTTGAGGGTGAAAACCTCTTTGAGGCACCAAAGGATAAGGTACTTGGTAGCTTGCTTAGTTACTTTTAGGAGAGATCTTTAGTATTGATAGAGACAACATAGCATATAAATATTGGAATTGAAGAAGCACCTAAGATCATACATTTGGATCAATATTTTTTAGTAGAGGAAAAAAAACAATTCACTGAGTTCTTCAAAGAAAAGAAAATCAAGTTTTCTTGGACATACTCATCTAATTATGCATCATCTATCCAAAGGTACTGGTGTTAAACTAGTCAAATATAAATTAAGAAGGATGCATCCACACATATCTCTTCTTGTCAAAGTTGAATTGAAAAAAATCTTGAGTGTTGGATTTATACGAGCTATAGACTATGTTGAATGGATCTCAAACTTTGTCCTAGTATCTAAACATGATAAGTCCATTAGAGTATGCACAGATTTTTGAGACCTTAATAAAGCTTGCCTAAATGATGACTTTACACTTTCAAACATAGATATGATAGTGAATATGATTGTAGGTTATGAAATGTACTCTCTCATGGATGGTTTCTTTGGCTACAACTAGATTAAAATAGCTCTTAAAGAACTAAGGATAAATTTCCTTCATATGTACATGGGGAACCTTTTGCAAGAATGTCATCTCATTTAGGTTAGAAAAATGTTAGAGCTACCTATCAAATAGATATGACTACCATCTTTCATGGCATGATGCATCAAAATATGGAAAAAAATTGGATGATACCTTGGAAAAATCTAAGAAAAGGAACATTCATAATGAAGATTTGAGCTTGATCTTTGATTAGATGAAACAATTCAAACTTAGATTAAACCTCTAGAAAACTACCTAGGATATATCATTTCAAATAAAGGAATTGAGTTTGACCCCCAAAAGGTCCAAGCTATAATGGAGATGCCACCTCCCAAGAACATAGGTCAATTGCAAAGTCTTCAATGATGCCTTTAGTGAATCAGGAGGTTCATATCTCAACTTATTGACAAATCTCAAACATTCAATAAGAATATACATAAAGGAGCTACATGTACATAGAATGAGGAATGTGAGAAAATTTAAAATTAGATAATATAATATATAGCTCAACCTCCAAATTTAATGCCTCCTATTCTAGGGAAACCACTAATTCTACATATCCCAGCTATAGCTACATCATTTTGGATAAAATTGGTACAACAAGATGAACATGGAAATGAAAGAGTTATATACTATATTAGTATAACATTAGTATCCTATGAGGTCAACTACAATAATAGTGAAAACAAAGTACCTTACTATGGTGTTTGCATCTAAAAATCTTTGACACTACATGCTTGTGCATACTACACATCTTGTAGCTAAAATTGACCCACTGAAGTATCTCCTAAGAAAGGAAATCTTTACTAGTTGGTTAGATAAGTGAATGATTATTCTATTTGAATTTAAAATTTAGTATATCAATCGTACGAAAATCAAAAGGAAAGCTATAATAGATCAATCGACTAATTTTCCAGTACAAGATAATGGTCCTATATAGATTGACTTTACTGATTCATCTATTATGTGTGTGGCTTGAAAACATGGAAGGTTTTCTTTGATGGATCTCACACATAGAATGGTGCTAGTTGTAACCACCTAAAAATGGTCATCTAGACTATTAGCCCCCTTCTTAGCATTTTGGCTAAATTATTTAATCATTTTCCTAGGCCAAATTTCTAAAAATCAATTTATTTTATTTTAACCTATGGTTTGACTATAATATCCTAAGTCCATATTTGATTAAAATAATAGGTGCCCTTTTAATTAAATAAAAGACCTCATTCTTCTAACCCACTCAATGTGCACACATAAAGTCTTTTTCTTATTTGAAATTAAAAGAAAAGGATTTTGTCTCACACAAAAAGTCAACTCTCTCTCATTGGTTGACTTGATCTTGCACATGGATCATGCCAAAAGTCAACCCGACCCTTGATCATCCACTTCTTGATCTTGATCTCAGTCATTTGTTTACCTTTAAAAGAGATAGCTCTCTCTTCATCTAATGATCTTGATTTTGAGTAGTTGTTATGTTGTTAGTTTCTTGATAGGTTTTCTTGGAGCTTTGTGGAGAACTTCTTGATTCTTGTCTTATTCTTGCATTATCATCCTCATTGTAGTTTAGATGCATTCGCAATAGTTTAGCTTCCTTTTACAATATCTTAGATCACCTAGCTTAATTAAAATGGTTGTAACACTCTCATTTTGTTTAGTTTACTTCCATTCTTGCATTTCATTCTAGCATAATTCATTTCTTGCATTGCCTATTTGAGAGTTATTTTGGCATTGACACTCTTTCTCTTGTCTAAGGAATCTCCCATTGCATGGTTTACTAGGAAGGGTTGTGTCTCTAAGGCTCCTCTAAGAGCTATTCATATGCTTATGCACACACCTTTTCACTCCATGGATTCCCATCTATGGAATACCTTGGATAGAAGGGTTTAGAGGAGTGCACTTTCTTACTATACACTAGTATTGGTATTTTGTTTGTCACACCTCATGGCTACAATATTCCAAAGTCATAAAAGTTTTAATTTCCTTGCACAAACAACATTGTAATTTTTTGATCATCTTGATCATCCACTCCACCCCCTCCTCTAGGTTGCTCCTTCTATGGCTTCGCCTTCTCCACCCTTATGTGTCTCTAGGGACACTCCTCCCCAGACTCCTCCTCTCCTCCTCCTCATCCTCCCACTCACTCCCCTCCTCTTTCGTGGTTCAGGCTTGCATCCATCTCACCCGAGTAGCTCGGGAACTTCTCTCAACCTCGACTTGTCTTCCACCCCTACCCTAGCATCCACCGTCATCTTAGCCATCTCCTCCATGTCCCATTGTGACAAGTCATGCATCTGGCCATGTCAATCATGGGAATGAATGCCTCTATATATCATAAATGTAGGTGAGGTCTTCTCCTACCTTGGCTAAGTTTGAGTAGTAGTCCCACAGCTCCTATATCAATGTCAATGTGTCCCTTAAAGTCATTTGGTAGTCTAGCATTGACAACCACCTCAGGTCCTCCTTTTTGTAGAAGCAAGCATATGTGGTGTTGTCCACTGAAATCAACTATCTCTATCCAAACTCTCACTAGAATCAGCTAATAGAAAAACACTCAACTATATCTACATAACTCCCCACAACTAGCCAACTATAATACATATACTCAAGCTCCCAAGCATCTAACACTTTGGCACATTGGCAATATGGCCACTAGACAAAGGATGTAAGCTCATTGAATAAATCCCTGTAGTATGTCATATTCCCTCTATGACTCTAATATATCAGCCATATATATCATTAAATGAATGGGTGGTTGCACTCTCATGGCTACACCCATGACCGTATAATCATGAAATTCTCCCAAGCCCATACCTGAGCTAGAACTGCACTGCATGCCCACGTCTAGCCATCTCAATACATGATCTTTTGAAACTTGTGATACATGTCTACTAAGATGGTGGGCTCCCATGCCATCTATCTTGGTCGACCTATCAAATTAGAAACTAGTCAGCCCCATCCTACAGGGAAGCCCTTCTAGCCCCTATTAGTGACCAAAGCTTGGGAAACCAATGAACAAATAAGGTAGGCTAAGGGATGTTGATCCCCATACTCATCTATCAACCTCTCCTAGCTAAGGTGTCAGTCTAGGATGGTCACATCCTCAAATATTTGCTAGACTTCCAACCTCCCCTTTGGCTGGGTCTGATCGTAGTAAACCTGTGACATGATCAAACTCATATCAATACACCTCATATGGAAATCATAAACGTTAAATGGACAAACATCAAAACATAACAATCATACTCACAAGGTCACCATGGTATGCCACACAAAGGATACAATACACATCCTCTAGAGTAATGGTTGCCTCACTAATGGGAAAATGAAAGGTATTATGCTCACTATGCCACCACTCGACTAATGTAGTTAATAATCCATGGTTTGCCCAACTATGGGGCATGTGAAATAACCACTTGAATCACATGGCATTTATAGCAGCCTTCTCATCTCTCTCTCTCTAGATGACAAAGGACACACAACTCCACCACCTTGGGGGCTCTAATCAATAATACTGGAAAAAAATGTGCATAATCATGTCAAGCAAACATAAAAATACCAATATCAACTGTAAACAGATCAAGTAACATCGTAAAAAGATCAAATGATAGAAAATAATAGTCTCATGCTCAAAATTTGCTCCTAAACATTAAAAAATGCTCAACATATAACCAGGTGACACTTTTTCTAACATGCAAGTGATGTATTTGGCTAATTAAGTATAATGTGATACATTTTAGACTACCCATATGATAGTTTCCTTTCATGCAAAAATTCGCACAAAGTCATGCGACATTTGGGTATGTCTAATACAATAAGACCTTACAATGCATGCAATGCAATTTGGATATCAAAAGTATCGTGTGATAATTCTTAGAGTAGTTGTGCAATAATTTTAAAGTATCACATGATATTTTTCAAAAATCCATTAAAAATGTACGAAAATGAATTTAAAGGCTCAAAAAATGTGAATATTTTGAAGACTCGCTAGGGCCTCATAGTCGGGTGGTCGCTTGTGCAATCGGTTGCGCTCAAAACAATGTCTATCCATCATAATGCTTGCAAGAGCTATCATTCTCTCTAAAAATCACTCTAAAGCTCTCAAGAATCAAAAAATACAAATAAATTGAAAATGACCCTTGGCCACCTTATATAGTCCTCTGACCTCATTTTGACCTAGTTTTTAAACTCCTAAAAATTTCAAAAAAATTGCACCCCTTGCTAATTTCAACATCCTGGATCCATTTTCAGCATTGAAATCAAAATATGAGTTCATCTTGATGGGAAAATTTTTGTTTTAAATTTTCACCTTCTGTTGTGCAATTAACTGACCTTTTGAGGTCTAATCTCTAAATCTTCATTGGGATATCTTCATTTCTCCACGTCTTCATCATTTCTACACTCGACACCAATTTGATTCACATCTTTCTCTTCTAATTTATCTTTCTACTTGATTTGACCTAATGCTCATAGTATATCCTTCTTGGTCAGCTCTAGTCAAACTGGGGCATTCTATCTCTTCCTTATGGCCACTCTTAGTTTCTAATCACTTATATGTCATCATGGACTTTTCTATATCTCAATTTGGTCATATTTTTCTCATTTATGAATTCCCTTTACCTCATTTTGATTTTGATTCAGGTAGGGGCACAAATACTCTATCATTGCTTGTGTTCTATAGCTATCTATTTCTCAAGACCATATGCTTGACCTTTCCATTTTCTCTTGGTCTATCTTCTTTTCTTGATTTTAGTACTCTTTTTGAGTTCTAATATTGTGTCTTTCTCCTAGTGTTTAGTACTATTGCTACTAGGTTATACATTTAGGACTTGTTATCTCACTCTTCATTTTGTTCTTCAGAATCATATCACTCTATCTATTGCTACCTACTTGGCTTATGTATTATTTGACTTTATGTTTTCCAAAATTGATCACACTTTAGTCAAAGAGGGGAAAATGTAATCACCTAAAAATGGTCATCTAGACTATTTACCCCCTTCTCAAAATTTTGGCTAAATTATTTATCATTTTCCTAGGCCAAATTGCTAAAAATAAATTTATTTGATTAAAACCTATAGTTTGACTATAATATCCTAAATCCATGTTTTATTAAAAGAACATGTCCCTCTTTTAATTAAATAAAAGACCACATTCTTCTAACCCATTCGATGTGCACACATAAAGTCTTTTTCCTATTTACAAATTAAAAGAAAGTGTTTTTGTCTCACATAAAAGTCAACTCTCTCTCATTGGTTGACTTAATCTTGCACATGGATCATGCAAAAAGTAAACTCCCCACCCTTGATCATCCACTTCTTGATCTTGATCTCAACCATCTGTACACCTTTAAAAGAGAGATCTCTCTCCCTCTCTAAGGACCTTGATTTTGAGCTAAGGTTATGCTGCAGGTTTTTTGACAGATTTCCTTAATGCTTTGCAGAGAACTTCTTGCTTCTTGTCTTACTATCTCATCATCATCCTTGTTCAAGTTTAGATTCATTTGTAATAGATTAGCTTTTATATTCACATTAGCATGGATCACATAGCTTAATTAAAATAGTTGTAATATGCTCATCTTGCTTAGTCTAGTTGCACTCTTGCATTTCATTTTAGCATAGGTCATTCTTGCATTGCATGTTTGAGAGCTCTTTTGGACATTTTCACTCTTGGTTTTGTCTAATTAATCTCCCATTACATGGTTTACTAGAAAGGGTTGTGTCTCTAAGGCTCAGGTAAGAGCTCCTCATATGCACAAGCACACAACTTTGCACTCCATGGATAGGGAGCTCTAAGACAACATTCGAGTTTTCCAATCTATGGGAGACCTTGGATAGAAGGGTTTAGAGAAGTACAAAAACTGAGTGGACATTTTTGGTTCCCAAAATGGGGCATAACATATTGTTTTTGCCTCTCATTCTGCACTTTTGTCTTGCATTTTTTGTTGCTTGATCTATCTTTTTTTCTTTGCAGTCGCAATTATCGTGCAATACTTTATTAGTATCGTACAATGATTTTCAGTACTATCATGCCATACTTTATTAGTATTGTATGATAGTTCTTAGTACTATCTTGCCATACTTTACTAGTTAAAGTAGCGTACACCTATATAGAGTTCTACCACACCAATATACAAAACTCTATCGCTCAAGTATAGTGTGAAGTATCACACACAACAAAAGTATCACCCCCTATACTAAAAAACATTGTAAAATATTCTATCTAGAAAAAACTATCGCCCAACCTAGAACTTGGTGTTGTTTGAATTGTTTTTTCAATTTTGGGTCTTTGGCATTCTATTTTTTGGGATTCTTAAATTTATTACTATATGACAGAGGTTTTACTACATGTTTTTACCTTATTTTGGACTAACCCTTTTGTTGGACTAAATTTTTTCTTTTAGGGTTTTTCTAAACACTTGCAAAATTGCTCTAAAAAGAATGCATGTCAAAGCTTCAAATGCAAAAAGGCTACTAATGATTATTTTTAGGGCTTCCTAAAAGCATAAAAACCAAACAAACAAGTGTGTTTTATTTCCTTTATTTTTGTATGCGGCAATATTACTACTTGTTCATATTTCATGGGCACATAAAACTTGGAATTTGGATCTCTTAGTGGTAGGAATGTATGTTCTTCACCCTTGCGGTGAGTCAAAAATCTTGACCCATCTTTAGATTTGAAAGCAAGGGGCTAATTGAGCTTCTTGGTGTGTTTGGTGAAAATGATTTGAATAAGAGAATATGCTCTTCACCCTTGTGGTGAATCAAAAATCTTTACCTCTAAAAGTGGATCCATTATGCAATTGTGGTTACAATGAGAGAAGTTTATGTTCAACTAAGCACTAAAGAAGGGCTTCTATGAGTGAGCTTAGCCATAAGTTGCTCAAATTGCACTAGGGTAGTATCCAAAAATTCCATTGATGATATTGACATAGAGGGAATAAACATGGAGTATGCATTAAACACACTCTCAAAGATTTAGTACTAGTATTTGACATGATTGTAGGAGTAGTTAAAGAGATGGATAAAGTTGGTGTTACCATAACTAAATCCTCAAGTGGTCTGTATCCTATAGAGAATCCATCTATAGTTGTATCCAATGGTAAATCATGTGACTCATCTAACATAGGTATAGAGTAAAGAAGTGTAGTTGCAACTAACATGTCCACATGAGAAGTAGATGTAGGGACAAATTTCT
This sequence comes from Cupressus sempervirens, assembly GCA_028749045.1. Lineage (NCBI taxonomy): Eukaryota > Viridiplantae > Streptophyta > Pinopsida > Cupressales > Cupressaceae > Cupressus > Cupressus sempervirens. The sequence continues at coordinate 489,263,504 of CM053787.1, forward strand.
TAGGATTTTGTTACATCTCATCATTTCTGAAATAATTTCAGCTCTTTTGAGGTTCCACAATATTTACCTCTAGAACCCTTCTTATATCCTTACCTCCCTTGATAGTGAGTTTTGGAATGGATGGAACTGGAGGTTATGATGTTGAGGTTGATGCACCATCTTTACTCTTGCCTTTAATCTACAACCTTAAACCAATCAAACCAAGAGGATCAAAGTCTTTGCTTGGATTGATCTTGATACATTTAAGACCTCTTATTTTAATCAAATATTGGTATTGGAAAGGATTTATTGAATTTAATCTTTGATAAAGGTGATTTCCTTGGTTGACCATGTTGGTGGAAGAATGTGAAAGCTTTCCATATGATGCTTTGTGTAATCTCAATCAAGGATTTTATCATCATCTACAATCCCATCTGGGATCTCTACAAGGTTGAAGTCAATAATTTTCTTAGTAGTTAGCCTACAATAGTCCAACCTTTAGATGTCTACCTCAATATGCAAATCGATCCACATATCCTCAAGGCGGTGTATATGGATGAACTATGTCCTCAACTTGTCATTGAGACCTCTCTAGTCAAAATTGTTAGTTTGTGGTGACTGATTAGGGAAGTATTGTACATACTTCATAATTCTTTAGGATCTTATTTTATCAAGATTTTGGGCCGACATGTAATTATTAATTATAACCCTAAAGTGGTAAAATACTTGTATAAAAGGGCTAAGCATTAGGGGTTTTTCATAAGGTGTGATACAAAAATTGCTTCTTGAGGTGGTATTGAGCTATAAGGGATTACAAATTATAATTAGGTTGTAATCACAAGATTGTAATAATATTGGACTCGCTATTTGGTGGACGTAGCCAAAAGTTTGGGTGGACCACGTTAAATCTTGGTGTCTTGTGTTCTCTTTTATGCAATCTATTATTTTTTGATATTATTTATATTTGCATTTAATTTCTATTTCTGTCTATGGTTTAATCCTAACAAAAATAACTCCTAGCCATGAATTTTTTCAAAGAGATCATTTAAAGTTCAAACTCCATGCCCTTTGCCATGAATATAGTGTCCAAAGAGTACCACCAATTTTTAATGGATTTCTTAAGGAAATTCCTACCCTTGGTCTATGTAATGTGGATTAGTATGCTTGCACTACCATAAGCTATCTTTTCAACTCCATCAATATGATCTTGTTAGTGGGATACTGTGCTAGTGTATATGGTTCACCTTTGAAATATCCAACTCATAGATATGTGAAATTGTGGAGTTGTAGGTAAATACAACCATACTCATTCACTTTATTCCATGCCTCATCGAATACACGCTTCTTCAGAAGCTCCTTGTCAAACAAGCACATATTATGCCCATAAAAAACATCTTGTACTCTCCTATAATGCATACTATTAACTATCAAAAGAAACTAATTGTAGCACTCCCAAATGGGCACCAGTGTCCTGTATCCGTTGGTCGAAAGTGTTGAAAGAGATCCAAGGGAAGAAAAAATATTCTCCAAATAGGAATTCATATAGAATGTTCCAGTGGTAGAGACTTGAGATATATGCTCCTAGAGGATATCAATAATCATATCTCCCCAAAATATCTTATTTTGTTTGGATCTAATAACTAGATAGATGTATTTGTACATGTATGGCTCAAAAGTGTTATATCCTTGGATTCCTCCAATGTGACTGAGCAGAGTGATGAGATCATTAATCTCTTCCTTGAATTTAGTATGATACACACCCTTTGGCATTACATGAGGTTAGGCCTTTTTTGATCAACTAGTTTTCATTAATGTGATTAATTCAATATGCATTGTCTTCATTCCACCTTTCCAAATCTTTTCTCTTTAAGATATTAGTGACTAGTGGAGTAGGTGTAACTCAAAAAATCCTATTAATTATCTTAGGATCTAGACTTGTGATTGTATTTTGTCTTGATCTTTGATGTTTTTGGATAGATGATCAATTTTTTTGGCACATGAAAATACAAACTCTGGTTTTAGAGCGGCCAAGGAAAAAGTGGAGACTCGCTTATGCTACTCTACTTAATGTAAAAAATATCTTCTAACACTGTGACATCCACTATTCTAAGAAAATATTTTATATCCATGTGAGAAATATCAATGTCTTTGATCTCTTCATAGTATGAGGTAACCTATGTAGGAGGAATAGAATTATGATGTTGATAATATTCATACTTCTTCTTTTTCTCTTTTCCTTTAACTGATGCAACTTCTTTTGACATGACTAAATAGTGTAAAAATGGATCTTTAATAATGTGTAGGACATTCACCACTATTTTTTTTTTTTAGAGTTGATATGAAATAAGTAATAGAAATTCTTGAAATTTGACAAGATAAGATACATGCCTCAAAATGGAACCAATATGAAAATACCTATTTTCTAATATGCCTGTGCATAGTTTCTGGAAAATCTACATCTTGTCTGTTCTAGACTAGAAATGTTGAAATAGAGAAAATCCATAAATATCTTGTCTTTTTGAAGGGAGGTTGACCTTGACCTTGTTGGCAAGGTACAATTTTGCCTCAAAAAGTTGACCTTGACATTTTCTTCTTTGATGAAAATTTTGTTTGCGGATCTCAGAAGTTTGTTGAAAAGCGTATCCAAATCTGCACTTTGATCTTCAAAACAACACTTTCATATATCTAAAAATAGGGTTTTTCCTTAGTCAAACCCCCATTTTGGTGATTTCCACCTCCAAAAATAGTAGGATATAATAGAATGTGTGTATAATGTATGTATAATGCCAAGATCTAATCTACTAGATTAAAATGCTAGCATGAATATATATATGAGAAAGAAATGCATAAACTTGAATACAATAAGAAAGAATACCAAGCCACCAAGGCTAAAGTACTCTTACCAAACTCATAATCCATAATTGTTACCCCATGATTGTATCTTTTAATGCCTAAATATCGATAATGGTGGATCAAGAAAGATTAGATCTCTCTTGCTCCAAATAGATGTCCACAAGGGTATAAAAATACTTGATATCCACAATAGCTTGATCTTCTATATCATTCTCTTGCAATCTTTCATCTTCACAGTTCCATCTCTTGATTGTAGTTGTTCTTGTTGTTTCTTGTTGATTCTCTCTCTCTTCTCTTCTAGTTATATATAGATGCAAATGAGAGTCTTTATATAAAGACTTCAAGGTGAGGCTCCTAGAGTAACGTGAGGACCCATAATTTAAATTTTTCCTTGAATTATGTTCCATTCAAAATAAAAAACTATTAAAAGAATTATATGAATCTTGAATTAACCCCTTCTGTATTCAAATCTAAAAGCTCCACATTGATTTCAGGGCCCTCCTAGACTAAAATCTAAAAAAAGGGAATCAACACCCGAAGAGGGTCAAGAATGACCTTGACCCTAACCTAGGTTAGGGAAAACCTCAACCTTGTCCTAGGTTGGGTTTAACCTTGTCGACCTTGCCTTAGGTCAGGGTTGACCTAGGGGTCAAAACCCAACCAGAGTATAAAACATAAAAGTCTTGAGGATACTTGGAGACCTAGAAAACATATCAGAATAAGACTAAACAACAAGAATAGGCACAAAATCCTATAATGAATATGATTAAGGCTAGGAGGACCTATTCCTAAGTACTACCCAAAAGATAGAGCCATAGAGGATGGAAATTAAAGAGAATATTCAATATCCTAACCCTAATTTCACCTAAAACAAAGGAATCAAGTACAAAATGCATCGTAAATAAAAATATATCATGATAAATATACTAAAAAAGGGTGCTAAAACTACCAAGATGGAAGTGCTTCCATTTTAAGATGATACATCTAGCCCCCACTTTAGCTCAAATATGACACTACATGAATATGCAAGCTTAAGTAAGAAAACATCATAGTAAATAAAAAGGATATAGCCAAGTCCTTGATGCAGAGATCCTACAAAAAAATATTAGAACCTGCAACACAATAGGTTAATGAAAATCCATAAACCACCTAAATCTTACTAAATGTCAGTTGAGAAGTTCATAAATCCCCTTATGCCCCCTTTTTTTTTGGCTTTCTATTTTTGAAGGGTGAAATAGGATGATAAGGATAACTCTAGACACTAATTATGCAATTTGTTGAAAAGATATTTCTTAAACCACTTAGAAGGATTCATAACCTTCACAAATTTATTCATGGAGTTAGGTATCTGAATTGCATTTCCAATGCCACTAATAACACCAAAAATGGAGTTATCGAGCTCAAGTTATGATGAAAAGAGTGAATGTCTATCTAAATGCATGAGACAAGAGGAATTTGAGTTTACCATGAGTGAACCCTAAAAGAAACCCTAATTTTACCTATAAATAATGAAAAGGAAGTCATACTTACTCATTCTTACCTTTTGTAGATTCCAAATGAGAGAGAACTATGCCAAGGAGAGAAGAACTTTGAGCGATACTCTTGGAGTTGTTGAGACAGTGCCTAGCTATCGGACAACTACTTCTCTAGGTGAGTTTGTTGTTGTTTGATTCTATACTTTTCAAATATGTGATCTTTATAGGAAAGGTTGACCTTGACCTAAGAAGGTTGACATAAACTATCAAATTTACACTCATTCTGGAATGAGGTCATCCTTGACCCAACAAGGTCAACATTAACCCATAAAAGTTGACCTTGACCTGGTTTGATTGACCTTGACCTGGTCTGATCGACCTTGACCTAGTCAAGTTTAGTTTATAGATTTTATGATATAGAATACTGATATGTTATATATCTATGCTTACAGGACATGGTCCATGTTTGAGAGCATACCTTTGGAGAGTTGCTTGTTACCATCAGAGAGAGATTGTTTGAGCTAGATGATAATGATATACAACTACTAAGAGATGTAGGACTGTACTGGGTAGTAGTCCTACCATATATCAAATTACATCAAATGATGTTATTAGCTCTTATAGAGAGGTGGGATGAGGATACATGCTCCTTTCATCTTACCTTAGGAGAGATTACAATCACATTAGAGGATGTCTGCAGGATCCTATGGCTTCTAGTCTAAGGTGAGACCATCAAACCTAGAGTACAGTGAGTCTGTGAGGAGATCCCTGTAAACAAGGAGTATTTCTTGAGACACATTCCACAAATGTGGACCCAATCAGATCATGTCCTTCTATCATCCATATTATAAGGCCCTACTCCTCTAGTATGGAGAGTGATGCTTGGTATAGTATCCTTGGTTGTGTTACCCAACTCAAATGATACTATATTTTTGACACTACTTACTCACATTATACAAAGGATGGAGAGTGAGAGGACTATATTCTCATGGGGTTTCAAAATGCTAGATCAACTATACCATGAGCGATGTTAGTTGTTGAGATATCAGAGAGAGAGTCTATATATATATGCACTATTCCATAGATTTGGTTATTCGAGCACTTTACATGTACACATATATAAGGTATCCCAATGATGGTAGAGCATAGCTAGAGTTTTTTCTTATCCACTGAAGATTGCCTAGAAGTTTGGAGATGTCTTGTTTTGAAGATTATCTCTAGACCATATTCCTAGTGTAGATGTGATATGGAGACCCTACTGCTAGATGATAGAGTAGCTTGATACATGATTCTAGATGAGATACTCACAATGATGAAAGATTCTAGAGAGTCATCTAAATCATATAGTGGTGCCTTACTAATATGATCGGGTGATGAGATAGTTTGGTCTAGTACAGGAAGTACCTAGAGTAGTGCCTCACTATGTATATCTGAAGAGGTATTATCAAAGACCCAACACCATATGCCGAGCATCAGTAGCATATATAAGGGATAATGATGTTGATGATATAGAGGATATAGAGGTACCATCAGATGTGACCTATTCAGGCATGAGCCAAGATTACATCAGGTACTAGAGTCTACATGAGTCTCATCCTATCTTCCTTGAGGGTCATCCTATACGTGATTTAGATGCTTCAAAGAGGACACACTAGGATGATGGTATAGTAGAGGAGGATGAAAGCATCAGAGATGAGGAGGAACACATCTCTAGGGAGAGCCCATGGAGTAGGAGAGAGAAAAGAGAGCAGAGGAGAGAGAAGAGGAGGGAGCAGAGGAGATGCCCCCAACTAGTGACATTGGTGTAGATGTACACATATCACCATTGAGATCTTGATGGCCCCCATGTGCCCACATAGAGACACCACCAATGGGGCCCAAACATAATGACCATGGAGAGAGGAGTCACTCCATGCCCCCACCATCCAAACCTTTTAGTGATGTCCAGGAGGTAGCTCAGGTATGAAATATGAAATATGATTAAATATGTAATTTGATTTGAAAAAGTATGAAATTGATAAATGTAACTTTTATTCTATAGCTAGCATAGCAGAGTGGAGGAGTTTTGTATCTAAGATTTTGAAGGATACATGTATATTCTACCAATTACTAATGAGCGAGTGAGAGTCATCTGTTGGCTATAGAGATCCTGATAGGCATGTCGATATCTTTGTAGTTGTCCAGTGAGAGTTAAGGATGTGCATGGAAAGGGAGGAGAAACTAATAGCTAAGCTACAGAGTGCTTAAGAGTACTCACATGGTATCAGCATATCCAGGAGTCATACATGGACACATAGATCTATCACTTCCTATTATAGGCCAAAGAGATCCAGTAACCATTAGCCATCAGAGTGCAGTGATAGGCATAGTGATACATAGGGCCATGGTCATATATGTATCATAACTCAATTCACTTTGTGATGTGATGTAGGAGCATCTTGGGTGTAAGAGTAATCTTGCATCACCCAAAAGATATTTTTATTTCAATCTTTTCTATTTTAACAAGGACTAGTAGACAGGGGGGGGTTGCTATTTTTGGGAGCTTGCTATTTTTAGCAAGTTTTTCATTTGAGCTTAGAATGTTCTCATTTCTATAGGAAGGTTCATTTTGGAGTTGTAAGCCTACCATAAAAATCTCATTTCTCAAGCATAAGTATTGGAGAAATTATTATGAATTTTCAGTGGAAAACTTTGTAGAAAAATATTCAGGCTCACCATTGGAGGCATTAGAGTGCTTGGATGAGGTCCAAATATCGATAGAAGGGTACTAGCAAGCTATAATCTTGTGGATCAAGAGCTGGCATTTTTGAGCAGTGGTTGTAATAGCCAATTAGAGCAATGGTTTGAGAGTTATGGCTTTCTGAAGTTGGGCTACCCAAAATATTAAAATAATTGTCAAAGATGTATTTGGTTGACTCTATATGTATTGTTAGGGTCTATTGGCCCTAGGTATTAAGTTTCATTGTCTAGAACCTTCTTAGGTGGCATAAAATTGCCTATTTAAGAAAGACCTGAACATTGTCTAGGACAACTTTAGGTGATAGTTTGCAGCTTGTCCTACAAATTAATGTAATGGAGACACCCATGTGGGTTAGCATATTATACTTGCGAATTCTGTAATTTTGCATTTGCAGTGCAAATAAGAAGCCCATATTTTGTTCTCACATTTGCAATTGTTTCTTTGTTTCTGTTATGTGGTTATGGTATTAAGGGGAGCACCTTTCATCAAGTGGTATCAGAGCTAGAGTTCTTGAGTGTGTGGACAGATCACCGACTGTGAGGTAGTTTGCAATAGGACTATAGTTTGGGCTGAGCGTGTTGATAGGTCATTGATTGTGAGGCAATTTACACTAGGGTTTTAGTAGAAGCACGAAAATGACTCCACAAAGAGAGTGTGGCGAAAGGGCCATAGGTGTTACACCTGAGATTATTCTAGCCCTCCAAAGAAAAATGCAAGCATTGGAAGAACAAATGCATAGAGGAATTAATCTTCCTGTAAGAGATGAAGGTGAGGATGAGGATGAAGTAGAAGAAAATGCATAAGTAGAGGTAGTTCTAAACCCAGAGGAAGAGAGGCCTTTTAGGTCCATCTCCAAGATTGGAAAAAGACCTAAGTTTTAAGTTCCCACATTTTTGGAAAATCTTAATCTAGAGGAGCTAATCAATTGGATCAATGAATTGGAGAAGTACTTTGAGTATGAAGATACTGAAGATCCTAATAGGATCAATTTTGCGAAGGCAAAACTTAAGGGACATGCAAAGATCTAGTGGCAGGAGGTTCAGTTGGAGCAAAATAGAAAGGCAAAGGAAAAAATCACTAGATGGGAATGGATGGTAGCTAAACATAAGCAACAATTCATTCCTATGGATTATGAGCTTGATCTATTGAATAAAATTCAAGGTTTGAAGCAATCAAAAAAATATGTTCAAGAGTATATCGAAGAGTTCTACTAAGTTCTCATTAGAACTAGTCATGCAAATTCTGATAAGAAGAAAGTGCCCTGTTATCTTTATGAATTAAGGCCAAGAATTTAGGATGAGTGTTTGAATGAATAGTATTGAGGAGGGATACCAATTTTCCCTAAAAATTGATGATAAACTAAGAAAAAGTTTGACAACAAGAATAGTGGAAGAGGTCGTGGTAGAAGATCTAGCAAAAAATCTTGTGTAGGTTGTAATGATGATCAAAAGATCAAGGATGAGGCTAGAAGTAGCAATCAAAACCAGAGGGGGAAAAATTCCAATCATTTCCATGATTAGAACAATAGAGATTAGAGAGGAAGAGGTAGAGTACAAGGATTTGGAAGAGGAGGCTTCTATGGAAAATGTTTTCATTGCAAAGAAGAAGGGCATAGAGCATTTGAATGTACCCAGTGCCAAGGAAGGATAGATCAAAGAACTGAAGGCCAAGCTAGAGTTGTACATGTTGATGAAGATGCCAGATCCTCATTGTTAGTATAAATAATTAATTATTATTACATTTTACTTAAGTTTACTTAGGATAATGCATTTTTATATTAGTTTTCATGTAGACACTTAGGAATATTCATAGACATATGAGTTGTCTTGTTGACAACATAGGAGTTAGCAACTTATTTGAGCACATGGTGTCTACAACATCTCTTTATGAGATACACCCATGTAAACTTATCCTGTCATCATCGCACAAACTTTTGTGCTCAATGGAGAATAATGCACTCTTGGTGGACATGTGCTTAGTTGTGATGTTTATCTCTTTTCTAACTCTTAGTCATATTAGTTGCCTTAATATACAAGGCACTTTTATGATATATTCATCCAATTATCTAATATCTAATCATCTGATATCCATTATCATTTGATCATATTTTGTCTCTCTTGAGCTTCTAGATCTTGGCATTTTATTCTTGCCTTAGGAAATTTCTTAAATGGTATTAAAGTATAACAAATTCTTAAATGGTATTCGAGCCATAGGAGTTTCATTACATAGCTATTGGAGAGATTTTTTTGGTAGATCAAGATTGGAGCTTGTTGGTGCAAATTAGATATTGGCATCATATTCAAAAGGTCAAAAAAATACCAAATCAAGTTTTGTTTCATCAAAATTGGACATTTGAGGTGAAATCTAGAGTCACTTAATTTTTGAAAGTGTGATGGTGGCAATTCAAGAAAAATAATTACAAATGTGACTTTCAAACAACGATATCTCCCTCATACGGACCCCTTTTTTTGAGCGACTATTTTTCTTTTGGGGTAGAATTTCATGATCTACACATTGGTGTAGAATGTTTGAGATCTTTGTTCCTAACTTTTTCTACAAATCACAGATGCCAATTTTTACAACTTCAAATGCTTAGTTCAGGTTCATTTGGACACATATTTAGGTTCTATTTTTTTGAAAGTGCGTGATTTTTTATCTACTTTCCAGATCTGGTATTAGTTTGGAGTAATTTTGGGTAGACATAGTACTTTCAAATTTTGGTCTCATTTTGGCCTATTGGCACTTGTAATTAATTAGATCCTTGAGAGGTCTTGTGTCTTATCTTGTTGAGTTTGATATAGCTTCATATTTTTTGTTGTAACCAGCAAAATCAGAAGTCCACTTACGCCCTAAATTAGCAAGTGGCCATTGTAATCACACTAAATATAAAGTGTCAAATCATGCATTAGGGGGGTTTCTTTTTTTTTTTTTTTCATTTTGGGGGTGCATACATTATTTGATCTCATGGAGTCATGTCAAAAGTGTCACTTTGGTTTAAGATTCAAATTGAAAAAAAATAACTATCAGAAATGGAGTGCTTTGATGATTGCTCATCTAAGAGAACATAAGGAAGTGTTTCCTTATCTATATTCGAAGATATTTTCACCTAATACTGATTGGGGAAATCTTTCTCTTCTTCACTTTATGTATAATAGTATGAGTAAGGAATCTTTTCTCCTCTTAGTAAGGCAATTATTCCTCATGACATTTGGATGTGTCTTTGGGAAGCATATGGAGATCCATGAGTCTCTCAATTATTAGAGGACATTCTACCTCCAATCACTCTAGTTGTAGTACCTACAACTCCCATTGAGATCATACCTTTTGATGCTCCTATTGCTTCTACATATTTAGTTCCAGCCACAGATGCTCTTGATTCAGTGTAGTAGGAAACACTATGTCTTCCTATTTTAGCTTCACAGGATGACTTCCTTCTAGACATTGTAGTGTTGTTTGTGAAGTCTTACATTGAAGATGTAGGAGACATTATTGATGACATCCATCTTCTCTTTGTTGAGGAGAATTATTCTTCACTTGTTGCAAGGGAACACTCTGACCCTCAACCACTTGATCTTTCTTTGGAGACTAACATGATTGTGGACACTTCTTTTCAGCAATTGGAAGACTCTTTTACTTCAAAGGAGATGTATCAGTCTTTGGAGATTGTATTCTAGCTTCTTTAGACATCATATCTTTTGAGAATTCTTCCTACTAGTTGCGGAGCATTCTCTACTACACATATGACACCACTTCTTCCTACAAGGAGGAATATCATTCAATTTTCATGGTGCAACTTTTTCAGTCATCAAGGAGCTTCTTTCATGGATGTGCATTCATCGTTGAGGGGAGGCTACATTGCTTCTCTTCTCATATCTTCCTATAAGGATGATTCCTTATCTTTGGAGTTTGATTCACTTTCATACGTGGACATGTTAACTTTTGGGCATCTGCCAAATTGGCTTGTGGCATCTACATTCATCAAGGACTTTTCAACATATAAGAAAACTTCAAAGGGCATCCATAGCATACTACATATGGATTCCTCATCCATCTTCCTATCCACAATGGAAAGTATACTTGCACCTATACTTGGTGTATCCTCTTCCTAAAGGGAGAAATGTCATTTTTAGGCATTGGATACTTTTTTGTCTTCATGACATCCTTGCATGAGATTATTTAGTATGGGGATATATGCTTGTACATGCATGATGTATGGGGGGTCTTGATTACTCCTTCCTTTCATGTATCTCATACTACTTCATCTCTCTTTCTAGAAGAGGTTTTTCCTATGAGGTTTTCCCCCTTTCTTCATTTTCAGAGAGTTTGCATTGCATAGCATTGTATATAGAGCATTACATTTGTACATGGGTACCTAACATGGCCTAGTAGCTAGGACCCACATTGCATCTTGCATTTAGCCTAATGAGCTTAAGTGCATTCCCCTAAGTTGCACTAAAAGAGGGGTGTTAGTGTAAATAATTAATTATTATTACACTTTACTTAAGTTTACTTAGGATAATGCATTTTTATATTAGTTGTCATGTAAACACTTAAGAATATTCATAGACATATGAGTTGTCTTGTTGACAACATAGGAGTTAGCAACTTATTTGAGCACATGGTGTCTACAACATCTCTTTATGAGATACCCCTATGTAAACTTATCCTCTCATCATCACACAAACTTATGTGCTCAATGGAGGATAATCCACTCTTGGTGGACATATGCTTAGTTGTGATGTTTATCTCTTTGCTGACTCCTAGTCAAATTAGTTGCCTTTATATACAAGGCACTTCTATGTTGTATTCATCCAATTATCTGATATCCATTCTCATTTGATCATATCTTGTCTCTCTTGTGCTATCTCTTGAGCTTCTAGATCTTGAGATTTTATTCTTTCCTTAGGAAAATTCTTACATGGTATCAAAGCTATACCAAATTCTTACAATCATATTCTAAAGATGGTGAAAGAGGAGAATTCCTAGTTAACAAAAGAGTCCTATTGAGTGGTGAGAATGAACTTGATCAAAGAAGGAGCTTGTTTCACACAAGGTGAAAATATGAAGATAAGTGTTGTGATGTGTGTATATGAGCAATGTTAGTATGCTAATAGAAACCAAATTTAAATAAAGCTTCTACAAACTAAACAAAATTCATAAACTTCAAGATAGACTAAGATGAGCTCTCAATTGAGAATATGAGCCATTAATGGACTCTCTCAATGAGAAGCTCTCTTGTTGAGTGGCTTTGTCTAAATAGATAGGATGTATGCTCAAGCTTATGCTTCAAAAATGGCTTCAAATGGAGTTGGAATTTGGGTGTGAGTGTATGGTTTTGATGTAAAATGGCTTCTTAAAATGGCATTATGACTTTACTTCATGGATTGTGTTATTTTGCAAAGGGGAAGGATCCAATTTATAGGCAAGAGGCTTGAGAGATTGAGGGCTAAGATGCAAGGATGGAAAAAAGCTCATGGAGGGCTCAAATTGCATGAGAGGAGAGCACATGGATTGTGCTTGTTTAGCACCAATCAGGAAGTGACACATGTCACAAAGTGAGATGATGGAGGAAAGGGGAAGGATGATTCAACAAAGGAGGCTCAAGGGATAAAATCTTCATAAAGACCCTCATAATGGCTTGTAAGAGCAATAAAAGGGCTTGGAAGAGTCATTTATGGCCTAGTGGGCTTCATAAAGTTTTATGGTTGAGATATTTTGAGGGAGATGAGAGCAATTTCGACTTGGGCTTGATTAGGAAGGTTTTAAGCTTGCTTAGGATTGTGCAAATGATTAGAGGATGGATTAGGATGGTTTAGGATTAGCTTAGGGATAGGCAAGTGGATGGCATTTAATGAGGGTGGGTGAAGGAGGAGATATTTGTTAACTTTGGCTTGGTTTAGTAAGTCTTAACCCATTTTTAGGGAATGTGACAAGGTTAGGAGGAGATTAGGATTAGGTTTAAAGACATATTCTAGAAGAGTCTAGACTTTGGATGAGGATAAAGACTTTCTAGAATAGTCTAGAACTTCCTAAGATGAGGATGAAGACTTTCTAAAAGAGTCTAGAACTTCTTAGGATGAGGATAAATTAGATTTTTAGGAAATAAATAAAGTTTTATTTATTTCAAGGGTTTGGGTTGAGTAGATATTTATTAAAACTTTTTTAATAAACATGAGGATTAATATTTAATCTTAATTAAATATTTTGAGTTGGGATTAGGGGTAGGAAATGATGGGATTAGCCTTTAATCAAAATTAAAGAAGGATTAGAAGATTTTGGAAGAGGTTAGTGGTCTTAAGGAAATTGGCCAAGTTTTGGGCAAAAAATAAATTTTTTTATTTATTTTGGGTATTTTGGTCAATTTATTAATTAAATAATTAATAAATAAGGAAATAATGTTTAAATAAGATTTAAACATTTTTGGGAGGGATTCCTTAATTAAATATTTTTAATTAAGATAAAGGGATTTAATGGCATAAAAATAAATAAATTAATTAAATAATTAATTAATGATGATGTCATCAAAATTTTTTCAGAAAATAAAAATACTTTATTTTCTAAAGGTTTTTAGGTGTCTACAATGTGATCATTGATGGTGGAAGTACTGACAATTTGGTGTTAGAAAAGATGGTCACCAAGTTGAAACAAAAGAGATAGAAACACCTGTGTCCATACCGTATTGCTTGGGTACAACATGACCGCAAGATCATGGTCAGTGAAAAATGCTCCGTGAAGTTCAAGATTGGAAGATACTAGGTCAAGGTATAATGTGATATCACACCTATGGACATATGTCATATGTTGTTGGGTAGGCCATGGCAGTTTGAAAGGCATGTTGTATATGGTGGGCGAGTGAATATCTACACTCTGACCAAGGATGGAGTGAAACATAAGTTGAAACCATTGAAGGATAAAGAAGAAACGGTATGTAGTGCTGCTAGGATATGTTTTGTTGATGGAAAAGAGTTTCTCAAAGATATTGACTATGAGCATATGTGTTTTTCTATAATTCCAAAAGATGGTAAAGAGGAAGTAGAGAAGGTACTTGCAGAAGTTGCAGATATGTTGGGAGAGTTTTATGATATTGTATCAGATAATGTACCTAATGGATTGCCCCCAACGATGAAGATCAGTCACCAAATGGATTTGGTTCTAGGAGCTAGTTTACCAAATAAGGTAGCCAACATAATGACACCAACAAAAAGTGAAGAGTTGAATAGACTAATTCATGAGTTTTTGTAGAAGGGGTTGATTTAAGAGAGTCTAAGTCCATGTGTTGTACTAGTAGTATTAGCACCAAAGAAGAATGGAGAATGGAGGATGTGTATAGATTCTCGTGCTATGAAAAAGATCACAATCAAGTATAAATTTCCATTGCTAAGGATGGATGATATTATGGACTATTTGAGAGGGGCTAAGTATTTGCCAAAGATAGATTTGAAGAGTGGATACCAGTAGATTTGTATTAGAGAAGGTGATGAGTGGAAGACTACTTCCAAAACTAAAGAAGGATTGTACAAGTGGTTAGTCATGCCTTTTGAGCTAACCATTGCACTAAGCACTTTCATGAGGCTCATGAATAAGGTGCTAAAGGAGTTTCTAGGTATGTTTTTTATTGTTTATCTAAATGATATATTGATCTTTAGTAAGACATTAGAGGAGCATTTGATTCATATTAACAAGGTGTTTGATAAGTTGAGGGAAGAAAAGTAGTTGATAAACCTGAAGAAGTATAGTTTTGTAAAGAAGGAGTTGGTGTACATGGGATTTGTATTCTCAGCAAAAGGTTTAAAAATGGACCCAAGGAAAGTGAAGGCTATCCTTGAATGGCCTACTCTAAGAAGTGTGACAAAGGTAAGATCTTTTCATGAACTTGCTAGTTTTTATAAAAAGTTTATAAGAGGTTTTAGCAGTATTTGTGGACCCCTGAGTGAAACAATGAGAGGGGATAGGAAAGAATTTAAGTGGATTGTGGGAGTAGATAGGAGTTTTAATCTATTGAAATAGAAAAACCTATTTTAGCACTTCCTGATTTTAACAATGTGTTTCAAGTAGACTGTGATGCTAGTGGTACTACAATAGAAGTTGTTATAAGACAAGAAGGTAGACCTATTTCTTTCTTTAGTGAGAAATTGAATAATGCCAAAATAAAATATTTTGTTTATGATCAAGAATTTTATGGTATAGTTCAAGCATTAAAGAAGTGGAGACACTATCTTCTTCCTAACGAGTTTGTTTTGTATACTGATTATCAAGCTTTTCAATAGTTGAATAGTCAAAGAAAATTGAACCAAAGGTATTTGAAGTGGGTTGAGTTTTTGTAGAGTTATAAATTTTATTTGAAACATAGGAGTGGGAAGTCTAACAAAGTTGTAGGTGCTCTTAGTAGAAGACAAATTTTGCTGACAAAAATGTAGATAAAGGTGATTGAGTTCAAGGAATTTAGTACTTTGTATCCAGATGATTTTGATTTTGGTGAAGCATGGAAGGCTTGTACAAAACCTCTTACACTTGATAGGACAAAATTGTTGGATTTCATCATCCAAGATAGTATGTTGTTCAAAGGAAGCCAGTTGTGCATTCTCAAAAATTCAATGAGAGAGAATCTCATCAAGGAGAAGCATAGTGGAGGATTGGCTAGACATTTTGGCAAAGATAAAACCATACCTTTAGTTGCTAAGAATTATTACTAGCCTTAGTTATAGCAAGATGTGAAGAAGTTTGTACAATGTTATAGAGTATGTCAAATGGTGAAAGGAGTGAAGCAGAATATAGGGTTGTATCAGCCATTACCTATACTAGAGAAGTTGTAGGAGGATGGTAGCATGGATTTTATTCTTGGATTACTGAGGACTTAGTGTGGGCATGATTTATTTTTGTGGTAGTTGACAAGTTCTCAAAGATGACACATTTTATTCCTTACAAGAAGACTAGTGATGTTGTTCACATAGCAGAGTTGTTTTTCAGAGAAGTGGTGAGACTACATGGTCTACCAAAGAGTATAGTTTTAGATCAAGATACCAAATTTTTTGGGTATTTCTAGCATACATTATGGAAAAAGTTGAAGATAGATTTGAAGTTTAGTTCATTGCATCATCCATAGACTGATGGACAGGCATAATTTTTGAATCACAGTTTGGAAAACTTGTTGAGATGTCTGGTTGAAGATAAACCAAAAGGATGGGATATGATTTTACCACAAGTGAAATTTGCATATAATAATTCTATTAATAGGAGTACTGGTAAATCACCATTCTAGATTGTATATGGTAGTAGTCCCAAAAATGCTTCTGAATTGAGGTACTTGGGTAAAGGAGATATAAGTAGTGCTAAAGTAGAAGAATTTGCTAAACATTTGAAGAACATCCATGAGGAGGTGAGGAAGCACATTATAAAGATGAATACATGGTACAAGGCTTAGGCAGATGTGAAAAGGAGGTATAAAGAATTTCAAATTAGAGATGAAGTCATGGTTCATTTGAGAAAGGAGCATTTTCCAGTGGATACATATAATAAGCTAAAGATGAAGAAGTTTGGACCATGCAAGATAGTGGAGTATTCTAGTAGCTAGTTCAGTTACAAAGGAGATTGAGGAGATACTAGATAGTTGTGCTGGCAAAAGTACAAGGAACACAACTTATGAGGAATATCTGATCAAATGGAAAGGGAGGCTAGTAGAGGATTCATCATGGCTAGCAAGGGAGGAGGTTAACTATCTTGATTTTCCTCTAAATACCTGAGACATAATAGAATCACTTCTCAAAATACCCTATGTGTTTGGTGCAAGAGCATCATGAGTGTAAGAGCAATCTTGCATCACCCAAAAAATATTTTTATTTCAGTCTTTTCTACTTCAATAAGGACTAATAGATAGGGAGTTGTTATTTTTGGAGCTTTCTATTTTTGGTAAGTTTTTCATTCAAGCTTGGAATGTTCTCATTTTCTATAGGAAGGTTCATTTTAGAGTTGTAATCCTACCATAAAAATCTCATTGCTCAAGCATAAGTATCAGAGAAGTTATTGTGGATTTTCTGTGGAAAATTTGCAAAACAATCTTCAAGCTCACCATTGAAGGCCTTAGATTGTTCGAATGAGGCTCAAAAACTTGATAAAAGAGCGCTAACATGGTTCTGAGCCTGTATATCAGGCGCTAGCATTGCTAAAATTTGGTTATAATAGCCAATCGAAGCAATAGTTTGAGAGTTATGGCCTTCTGAAGTTGGGCTACCTGAAATATCTAAAATAATTGTCAAAGATGTATTTAGCCAACTCTATATGTATTTTTAGGGTCTGTAGGCCCTATGTATTAAATTTCATTGTCTAGAACCTTCCTGGGCAACATAAAATTTCCTATTTAAGAAAGGCCTGAACATTGTCGAGGACAACCTTGGATGATAGTTTGCAACTTTTCTTGCAAATTATTGTAATGAAGGTGCCCATGTAAGTTATCATATTGTACTTGTGAATTTTGTAATTCTACATTTGCGATGCAAATAAGAAGTCCATATTGTGTTCTCACATTTGCTATTGTTTCTTTGTTTCTGTTATGTGGTTATGGTATTAAGGGGAGCACCCTTTATCATGATGAATGAAAAACTTTGTTTACTATTTAGTTCTATGTTTAATATAAAACTTACTAGAAGATGCATAAATATATTCAATAAGTAATTTTTCTAAAACTACATAACCTATAAAACAATGTCTATAAGCAATATATAAATGTAGAAAGAGAATGAAAGAATAAAATTAATGATAATAATGTTTAAGATGCATAATATTAATAGGTTCCTTAAAAGAAACACCATCCATATCAACAAATTTATAAGCACATAAACCAAAATCTTCAATAACAAAAAAAGGTCCAAGCCAATTAGGGCTAAACTTTCCTTTTTCACCAAGAATAGCATTCACATAACGTTGATTCTCATATAAAACTAAAACACCAACTAAAAATGTTTGTTCAATTACCTTATGATTATATTGCTTCTATAAAAATTTATGATAAGCTTTTATATGTTCTAATGCATGTATTTTTTGTTCATCCAACATTTCCAACCTTGTAAATATTGTTCTCAAAAATTATCTTCGTGAATTATCCCATGAAATGAAACACATAAAGAAGGTATTTCTAATTCCAAAGGCATAATATCATTAGTACCGTAAATGAGACTACAAGGATAAGTACCCATGGAAGTAGTACAAACACTTGTCCTATAAGCCCATAAAGCATATGAAAATTGAGTATGCCAATCTTTCACATGTTTGTTGGCTATTTTTCTTAAAATATGCTCAATGATTTTATTTGATGCTTCAACTTGATCGTTAGATTGAGGATAATAAGGAGTTAAAAATTTATGTTGAATTCGATACTTCTCCAAGAATTTTGTGACTTCTTTGTTTTTTAAAGTACTGTTATCCAAAACTAATGTTGAAGGTATACCAAATCTTGTTATGATATTATTAAGGATGAACTCACAAATAACATCCATAGTTGTTGAATGAAGAGGAACAACTTCATCCCACTTTGTAAAATAATCTGTAGTAGTTAGAATGTAAGTATGCCCTTGAGAAGAAGGTGGTGAGATTTTTCAAATAAGATCAAAACCCCAAATACTAAAAGGCCATGGAGAAACTTGATTATGAAGCTCAAGAGTAGGAGCATGAATCAAATTACTATGTTGTTGACATTGAGGACATTTCTTAACAAACATAAAATAATCTTGCTCCATTGTTTGCTAATAATATCCCATTCTAAGTAATTTATTAACCATAGATTTTCCACCAAAATGCCCTCCATAAGAACCAGAATGAGCTTCTCCCAAAGCTACCAATATTTTAGTTCTATTGAGACATCTTAATAACAATCCTTCATAATAGAATTTTTAAACCATATCTCCTAAAATTATGTAATGCACTGCAAGCTTCCTAATATGATTATGTTTGTTTCTTGTTGCTGATTCAGGAAAAGTATCATCTTTCAAAAAATGAAAAATGTGGAAATACCATTGATCCAAGTGCAAGTTAAAATACTTAGAGGTAATCTTTTTAGAAATTTCAAGGTTTTTAAGAGTTTGTATAGTAAGTTGAAAGTTCTTTGCATTATTTTGAAGACACACCAAAGAAGTTGCACCTACCATGGCATCGCATGTCGTTTATCTTTTCTAGGTAAGATTTAATTATATAAGAAGAGAATTGTGAAAGCACATCAAGAGCCAAATCTCTATATCATGTCATTTTTATCATTGTTACTTTGATAACCTCCTTTTACTTGTTCAACAATCAATTATGAATCTCTATAAATTTACAAGTGTTTGATGTTAAGGGATGAAGTTGCTCATAAACTAGCTATAAGAGCTTTATACTCTGCAATGTTATTAGTACAAGGAAAAGTCAATTTGTATGATAAAGGGATTGGCTTTTTCATTGGAGGAATTAAGATAATACCAACACATGATCCTATCTTACATTTAGATCCATCAAAATACAATTCTCAAATATCATCTTATTGAATAGTGAGAATATTATCATTAGGAAATTCCATTGAAGTAGAACATGTTTTCGAATGAGGACAAGGAGGTTCAGGTAAATAATCTATTAAATCTTGTCCCTTAATGGATTTTTGAGAAATAAAATTAAGATGAAATTCTGTAAGTAACATCACCCAATTTGCAAAATGGCTAGAGAGATCAGTTTGTGAGAAAAGATGTTTCAAAGGATTAAACTTGACAATCGCATTGACTTTAACATTTATAATATAATTCCTAAGTTTTTGACATGCATAAACTACAACAAGACATTGTCTTTCCAAATCTGTGTATCTTGTTTCATAATCAAGTACAGTTTGACTAATGTAATACATAGGTCTTTCCTTACCATTATCATCATCATTTTGAGCTAATAAGGCACTCATGGCCTTCGAAGTCATTGAAGTATATAAGTGAAATGGCTTATCAAATTTAGTTGGTTGCAAGATAGGAAGATTTGCAAGATACTCCTTAAATTTCTCAAAAGTTTGTTTACATTCATCATTCCAAGAGAAAGTGGTATCCTTTCTAAGCAAGGAAGTAAAAGGAATTGTTCAATCAGCTAACTTAGAAACAAAGTGATTAATAGCTTGTATATAGCTGAGAAATATTCTTAGGAGGGGCATATTAACAATAGCATGAATCTTTTCAGTATCAACCTCTATGCCTTGCTTAGAGATTATAAATCCTAATAATTTACCCGAGTCAACTCCAAAAACACATTTCTTAGGATTTAATCTCATGTTGTAACTTCTAATCCATTCAGATATCTGTCATAAAATAGTAACATGACCTCTTTGTATAGACTTTGCTAAAATACCATCCACATAGTCTTCAAGAATCTTATGGATGTAATCATGAAAAATCAAAGTCATAGTGTGTTGATAAGTTGCTCCTACATCTTTAATCCAAAAGGCATAATGAACCAAAAAAAATTTCCCCAAGGTATTATAAATGTAGTTTTAAATTCATCTTTAGGAGGAATAAAGATTTGATTATATCCAGAAAAACCATCCATAAAAGATAACAAAGCATGACCCACTATTGAATCCATAATCATATCAATATTTGGTAATGGGAAATCATCCTTTAAGGATGCTAAGTTTAAATCTCTAAAATTAGTACACATCCTTATCTTATTTTCTCCTTTTAAAATAGGTACAATGCTTGAAATCCAACAAGAGTAATCAACAAAATGGATAAATCTAGAATCCAATAATTTTTCAATTCCACTTTTGATTAATAAAGCAATCCATGGATTCATCTTTCAATTTTTTTCTTCATAGGTTTCATATTTGGTTTAAAAAAATACTATGAGTAACAATCTTAGAATCAATATCTAGCATATCCGAATATGTCCAAGCAAAAATATCCTTAAATTCTAGTAAAAGGGAACCTAATTGATCATGCTCATCCCAATTCAAATATTTCCCAATCTTTATTATCTTTTCAAGATTATTCTCACACATTTGAATATCAATAGTCTTGGTTATGAACAAATCACTTCGTATCAGAGAATCCTTCGATAAAGAAACAATATCTTGATTATCATGTTTTCCAAAATAAGCATCTATCTCAAACAAAAAGGCTTTCTTCATTTGTGATAGAACTTAGGTAAATCATCATAAATCCCAAAAAAATCCATCAAATTTCATCTTCAAGAAAAATATCCAAAGTAGGTGTTTGATTTATGTCAATAAGTAGTGGGTTAACCAATTTCAAGTGACCACCACATATATGATTAACATTAAGAGGAGAAGTCGATGGTTGTTTATATGGGTTAAACCCTAATCCATATATATGATTATAAATTTCATCATCTAGAGGTACTTGTATACCTTGCTCATATGTACCACATCCTTTTCCATTAAATCTTGATTTCTTAAGAAAATGATAACCAAAACCATACCAATTAGCCATTTCATATGGAGTCCAAGGAGTGACATATGTCACAATATCAGAACAATCAGGTTTTATCATTTCATTGACTAAGGCAGCAACCAAATTACTTTTAAATTCCTCAAAAAGTAGAGAAGGAATATAAACTTGTTTCTCAAATTTAATTTTTTGCTTCATGAAATCCAAATCAGAGACCTTATATTCTCCAACAAAAGGAGGATTAAAATCCAACATTCCCAATCATCCTTAGTTAAAGAAGAAGATTAATTTTCTAATTGTTGAATCTCAAGTTGTTTTATCGGAGGTTGTTATATCTCAGGTTGTTTTTCAATCTCTTTACTTGGTTGAAGAGGCTCAAATATTTTAACATATTATGCATTTAAGAAAGGATTTGGTGCATCATCCACATATAATGTATACATTAAGTTGTTATAAATAAACCAAACCTTATAATGAAGAGTAGAAGGAACAACATGCATAGTATGTAACCAAAGTCTTCCTAATAGAAGATTATAATTGAGCGGTCCAAGAATAACATGAATAGGTGTATTCAAGATAACTGAACCAACTCTAATAGGTAAAGTAATAATGCCCAAAGTTCTTTTCACAATATTATCAAATCTACGTATAGGAACATTATCAGGTTGAATAGTAGTAAGATCAACCTTAATATCTTTAAGCATTTCCATGCTACACACATTAAGTCCAGCTCCATTATCAATTAATGTTCTTTGAATGATACTCTAATTAATAGAAACAACAACCATAAGAGCATCATATTGATTCTACACCTAAAGAGAAGGTAAAACATGATCAGAAAATAGAATAGGAGGTGAAAAAGGCATAACATGCATGCAATCCAAAATTGAATGAATATTGTCTTGATTAGGAGGAGAAGCAGGAAGATTAGATAAAGATTTTTGCAATGCCTCATAATATGTCAGAGAAGTTTGAACTGACTCCCATAAAGATATCTTAGCAAGAGTAGCATGTAATTGATCAACTAAGTTATACTCCTTAAAGGTAGAAGAAAACTTAGGAGCTTGAGGAAGAATATGTTGAGAAGGCAATAAAGATACCATAATAGTAGGTTGAGGGTTATTTCATGTGTGATAGGCATGCAAAATAGAATCACTATTATCAAAGAAATCTAAAGGATCTCTAGTTTTTCCCTTAATTGTTATTTGAGGACATCCTTTAACCATCATAAAAGGTGTAGGAAATATCATTTTAGGTTAATCAATATTGCATATAGTGGAACATGAAGGTAACCATACATGAACCCTATGGTAAAGGTCAATTGGAGAGATTATGGAGGAGAGTGAAATAGGAATAAGATTAATGGAGATCTTATCTAGACCATTTTCAATCTCACTTCTATGTACCTCATTAGGGAATCTATCCTCGTTTACAATAAAAAATTCATCAAACTATTCCAAACAAGAATCATACATATTGAAATAAAAAAAGGTATGAAAATGTAAATTTTTTTTAATTTTTGAAGTGTTAGGTTTTAGTGATCTCTAATAGATAAAACTATTAGAGTAGATATGAATAACAATAGATATTCTTACTTGAATAACTGTAGAATATAATTTTTCTTTAGATGGTGAATGATCTTGAATTGATGAGATACATAATATCCTCTAATATATGTTGCTGGTAATACATAATGTAGAAGGAATATTGTGATTATCTTTCAATAAGATCGCAGAGGAGAACGTTGAGAATTTTTTGCAAGATTAATGTGTAGATCACTGGGTCTATAATGCCTTGTATTGATATCTTTCCGATTGGTCTACACTTGTTTATATATACAAGAGAAGGGTCATGCCCCCGTAGAGTCATGACTCTATGAAGGCATAACTAACCAATTGTTAATTAGACCCTTGATGACATATGTGTTAAGGTGGCCACTGATAATCTATACATAACATCATTACTTCTAGTGAAGCTAAACATTAACACTCCCTCTTAGCAAGGGAGAAGTAATACACCTTTAGAATTCAGAATAGAATATCTAAACACTTTATCTAATCTTAACACTTTGAAATAGTGACTAGTCAAATAATTAAAATCAACATGCTATGAACACTATCATAGAATATATTATGATCTCTAATTGTCTGAAATAATATCTAGAGTAATCATAATGGATTTCTTATCTATGATCTCTAATTATCTGAAACAATATCTAGAGATGTCCATGATAACAGGCCTATCATTTTCAAGATCATCACCTTACAAATGATTAATTTCAAGATATATATGTCCATGAAAGATCATCACCTTTCATTACATATCTGATGTGACTAAATAACAATAGAAGCATAAACTCACATGAATTGAAAACTTAATTTCAATATTCAATATTACAATTTAATCATACTAAGTTTTCCTCTGAAGTAATCTAACTTTACTTTAGCAAGAGGCTTAGTAAAGATATCTATTGTTTGCTCATTAGTACTGATGTACTCTAGTTGAATGACTCCTCAATCCACCATATCTCTAATGTAGTGGTAAGGAATTTCAATATGATTGGAACAATTATGGAAAATTGGATTAACTGAAAGCTTAATGCAAATTTGATTATCACAATGAATAACAATGGGCTTCAAAGGTCTTTTGAACAAATCTACTAACAACTTCCATAGTCATACCACTTCTCTAGTACCCAAGGAAGAGGCAATGTATTCTACTTCAGTAGAACTTAAGGCAATTGAAGACTATTTCTATTGAACTAGGAAACAATTCTAAACCCTAGAATGAAGCAATATCTAGAAGTATTGTTACATTCAGTAGGACTACCTACCCAATCAGAATCAAAATATCCATGAAGGTTGATGTTCACTTGATCATATTTGATTCCCATGCCAATGATAACTTTTAGATATCTCAAAATGTATTTAGCTGCATGTAGATGTATCTTCTTTAGAGCATACATGAACTTACTCAAGGTGTTAGTTGCATAACATATGTCAAGACGAGTATTGACCAAATACATTAAAGATCCAATGATCTACCTATAGTAAGTAAAATTTGTAGGTTCTGATTTGATCATATCATCCTTCAACTTGTGTAGATTGAATTTCATAGAAGTAGAAGCTGATTTACATTCCATCATTCCAATTTTTTTAGAATACCGACTGTATACTTTCCTTGATTCAGAAAAATGTAGTTATCTTGTTGCCAAATTTCCAATCCAAGAAAGTAGTGTAGAAGACCTAAATCTTTCATTTTAAACTCTACTATGAGTTCTTGTTTGCATTTCTTTATGAGATGTTCTTCACTTATTATTAACAAATCATCAACATATAACACAAAAATAATCATATCATCACCATCTATATTGAAGTATAAGTTAGGATTAGCTTTGTTTTTAGAATATCCTAACTTCATTAGATAGTTTTCTATCCTTTCGTACCATGCTCTAGGAGCCTATTTGAGACCATATAGTGCTTTCTTTAATTTAGAAACACGAGTTTTGCTATCATGAGTGTTGAATCCTTCTGGTTGCTTGATATAAACTTCTTCTTCAATTTTTCCATTTAGGAATATTCTTTTGACATCCATTTGATGAAACTTCCATCCTTTGGATGTTGTAATAGCCAAGATAGTTCTAACTGAGGTATATCTAGAAAGTGGTGCAAATGTTTCTTCATAATCGATGCCTTCTTTCTGTAAGAAACCTCGTGCTAAAAATATGGATTTTTACTTTTCAATGTTGCCATCAAATGCATGCTTAATTTTAAACAACCATTTAGAAGAAACAAATGATTTTTTTTTAGGCCTTTGTACAACATCCCATACATCATTTTTTAGTATGAAATTATATGCTTCAATTATTGCTTCTTTCCAAGACTGACTTGAAAGTGCTTCTTTAACATTTGAAGGTTTTATTTTTATAAGTTCAATTAATAATGCGACATAACATGATTGATTTCTCATTCTTTTACTTTCTTGAATCACTTCATTAGGTTTAACCTAATTTTCTTCTACCATTTTCCTAGCCCAAAGTGGTCTTTTTTTATTGTCAATATTTTTAGAATCTTCATGATTAGATGTAGTGGTAGAGGATGGTTCAATATCATTATCCCTGTCAATTTTTTCTTGGCGATTTTCATCTACTTCAGTAATAGATTCATCACTGTTTCTATAAATATTAAAGGCAATATCTTCTTCAAATTAAAAATCTCTACTAATCTCAATTGTTCTTTGACCTAGAATAAAGACCTTGCAGCCTTTGGTTGTTTCACTGTATCTAATGAGTATCCCCTTCTTTTTGGATGGTTCTAGTTTGTTCTTTTCTCTTTAGGAATGTGGATATAAACATGACATCCAAATATTCTTAGATGACTTAGATGTAGTTTAATACCCATAAATAGGTGTTCTCTAATACTGAGTGTGGGCATATGTTTTGAATATAGAATGCAATGTTAGATGCTTCAACCTAGAAGGAAGTATGAAGATTTTGATCCTACATCATTGCTTTGGCTAACTCAATAATTGATCTATTTTTATGTTCTGCAACTCCATTCTATTGAGGATTATATGGTACAGAAAACTCCCTATCAGTCCCAACATCAATGCAAAAGTTTTTAAAAATCTCGGAGATGTATTCACCTCCATTGTTTGACCTTAGTATTTTTATTTTTTTTCCTAACTGATTTTCAACTAGGGATTTCAATTATTCTAATTTTGATAATAATTTAGCTAATTCTTTAAATTTTAGAAAGTAGATCCAAGTTATTCTAGAGTAATCATCAATTAAAATTATCTAAAAGAGGCACCTGTTAAGAGAAGGTACAAACATAGGGCCGCAAAGATCAATTCAAGAATGGATTTTGGTTTGTGAACACTTTTAGGAAATGATTGTTTTATGTTTTTACCTAGGGCACATCCTTTGCAAATGCTTAAGTGATCAATTTTGATATTAGGTAAATCTTTTACAATTTCTTCTATAGATGATAATGCATGATAGTGGAGGTGACCTAGTCTCCTATGCCAGATTTTAGTAGAGTTTGATGTTTCAAGACTTAGTGCTAATTTTTGATTATTACATAGTTTATACAAACTTTCATCTCTAAATCTAGTAGAAATGACTTTCTTGATATTAGAGTTCTTTGGCCAAGATAGAACTTTGTACTTTTGAAAAGTGATTCTGAATCCTTGATCAATAAGACTAGAAATAGAGACTAGATTTCTTTTCATTCTAGGTACATATAAAATATTTTGAGTTGAAGAGTAATTCTTGAATTTAGATAAATTGAATAGGAGTCAATAGCTTTGATAGGATGATTGGAGTTACATCGAATGGTAATTTCTTCAGAAGAGTGTTCTGAGAAGGTTTCAAATTTGTCTCTAAAACTGGTGATGTGTCAAGATGCTCCACTATCTATGATCCAAGTGTTGTTGTTTGAGTTTAATTCACTTGAGAGGTCTAAATAAAATGCATAGTTTTCTTTTTCATCTTTTTCTACTTCTTCTCCTTTGATTTTTGCTAATGCTACTTGAATTCTCTTCCATTCAGGGTAGAAGTTATGGGAGTGGCAAATTTTATTACATTTGAAACATTTAACTTTGGACCAATCATGTTTCTTATATGATTTGTCAGATTCTCTTCTATTATGTTTGAATTTTCTTCTCCCTTTTGAATTTGCATGAAGCACTTGAATATCTCCCTCTTGATTTATACTTAGTCCTCTTGACACTAATCTTGATTCTTCTTGTGTGAATTCATTTTTTAGTAAATCAAATTTAGGAAGTTTGGGTCACGAGCTTAATCCTCTAATAAATGTTTCCCAAGATAGAGGAAGTCCTCTTAATGCTATCATGCTAAGTTCTTTATCATCAACTCAATTTTCCATTGTTGCAAGTTGACCTTTTAATTTAGAAATCCTTAGAAAGTACAATGTAATAGATTCTCCATTTTTCATCTTTATATATAGTAGATCTTGTTTTAGAGTTAACAATCTACCAGTATCGTTGATTTAAAATGTATCCTTGATAGTAGAGAACATTTCAAATACACTCTTGAGACTAGATATGGATGGAAGAATATGATCTTTTACAGTATCTATTATAATTTTCATTGCTTTGTTATTGTGTCTTTTCCAAGTTACTTTCTCTAGATCATTTTTAGGCATGGATATCTTTGTTTCTATATACTCCTCTAATTCCATTTCTCTTAATATTATCATGACTTGAATTTTCCATAACGAAAAATTTGATGCTCCCTCAAGCCTATCCTCTATTCTTACATGATTCACCATTTTTATTTGAGAATATAATTTAACTTTTATAAATCTAAGACTTTAGAATTTAATTCTGAGTAATATGTTTTCTTATCAAAATGGATCTGATACCATGTTAGGTTTTAGTGATCTCTGATAGACAAAATTATTATAGTAGATATGAATAACAATAGATATTCTTACTTGAATAACTATAGAACAAAATTGTTCTTCAGTTGGTGAATGATCTTGAATTGTTTTAGATTATGGTAAAAGTAGTTTTTGAAGGGACACTGAAACCCTTTAACAAAAAGCAGAAAGATAAAGCATTACAGCCCAACCAGAAAAGTAAACTTGCAACAAACTATAGAACAGTTTCAAAATTAGGTTTTACAGGGACCTAAAACCACTAGAAAAGTCCAAAAACAAACTAAACCAGGTTTTATAGGGACCTGGAACCACTAATAGTCTAAACAAGAAAAACCAAAAACTAGGACCAGAGACCCCAACTAGTAACCAGCACCAGACAAGAACAAAACTAGAGAACCTAACCTAGAGCCACTATTGCAGCTCTAAGATCATTTTAGCAGCTTCCTTACCAATTGTTGTAGTCTCTTGAATGGTATCAGTAGTCAAAGTAGCAACAACTTTCATTGCACTCTTCCTTGAGCTCTACCTTGTTCTTTTGCTCAAACCCTCAGCCGAAGTGATTTCTTCATTAGCCCTTTTGCCCAGGCTTGCAGCGGCCGCACATATACTCAAGGTGACCTGCTCCATCTTAGTGCCACTCTCCTTGATTAACATTCTAAGGTTCTGCTCATAGTTGTTAAGTTTGTTAGGGATGTCTCCCATCTGCCCTTCCAGTTGGCTAAGTTTGGCATTGGTAGTGTCCTGGTTTTGTTGCAGAATTTCCACCTTTTTCTTCAAACCCATCATTTCATTATAGATCCAGGAATCTACTTTGAGCATGGTGTCATCTTTAACCTTTGCAAAATGTAGGAAGGTGAGCATGATATCCCTCTGCGTTGAATCGCTATCATCTTCAGCAGTCTCGTGTGGGGGGGAGTAGACATTGTCATTTTTATCCTCCATTTCTGTTTGATCCTCCTTTCGAGCCCCGACAGAGTCCTCTATGTGAGCAGAGTCCTTTTTTTCTTCCTCTATCCCCTTGATAGGAGAAGCAGTCTTAGCCATATGGTCCTCCTTACTCTTCTCAATAGGGTTCCTGATAGTTTTATCTTTCTCTATATCACCCCCACTAGATATAGCCTAGTTACCCTCATTAACAGATTTACTCTGTTCAGAATTACCTTCGCTATTGGCTTTCTCTTTCTCTTTTTCATTATTACCTTCAGTCTTTGGGTACCCATCCAAATTAGAGCTTAAATCCCTGACGTCAGTATCATCCTCATCCTCAGGGTTAATAT
Organism: Cupressus sempervirens; assembly: GCA_028749045.1. NCBI lineage: Eukaryota > Viridiplantae > Streptophyta > Pinopsida > Cupressales > Cupressaceae > Cupressus > Cupressus sempervirens. The sequence continues at coordinate 489,292,634 of CM053787.1, forward strand.
TCTCACGACTTTTTGATTTCTTGGTCTCAAACTCCTCATCCTCATGATTTTGAGAAGCCGAGGGTTTCAAATTCAAGGCTTTATCTTTACCTTTAATAGAGTCACCCTTCTTACTCTTAATGGAGTCCTTCTTCCTATCCTTAGAGGAAGTAGAGGCAATGTGTTTATTTTTACAATACCCCTCAATAAGAAGAATCAGCCCTTCATGTAAAATGGGTCTAGACTCCTTCTTCTTATGGGCTTCTAAACTATGAAGTAAAGAAAACCGCAAATAGAAGGGGAAATATATTCTATCTTTGTGTCTAAAGTGATTTAAAAAAACAAAGTGGCATTTATGAACTCTTTTACTTCTTCCATCAAGTATGAAATACTCACGGATACAACAAAGAACATCCCTCCAGATCTCCTTTATCTGATGCACATCAAAGAAATCACCACTCTTTTCCAGTTGCTTCTCCTCATCTTCTATTTTTAGAAACTTTTTGTAGGCTGCATTTGAAATACTGGTTTGCTTGGTGAATTTTATGCCCACCGTGGGGAGCCCTGTGATCTCTGCAATAAAATTCTTTGTAAGTTTCACATTAACACCATGGAGAGTAACTTTCTCATTGGACTAGTTCTTAAAGAAAGTCGTAGTGATGTGTGGCTTAAAACCTTTGAGTCACTCCAGATAACAAGTCACATTTCCTTTCTGCAAAATTTTTGAAACATCCTCACGGGCCTTCCGGGCATCACAATTTTTTGGTTCTTGCTTGCCCGGTTCACCCCCCATCTAAGAGAATAGAGAACACACTCAAACTAGAGTAACCAGATGTAGAGAATGAAAGGGTTAAAATGAAAACTATTTTTCATCCCATCAAAAGAGACTCCCTTTTTTGGAGATACGTGTGAAAACCACATCGCATTTATTTGAGTGTACTTCCTTGGGGAAGAAAATCTGGCAATAATATGATCACTCCACGAAATCATTAACTTTCTAATCTTTACAAATCTTTCCCACTTGCGCATGGATGGCTCCATAATGAATAATTTCTTTGAGATCAACTTGGTTAGTTAATTCATCAGTCCACCTCACCATTTGCCCCGTTGGGACAGCATAGTTGGCTATCCAATCAGCAACACCATTGGCCTCCCAAAAGGTATGGGATATGACAACTTTTTCAAATTTTTGAATAAGGTATTTGATCTCCTTGATTGTGGCGTCTATGAACCATGAGATAGAACTTTTATTATTTAGGATATTAACAATATTTAAAGAGTCACCTTCCAACCATAAATTCAGACATCCCAAATCCACAGCAATTTTCATAGTATAAAGGGTAGCTATTGCTTCAGCAATGTGACTATTAGTCTAACCTATAGGGATTGCTATAGCATCTTTAACATTTCCCATATGATCTCTCAACACACCTCCACAACCCACACTTCTCGGGTTGCCCTTAGCAGCACCATCAAAGTTTCCTTTAATCTAACAATTAGGGGGCGAACTCCAAGAGATGGTCAATCTTGGATTATCAATTTGAAGTTTAGGATTTTCAGAAAGCATTGGATTATCAATAGGAAAGGTTTGATCAGGGTTCTTCGGAGATCTAAAATTCTCCTTAAAAGCTCTAATAATATTCTAACCAAGCACCCATCCTGGAACCTCTATGTTTCTAAAAATTCTATTATTTCTTTCTTTCCAAATATCCCACCAGAGATGAGGAAGAGTAATTTTCCATAGGAATTGAACATCAGAATTCTTAGAAGGGCATTTCTAGCTAGTAAAAGAAGAATCCACATTGTTTTGATGAACCTAGGTCAAGTTCCAATACATTAGGATCTCAGTCTAGACTTGCTGGGTATAAGAGCAGGTTAGAAACAGGTGGTCTCTATCTTCAAATCCATTCTTGCATAAAATATACCTATTCACTAAATTTATACCTCTTTTTTGCAAGTTATCATGGGTTAGAATTTTATTTTGAAGCAGGACCCAAAAGAAGATGTTAATATTAGGAATGAGACCCTTAGTCCAAGCCTGTGACCAAAAGGGAACATTTTCCTTCTCCTTAGAAACAAAGAAAGAAGAAACTTTGAATTGCCCACTAGGATCAGCATACAAATAATCTCATCCTCAAAAGAAGGGTGTAGAGAAATAGCATTGAGAGATAATTGGATTTGATTGAAGCTTTGATCAATGTCCTTCAAGTTCACCCAAGAGTCGTTCTGCCAGTAATGACTAACAAGAGTGACATATCTCTGCTTGCATAAGTCAACTTGTGTCATATCTTGAACATCTTCAATCAGGGGGTGATCCTTAAGCTAGACATCTTCCCAAAATCTCACCCTAATCCCATTACCAATTTTCCAAGAGCATCCTTCTCCAAGAATTTTCTTTGTTCCCTGCACAGCTCCCCATATGGAGGAAGGATGAATAACATTAGATGAAGAGAAGAAATAAAAAAGAGAAACAAAATTAAGAAGGTACTTGTGTTTCCAGATGGTACTCCACTCTTTTTTTTCATGGAAAACACGCATCCTTGTTTAGCTAGAAGAGCTTTATTCATACTTCTGATTTTCCAGATGCCCAGCCCACCTTCCCTGACTGGTTTACAAACTTGGTTCCAAGCAATTAAAGACATTCTCTTTTTTTCCTCTGAACCAGTCCATAAAAAATTCCTTTGAATTTTGTCAATAGCCTCAACAAATTTAGTGGGGATTTTAAAAAGACTTAAAGCATAAGTTGGTATACTTTGGAGAGAAGCTTTAAGAAGAATTAATTTACCAACCTGGTTTAAAAGGTTCCGTTTCCAACCAGCCAACTTCTTGTTGAATTTGTTAATAAGGTCTTCCCAGAAGGAATTCAGAGCCTTCAAGCCTAAAGGAAGACCCAAATAGGAAGAAGGGAAAGAACCTATACAACATCCAAGGATTTTGACAATTTTATGTTGTCTAAGAATAGGGGTATTGAGAAAAAACAAAACACTTTTATTCTAGTTAACCAGTTGGCCTGAGGCAGAAGAATAAAGATTTATTGCTTGCTTCAAATTTTTGGCTTCCCTGACTTCAGATTTCCCCATAAAGATAGTATCATCAACAAATTGGCCATGTGAACATATAAGAGGATGGGAAGAGGGTTGCAATCCCTTAATAACTCCTTTATGCACCAGATCCCCAATGTACCTCCCCAAACAATCAGCCATAATAACAAAGAGGATGGGGGATACATGGTCCCCTTGTCTCAATCCCCAAGAGGGATTAAAAAAATGAGAAAATCTACCATTAACCGGGACATCAATAGAAGATGTAGATATCAACTGATGAATCAGTCCAACAACCTTGTTGTCAAAGCCAAAGGCAATCAAAATGGTTGAGAGAAAAGACCAATCAACTCTATCATAAGCCTTAGCAACATCCACTTTCATTACAAATCCTTGATTGTTAAAACAAGATAAGGAATGAATATTCTCATGAGCAGAAATAACAGAGTTGAGGATTTTTCTACCTAGAGTGAAGCCATTTTTTTGGTCAACAATGATCAAAGGGGTCACCAGAAGCAATCTAGAAGTAAGAACTTTGGAGATAATTTTATAGAAAGAATTACAAAGACTGATCGGCCTAAACTAATCAGGTGAATCAGCTCCAATTTTCTTAGGAATCAGGCACAAGAAGGTGGAACTGACTTCCTTTAGCATTTGTTTTGCCCCAAAGAACTCCTTCACCGCATCACAAACATCTTTTCCAACAAGTTTCCAAAGTTTCTAAAAGAAAAACATGGGAAAGCCATCAAGACTAGGAGCTTTATCTCCTCCTAGAGAACAAACAGCTTTAAAAATTTCATCATTCTTAGGAATTGAGCTTAACAATTTGTTCTAATCCTTTGAAACGAGAGTGGGGATCACTCTGAGGAACTCAGCCTGGTGTTCAATATTGATGTTGGGGTCAGTTGTCATAAGACTAGAGAAAAAAGTCACCATTTCATCCATGATGTCCTTATCCTCCTCAATCTTCAAATCTCCCTTCATAAGATGTGAAATGTGAGATTTGGCTCTATGCTTCAAAGTGGATAGATGGAAAAATTTGGTATTTTTATCTCCTTCAGTCAGCCATATCAATCTTGATCTTTGCCTCCAGTAGATCTCTTCTTTAGTAATGATGTCATGGTATTGAGTCAACTTTTCATTTTCTTCTAAAAGAAGGTATGGGATATATCCCTCCTTCTGAATTTTATCCTGATTTTTTGGATATCCTCTTTCAATACAGATTTATCCTCAAAAATGTTCCCAAAGTAGTTTTTGTTCCAAATTTTGACTTTCTTTTTGACATTTTTAAGTTTACAAGTCACTCTGAAGAGAGCAGTACCATCAATTTTGATGTTCCACCATTCTTCCATTTTTCTTTAAAACTAGGGGTGATACGTCCACATCTTCTCAAATCTAAAAGGAAAATTCATCTTAGGATTAAGCTTATTAGCTATAAAAATAAGAGGGAAATGATCAGAACCAATTTTCTGGTGGGCTTCCAACTTGTAGATGAAATCTTTTGTCCAATCAGGAGAGATAAGAGCACGACAAGCCTTCCCTGAATACAATCATTGCCAAATCTCTTATTACTCCAAGTAAACTGAATGTCATGAAGATCCATATCCATTAAGCCCTCTTTGTTTATAAACTCCCTTAGGTCCATTCTTCCTTCAAGCTGGGTAGCATTACCTCCCATTTTTTCATGGTCATAAAGAGGGACATTGAAGTCTCCCATGATTATCCACCGTCCAGAGTAATCCATACTTTTAAAATTGGATATAGAGTCCCAAACCTTCTTCCTTTGGCTTTTCATGTTGGGCACATATATATTCACAATGTACCGGTCCTCTTTTTGATTAGCACTAGTAATTTTAGCAATCATAAAGTATTTACTAGCACTCGAAATAGTCCCAGCAAAGCAATTTTTTTTCCATAGCATCAGGGTTCCCCCTGAAGCACCTTCTAAACTACTAGCATTTATAGAGTAATTTTTAAAATCTTTTATCTACTCTACTTTCTCTTTGTTCATCTTAGTTTCCTATAGCAGAAGAAAATCAGGTTTCTGTTCTCTAACAAAATTCCTAACAACATCTAGTTTATGGTAGCTGTTCAACCCCCTAATATTCTAGGTAATAATTTTCATTTCCATATTTTAGGGGTATAATCCAAAATAGTTGCTTGACAACCATCAACAATATTATACAAGCTTTCTAACTCCCTCATTTTCTTAGAAGATTTCCTTCGACGTCCATCCAGAGACCCAACATCTGGTTTCACCTTGGACTGCTGGTCTATTTTTTTTCTAGGTTTAATCGAGGTCGAAGCTTTGGGATTCACTTTAGTATGCAAATCTAATTTACTGCTTCGAGTCTTTACCCCCTTTATGTTATTCTTTTTTTCAGTCATTTTCCTTGAATTTGGTTTAAGCTTTGAGATTACTCCATCTTCTTTGACAGCTTCTAGGAAAGGAGGGACCTTAATAAGGGTATCCTGGGAAAATAAAGGGTCAAAAACCTGCATCTCCCTGGGTTGAGTTTCATCTTCCTCACTATGAGCTCCAGATTCAGCCAAGAATTCTCCTTCCTCAAGCTCAATCATCCCATCAAGATCACCCAATTTATCCTCCATCTTTTGATAAAGAACAATTTTCTTTGATAAATCTGGCAGGTCATCTATACCTTGTTCAAGCAATATGGGATCTAGTTGTAAGCCATTCACTTCTTTTTCAGAGTTCATATTCTCTGTCTCAGACACGAGCCTAGCCCCATCCTCAAGAATAAGCTCAGAGACATTATCCCCAACTGCTGGTGCAGCTTTTGAGTTCTCATTCTCTTTCTTCTCTTTGTGATGAACAACTTTAAGTTTCCAAACCTTCTTTTGCTGAACCTTAGTCTTTTTCACTTCCTTCTCACTACTCAGGTGGTTTTTACTCTTGGAGGGGTAGTTTTTAACCAAATGACAATGTTTCTTACAAGCATAACAAGCATTAGGAAGATCTTCAAAAATGATTTCTTGGGTTTTCTTACCAAGCTTAGAAATTAAATCTACCTTTTCTGGGAGATGATTTAGATCCACCACCGTCACATATAGTCTAGCAATGTGGAGTTTGGATCTAGTCATAGTTGCATTATCCAGAGCCACCAGTTCACCAAAAGAACTGGTGATACCCTTAAAAATGTCCTCATGCCAGAATTCAAGAGGGAGTCTAGGAAGTCTGGCCCAAATTGAGGTAGTTAGGAAAAAGGAATCTGATAAAACCATATTAGGCTCCCATTTTTTGATTGTAAGAGAAATTTTTCCAAAAGACCAGGGACCTCCACAGAGAACGAGATTCATATCTTCCTTACAGTTAAAAATAAACAGAAAGAAACCATTCAGTATGGGAGCTATGTCCACCTCCCCGTGTATAACCCATTTCCTCTTAACCATTTTCCTTAGAGAATCTAGATTTGGTCTTGCCCCCAAAAATTTTCCCACCAGTGTAAAATCCATGGAGGAAACAAAGAAATCCACTAAGGGATCAGGGATAAAAACTTGGAACTCACCTTTCTCCCAACTAGTCTTAGAAGTCACCGGCGAGAAAGAAGATTTGCCAGTTGGTTTCCTGCCAAAAAGTGATGACCAGGTCTTCTATTCTAAGGACCTAACCTTCTCTCCAATAGAGGAATTAACTTTATTAGATTCCACATTATATTTCTTTTCCTCTTTGTCCTGACCTGACACACGAGAAGCAAAGGCGAAATCCAAGGGTGGGTCATGGACCCCACTAAACCCCACTAAATGTGTCTAAAACATGTCCAGACATACCATCATCCCCAATAGCCACGGAACTCAACCCAGCAATCTTCCCAGCCCCCCCCCCCCATAGTTCCTCTAGGGTCTGTACCTCCCGCCAGGTTCTCCCCAACCAGTGTCCCACCTGAATGCGAGCCCGCTAATTCAAAAACTTTTAGAGTGCCCAGCATATTGTTTTTTTTTTTTGAATGATCTTGAATTGTTGAGATGCAGAATATCCTGCAATGTATATTTCTAGTAACATATAATGTAGAAGGAATATTGTGATTATCTTTCAATAAGATCACAGAGGAGAATGCTGGAAATTTCTTGCAAGATTAATGTGCAAATTGTTGGCTCTATAGTGCCTTGTATTAATTACTTTCCCATCAATCTACACTTGTTTATATATACAAGAGAAGGGTAGGCATAACTAACTAATTGTTAATTAATCTAATCCAACATGATTGGTAGTAACACAAGACCCCCAATGACATATGTGTTAAAAGGTGTCTGTCAATAATCTATACATAACACTACTTGCCCATTATATATTCAAAAGTATGTTAAGACGATCATCTAACACACACACACACACACACACACACACACACACACACACACACACACACACACACACACACACACACACACACACACACACACACACACACATGTAAGTAACATCAATGAATATAATCAGATAAACGTGGTACAAATTTTACATATGTATGGTAAATAGAATTTGCATAACATCATTACTTCTACTGATGTTAAACATTAACACAAAGAAATTTTGATTTTTTTTTGTATTTTTGTATCATATAAATAAAGGAAATCTAATTAACATGCAAGATCTAACACAAGATGCAAATCTAACACCAAAAGAAAGAGTTGTTTATCGTGGGTTCACCAAAATGAATAGTGTAAAAATGGATCTTTAACAATGCGTAGGACATTCACCACTATTCATTTTTTTTTCAGTTAATATGAAATAAGTAATTGAAATGCTTGAATTTTAATAGTTTAAGCTACATACCTTGAAATGGAACCAATATGATAATACCTATTTTCTAATGCCTATGCACAATTTTTGGAAAATCTGTAATCCATTCTAGACTTGAAATGTCAAAATAGAGAAAACCCATAAATCTTTGGTATTTTTGAAGGGAGGTCAACCTTGACCCTATTGGTAGGGTACAATTGTGCCTCGAGGTATGATTGTGGCTCGAAAAGTTGATCTTGATCTTTTCTGCTCTAATGAAAATTTTGTTCATGAATCTTGAAAGTTTGTCAAAAAGGATATCCAAATCTGTACTCTAATCTTTGAAACAAGACTTTCATATATATGAAAATAGAGTTTTGGGGTGGCTATATAGGGTTTTGTCTTAGTCAAAAACCCTCATTTTGGTGATTTTCACCTCCACAAATAGTTGGATATAATAGAATGTGTGTAATGTATGTGTAATGCCAAGATCTAATCTACTAGATTGAAACCCTAGCATGAATATATAAATGAGAGACCAATGCATAGACTTGAATAGGATAAGAAAGCATACTAAGCCCTCAGGGCTAAGGTACTCTTACCAAACTCATTATCCATAATTGCTACCCCATGATTGTATCTTTTAATGCTTGAATATTGATAATGGTGGATCAATGAAGATTAGATCTCTCTTGCTCCAAATAGATGTCCACAAGGGTATAAAAATGCTTGATATCCATAATAGCTTGATCTTTTATATCATTATCTTACAATCTTTTATCTTCATAGCATCATCTCTTGATTGTAGTTGTCTTTCTAGTTTCTTATTGATTCTCTCTCTCTTCTCTTCTAGTTGTAGATAGATGCAAATGAGAGTCTTTAAATAGAGGCTTCAAGGTGAGGCTCTTGGAGTAATGTGAAGACCCATAATTCAAATTTCACCTCAAATTATGGTCTAATCATAATAACCAAGGAGGGAAAATAATAAAATGAATCTTGAATTAACCCCTTTCGTATTCGAATAAAAAAGCCTAACATTAATTTTGAGACCCTCCAGGACCAAAATCTTAAAAAGGAAAATCAAATCTCAAAGAGGGTCAATGATGACCTTGACCCTAACCTAGTTCGGGGATGACCTTGACCCTTCCCTAGCCTGGGATTGACCTAGGGGTCAAAACTCAACTAGAGAAAAAAATAGAAAAGTCTCGAGGATACCTAAAGACCTAGAAATGATATCGAAATAGGACTAAACACTAAGAATTGGTAGAAAATCCTATAATGAATATGATGAAGGATAGGAGGACCTATTCCTAAGTCCTACCTAGAAAGTAGATCCATAGAGGAGGGAAATTAAGGAGAATCCTCAAGATCCTAACCCTAATTTCACCTAAAACAAAGGAATCAAGTGTAGAATGTATCCTAAATGCAAATATATCATGATAAATGTACTAAAAGAGGGTGCTAAACCTACCAAGATGGAAGTGCTTCCATTTTAAGATGATACAATGACAATTCCATAAAGTGAGAACATCACCATAAGATGGATCCATTGCATGGGTTTTTCTATCATTATTTCCAAGGATCTCTAAGCATGTTGAAAACAATATAATATTTTCTTTCAACCTTGACTTATTTCTTTAAATTTCCAGTTTATCCTCCACAATTCCTATGTAGTGCCCCATATCAATATTAAGGATACATATATTAGAATCTACAATATCTTACTAGAGAACCAATCTCTACCTTTCTTTTTCTCACTCTCAATATTTCACAAGCTAGCAAGATACACTACTCTAGTACCACTTTAATATCCTGAGTGGATATTCTCTCCAAATTTTTCACACACAATTTTTGAAATTCAAACACATAATTTCATGCAGCTTTCAAAATTATAACTAGCAAACAATACTCTTAGAAAACTACTATTCCATCCTAAATTTTAGTACAATATATTAAAAATACCAACAACAACTTGATTGGAGAACATGAGACACTTGGTTTGATGTCTCACATGGACAATGAGTTCTCATCCATTGTCTTCTAGATAGAGGGTTTTCATCCTCAAGATGTTTGAAGCTAAGCTTTAGATTCTTCAAGGGAAGAAATATGCAAACACAAAACCAATATCCATGCATTCCTTAAATGAATTAAGTCTTCAACTTTTAATTCCCAAATAGTGACTCTTCAGCTTCCCTTCCTTGCCTCCTTGTCTTCTTACCAATTTGTCTCTTATTAATCCTCGTAATAATATTAAATTGACCTTCTAATAATTCTTTCTTAACTTCCCATAAGTCAATTTTAAAATACATTTGGGTTGGCCTATTTATTTTTTAATGTCCTAGAAAAGGAGAGATTACATTTTCTTTAATTATCCTCAATACTTTTTCCCATTCACATTTTTGTCCAAAATTTGATCCTTAGTTTGATATCAAACTTTATTTAAATGTGGACCAAAACTCAGCCTTTAAAATTTCCTATCCACCATAAGGCCTTGGTTTGTGTAAAAAAACAACCTTGCAGCTTAATCTCTTCTAAACTTCACACCTTATTAACCCCTAAGATGATGAAATGTTTCCAAACTAAGACTAAGACTAGAAACTATTGACTACCAAAGCAAACAATGTGGGGGGTCCTATTGAAGTGATTTTTTTTCTATTATAACATGTAGAATCAAATACTCAATTTCATGATGTGATTTGATGGTTATCAAAAAGGGACTTATGCTATTCATTCAATGGATATCAACTCTTGCACTTCTAAAGATTTTTCTTCACAATGTGCAAAGAAAATGTAGTTTGATTTCTTCAACTCCAACTCAAACTTATAGTTTCTACTTCTACTTCTAACTATGTATGTAAGAAATCGTGGATGACTTGGACTCTACTAGATTTAATCTCACTAGTGGCTCCACCCACATAGTGCAAGCTTCTAAGGAACACTTGAATTATTTTCAAATCAACATCTCCTCTTCTCTCTCATCAAATGAATGTAAAATAAACATTAAATTATCAATTAAAGTTAAGTGGGTTTAATCATGGGCTAACCACACAAGGCTCCATTACCATCAACAAGGGGCTAGTGGCCTAGATTGTTTGAATTAAATATGTAAACATCCACAACAAATTCCATTTCACTAAACTAGTTTAACATTCAAATAAATCTACTCTAAGTAAAAGATTGAGAACACAATGCAACACTCCAAAGAAATAACAAATAATTCACCATGAAGAACCAACAATGATTTATCCATTACTTCGACAACAACATAGCAACAATTTGATAAAGTCTCTCCCTTAGCTATCTTACTCTGATCTAGCTCTCTAATATCACCTCCTAAACTAATTACTTTCAAAAGAGAAGGCCTTGGCCTTTTATAGTAGTACCATTACAACAAATGTCCAATATCAATACAAGATCAAGGGTAGAGATTTCTTCTTGCAATCCCTATTTAGGTTTACTAAAATTTATAATCAATCACATGAAGGCACCAATTCATGGGCCAATAAGAAAATTACAATGGTTTTTCAAACCAATGAGCAAATAGGGCACTTTTCATGTTGTAATTGGTTGTTCTTGAAATTGAATTTCCTAATTGGAGGAGACAAATAATTGCCGCCTCATCATCCTTATCTTGTGCATGGAATCTTGGCTTGTAGCATGTGTTTGCTAAAATTGTACAAGTATCTCTCAATGTTTGAGATTTCTCTATCCTTTGAAAATTTTTCATGGAATTTAATTGAATTCCTTGAATTTTTGTGAACCTATAAACTTTCTCTTTCTTTATTATCTTTGAATATGTCCTTATGTAGCTGGATCCTCTATGTTTTCCTAAATTTTCTCTTGATTTCAATCTAAATTTTCAAGTTGATAGCTTGAACATGATCCATATTCTTGTAGCATTCACTTGAAGTCTTGAGGCCTTGATCATCACCTTTCCCTCTAGCTTCTCTTTCTTGAACTTATCTTGCAAAATAAAGGAGAAAAGCATTAAGCTTGTGAAAAAAAATCTAAAAATAAAATCACATCAATTATAAACAAAACTCATCCCACTTAGTGCTAAAGTTCATTTCTCACAACTCTTCAATTTTCCCATTTGATTTGTCTTTCATTTTACATGAGGAAAATAAGGCTAAAGGGAAAGGTGGAAATTCCATGTCTTGAGAATTAATGTGGTGGAAATCCTTAACCTGAAGGATTTCCACCAAACATGATTTTGCCTTTTTCCAAAATCATTTCAAACTTTTGTTTTAGTATTAAATCTCTCCCTAAATGGCATCCCTCATCTTCAAACTTTGTTTAGAATAAAAAAATATGTTGGTGGAATTCTTGACATTTGGAATCCTAAGCTTGGAGGATTTCCACTAGTAGAAATTTAACTTTAAGTATTTCCACCAAATTCACTTTGATCATGATCCTTCTCCCCTCTCCCAAGCATGTAAACCCTATCACTTGGACTATAATTCTACCCTCCCACTTGGACTTAGGATAAGTATACACCATGAAATAACATCAAAAACTCTTACATAAAACCCACACAAATATTAAGCTTGGAGGATTTCCACCAAATTTACTTTGATCATGATCCTTCTCCCAGTTCCCAGGCATGTAAACTCTATCACTCTGACTACAATTCTACCCTCCCACTTGGACATAGGCTAAGTACACACCATGAAAGAACATAAAAAATGTAGAAGTTGATGAATGATCAACCCCACAGCTCCCAAGAATCACTTGCATGCAAACACCTATCACAAAAAGAGAGAAGAAAAAGCTACGGAGGTAGGAATTGCAAGATCCATAGATGAGACATTCTTGATGAGAAAAAAGAGAGATTGCTATTATCAAAAGTGAATGAATTAATTACAAAGATATCAATCCTTATAAAATGAGATCAAAACTCAAAAAGGCTAACCTAAAGCCTAAAAAAGCTAGGCTGCATATTATAATTAATATAAAATAATAATTATATGGACCTAAGAGATAGCTTAAGAAAACTAGAGTAATAGGCAACTTATTCAATTAAATCAAAGTGATTTAATTAATAAGTGTAAACAAATAATTACTCCAACACCCCCCCTTAAGCAAAGCTCAAGAGGTAAGCTAACCTAGCACAACTATAAAAGTAGAAAAATGGGTCCTGGTAACAAGGTCTGATGAGGTACCCAATCAAAATAAAATATCTATGGAATAGAGAAATAGGGAAAACCACATGGGAAAAAATCTACTCCAAAAAGAGCTAGCAAAGAATGTTCTAGAAGATAGGAACAAAGAGAAGATCATGAAGAGCATCATTGAAGCATGAAGAAGCCAAAAACTCTATAAAAAAGAAATTGCTGATCTGTAGAACCTCCATGGAAATAGAAGGCATGAACTGAGAGTGTCTGTATGGTAGATGATCCATCTCACCAAAATGCATAGGTAGCCAGCCACTACAATCGCCTAGTATATCGGATTAAATACTAAATACATAGCTTACTCCATAGAACCATAGAACCAAGGAAGCATTAGAAACAACAAAAGAACCCCACCCCTTAATGCAGACAAGGGTGAGGTGACAGGCAGTTGAGAAGGTGGGCCAAAAAACTCTGTAAAAAGAACCAAGAATAGTGAGAGAGTGGAAGAAGTACAAACACCTATAAAGGCATGTGTCACCAACACTACATGGGGCAAAAAAGGAAGAGGGCACAAAAGTGGCAAACAACTATCCCCCTCCCCCCCCCCCCCCCCCCCCATGACACTTTATAAAATAGTGCGAGTACAACTATCTCAAAACAATGTCCAGGAACCTAAAATGCAAGAGTGGCACTTTATCTTAGTGTGTTTGCATAAAGATGCTTACAAATGATATCAACAATGATTAGAAAAAATATAAGACTAATATAAAAGATAGTACAAGTCATGACAAATCATCTAAAGCAACAAAATCGATCCTCAGACCTAAAACAACTAGGATATATACTAGCATGCAAAAATGTGAAAGAATGAAATAGAATGTGCCTAGAGTAGAATCTAGAACAACAACTAGCATCACTAGAAAGAGTGTGGAAACAACTTTCCAATGATATAAAGAAGTGCCAAATTGGAGATCAGATGCTCAAGATATGCCTCTTGGAGTGCAAAACAGAACTTCTAGCATTGACTACATAAATAGGAAACCAAACAACAATAAAATATCAAAAAACTAGCACCACCATGTCAGGCTTAGAAAAAGCTTTCTGATGATATAAGATTCATCAAAAAATACCTCAGTATGACAAAGATAAACCGCAGATAGCTTTTTAAGACAAACCAAATCATAGAAAAGATGGTTTTAAGACCATCAAATTTTGGCTCCAAAAATGATGATGTCATCACCTATGGCTATCAGACCTATTGTATCAATACTTTGCTGATGTCACTGCTTTGTTAGTACTTAAATATTGTAGGCATCCATTTTAGGAAGATTTAAAAAGGTTTTTTTTGAAAAAAATAAAAAAAATAAAGTAAGTCTTTGTGAAACTTTTATTTTTTATTTTTGAAAAAAGCATGCATTTTTATCTTAAGCTTTCTTATTTTTTTTGTTTTTATGATTTTTTTTAATAAAAAAATAAATCGTTGCCTCATGAAGCATGCCTAAATCTGATAGTAATTTTTTGCCTCAAATTTCAACTATCTAAATTGGATAAATTTTATACGAAAAGAGGGATTTCTGGGTGCTACGGATCCAACGGTGAGGTTCGTTTAAGCTCAAAAGCATTAAAAAAATGATCCCCCCAAATGCAATACAAAATAGCTCTAAAAATTGAAACCCTTTGAAAAAATGCACAGTTCTAAAAGCCAAGAAAAATCTCTTATAAATTGAATAGGGGCATGAAGATTTGGAGCTATTATACCATGTTGAAGTTGATGAATGATCAACCCCACAACTCCTAAGAATCACCTGCATGCAAACACCTATCATAGAAAGAGAGAAGAAAAAGCTATAGAGGCAAGAATTGCAAGATCCATAGATGACACATTCTTGATGAGAAAAAAAAGATATTGCTATTATCAAAAGTGAATGAATTAATTACACAGAGATCAATCCTTATAAAAGGAGATTGAAACCCAAAAAGGGTAACCTAAAAACTAAAAAAACTAGGTTGCATATTATAATTAATATAAAATATTAATTATATGCACCTAAGAGATAGCTTAAGAAAACTAATCAAATCAAAGTGATTTAATTAATAAGTGTAAACAAATAATTACTCTCACACAAACCCCAAAAAATCATTACTTCCTAGCGAGCGAAAATTGCTTAAACTCACCCTACTTAGAGACTTGAAAATGTTTCCAACTAAAACTACCTAAGACAATTACTCCTACTTGCTAAAACATAAAAGAGAAGGGTCCCCATTTGTAATGGAATGATGGTTTGAAAACCACACAAATGGTCCCCATTTGTGATGGGACATGTGTGTTATAAACTTTTACAACACAACAGGTTGTGAATAACATATTTTCATGGATTTCTATATTATCTTTGAGGCTGACTCTTATTTTTAGCCAGGAGTAGAAATGACAATGAACATCATGATGTGTTTCAACATGGTATAATTAAGGTTGAATTTATGGACCTTTAAACAAATCAAAATTCAACTCAAAATTTGATAATTTCAATCTTAAGAAGGTTATATTTATTTGAAATCGTTGTTGAAATGTGAAGTCAATGTCAAGTTATAGCGATGTAGGCAAGTAACAATGTTGTGACAAATCTATGCTAGGAGAAATAGTTAATTAGTTCATAAATTCAGAAGAACATAATTCAACAATTAGAAATGATCTTTACTTTGACTCTAGCTATAATATTGCCCCTCCTTAATTAATTTTACATAGGATATTCAAAATATTTAATTTTCCTCATCTAGGTAGCTAATAATGTGTGTACTACACCTTGACTTGAGAGACTCAAGTGCCACCATTGCCTTGTTAATCCTTGATTGATGATAATGAGACACCACCTTAGTTTATTTGAGGTTATATTTATTTTAACTAATTTAACTCAACTTTTGATTGAGAATACTTGAGAGTTAGTTCATTCCCTCTTTGATATATTGCTTCCTCGAGTCATACATATGAGAGGTTGTAATGTCCCTTTTCTAGTCTATACCAATATCTTTGGAAACCCCCAACATTCTTAAAAAATGCCAACTTAATTGGGAAGGTATTTTGATAGTGGTAAAGATTTCATTGAGTCTAGATGAGATCAATGGTGCTTTCTGTACAAATTTGACATTTTTGGAATACTGCACACTTTTTGGATAAGTTTTTCATCTCTACTAGAGAGAACCAATTTTCATATAGATGGATATCTTATGCACTTAAGGTATTGATTTTGTGGTCAAAATTCACATTTTGGGCTATTTAATATTTTCCACTTAAATACCTAGGTTCATCCTTTTGCCTAGAGAACCCTGCTTGGGTTCGAACTAGTTCAAAATACTAGTTTGATTTGGGAAAAATTTAGCCAGGGTTCCAATTCCCTGAAGGTGGTTCAAACCTAAATTCTAGAAAATCAAACCAAAGAAAATTTCATTACCCAAATCAAATTTTAGGCAAATCCTAGGCGAATTTGCTGCATTGGATGACTTATGTTATTTTTTATTTTTAAAATGATAATGTTTTGAGTTCTGCAGCCCTAAAAAGTGAGTGTAAAATGATTATTTTGTCTTCTAACATTAAAAAGAGAAGAGAAGTTGGTGTTTATGCATTATAAATTGCATCTTCTCTTGCACAAGACTAAAGAATATAAATAAGAGGAGACAAAGAGGTGGGATGTAGATGCAGAGTTGGCAGACTTGGATGCTTTTGCTTCTCAGCTTAAAATTAAAGACTTTGAAAATTTTGATCCCCATACTATTGTTGTCAGTGCCAATTCCATTGACCTTAGCTCTATTACTAAGTCAACTAATGTGGAAGGACTACAAGAAGAAGAAGAAGAAGAAGATGATGATGATGATGATGATGATGAATATTAAATTTTTATAAATTATGATTAGTTGAAACTTGAACTTGAAACAATGATACTTGAACTTGTTGTTAAGATTCATGGATCATTTTTTACTTTTAATGTTTTGAATCTTTGATGTTGAACTTGAAATTTTTTAATTGAAATATATGATGGTATAATCTTGATTGATAATGTTATGATTACAACTTACATGTTTAAAGTTTATGCCTATGGTGTTGATTAACTAAGATTAAATCATATGATTTTATGAAACTCTATGGTTCTACGCTTCATATATATATATATATATATATATATATATATATATATATATATATATATATATATATATATATATATATACGTACCTATGTATGTATGTATGTATATATTACATGTGTTTGTATGAATGAACTAAAAAATCTTTCCAAAATTTTGTTCTACTAGTGAATCGATTGTTTGAACCCATATTTTGAATCAAACTCAAACCAATAACTAAAATTTTCCATAACCTTGGTGGTTTCATCGAAATTAATTAAATATTTAAGTTATGATAAAGCGGAAATTTAGAAGACAACTTATTAAAAAAAATATGTTGTTATATGAAAACATAAAAGTGGCTATTTTTTCACCTAAAAGAAAAATTGAATAAACAAGTCACTTTAAGAGGGAAATTAAAATGTTGTATTTTATCATATTTCGAAAAGGTTTTAAAAAGAAGAATTGAGAAATACTATTCATTCTTTGCATTTTCCTTTTCCAAATATTACTTTGGATATGAGCAATTTTTTTGCTTCAGCTCTAAGAGGAAAACCATCACAACCAATTTAGGTACTTGTAATGTTTGCAGGAGAGTTGTCCAATCTCAACTTTGAATCACCTTTTCTTGTCCCTACAACAATATTGAACCAATGATTCTTTGTTGGAAACACTAAATAATAAGAGTGAAATGAAATGTTTTATGTAAAACATGCATAAAAGAAGTTTTGAAATTAAAAATATCTATATTATATGATTTTTTTGATTTTTTGAGTTTTTGCCAAGTCTATGTTGAGTGTGGGTGTTGAGTCCATATGCTGGCTATGAGTCCATATCTAATAACATTGGTTCCATGTGACATACTATGCTCAAATTATGATAATAAAATTACTCTATTGGGGACTCATGAATGAGAATTGAGCAATGATCACTTTTGAATCCACTTCTATGTTATTGGTTTATTATTGCTACAATTGACAAACTCTCCATAGATGATTACACATTGGAGAAAACTTAGATGCAAGATTTTTCTTGTTAGTTTCAATCTTTATTTGTACAACTTCACATTAATTACTTATTTATGAATCATGGCATCTCTTCTCTTGTGATGAATAATACATCTAGAAGTTAGCTCTTTCTGAATCCATATACCTTTATTTGTGTTTTTTGTTGCTTTGTCAATGAGAAGTTAGCTCTTTCAGTATCCATAAGCCTTTGTTTGTTTTTTATTGCTTTGTCAATGAAGAAAACTTATAAATGGCTTAATGGGCCTAGGAAGATTGACATATTCATAATTACAATATAACCTATGTTTACTAGAGTTGTGGCCTTGGTGATTTTGAAAAACTTCTCAAAAAATGTACTCATCAGTCAAGTGACACAATGAGTACCAATTTTCTCAACACCTTAAGGAGTCAAGTGACTGGTAATTCTGAGTTTCTCAGTCTCCAAAAGAGAGATCTTAGTAGTAACAAGATTGATCAACATAGGACCAAGTGAATGCAACTAACTAAGGAACCGAGTGAGCTCGGTCAACTCAGTTAGGTAGGGGACTGAGTGAGCTTAGTTAATGCAATGACCGAATGAGCTTGGTCAACATTAAGACCAAAAGGATTGGTAAACATGGGAAGAGCTCAATCAACACTAGAACCAAGTTAGAGCAAAGAACTTGGTTAACAAGGATAATGAGTTATGTGGTGACTGATCTACAGTTTGGTTTCTTCCACCATTAAAACATAGAGATAAGAAAAAAGAACTTGAAACTCTATTTTTCACAAATACTAAACACAATGTGGAATAGATAGAAAGGAGACAATAATAAGCCAAATAACTAGATTGACTAATATGCTTGCTTGCTTTCTTTCTATTCAAAAATTGATTCAACCATTACAAATCTAGGAGCATATGGCTTCAACAAGAGTCAAAATACATTAACCTAAAAGTTCTATATTGATAATATAAACTTGTAGCACAAGATGGCTGCATACTAATGCCTGGAGCAATCATTGCTTCAATAGGACAAACAAAATGAACTTACAAAGAACAAAGAGATAAAAAATCTATGTTGTTGCACACTCTAATCTGCTTCTTGGTTTCTTGAACCTTCCTTCTACTCTTTGAATTCTTTGCTCTCTTCAACTGATCTTTGTCCTTCTTTCTTGTCAAATGAATGAGCATTATACCCTTTTTTCTTATCTCAAAAAATTTCCCTCTCATTTCAAATTTGATCTCACCTACGAAGTTTAATGCTTAAGTTGGCTAGGTGGGTGTTTGGCTCAAGGGGCAATACATTAGTTTTCAATAGATTTAAGGTATTCTAGATATACTTATCATATACTAATTATGGATTAACATATAATAATGATTGAAGTTAGTGTTAGAAAACTTTCCACAAAGTCTCTAAATGGAAATTTAGAGAAGGGACAAGAATATGCAGTTAATGCTTGAATTTTGTCGTGAGAGGGAGTTCTGCATTAGAATAGCTTCAAAGGAGGGCTTAGTGTTGTTTCCTAATGGGCTGTCTAAAAACACATATAATCCAACTTTATCTAATCTGGCTGAAGAAACACTAAGAAGAATGGAAGAGATGGAGGAGAATGTTTAGCAGTTAGCTTCTATGGGAAGGTTTCAACCATTTCTTATTCATATTTATGAAGGCACGTATTCAAATTCAATCACTACTTGGTTCCTTGTTTTCTTGTTCTAAACAAGCCTATCAAGTTTTTTTTACATGGCAAATAGTAAAAATAATGAGGACATGCTTCTATTATATGTTTGACTACATAAATTACTATGATGATGTTCAACATCAACATCAACATCAACATGTACAATGAGGTAATAATTAATTTTATTAGAACTACTCAATTATCTTGTTAATTAGTAATTTTCCTAGATTTTGTTGAATCATTCCATTAGTTTATGAGGCATTCATGTAATAATTTTCAAAGTGAAGAAAATATAGTCTTCTTTTCTTCAAATTTAATTCTATTTTCCATCCCTTCACTAGCGGAAAATGAAAACATTATGAACCATAAACAACTTTTTAATTAGTTTGATTTCCCCCCATGCTATTTTGATTGACCCATCAAGCTACAAATTTCTTATTTTTCAATAGGATCTTTATCTATGATTTATGCATATCATCTAATCCACAACTGAGATTTTAAAATTTTGTGGATTAGAAGCTTTAATTTAGTTTGATTTTGTCATGTCTCTGAACTTGTTGCATTTGTATGAAGTAGTTTGTGAGACATCTCTTAAAGTTTGTGCTCTTACTTTTATGCCCTCCTCATCATATATGACCTCTACATCATAGTTTCTTCCAGACAAATATAACTACAATATTAGATATGGATGTGGAAAATTTCAAAGACATTCTAATATAGATAGGGTGGTTATAAGGATATCAAAATTCAATTATTTATACATATAAGATTCCTAATGCATAGAACATAATGCTAAGATTACTTGTTTTTATATGTTTAGGTTTAATATTTTTATAATAATATATTATTTTTCTCTATTAGATTTGGGTGTGTGTGCATGTATGTGCATACAAGTGTGTGTGTTTTTTTTTTATATTGACATGTTTACAATCTAATTTTGATACAATTACTTAATGTTGTAACTAAAACCCTAAATCAAATACAACAATCAATGGTGTAGTATTATATGAAAAAATAATAAATGCATCCCAAAATAGTCTTCTTTATTGATATTTTCGATTATAGTTTTGAATATCTTTTCATACCTGTGAAACAAGGAGACTCATATTTGGCAAGGGAGTGGAAGTATATTATGACTCTGCTCTACATGTTCCTCTTGTACTTATGCTATCTTTTCCTCTCCTATTTAACTGACTAAGTTTTCTTAAGGTCAATGGGCTAGAAATGATATTCTTTGTTAGCATAAGCCCCTAGTTTGTGTAGTCATGTGCATGATGGATTCATTGGTTGATAAAAGTATACTATAGTAACAACCCAACATTTTATCCTCAAGGTAGTTGGATCAATTCCCCTCTGCTAGAGTTATCAATGTTATTATGGACTAAATAGAATTATAGTATTACTTAGAAAATCTCTAGGCGCGTATTTTGACTATAATGGCTGCCCTTGTTATGATTTTCACTTAAGTTATTTTGGCAATAATGAAAATAGATATTTGAAACCAATCAATATACTAAATCTATAACAAAATATATAACTAAAACTAATCATTAATTTTTAACCATTAAATTGTAGCATGAACCCACTCAGACTCTAAGTCCAATATTTATTGTCATTATAAAATTTAATGGATACAATGTAGTAGAAAATGATTCTCAACTTTAGATATTATGAAATGTCATACCGCTTTTCGTTGTCCAATCACAACATCTCTTACCACCACCTCCATAATGAGAATATCTTTATGATCATTTCCTTCTTTAGGTCAATAATCTTTATGTCATCATGTAGTTGTGAAATAGATGCTTCTAGATATTCAATCTTTGTATCCAGTTGCTAGATCTTGTTTACCAAGTTTGGAAATTCATTCTGTTTTCTATTCATCTCTTTATTTATGTCTTTAACATAATTTTATGACATGGTACTCAGTTCATCTTAAAAGACTAAGTGTTCAATTTTGTATGTTGTAGTGAAACAAAACTCAAATCAACTAGACTATAGTTAAAAGAAAAATATTTCTAGTCTCTTTATTTAATAACACATTAAAGATAGAAAATGTTAGGGGACTTAAGAATATAGGAAAAGAATTGCAATAAAATAGGAACTATGATAAAATAGGGGAAAAAGAAAACCTAAGAAAATAGAGAGAAAACAAATATCTTGGACAAAAGGAAAAGACAAAAAGAGGTTTTTTTTTATCCCACATTGGTAAGGTAAGTGAATGGGCTCTTATGAGAGTGCTATAAGAGAGATTAAATGGCCCTCTTTCAAATAAGCTAGTATTTATGAAAATGACAAAATATTGAAGAACATTTCTTCAAGGGTTTGTGAGGAAGAAATCCCTCACAAATGGCAAGCTCTCCATTGTTGGAAGAAATAGTCAGAAGATTTGATTTATATCAAAGTAATATCAGTTTTTTGCCTTTTCTATTTGCATACATTTGTCATTTCTCGTGGATTAATTTGAGAATCTAAGGGAGTTCGAGTTCTATTGGTTCTTAAATTCTCCAACTTTACCAGCCAAACCAGATCTAATATTTTTAGGATTTTGTGCATCATACCCAGTTGAAGAGTTGTACATACCAGATTTGAGCTTCAACTATTCCATACAAATGCAATAACAACAGTAGTTGCTGCCAAATAGTCTAAGATTATAGCCTGGGTGCATAGGTTAGATAATGTAGTCTAGAATCCTTTAGAGGGTCTACTCTTAAAAAATCAAGAGGAACAACCCAAGCGGGGACAAGTGAACCCAACTATTCTTACCCACTATAAACTCAAGGCTATCAAGGACACAAAACTTTGGTAGACATAGTACTTTTCTTTGCTTAGTGTCAGTGCTTGTGGGATTGAGACCATGAGGAAAATGCTAGGCAAGAATGCTTAAGATACTCTTGTGCTCGCAAGGTCCATTACTTGCTACAAGGTAAGGTGTCCTGTATTGGGAGCAAGGGGAGTACTATGAAGGAAAGCCCTATCTAAACACCCCAGGTTAGAAGCTACCTTATTTTTTTGCTCAACATCTTGGTGCAAGGATTGATCCTAGTGGATTACTTAGATCACCCCAAGATTTGACACTCACCATTTGTGTCCCCTTAGTTATGCTAATGACATCTCCATGAAAAATCCAATATCTCTTGTGGGTAACCACTTGGTGTGAGGTGAAGGGGCATCAAGCATAGGCCAAGTTGTTGAGTAATGAACCATGACCTTTGGTAGTACTGCTTAGCATGTGTCTTTGAATGTGAACATACCCCATGTAAATATTCTTAAACATCAAACATTCTCATTAGCATTTGTAACAATTTTCTTTTGATATCACAATTGCATGTTGGCAAGATTGCTTTGTCCCTTGTCCAACTATTTGAGACATGTGAATTTACCCTGGCTATGTTCAAGCCATGATGTTTTTTGCTATGAATTGAGGTCTTGTGTTGTCTACACTACACTCTAGCCTGAAACATTCAAGAAATAAAACATAAGGTTTATGAGCTCCAAACTACATTTTTCACAATTCACTGACCATTTATTGCACGACCTTTGGAGAAATATTGCATGACATTTTGCACCTGTCAAAGTATTGTCTAGCTATTATAAACTCTATTACCTGCTAGTTGTAAAGTCTATCACCATGTATGAAAGAACATATCATATGAGAGAAAAGCATCGCCCCACTACTATGAAGTCTATCATACGATACATTGTGCTAACCAAATATTGCTCGCTTCTTTGAATAATATCTCCAAGTTTCCACTGCTTGCAAAATAAATTCAAAATTGCATTATAGCTAATTTAGGGTGTAGCCACTTCCTCCTACCTAAATCTGGTCTAAATTCTTCATGTTTGGTACTACTTTAAGTTGAAAAGATGGGTCTAGTTTATCAAATGTAAGCTAAAACCATCACTAATGGTTGCTTTATCACAATTCAGACTCTATGCTAGCTACTTTCTATTGAGCTTCTTGCTCACTCTATTGGCTCAAGTCATTAGTGCTATAAATTCTTGAGCACTCTTGACAGACCACATAACTTATTTTTATCTTCGAAAAGTTATCATTCTTGACCTTACAAGCTTCAAATCTAAAATATTCTGCCGCACCCTTACATGTCATTTGTGACTAGGTTCCAATTTGGTAAAGGGAGTCATCCTTCTTTCACCTTTGAACAATTGGAAACTCCAACTAGGCATCCTTGTGGACAACCTTGTGTGGAAGAACCCATCTTTGATAAGCCACAAGAGGTTAACACTTGGTATAACCCACTCTATAGCTTTGAGAATTTTTTTGATAGGCCCTTTGATATACCTAGGGCCGAAGACAATGTGTCACTCACCATGCATCCTGAAGAGAGGAAACACCACTTAGAAGAACAAACACACCTAGAGGCCATACACATAGCTAATAGAGAAAGATCCTATCATCAAGTTGATACTAATGCTCATTTTCATTCTCATAACGTTGAAAATAGACATGGTTACCATAGCAATCCCTTTGATAACATTACTCTTAGTGGCAATGATAGAAATAATACACCTCCTAAAACTCCTAGAATAATTGTCAAAGGATGTCCATCACCACTTAGAAACTCATTGATGTAATACTCCAAAATTGGCTCATTACCATGATAACCAACTTTGGTTTATTCAACTATTACTAAGTCCTATTTTACTAGGCAATCCTAATTCTAAATAATTGCTACTTGACCTAGGTGTCAAATGCAGAAAACCATAATTTGCATTAATCACACTATTTATTTAATTCTTAAGTATTGACTCAAAATAGCTACATAAAACTATTGATTTAATTTAATTTAATTATAAGTATTCTACTTTAATTAAATTAAAATCACCTCTTTAGCTAATGTACAAAGGGATTAAATACATTTAATTTAATAAGATATCTCTTCTTTTTAATTATTGAATTTAATTATTCAATTAGTTAAAGTTATCCATTTATGAGGTCATATTCTATTTTATTAAATTAAATATTCACTTAAAAAAAGGAACCAGTCAGCCCCTTTTATCACTCAAAAGGCAGTTAGTCAGCTCCTTTTATCACTCAAAAAGGACTCAGTATGTTCACTTCCTTTATCACTAAAAAAGGACTCAGTTAACTCCTTTTATCACTCAAAAAGGACTCAATTAACTCCTTTTATCACTCAAAGGCAACCAGTTAACTCCCTTTTCATGAGGAAGTTACCTTTATGATTGGCTCTCCTCTTCGATCTTGATTGTCCATTTCTGTTAATCTCAACTGTCGATCACCTCTTGGATTCTATAAAAGAAGCTCTCCATTCCTCATTACAGAGGATGAATTTTAGAATTTGCATCAAATTTATGCTAAAATTCTTACTCACTTTGCTCACATTTTCATATCTTTATTTCTTTTATTGTAATATCATTTAGATTTTAAATATGCATCCATTTAGCATACTATATTTCTTCATTTCTTAGATTAATAATTGCATCTCTCATCTAGATTAATTGCACTTTCATTTAGCTGCATAAATCCTTCATTCTAGAGGTTTGGTTCCTACTTCTCATTGTGAGAGCAAAGGCATAATCCTTCTAGTTAGAAAGCAACAAGTCACTCTGTTAGACTTTTCGAATAAATAATACAATGTTTATTTTGGGATGATCTTACAGGTAATGACCATGTTGAAGTGTATGTGAGGGTCAGAGGCCCCCCAATTTCACATATACATTTTTGGCACCCACCATGGGGCTCAAAAAATCATTTTTTCTTGCCTCATTTTCTATTTTTTTTGCATTTTTTATTGTTATGTCTGTACAAGTTTCCAAATTTTCGTGTGAGAAATCTAATATTTGCGCAAAGACTTGAAGATTTTGTGTCTTCCTCTACACTTTCTTGAGTGAAAAAAGTGCATAATCATGCGGATTCTTGTGTGGTGCACATCATTTCTTCATGCGGGTCTATGTATGATTTCGCACAAAAATTTTCAATAGTAATATGAAATACAATTTTCAAATTCCAGTTTATCAAGATGTTTGTTTGACTAACAGTTTTCTCTGAAGCATTTTATTTCTATTTTTGTTTTTTTTTCTGTAGCTTAACAGTGGTTTCTAGGACATTTTTAAAAAGCTATAATTTTTTTTAAAATTAAAAATTAAAAATTAAAAAATTTGAATTTTGACTTTTAACTTTTTCATAGGTTTTGGCTTTTTTTCAGCTATTTTATAGGTATCAAAAAGAACAAAAAAGTTTAAATTTTATTTTTCAATAGTTAAGCTTCCATTTGACTAATGGTATTTTTTGAAGCATTTTATTTCTAATTTTTGGTTTTCAATAGCTTAACAGTGGTTTGTAAGATGCTTGACAAAGATACCTTTTTATCCAAACACTTCAAACATATACTAACTGTGTGAATGCATGACAAAGAATTTTTCAAACCAACATAAATGTTGTGTCTTCTTTTATTGCTTTTCACACATAGTATAAATAGGGCTTGTGAACTTCTTAGGGTGCAAGCCAGGGGAATAGGGGAGTATGCTCTTTACCACTTGGAGGTCATGACCAAGGGTAAATTAGAAACCTAGAAGCCTTTGAAAGATAGCATTCGAGGGAGGCAAGCAAGTTAGTGGTTCTCCCAAATGAAGCCTTTAATGAAGAGATGGTGAATTCCTTTTAGGGGATCAAAGTCTTGGAATAGGACAAGGTAGGATTGATTAAGCTAACTCAGTGATTAACATGTCTTGTGTGTTTGGGTGAGGAAATGAGGTAGAGGAGAATGCTCTTTCCCCTAGAGGGAAATTAGAAACTTTGACCCTTAGATCTGAACCACCAGTCCAAGTCAATCCTTTAGAGGGATTGTCAGAGTGATGCAACCTCCAAGGATGACCCTAGTGAGCACACTCCTTTCTCTAGAGATTCCACCTCACTATAATAAAGAAGCTTTTTTGAGCGAAAGACTCCAAAGCCATATTAATTTCCTCTTCTTCATTCTGATATCACATATCAAGAAGAGGCTCTATAAACTACACTGGCCAATGTTGGCCCCAGTCTTCCTAGTTAAGAGTGTGCACTTATAGATGCTGGTGTGGGATGTTGGCCTCAACTTCACTTGCGAAGCCATTGGGGATTAGTATGAATGGAAGCTAAGTAAAAACCTCTTAGTTAGTTTCTACCTAGTTCACCTCCAAAAGGAGACATAATCTTTGTGCAAGGAGGAGGAAGAATCTCTCCTATAGAACTCACCATAAGCATGCAACTGGGCATTGGAAGGTGGTATATGTGCTTGACCATTGCCATAAGGGTGTTTATTTAGCATATATTTTATTGAGCCCTTTGAATACACCAAAAACACAGGCAACCTCTAGGGGGTGACACGGCTGTATGAGGTGCGCGCATGCACATAAGTTGTAGGAAAAAGGTTTTGCCTTCTCTATCAATTTTCTATTTTAGGGATAAAAGCATGTTTTTTATTGAGTCTTTTAACATTTTCCAAACTTGTTAAAAAAACTAAATGTCAAGACTCCCCCACCCCTCTGAGTTGCTTTGTTCTTGGTTGGGTTGTTTGAAACTACTGCTTGCTTCCCATGTTTATCTGAAAACCAATTGTCTTTTATTTGCAACATTTTATCTCTTTTCTATCTATAGACAGTGTCAAACAGTGGCTTCTTGTTAGCTAATGACTTGTGACCTACACATAAGCTAGTCTTGTCTCTCGATTCACTTTGTCTTTGGTCTTTGGTGCTTTTCATACTCCATGTCACGATAGTCATAATCTTTGGTTGTTCTAGCCATTACTCGAATGACTCGTACCTTAGTATACATTGCCCTTATCTTGCTTTTTTTTTTTGACACTATGTTTTAGTGTGTTCCTTGTTTGAGCTTTTGCTTTTTGTCCTTGCCTATGACTATGGCAACAAGAAGTGGCAAAGTGTTTTATCCCAAAGACCTAGATGAGGTAGAGCTAGGGGTACTAATCATGGTAGAGGTTGCTCTTCAGTCCATACACAATATATCTCTGGTTCATCTAGTGAGGAATCTTCACGATCCCCCTCACCTGTCAGATCATCTTGGGTACATAGAACGTTCTCTATAAACTTCCAACAAACCAGGAATCCCTTGTATCATGAGGATCTTGAAACTAGCAAAGGTCCCACATCTGCAAACAATACATCTAAATTCTTTTTCAAAGGACCTTTCCAATCACAACAAACTAAAACTGAACACATTACGACAATGGTTGATTATGAACCTGAACATGGTGAACATAGCAGAAACCAAGATCAACCTAGGAATGACAAAGAAAGAGACCATGACATTGATAGGGAGCAGGAAGAGGTGGAAATACTTCCTAAACACATAGCAAAGTGTTGTAAAGATAAAAACTTTCAAAAGGTCATGGAAATCCTACTCAACAAAGAGAAAGAAAAATACTTTTTCAAACTTGCCCAAGAGGGAGCTAAGCTACCCCATCATTTCAATGTGGAAACTTTCATCACGCCTGAAGAGGAAACTGAGACTTCCAAACTCCAAAAACAACTAAAAATTATGCAATACCAACTAGCTCAGATGATGCATGAGAAAGATAAACCCATGAAAACATACACCTTAGATGCTCTTTATCCATTTCCATTTGACAAGAGCATAGACATGCCTCCTTTTCCAAGAGGAGTAGAGTTACCTAAGTATGATAAATGCTTTGAAACTATCGATCCCCAAGATCATTTGCAAGAATTTGGTGCCTTGCCTATGGAATTTATGCATAATCAGACGTATCTCATGCATTTACTCCTAAGAAGTTTAGGTGGTTAGGCTATGGAGTGGTTTTCACACTTGCTTCCTGGTATCAAAAAATTTGATGAAATTGCCAACTTGTTTGTCTAGCAGTATTCTCATAACATTCAACACCTTGTTAACATTCGAGATTTGTGTAATCTTAAGCAAAAGGTTGGGGAACCTTTCCTCGCATTCCTTTAGAGTTGGAGACAACTTTATACTAAATACTCATGCAAAATCCCAAAAATAGAGAAACTTGACATCTTTATGAATAACCTCCTACCTGATTTTGGTTATAGAGTCCAACTTCAATGTCCATGCACCTTTGAGGACATGGTCACATAGGCTATCTGCATAGAGGAATTCATGGTCAAGAAGTGTGAACTTACTTTTCAAAAAGACACAAAACAAGGCTCCACCTCTAACAAGGACAAACCCAAGTACATCAACAAGAACTGAGAAATTGTACATGATGGGGTTATTGACAATGTCACTCCTAAGCCTGCTAAGGTAGCATTTAATCTCATAGATAGTCTTAATGGAGCCAAGAATATTGAGAAACCTCCTCCTAATAACAAGAAATCTAGGAACAGACTGAGAAACTCATGGGCTACATGCCCTAAATGAGACTATACACCTCTAGGTGAACCTTTGGATGTGGTTTACAAAACCTTGTTATAGAACAAGCTTGTTTAACCATTGGACAACTCTCATCCTTATGATCCACAACCACACCCACCATGGTGGAATGAAATTGCATTCTATGAGTACCACCAAAATAAGGGGCACAAAACTAGCAACTCCATAAACCTGCATCACAAAGTCTAGAACATGATTGATGATGGTGACATTGTGGTTGACAAACATAATAAGAATTTGGATCACAAGGCTTTCAAAGAGCCCTTCTAGGCTAATGAAAAAGGAGAGAGCTCAAAACAAAAACCTAACAACAAGGTCAACTATGCATACTCTAATGACAACAATGTGATCAACATGGTTGAACCTATGGATTTTGAGTACTGTGATGTCATTACCATTAAGGGCAAGCAAGATACCACTAAACCCAAGACACCATTTGTCTTGAGGGGCCCTACTTCCAATGCAACAAACAACACATCTTTGCAACATTGTGCCAATGTTGTTACATGATCTTGTTACAAGTTGATGCTCAAAGGCCTTGTGCCCTCTACTTCCAATCTTGAAAAACATAAAGACAAAACCCTTGTTGGTCCATCTGGAAAAGGTGCAAAACTTGCGACAAATTAAGCAGCAACTAGCTATAGTGTTCTTGATCAATTAAAATGAACTAATGCTCTAATCACAATCTTTGAGTTGCTTAAAATATTGCCTACTCATAGGCAGATTCTAGACAAAGCCCTCACTGAGGTAAATGTTCCTCAAGATCTATGGTAGGTCACCTGACCTCACCCTACTTTATGTCCTTCTCTATGGAGGATGATAACTCACTGAGTCACCCACACAATCAACCTCTACACATTGAGATCATGATACATCAGACATGTGTTCGTCAGGTACTCATTGATAATGGTACTGGGCTAAACATTGTCTCTGCTACTCTTCTTAGACAATTAAATTACTCTGAGGACTCCATTGATCCTCAATGTAGGATTACTATCAAAGCATATAACAAAGTTGAATGAAAGTCTCTCAATCTTGTAGTCTTGCCCCTTCATGTCGGTCCTATAGAAAGGGATGTCATTTTTTAGGTCCTTGACATTCCCTTAGCTCATAACATTCTACTAGGATGGCCCTAGATACATGAGATGTGTTCTATGCCCTCCACATACCATCAATGTGTCAAATTCCTGTTTCATGGCTCTAAAGTCACTATTCCTGCTAGTACTAGTTACACTTGCAATATGTTCAAAGCTACTAATAATTTTGTCTGCACTAATAGGGAATCTATTGATTATCATGACAAAAAGATGAAACAAATTAAGCAGTCAATCAACTTGAAAGAAACTAGCATGGGTGAGTACCATATCGAACTAGTTTTGTCATTAACATCTCTTCCTGAGTCTCCCCGTCATTATGGAAGACCATTTGATGCAAAGCATCCATTTGTGTTGACACCACAAACCAAGTACAATGGCACTTTTGTCAAGGCTATAGTTCCCTTACAAGATGGAAGTGAAAATAGAGCCATTGTTGTGTGTCTTTACAAACAAGAGACTCTAGTAGACTTAATAGAACAAGCTCATGAGATCACTCGTAAGAAGTATGGTCCTAGTCTTAGACTCATGAAGCACTTTGGCTATAAGGGAACTGTTGAGATAATGGGTGTTGCACACATTGCATAATATTGTTATTTTATTATTTTATTTTATTATGTAATGTTGTGCCTAGATGGACGTGCAACATGTAAAGATTCCCATGGAATATTCTTGATGAGTTGTATTGTAACATTGTGATAATATTTTATGTAATTATTTAATATTGGGGGAAAAGAATTAAATGCCCAATATTAAATGTGGGGTCAGTGGGTTAGGTAGCACATGGTTTTAGCACATGGTTTATGTAATACCACTTGGTGGTTTTGTGGGACTTGCTACTATATAAGCAGCCACAAGGGTAGTTGTTGTATAAGATAGAGAGAGAAAGAGTGACAAGAAGACAAAAGGCAAGAGTTGAGCGAGACAAGGCTTGACAGGTTAGCCAAGGGAGCATTTGTGAAGGTTGGAAGCATGGCATGGGATGTGTGGATTCATGCTTGTTCACATAGTTTGCTCGGTTGTGGCTATGGCCATGAAGGCTTCCATGGTTGTATGGCAATGGTATTTTTTGCTGAATAATACATGGTGATGGATGCTTTTGGAGGCTGGGTTTTTCCCTCAATGAGGGTTTCCCAGGGTATATCTTGTGTCACAATTTTGTGGGTATGTTATCTATTCTCTTGCATGTGGATTTTAATTCTATGTTTATTTCAGATCTATGATGGGTTATGTGGAAACGGTTATATTCTTTGTTGCCAAGTTTCCTTACAAGTGGTATTAGAGCTATGGTTTTATTATTGTAACCCTAGATTGAATCCATGGGAATGCATGAGAGGATAAAAGAAAGGGCAAGATATATGAATGATTTATTGCAGATCTGAGGGTTTTGGGTTTGCTGTTATGATGAATTGTTAAAATATTTGGGCATGGGAAATTGTTGGATAAAAAGGTTTTTCGGATGTCTTCATTTAAATGAGGGTTTTGGGGGGTAGCATGCAGAAATGACCTCCTGGGCAAAAACAGACCTCACCATTGGATCCGGGTCGACATTTCCATAAATTTTGATATATAATATGCCCTAGTTTGGCCATGTTCAGAGGAAATGAAAGAGTTTTTTTGGTTTCAGCTCATGATGGCCGTCAAATTTAATCCCGTCGGAATTTTCGTCACTGAAAAAAAAAATTTAAAAATGAAAAATCGTATTGAAAATGGTAAAAAGACTGTCTTAGTAAAACGGCCATAACTTTCTCTCAGAATATCGGATTTCAGAGTTCTTACAGGCGTTGGAAAGCTAATTCAGAGCACTACAAGATGATGTAGGTTTGGTTCTATGATTTTGAGATTTTGTCAGGTTTTAAGAGCCCTAAAGTTAGATGTTATTTATTTTGAGCACGGATTAGGGCATAACTTGGGCATACGGAGTCGGATTTTGGACTTCGAGTAGTCAACGGAAAGCTCTTGGAGAGCTCTACACATTGGTTTAGATTTGGTGCAGGTTTGGCATGATTTATTTGTTGATATATTTATCTAAACTATTTATGGTATATTTTGACTATGGTAACATTGTGAGTTTATGGCATTGGAGATTTAAGTTTTGATGTCATTGTATACTCAAGTTTGGTCTCATGATGATATGGTTATCAGTGTTTGGTTTGGATATGCATGATGGCTTGTTGGATCTACAAGTTGTGCAGTGTTGTAAGCGGTCTATACTTACAGGTTGCATTTATAGCTTGGTTATGGGTTGTCTTTACCCATTGATCTTTCATTATTGATGCATATTCAGATTGGTGGCTTAGTTTTGGGTTGTCTATGCCCTAAGTCACATGATTTTATTCTTCATGTAGAAGGGATGAGATGTTGTTACCAGGTACAGTCATGGTGGAGGATTGTGGTTGACTATGCTGGCAGGTTGGACACTATTGAGAACCAGATGCTCGGTTCATGGATGTGATCATGGTGTCATGGATTTTGGCATGACATGATTGGTTATACAGGTACATCCTTGATGTTTATTAGCTTGGATTTCTGATTCAGTTATGGTGGTATATCTTCTTGGTTGAGGATCATGGTTATTTGGTTTCTTTTGAGGAGCTCATGATGTGCACTTTGAGTTCTTTGATGACTTGATGCCTTGGTTGATTCTCATGGTTAGAGGATGGATTTGTTCATCATATGTCATGGATAGCTTGGATACACGATTTAGTGGGAGCTTGTGACAGTGATCGAGTGACAGTGCAGGATTAGTTCCTGGTTTGGTTTATATCTTCTTGGTTTGGAGAGGATGGATTTTATGATGCCATAGGTGACTTGGTACCACAGTTGAGTGGGAGTTGTTGGCATTGATATATTTATTGAGTGTTTGCAGATGTTGGAGGTTTGTCTTAGATCCTCTTGTTGCAGAAGCATCTTTGACATTTGCATGGTGCACTTGTTATCTTCATGGTGTATGAAGATGGTTAGATCTTGAGGACTCATAGAGTTCTTGGTTATCTTCATGGTATGTGGAGATGGTTCTTCCTGGTATGTGGAGATGGTTTTCTTCATGGTGTGTGGAGATGGTTGCATCTTGAGGACTCACAGGGTTCTTGGCAAAGGTGTGGTTTATGCTTTTATTTGGCATGTTATCCTTGGTATGAGGATGGTTTCATTATTATGTCATGGTATACTCTTGATACGCATTTAGAGTTGTGACATGTTATGGTGTGTTCATGTGGAGCATGTTATCTCTTTAGTTGAGATGGTAAGATCATGTTGTCATGTTTATGTTCCTGAGGCCATGGTTGGAACTTTGACATTGATCTTGGTTTAGTTTCTTGGTATTGAGTACACTAATCATAAGCTGGATACTTCATGATATTGCTATGTTGCATTTGGAGTTGGCATGGATTGATTGGTTACAGGTGCTCATGGATACTTAGAGACAGTGGTGATGCTGATTTCTCTTGGATTAGAGAAGTATTTGTTGGGACAGTTGATGGTTTCAACAGGAAGTCCGAGGGGCAGTCACCTGATATGGACTTGAGAGGAGATTGTTCTTAGATGAGTCTTGGTTGGAGACTTGGGTATCTTGATGAGCATTCTCATTCCCCACTCTTGGTCTACTCGGTGGTTTGCTACTTGAGAGGTATAGCCCATTGTTTTCTCTCAGTTGCATTATATTTATGCTTGTCTTTCATGGATATGGATCTTGAGCTATGGTACATGAGTTAGTTCTGGAGGGTTCATTTGAGAGATGGTTTAGCATTGGTTATCTCCATGTGTATATATTGTTATGCTGGTTGAGTTTGGGAGATGGTTTTATATTGGGCATATTCCTTGGATTAGGAATGGTTATTCCTTGGTTTAGGAATAGTTTATTGAGTTTGATCTTCTTGTGAGAGGCTTACATCCATGATTAGCTATATGGTATGGTTTGGGTGTTGTTGAGGCTTCTTGTTGGGGTTTTATGGAGGAGATCATACTTGCACAGTTTACATCTAGAGGTGTGTGTAGAAGGACATGATACAGGTTATGATTTGCATGGTTTCTCTGGTCTTGGTTATCTTCCTGGATGTTCAGTTTTGCCTACATTGGATTTGAGATTGGTTAGAGATTGTGATCACTGGTTTGTGCTCATGTATGTCATGTGAGAGATGACATGGTTATTCCTTTATCTCTTTCCTCTGTTGGTTATGGTGAACTTGGGAGAGCATTGGAGAGTTGTTCTTGCAGGATATTAGTTTATGTATTGTGGATGTCCTTGATACTACATGGATTCACTTCTTTGAGATGTGTTGAGTGGATTGGTTATAGATTTGACATTATCTTTTGCAGTGGGAGCTTCTTGGTATATATGTGGCAGGTATTTCTCTTGAAGCTTGTGATTGCAGGTTGTAGATTGGATATGTCAGTGATATGAGATTCACTTGTTATACCTTTGAGGTATGGATAGTTGGATGGGTTTGGCACTTTGCTGTGGGTGCTATTTCAGCTATGGATATTTTGACAACTACGGATACATGTGATTACCTTTGGATCAGGTTTTTTGTGCTTGGATTTCAGTTGGTACAGGATTTTATGATCTACTAATGCGACAGGTTGGGTGGTTTTCTCTTTGGATGGCTTCTATGTATGTCCAGTGGGAGTGGCATAATAGGAGGTGAGATCATTCATGTTTGAGATGCTGGATACTTTGATTTTTTTGCGAGTACCAGGATGGAGCACTTGGTTTATTTTGATCCATGATGGTGGATGTGCTGGGAGGGATTGTTCCCTTGTTCATTTATGTGGCTACGGATTGACTCTATGCAATGTATACAACAAGTGGGAGATTGTTGAGATAATGGGTGTTGCACACATTGCATAATATTGTTATTTTATTATTTTATTTTATTATGTAATGTTGTGCCTAGATGGACGTGCAACATGTAAAGATTCCCATGGAATATTCTTGATGAGTTGTATTGTAACATTGTGATAATATTTTATGTAATTATTTAATATTGGAGGAAAAGAATTAAATGCCCAATATTAAATGTGGGGTCAGTGGGTTAGGTAGCACATGGTTTTAGCACATGGTTTATGTAATACCACTTGGTGGTTTTGTGGGACTTGCTACTATATAAGCAGCCACAAGGGTAGTTGTTGTATAAGATAGAGAGAGAAAGAGTGACAAGAAGACAAAAGGCAAGAGTTGAGCGAGACAAGGCTTGACAGGTTAGCCAAGGGAGCATTTGTGAAGGTTGGAAGCATGGCATGGGATGTGTGGATTCATGCTTGTTCACATAGTTTGCTCGGTTGTGGCTATGGCCATGAAGGCTTCCATGGTTGTATGGCAATGGTATTTTTTGCTGAATAATACATGGTGATGGATGCTTTTGGAGGCTGGGTTTTTCCCTCAATGAGGGTTTCCTAGGGTATATCTTGTGTCACAATTTTGTGGGTATGTTGTCTATTCTCTTGCATGTGGATTTTAATTCCGTGTTTATTTCAGATCTATGATGGGTTATGTGGAAACGGTTATATTCTTTGTTGCCAAGTTTCCTTATAGGAACCGGTCCTATTGGGTGTAATAAAAATGGTCTAGTTGATCCTATCAAAGCAATAGCTCAAAGAAATAGAGATACATCTAGTCTAGGCTTTAAGAAGGTTCTCTTTCATTTAGGGGCTAACAAATTCATATTGGAGCTTGAGAGTTCATCTAGAAATGAGTCACAAGCTGAGTCTGATACTCAAGAAGATAATACTAATGATGAGAATCCTTATCCTTATCCTATTCCTCATGATCTTGGTAAATTTTTTGCTGAGCTAGATGACTTTGTGCCACATGTCAGCACTATAGATGGTACTAGTGATTCTTCTGAAGACAATACTGATCCACACTATGCCCATTCAGAACAAGGTGAATCTAGTTAGGTGTTACATATTGAGTACTTATGTAAAAATCTAGATGATGAAGGAGAGTATGTCCTTATCACTATTGGGGAGTTCTACAGCTTGTTGCCATGTAGCACTAATTCTAAGGAATATGAATTTGACTCCCTTTCAGAAGCAACTATAGATAAAGATATTGACCAAATTCATGTCTATGAAAATCAACTCGAAGTGGGTGAAGTGTCTAGGGTTAGGTTGGATGGGTTAGATCCAACTAGTGTCCTTGAGTCTTTGATTGATGATGTTAGTGCTCAATGACATTCAAACACACTTGTGGACGAATCTTCTCTAGGTCTTGAATTACAGGTCCAAGCATTTAATGACTATACCGTGAATGCAATCAAACTTTCCATTACTCTTTCTTTCACATATCCCAAGCTTATAGACTAGAATCCTAATGCATTTAGTAAGTCCCTACATTCCAAAATGATTATGCTCTTGCCTGAATGCTATCGAACCTACAACATTTTCCACAAGTGAACAGAGCATCAACATGACTAAAGTTGGCATCAAATATCTCAATCATACAATTAAAAATTAAAAGCATAGAAGGTCCAATGGTGAAAACCACATTGTGGTAGTGTCGAATCCCAAAAAAGTAATAAAAAAAAAGATGTATCCAAGGGTGAAAACCTCTCTGAGGCACTATAGATGAGATATTTGATGCACTTCCAAGTCACTTTCAAGAGAGATCATCAATTTTGATAGAGTCAACATAGCCAATCAACCTAGGCACAAAAGAACATCCTCATATGATACATCTGGCATAGTCTCTGTCTCTAGCAAAAAGAGAAGAATTCATTACCTTCTTCCAAGAAAAGAAGATAAATTTTGCTTGGACATATTCTGACAAGCTAGGACTAGATCTTGATCTCATTAAGCATCATTTGTCCATCGCACTAGGCATTAAACTAGTTAAATAGAAACTTCAAAAAATGCATCCTCATGTTGCATTTCTCGTCAAAGCTGAACTAGAGAAGCTTCTGAAAGCTAGATTCATATGTGCAATTGATTATGCTAAATGGATATCCAACATTGTTCTAGTCTCCAAGCATGATAAATCTATAAAAGTTCGTACTGACTTTCATGATCTAAACTTAGCATGTCCTACGGATGATTTTCCACTTCCCAACATTGATATGATAGTAGACATGATAGCAACATATGAGATGTACTCACTCATGGATAGGTTTTATGGTTATAATCAGATAAAAATTGCACCAGAAGATCAAGAAAAGACTACTTTTACATGTGCATGGGGAACCTTCTATTGGAATGTAATGCCATTTGGCTTGAAAAATGTTGGTGCTACCTATTAGAGAGTGGTAACTACAATTTTCCATGACATAATGCATAAGACCATCGAGGACTATGTGGATGATACCTTGGTCCAAAGTGAAAAATGTTATACTCATTTGCAAGATTTGGGACCCATCCTAGATCACATGGAAAAGTTTAGTCTCAGGCTCAATCCTAAGAAATGCACATTCGGCATCACATTAGGGAAACTACTAGGATACATTGTGTCTATGAAAGGAATTGAGGTGGATCTGAAGAAGGTTCAAGCAATTGTCGATATGCCTCCACCTTGTAACATCAACTAGATGAGAGGTCTACAAGGAAGACTCCAATCTATTCATAGGTTCATCTCACAGTTGGCAGATAGATCACAACCTTTTACAAAGACTTTACATAAGGGTGTGAAATTCAAGTGGAGTTAGGATTGCGAGAAAAGCTTGACACAGATAAAGCAATATCTTACTAATCTGCCAATCTTGATGCCTCCTATCTATGGGAAGCCTTTGATTTTGTACATTTTAGAACTGAAACATCTCTGGGAATCTTATTAGCTCAAGAGGAAAATGATAACAAGGAAAGAGCCATTTATTATTTGAGTCACATGCTAATCTCTAATGAGAAGAATTACAACATCATTGAGAAAGCTTGTATGGTAGTTGTCTTTGCTTCCCAAAATTTGAGACACTACATGCTTTCCTACACTATGTGGCTAGTGGCTAAAATAGATCCACTAAAGTACTTGCTCAGTAAGGTGGCTCTCACAGGATGATATGCTAAGTGGGTCATGATACTTAGTAAGTTTGGCATTTAGTATGTTGAACGAAAAGTTGTCAAGAGACAAGCAATTGTAGATCAGCTAGCAGATGCACCTATGTAGAGTCTTCTCCCGATGAACATTGATTTCCTTGATGAGTCAATTCTGACACTCACACACCAAACATGGGTGATGTTCTTTGACAAGTCTTTCACACAATAAGGATTTGGAGCTAGATTACTCTTCATAATACCATAGAGATATTCATTACCCAAAGCATACAAGATTTTGTTTCCTTATACAAATAACATTGCTAAATATGAGGCTTTGATTAATGTCATGAAGATTGCAGTTGAATGGAGAGTTGATCATTTAGATATCTTTAGGGACTCCCAGATCATAATCAACCAAGTTAATGATGTGTATAGAACAAAGGATGAGAAATTGATCCCTTACAAATGCATGGTTGATGACCTAAAGAAGTATTTTGTGCACATCACCTTCGAAAAAATTCCTTGAGAAGATAACAAAGTGGCTGATGCAATGGCTTCTTTGGCCTCCTTGCTACAGATGCTTGATAATGATCTCTAACATGAGTTCTTGGTGGAAGTGTTACACTACCTAGCCTATGATACCCTTGATTCTAGGATGATCTATTCTATTGTAGGGCAAGACTCATCTCGCTACCATCACATTTACTCCTATCACCATAACCCAACCATTCCAGATGGTCTAAGCCAAAATGAAAAATGCTACCTTATCCATAATGCTTCACGATATGTCATTATTGCTGATGACTTGTTTAGGAGAGGTCTTGATGGAACACTCCTTAGGTGTTTCAAACCTAAAGAGTCCAAATGTGCATTAATTGACGTTCATGAGGGTATTTGTGGATCCCACTCAAATGGCTTGACACTAGCTCGCAAACTCATTAGAGTTGGTTAATATTGGCCTAAAATGGAGCAAGAGGAAATCAAGTATGCCAAGTATTGCAAGCATTGCTAGCTCCATGGGAATCTGATTCATGCTCCAGCTAGGGAGCTCATTCCATCTACCATAATGTGGCCATTTCAACAATGGGCCTTTGACTTGGTGGGTCAGATTCACCCATCTTCTTCTAATGGACATAATTTCATTATTACATCTACAGACTACTTCACGGAATGGGTAGAGGCAATACCCCTCACATAGAAAATGGAAAAATTATAGCACTTTTTGTCACAAATTACATCATATGCAGGTATGGTGTACCATCCTCCATCATTACTGACAATGGAGGACAATTCAAAAACAAAGACCTCAAGGAACTATGCAAAAGATTCAAAATCATACAACATTGGTCTTCTATCTATTACCCCTAAGGTAATGGTCAAGCAGAGGCATCCAACAAGGTGATCTTCAAGATCCTCCATTGCACAATCATAAAATTTGGGAGGGACTGGCACCTCCAGATTAATCCATCTTTATGGGCATATAGGACAAGTATTAGAACTCCAATAGGTACAATGCCCTTTGCTTTGGTTTATGGAGAAAATGTTGTGCTTCCAATAGAGGTTGAGATTCCTACTTTGAGAATCTCTATGAAAGGGCTTATTACTGATGAAGATTATAGAATAGCTTGGCTTTAGGAGCTAGTACTACTAGATGAACGTCGACAAGTGGCATGTGATCATCTACGAGCTTATTAGCAACAAATGTCTAGAAGTTACAATAGGAAAGTTAAGCCACGTGACTTCCAACTAGGTGATCTTGTCCTAAGAGAGAATCCTAAGAATCAACAAGAACCAAACTAGCTTGGTCTTTACATAATTACTATAGTGTATGGATTTGGTGCTTACTAGCTTTCTATAGTTGAGGGAGAAGTGCTCAATGAACCTGTCAACACTCTCCACCTAAAGCAGTTTTACAGTTAATCTGATCTTAGAAGCTCTTTGTACATATCTAAATGTCCTGAAAAAATCTAAAAATTGCAAAAGATCTTGAAAAAAGTCATTATCCAGGTGAAAAACTAGCAATAGGTGCCTTGGTAATACCAAAAAAAATTGAAAAATTTTTAAAATACAAAAAAATCAAAAAAAAGTGAAAAATACAATTTTTTTTTTTGAAAAACAAGAAAGTGCCATTGGTGAAAACTTGGAAACAAGCATCATGGTAGCAAAAAAAAATAATGAAAGCCCTTCCAAGAAGGTGAAAACCTAGCAAACAGGTACCTCTTTTTCCTAATGCTCCATCTTGCAGTGCATCTTCTAGCTCCCTATACAGTTGCTTTCTTGCTTTAGTGTACTACTTTTTGCTCATGTATCCATGGATTGAGTCTTGTCATAGCTTGGGGGCACTACTCTCCAGTGCCCTAGAATATCTTTCGTGATAGTCACTAGTTGTTTCAGCTACATCTGCCTACTGTCACTAGTGTTATGCTTTTTTGAGATTCTCCTCATAGAATCTCTTTAGCGACAGTCACTAGTTATTTTAGTTGCATTTGCCTACTATCACGTGTATCACTTTTTGAGATTCCCTAATGGAAGATCTCTCTTCATCAGTCACTAGTTGTTCTAGTTGTGTCTGTCTACTATCACTCAGTCCTCTTTAAGTTCTTCACATTGAAGATTCCTCTTTGACCTCAGTCACCAGTTGTTTTGGTTGCATTTGTTTATTGTTGTCACCATACTGAAGAGATTTCTTTTATCTATGTTTTGGACATTGACACTTGACATGAATCCAAAAAACATGAACTCAAAATGACATACTTGTTTAGTTATACTGAGCATTTTATTTGTTTGTTTCATTTTTGCTTCATAATGTCTTTTCAAGCAACTCAATAATGTCATTTTTTACTAGAGAAGCAAGGACTGGGGGCATGATCTTTTCTTTTCTTTCTATTTTTGCTTTAGTTCCAACAATCTAAGACATACATATAAATGGGGTGTCCACTATAAGAGCCTCCATCTTGTATTGGATGGTCATGTGTACCTTGACTCCTTTTATATGGATAAATCAATGAGGTTGGTTCTTCTCCTTGCTTGTTGGAGTGAACTCTTTATGCTATAGTAAATATTGATACTCATCCTGCTAAGTGAACGTACGGGTCACTGCGAGTATATATGGAAACTTTTGTCTCAGGTTATAGACACAAGGGCCATTGCGGACAAAATACTTACTAATTGCTTAGCATAAGAGGGATCTCCCGTGTATTTGGTGTGTCTGCATGTAAGAAACATTCTGATCATCCTAACATTTATGCTCTGATGCTTATGTTCACTTGCTATATTAAAAGGGACAAATGTTCTGGTCATTCTAGCCTCTTGTGCCTCGAATGCTTACATTTAATCCTAACAAAACTAGAATAGATGTCCTATTCATATTCCTATGATTGCAATGTCAGTGGGGATTGTATGACATTTGGGATTCACTATACACTCAGTGATGATAATTATCAAAGCTTGGTAACTATACCTAGGGTTGCATCTAGTTTAAGATTATATCTAGCATAGGGTTACATTACAAATTTTTCTTACATAAGTTTGATCATTGATTTACTTGCATTCTTGTGATGTGGGGTTGTCAGCTTCTTCAAAGTGTCATGTTTCATCATGACTACACAAATGATTGGTTAATCACCCTCTTGGCTACTTTGATTGCTATGAATCCATTTTTTGGGATTGAATTTGAAATCTGACACACTTAAATAGCTCAAAATTGCATTTTAAAATTTTGGGACTGGTGTGATTCAATGTTTGTGTAGTCTATTT
Source organism: Cupressus sempervirens (assembly GCA_028749045.1). Lineage (NCBI taxonomy): Eukaryota > Viridiplantae > Streptophyta > Pinopsida > Cupressales > Cupressaceae > Cupressus > Cupressus sempervirens. The sequence continues at coordinate 489,334,487 of CM053787.1, forward strand.
TTTTTTTGATAGTTTGTGAATCTTGAAATCTTTTCAAATCACACTTTCTTCAAATTTTCTAAGATTTCTTCAAATTGGCTTCTATATTTATTTTGTTCATACTAATCTCTTCTAAATTCTTATAATCATTTGGATCTCTTCTAAATTCTTCTAATCATTCTAACTCTTTTAAATTCTTCTAATCATTATGATCTCTTCTAAATTCTTCTAATCATTCTAATCTCTTCTATGTTTCTTCTAATTGTTCTAATCTCTTTTATGTTCTTCTGAACCTCAGATTTCTTTAGTATCTTTTAACATATTGTGTTACATCACATTTTTGGTGTCTCATCTTTTGATTTCTCTCCCAAGGGGGCAGGATGATTACTTCATTGAATCTAAAATTCAACTCAATCTGAATCTTATGACCTCATCACTTGGGGCATCTTCATTGCTCGAGGAATCTTCATTGCTTAGGGCATCTTGTTCCCATCTTATGTTCTCACCACTAGGGGCATCGTGTTTCCCTCTACCTGACATCATTTGTCATCTATCTCATCTTTTCATCAGCCGATCACATCTTATAACATTTCTAGTCAATGTTTGATAGACAAGCATCAAGAAAATCTAAACCTCAAATCCTGAGGATCAAGCCTTGTTCTAAGGATGATTTTACGACTCATGATTGGATCATGTTATCTTTTATGCTTAGGTATCTAGTTGTTCTATCTAGATCCCTTGAGATTAAGCCCCATTTTGGAGATAATCTTTAAAATGCTTATTCAACTTAGGTATCTAGGTGTTCTATCTAGATCCCTTAAGATTAAGCTCCATTCTAAAGATAATCTTTAAAATCTTTTCAATTTAGGTATCTAGGTGTTCTATCTAGATCCCTTAAGATTAAGCTCCATTTTGGAGATAATCTTTAAAATCTTTTCAATATAGGTATCTAGGTGTTCTATCTGGATCTCTTAAGGTTAAGTTCTATTCTAGAGATAATTTTTAAAAGCTTATTCATCTTGGTATCTAGGTGTTCTATGTAGATCCCTAAAGGTTAAGCTTTGTTCTAGAGAACACCTTTAAAATGCTTATCAATTCAGGTATCTAAGTGTTTTTCTTAGATTCCTTAAGGTTAAGCTCCGTTTTGGAGCTAATCTTTAAAAGCTTATCAATTGTTCTATGTGTCATCAATTTTGAGACTAATCTCATTTCTTGATCTTTGCATCACGCTTTTTGATTTTCTTTGAATTGAGCGTGTTGCTCACACATTCATTCAAAGAGGGGAAAAATGTAATACCCCAAAATTGGCTCATTGCCATGATAAGCAACTTTAGTTTATTCAACTATTCCTAAGTCCTATTTTACTAGGCAATTCTAATTCTAAATAATCACTACTTGACCTAGGTGTCAAATGCAAAAAACCATAATTTGCATTAATCACACAATTTATTTAATTCTTAAGTATCAACTCAAATTAGCTACATAAAACTATTGATTTAATTTAATTTAATTATAAGTATTCTACTTTAATTAAATTAAAATCACCTCTTTAGCTAATGTACAAAGGAATTAAATACATTCAATTTAATAAGATATCTCCTCTTTTTAATTATTGAATTTAATTATTCAATTAGTTAAAGTTATCCATTTATGAGGTCATGTTCTATTTTATTAAATTAAATATTCCTAAAAAAAAAGAACCAGTCAGCCCCTTTTATCACTCAAAAAGTAGTTAGTTAGCTCCTTTTATCACTCAAAAGGGACTTAGTTAACTCCTTTTATCACTCAAAAAGGACTCAATTAACTCCTTTTATCACTCAAAAAGGACTCAATTAACTCCCTTTTCATGAGGAAGTTACCTTTATGACTGGCTCTCCTCTTCGATCTTGACTATCCATTTTGGTTAATCCCAACCATCAATCACCTCTTGGATTCTATAAAAGAAGCTTTCCATTCCTCATTATAGAGGATGAATTTTAGAATTTGTGTTGAATTTATGCTGAAATTCTTGCTCACATTTGCATAGCTTTATTTCTTTCATTGTAATATCATTTAGATTTTAAATATGCATCCATTTAGCATACTATGTTTCTTCTTTTCTTAGATTAATAATTTCATCTCTCATCTAGATTAATTGCACTTTCATTTAGCTACATCTTGTTCCCCTCTACCTAACATCATTTGTCATCTATCTCATCTTTTCATTAGCCGATCACATCTTATAAAATTTCTAGTCAAAGTTTGATAGACAGGTATCAGGATAGTCTAAACCCCGACTCCTGAGGATCAAGCCTTATTCTGAGGATGATTTTATGACTCATGATTGGATCATGTTATCTTTTATGCTTAGGTATCTAGGTGTTCTATTTGGATCCTTTAAGATTAAGCCCCATTCTGGAGATAATCTTTAAAATTCTTATTCAACTTAGGTATCTAGGTGTTCTATCTAGATCCCTTAAGATTAAGCTCCGTTCTAAAGATAATCTTTAAAATCTTTTCAATTTAGGTATCTAGGTGTTCTATCTAGATCCCTTAAGATTAAGTTCCATTCTAGAGATAATCTTTAAAATCTTTTCAATTTAGGTATCTAAGTGTTCTATCTGGATCCCTTAAGGTTAAGCTTCATTCTAGAGATAATTTTTAAAAGCTTATTCATCTTGGTATCTAGATGTTCTATCTAGATCCCTAAAGGTTAAGCTTTGTTCTAGAGAAAACCTTTAAAATGCTTATCAATTTAGGTATCTAAGTGTTTTTCTTGGATTCCTTAAGGTTAAGCTCCATTTTGGAGCTAATCTTTAAAAGCTTATCAATTGTTCTATGTGTCATCAATTTTGAAACTAATCTCATTTCTTGATCTTTGCATCATGCTTTCTAATTTTCTTTGAATTGAACATGCTGCTCACACATTCATTCAAAGAGGAGAAAAATGTAACACCCCAAAATTGGCTCATTGCCATGATAACCAACTTTGGTTTATTCAACTATTCCTAAGTCCTATTTTACTAGGCAATTCTAATTCTAAATAATCACTATTTGACCTAGGTGTCAAATACAAAAAACCAAAATTTGCATTAATCACACAATTTATTTAATTCTTAAGTATCAACTCAAATTAGTTACATAAAACTATTGATTTAATTTAATTTAATTATAAGTATTCTACTTTAATTAAATTAAAATCACCTCTTTAGCTAATGTACAAAGGAATTAAATACATTTAATTTAATAAGATATCTCCTCTTTTTAATTATTGAATTTAATTATTCAATTAGTTAAAGTTATCCATTTATGAGGTCATATTATATTTTATTAAATCAAATATTCACTCAAAAAAGGGAACCAGTCAGCCCCTTTATCACTCAAAAGGCAATTAGTCAGCTCCATTTATCACTCAAAAGGGACTTAGTTAACTCCTTTTATCACTCAAAAAAGATTCAATTAACTCCTTTTATCACTCAAAAAGGACTCAGTTAACTCCTTTTATCACTCAAAGGCAACCAGTTAACTCCCTTTTCATGGGAAAGTTACCTTTATGACTGGCTCTCCTCTTCGATCTTGACTATCCATTTCGGTTAATCTCGACCATCAATCACCTCTTGGATTCTATAAAAGAAGCTCTCCATTCCTCATTATAGAGGATGACTTTTATAATTTTTGTTGAATTTATGCTGAAATTCTTACTCACTTTACTCACATTTGCATAGCTTTATTTCTTTCATTTTAATTTCATTTAAATTTTAAATATGCATCCATTTAGCATAGTATGTTTCTTCATTTCTTAGATTAATAATTGCACTTTCATTTAGTTGCATCTTGTTCCCATCTTATGTTCTCACCACTAGGGGCATCTTGTTCCCTCTACTTGACATCATTTGTCATCTATCTCATCTTTTCACCAGCTGATCACATCTTATAACATTTCTAGTCAAAGTTTGATAGACAAGTATCAGGACAATCTAAACCCCAACTCTTAAGGATCAAGCCTCATACTAAGGATGATTTTATGACTCATGATTGGATCACGTTATCTTTTACGCTTAAGTATCTAGGTGTTCTATCTGGATCCCTTAAGATTAAGCTTCGTTTTGGAGATAATCTTTAAAATGTTTATTCAACTTAGGTATCTAGGTGTTCTATCTGGATCCCTTAAGATTAAGCTCCATTTTGGAGATAATCTTTAAAATCTTTTCAATTTAGGTATCTAAGTGTTCTATCTGGATCCCTTAAGATTAAGCTTCATTCTAGAGATAATCTTAAAATCTTTTCAATTTAGGTATTTAGGTGTTCTATCTAGATCCCTTAAGGTTAAGCTTTGTTTTGGAGATAATTTTTAAAAGCTTATTCATCTTGGTATCTAGATGTTCTATCTTGATCCCTAAAGGTTAAGCTTCATTCTAGAGAAAACCTTTAAAATGCTTATCAATTCAGGTATCTAAGTGTCATGCCCAAACTACTAGGGCAAAAACACACAAAACTTTTTTTTTTAAAACATTTATAAAAGTGTTTTAAGATGAAAAGATTGAGATAACATATTAACTACTGGTTCTCTACGTTACATCTTACGATTAAAACATGAGGACGATTACGTCATTAAGGTATTGGAGACTTTTGCTATAAGATGGATATCGATCAAAGATATATTATTTGATTATCTTACAACAATATGAAACCACTATTCAAACAATCAATGTAAATGTATCCTGATTTAGATTAATTTCTAATCAACAACCACTATAATTCTCTTAGACAATTATCGATTGACAAACTTAATCGATAAAAGAAAGTTACTTTAAGGAAACGATTACCTAAAATTAAAAAACTGAATATATATATATATATATATATATATATATATATCTAAAATTTATTAACTTAAATATTTCGTCTATTTAACATATAAATCAACTATCATAAACTTACTAATTTAAGTTTAATCCACTAACAACTAAGTAAATTCTAACCAATTAAGAAATTAAAGCTTCCTAAAAATAATTAAATAAATGAACTAATCTTTACACTCTAACTACCACTAAACAAGCATTAGTATTCTAACTACTAACTTAATCTAGAACTAACTTTAATATTAATATCAAACTAAACTAAACTATATAAAACAATAAACAAAAAAAAACTAACTAACAAAATCTAATTAAACTAAAACCCAATTAATTAACTAATCCTAAACTTAAAAGTAATATTAATTAACAATACATTAAAAAAAACATAAACTAAACCTAACTAACTACCAACTACTTACCCTAGGACACCTACTCTACCCCCTATCACACACTTGGTCCTTGGGCAAGCACTTCCCAAGGTCAAGCGCTTCCCAAGTGCTGGCCATGGGTAAGCGCTCTGCCCAAGGCCAAGCCTTCGCAGGCCAGCGCAAAAGTGGTGCCCAAAAATTTGCTAAGGAAACAAAATAAACAAGCTCCAAACTAATCTTTTTTTTAAAAACTTTTCCATGGTCTGCAGAATTGTGATGTGATAGGGTGACATCATCGCTATGATGACTAATAACTTTCAAACATTTTTAATTCCTCCTTTCATGCTGACGGCTAAGGGAGGAGATAAGGCATTTAAGTTATAAGGTTTTATGGGTGAGAAAGGGTATTTAGTTTATATATTAATTTTAAATTATGCTATACACCATTTTCTATTATCATAATAATTTTAATTTAATTTTACAAGATTTTTCAAATGTTTTAAAAAAGAATATTCTTTGTAATAAAAGGGCATTTGAGTTGTTTCCCCATACAAATTCCAGAGACTATATGGCTCTTGGATACAACTTTTTTTTTTGAAATTTATCTAAGTATAGAATTACAATAATGCATGTATATATTTTTTTTCTATATTTTTGAATAGAATTAAACACATGGATACAATAGTTTGAAGCCTATTAACACCATATTTAATATGATCTCCTATATAACTTGAATTTGCAATATATCGATCATAGATGTTATTTTCTTTCCTTAACATAATTGTCATTTTGAACATAAAAGAAACATAAAAAGGAACTTGGGTATTTGCTCAATTAAACCAAATCTACATCCATGATATAATTTTTGTTTCCAACGTAGAAGTAAACTTGAAATTTACCTAATTAAATCAACACCATTTCCATCTTATTTTGACGTGCATCCATCCAAAATAAAGTTTCCAAAATTTAATCACATGACAAGCAAATATGCTCAAAACACCAATTTTATTGGCAAACCTGATTCAAGGCTCAACCGGGAAAGAATCAGGAAGAAAACTCGGCTTCGTTGCCAATTACAAAAAGGTTTTAAAAAAAAATATACAATTTTACAATAGGATCTCAATCCCAAATTTCAACTATTTAATCAAATTTTCTTCATGACCCTAATCAATAGATTTATCATATTTTCTGCAACTCATTTCTAGAACCATGGAGGAAGCAAAATCTGATCAGGTGACCCAAAAGCATGACTAAGAACACTTCAAACACATACATGCTCATACAAGGTTTTCACAAAAAGATCCACAATGAATCAATACTAGGGAAAGGTGGATTCTTCCAACTAGGAGAAGTCAAGCACACCACCAAATCAGATGCCCAATCGGGGCTATTAACCAAGAACTTCTGTTCTGTCATTTAAACATGCCATACTCATACCAGGTTTGTGCTGACAGGTAAGAGCCCATAACACCCTACCCTTTCTCCCTCTTCTCATCCTGAGAAGAGACTCTACACTAGTTGGAGTCCAACTAAACAAACCTTTCCCAAAATTGGTCACTTCTGCCCTCTCTCAGGGTGAGTAATACCAAAACACCCATGCAAGGAAAAAAACTCAAAAAAAAATGAAAACATAAACATGGAAGGAAAACAACCAAAATAACATGGTTTTCAAATCTTCCCAACATACCCACAAACATACAAACATTGAAGCAACAACAAGGTAGCATAAGCATGAAACAAGGATAAAATCTAAACAAGGGAGATGAGAAATCCAACCTTCACAAAGAGGTAATGGTAATGAACAAGTTTGAGTAGAGTTTCCTTCTCCTTGCTTCAATCTTCAAGAGCTCCTCTCTAAATGTAGAGATTGGGTAACAACCTCCACAAGTCCAAGAGGGGCCTCTAAATAAGCCTCCAACTCAACCACCCAAAAGGATCCATAACTTCTCTCACCCACTTGCAATTCTAGAAACTCCTAACTCTACCCTCACTATGGTTAAACACAAAAAGGAGATGGGGTGAGGCCTCACATGGAACCATGGTCAATTTTCGCACAAAGGCAAAAAGAGACTTTTTGAGTGACCTCAAAAGTCAATAAAAGGGGCTTAGGGGTTGGAAAAGACCCCTAACCCATACCCATACCCTTTGGGTAGAATAATTTCATGTTTTAAGCCTTAGGAAAAAGGTTTAGAGCCAAACAAAAATCTAGGAATAAAATAGGACCAACTAACAACTCTAACAAAATAGATTAAGCACTAATCTGGATTAAGGGTGACTAAACTCGATTAATAACCCAAGTAGCAAACTGACACTAACTTAAACTGACTTAGGTCCATGGGTTAAACAACTAACCCTAAACAGCACACTGAAGCACATAAACAATTAACGAGTGTCAAGCGACACTAAAAGAACATAATTACGAACAACAAGGTTTCCAAAATTAGCACATAGAGATCAGTTCTGTTCCTTTGTAGGGTTTTCTCGACTAAATATATGCACACTCATTGCACACATTAGTAGTCTCGTAAAATCACATGTACATAAATGTATACGTATCAAAAATTTACATAAATTAAAACATAGATCAATAAAGGTTTCTTCATCCTTCATAATTCTTAACCATTTAAAATATCTTAAATCAAAGTCTCAATCCTACATTTACTGATTTCATCAACATTCATATACATGAAACATTAAATGACAATCATCAAATATATCTGAAAGTAACATCACACAACATGAAATAATAAAGTATGTTCTAAGCATTAGATAATGTCTTGACATCTCGAGTCATGAATATCAAAATAATAGTAATGTATCACTATGCTACGATGGGTCGGGGCGAGGCCTCACACTAAGTGCTTTGCTTGGATTCCTTAAGGTTAAGCTCTGTTTTGGAGCTAATCTTTAAAAGCTTATCAATTATTCTCTATGTCATCAATTTCAAAACCAATCTCATTTCTTGATCTTCGAATCATGCTTTCTGATTTTCTTTGAATTGAATGTATTGCTCGCACATTCATTCAAAGAGGGGCAAAATGTAATACCCCAATTGGCTCATTGCCATGATAACCAAATTTGGTTTATTCAACTATTCCTAAATCTTATTTTACTAGGTAATTCTAATTCTAAATAATTGCTACTTGACCTAGGTGTCAAATGTAGCAAACCATAATTTGCATTAATCACACTATTTATTTAATTCTTAAGTATCGACTCAAATTAGCTACATAAAACTATTGCTTTAATTTAATTTAATTATAAGTATTCTACTTTAATTAAATTAAAATCAGCTCTTTAGCTAATGTGCAAAGGAATTAAATACATTTAATTTAATAAGATAACTCTTCTTTTTAATTATTCAATTAGTTAAAGTTGTCCATTTATGAGGACATATTCTATTTTATTAAACTAAATATTCACTCAAAAAAAGGAACTAGTCATTCCCTTTTATCACTCAAAAGGCAGTTAGTCAACTCCTTTTATCACTCAAAGGCAACCAGTTAACTCCCTTTTCATGAGGAAGCTAACTTTATGACTGGTTCTCCTCTTTGATCTTGACTGTCCATTTCAGTTAATCTCGACCGTTAATCACCTCTTGGATTCTATAAAAGAAGCTCTCCATTCCTCATTAAAAAGGATGAATTTTAAAATTTGCATCAAATTTATGCTGAAATTCTTCCTCACTTTGCTGACATTTGCATAGCTTTATTTCTTCATTGTAATATCATTTAGATTTTAAATATGCATTCATTTAGCATAGTATGTTTCTTCATTTCTTAGATTAATAATTGCATCTCTCATCTAGATTAATTGCACTTTCATTTAGCTGGATAAATCCTTCATTCTAGAGGTCTGGTTGCCTGCTTCTCATTCAAAGAGCAAAGGTATAATCCTTCTAGTTAGAAGGCAATAGGTCGCTCTATTAGAATTTTTGAATAAATAATACAATATTTATTTTGGGATGATCTCATAGGTAATGACCATGTTGAAGTGTATGTGAGGGTCAAAGGCCCCCCAATTTTGCATATACAATAGATACATCACGAAAGTGAAAGAAATGATGAAATCTCTAATGAAGACCTTATGAGATTTCAACAAGACAAGGTGGCCCAAAGGTTAATGCTAAAATCCTTGGAGAAAAATGGGGACCAATATTTTCAATACATGATAGCTAAGGGATGAAAACTCCCTTAGGACTTTGATGTGCAAAGAATCATCCAAAAATCAGAACTTATTGAAACATAGATCTTAAGAGAGGAAATTTGAGAACTCAAAAATCAACTTGCTCAATTTCAAATTTCCAAGGAACAATCCAAGACCACTTTTGTTGAATCAATATGTTCTCTTCCTTTAGATAGGAGTCTTTATATGGTCTCGTTTCCTAGGGATATAGAGGTTCCTAAATATGATAAATGTGATGGAAATGACAATCCTCATGATCATGTAAGGCACTTCTATGCTCTTAGTATGGACTTTATGCATGAAGACACTTAGCTTATGAAGTTGTTTCCTAGGAGCTTGAGGGGCCAAGCTATGGAATGGTTCACAAAATTGTCACCTCCTCACAAGTCATTTGTCAAACGTACACAATGCTTCATTGAACAATATTATTATAAAATTCAAAATCCTATTACTATGTTGGACTTATGCAATATAAAGAAAAAATAAGGTGAACCCTTTGCTACGTACCTCCAATGATGCAGATTCTTGAGACCAAGAAGATTGACATTTAAAATGCACTTGTATCTTAACTCTACTATGATCTTAGGAAATAACTATTCACATCCTTTAATGATATGGTTGAAGTGTAAATTGCATTGAGGATGTTGTTATTAGGAAATGTGACATTGTATTGAACAAAGACAAAAATGAAAATGAGAATGGAAAAGATAAAAACAAACCTTTGAAAAAAAACAAGCACATCATCAATGATGGAGTAGTGGATGCTCCTAAGACCAAGGAATTAGCCTTCAACTTTTCTAACACTATTTATGCTACTAAACAACAAGAGACAAAAAAGTATCAAACTTCTAAAAAAAACAAGAAATCATCTAGACCAAAGTGTGTTTATACACCCATGGTAGGATCTTATGAAGTTGTCTTAAAGACCTTGCTCACAAATAAACTTGTCACACTCTTAGAAGAATCCCAACCCTATAACCCACCTATTAACCTTGATTGGTGGAGAGATGATCATTTCTACAACTATCATAGGAGTAAGGGACATAACACTGAAAAATTATTTAAACTCAAAGATGTTATCCAAGACCTCATTGATGAAGGTAAATTTGTAAAGGATGACTTAGTAAAAAACTCTGATCATAAAGCATTCAAACAACCATTACCTAAATATGAAAAAGGGGAATTATCCCATGCTCATAAGAAAAATCATGATGCAAAGATCAATTGTACCTACACTGACATAAAGAAATGTTATAAACATGCTAAAACCTATTGAACATCTTTGTGTGATGGGTCCTCAGTTTGACCAAGAACCCAACTATGAAATGGATAATGAAAGACCTAAGCTAGTCCTCAAAACACATAATGCTCAAACAAAATCATAGGGGCACTAGGCCTAAAGTAGTTCTTAGGGTGGAAAAACCTTCCTCTTTGCATGATGAGACGCTAAATGTTGTCACTCAGGGGAAAGCCAAGGTTGACCTCAAATTTACAAATGGTCCCAAGAATGCTTCCTAATATCCATCTTTAAGTTGCTAGAACTATCTCCTTTACACAAGGAAATTCTCAAAAAAACTTTATGTGTAACCAATGTTCCCATGGATATTGACACTGAGTAATTCCAAGCTAGGTGACCCATATCTCCTCAACACACTATCTCACATTCTCTAAAGAAGATGGCAAGTCACTTAGTCATCCCCACAACCTAACTTTACACATCAATGTCTAAATCTTTCATACTTATGTCTATCAAGTCTTGATAGAAAATGGTAATGGATTAAACATCATATCCTTCAATGTTATTCAATAGATAGGCATGTCTGAATTCAATATCAACCCTAGGTGGAAGATCACCATCAAATCCTATGATGAGGTTGAACAACCTTCTAAAGGTCTCATTGTGTTCTCAATCTATGTGGGTCCTATTGAAAAAAATGTGGTCTTTCAAGTTTTAGACATCTTGTTGGCATATAATTTGTTGCTAGGAAGACCATGGATCCATGACATGTAAGTGGTACCATCAATGTACCATTAGTGCATAAAGTTCCCTTTCAAGAGCACCAAAATAGTTATTTTAGGGGATAATTCAATATCTAACATGTTGTCTACTGCTGAAATGTTAGTTCCCTACAATCACTCTTCCCATGAGCTTGAACCATCCCTCAAATAGTGTGAATAGAAATTGAAAATGATGAGCCTTGGTATGGGTGAGTACACTCTCGACTCTATTTCTACTTTTTTGGTTTCTCCTCGATCTTATGAGAAACCTTTTGAAAAACTAAAGCCCCTGGCTTCTACTATGATTATTTTCAGAACCTTTGTCTAGTCTTCAATTCCCTTAGAAGTAGAAAAATAATATCAAGCTATAAGAGATTGGATTTATAGGGAGGAAGAAGACATTGAGGAAGTCACTATCACTACTCTTATATCACCCAAGCATTATGGAAAAGGCTAAAAGTTCTTGAAAAACATGGGATATCATGGCCAAGATCCCTAACTAGTGATAAGAAAGCTCTTATAGAACCCTTAAATCATATCAAGGGTCACAAATACAAAGATACTATTGGACTAGGCTTTGGCCTCAAGGATGAATTACCAAGTTTTGATAGAAGAGCTCCAATGACTAGTGATTCAGGGGATGATGATACAACCTTTTCTACTAATATTCTCCAAGTAGAGGATTTCATGCTCCTTACTTCTCTCCTTTGGGGAGAAGAACCAATTGTCACCTATAATGATACTAAGGCTTCCACCTCTAGACAACATGAACTTGATGAATCAAACCATGAAAATCCTATCAAAGGAAGGATATGAGAAAACATTGCTCGTTTGATAGCCTGGAACCAGAGTACACATTCTAGTAAATATGAATGGGAATCTCTCTCAGATGCATCTTGTGAATTAGTCGTGGATGTCATCTATGCCTATACTACCCAACCAAATGTAATCGATGAGTCTATTCTAGGGTATGATGAGTTTGGTTCATAATCTTCTCTAGTGGATCATGTTGGTCCCTCTTGGTCAATTCCTAATTTGGATTCCTTTGGAACTTTCCCTATGGGATCAAAACTCTCATGCCACTAGAGATGACTCCCTCCACATCAATAACCTTGAAGCATCCATGTCCCTCTCATTACTCCACCCTAATCTCATAGATTGGTTTGTCCAACACCAAACATTGAAACTACCATATTTTCATAATAACTATGAGATCGCTTGCTACCTCAATGTCATTGAACCCATGATATCTTCCACTAGCAAACCTGCGGTTAACATGATAGAAATAGATATTAAGTACCTTAGTCAAAAAAAAACAAAAAAAAAAAAAAAAAAAAAGGCATTTAGATGGTGAAAACCACTTTGTGGTGGTGTCTGAACCTCAAAAAAATAAAAATAAAGATGTATCCAAGGGTGAAAACCTCATTGTGAGGTACTTGAGGATGAGGTACTTGGTAGTCTACCATTCTATTTTCAGGATAGATCTTTAGTTCTCATTTAACAAGTAATGCCTACCTATAGTTTACTTTTCAGATTGTATTACTGAATTCTTTTAGGCTTGTTTTATGTTTTGGTTTTATGATTAGCAGTACTTGGTTGCCAAATTTGATTTGATGTTATTTCATACTCAATTGATTTATGTAATGCGCTACTTGGTACTTAATTATTTCATGTATTCATTAGTATTTTAATAATGATATATCTATGTTCATTTAATGATTTTTAATTATCTCATGATGATAGTTAGATGTGTGATTTATATGCAGTTTCTATGGATACTTACCCCATACTTGCATGTGTATGGTGTACTTGTATGCTTTACTTTACATCTGGCAATTCTGATGTAGTTGAGGGAGGGAGTCATAGTCACCTGCTAGTCATGATCTACACGATGCACCACTCCCCATCATTTCCTATTTGGTTTAGATTATATGTGCATATACATTCTCAGATTTTATGCAAATTGCAGGTATCGGGCATCGACTTCCCTGAATTGCCAAGACAAGTGTGCCCTATCACAGTATCTTAAAGGTAAAAGAGAGGAGATAATTCTTGAGTCCAAATCCTATCCTTAAGCCACTTGTCCTAGAAAGTAGGACAAGTATTTGAGTTTTACCCTTCCGAATTTGTCAAGTGGCATAAATTCATGATTTTGACCTTGAGTTTGATCTAGTACTCTATTATTTATAATGAGTTTTCATATTTAGTCTTGTGGGTCTGTTGTGATTTTTAGTTATAATTAAATCAAATTAAAAGATAATTTAATGACTTAATTTAATTAAAAAATTATAAGAAAAATTGATATTTAATTATATTTAATTTAATGTGAAATTAATTAAATAAAATATTTAAATTTAAAGATTTAATTAAATTTTTTATTTTGGTGTAATTATATTTATTTAATTTAACAATAATTTATTTAGGAGTTTCTTTTTAATAATAAACTCTAAATAATTATTATTAGTTAAATTGATAAATATTTAATTAAAAATGTCTCGTGATTTAATAAAAGAGAGAAACGAATTGATTTAATAAAGTTGTTTTAATTAAATTGCAAATAGGTTGCACATGAAAATTAAAATGTAATAAAATAATTAAGAAAAAGGTTTCGCATGACTACAAAATCAAAACCCTAAAGGAAGAAAACTCTTTATTAAGAAATTGGAGCTCATTTCTGTTAGAGTAATTAGATATTTCCTAATTAACTCTAGTTGCTTAAGCTAAACTTTAGGCATCTAATAATTAAATTATTTTATTAATTATTATGATGCAACCTAGGTTAGATCCTTTTAGGGTTTCAATCTCCTTTATAAGGACAATCTCTCATTGTATTTATTAATTAACTTGAGATAATTTACTTTTGATTATAGCAATCTTCTTTTTTGCTCATCAGGAGTGTCTCATCTATGGATCTAGCAATTCTTACCTCCATAGCTTTTTGCCTCTCTCTTTCTATGGTAGGTGTTTGCATGCAGGTGATTCTTGGGAGCTATGGAGTTGATTGTTCATCAACTTGAACATGGTATTAGAGCTCTAGATCTTTATGCTCCTGTTCTGTTCTTGAGAGATTTGGCATCAGTTTTCAGATCTGAGCTTTCAGAGGATTTTTTTTATTGGATTTGGGAGTTTACTAATTTTCATGGCACTTTGAGCAAAAATGGACATCACTGTTGAGCTCAGAGCACTCAAAAACCCCCATTTCCATATAAAATACATCCAATTTGGATATTGTTGAAATTTGAGACAAATTTTTTGGCACTTGGCATGCAAATCAATAAAATCCATTTTATTTTATCAATTTTTTCTAATTTAAAACTTTTTGTATTGCATGATTTGTGCCTTGGTTGGGCAATTTTAGTTTATTACAGAAATAGAGGGACTGAAATTCGTTTGATTATTATTTTGGGAGATGCAATTTTTGGAGATTCCTATCATGATTTTGGAAGATGCATTTATTGAAGATTCTTGTCATAATTTTGGAAGAATTTCTTTTGGATGCATTGCTCATGATAAGATTTTCTCAAGAAATTCAGATTTTTTTTGCACAGATTTACATGCAAATTTGCATGGGGATTTGTAGAGGATTTGGGCTTGGTCCCCCACTCTTCACGTGTTTGAGCATATGATCAAATTTTTTTGGAGAAATCATCATCCTTGGGAGCTTGGAGCTATTTGAGCATTATTTGAACTCTTTTTTTGGAGAGTTGTTAAGGTGGATTTTTGATGGAGAGTTGTCAGTTTTGCTCCCTTGTCACCTCGAACTTCGTCATTGTGAGCTCACGCTTCCTCCCACGTCAGCCTGTCGTCAATCTCCACGCCAATTTGTGCCTGATTTTTGGGACCCTTGGCCTTTGGAATTCATGTTGGTAGCTAGTGCCTGCTCAACAATGGATTCTTTGACTTTTGTATTGCATTTGGCACTTACTATGATATTTTCTCTAGATTTCATAATATTTTTTTGGTGTTGACTGTGACTTTGGAGCCTCTACGTAGTCTAATCTTGGAGGTTGAATTTTAAAAAAAAAGGATTGCTCCCTTTTTATCAACAATAGAATCTCTAGTTTCACACCTTTCTTAGGTAGCACCTGTTAGGCCCTTTGCATATTTGAAATAGAACTTTCCATCTCCACGTCATTAGCATTCTATGGTTCTACTACCTAGTAGACATGATTTGTGGGGTTAATCTAGCAATCTCTTATTTGCGTGCCTCCTTTGGTGATGACATTTGAAATTCATGTATTTTTCACATGACTCCTCATCTTCCACCTCCTTCATCATGTCTTGCTTTGTGGGTAGATTCGATCCATGATTTGTGGCATTCTTAGTGGGCACGATTTTTGGTGTTTGTGGAAAAGGAGTCATTTTTGGAGTAGAGTGCACGCCTATCCTCCACTAATGAATGAGTCAATTTTGCCATCATTGTCAAAGGTCTAATCCAAGAGAATTGCTTGCACAGTGGGCAGTGAGTTTTTTTGGGGTGGTGAGTTGTTTGACTGATCATTGGCATGATTGTTGGATTGGTGCGAGATTCTACCTTTATTGACCTCCAATTTTTATGATTTTGTGTAAAAAAATGGTCTTTCCATTATGCATGCTGGTACCCATGATTGGGTAGTTTTTCCCTGTTGGTAGTATTTGTGGCTAGAGGAGTTTTTTCAAAAAATCGCACATGGCTTTTTGTACTAACCAATCAAACACGTGCCCTTTCTTGGCCACTAATTTTTAATCTGACATCAGCCCTTAGTTTTCTGAATCTTGTTTCTAGTGGTTGGATTTTTTTCTAGTAGTGGTCATTTTATGGCTTTTTTTCCCTTGACAGTCATTTACCTATCAAATTTGGGCTCATCACTTACTGACATCAGCACCACGTCAACATTGCATCACCACTTCATGTCACCTCCTTGACCTCTATTTGGACCTATATTCACTTTTTTGCTCATATCTCAGGAATATAGGCACCATTTTTTGCCAACAAGATATTGCCAGAAAGTTGATTCTGAGCCCATCATAGTGGTATAATTATTTTCTAGTTTTGATGGTTTTGTCTGTTGTCAAATTCTAAAGTTCTATTTTGCACTCTGGAAGACATATCTTAAGCATCCAATCTCTGATTTGGGAATTCTTTATATCATTGGAAATCTTTTCCTGAGCTCTTTCTAGTGATGTTGGTTATTTTTCCAAACTCTACTCCAGGCACATTCTATTTACTCTTTTGTATTTTTGCATTCTGGTGGATATCTTGGTTGTTTCAGGTCCAGGGATTGATTTCATTGCTTTAGATGATTCATCATGACTTGTACTATCTACTTATTAGTCTTAGTCTCTTCTGGTCTATTTAGACATCATTTTTATACATTCTTGCAAATTCACTAAGATAGAGTGCCATACTGCATCTGTATTTTTGTTTTCGTTGTTTACCTTGTTTTGCCTTCTAATTCGAGAAGTGTCATCTGAGGACAATTGTTTATGTACTCTTTTTAGAATCTTGATCGTTGTTCCTTGCCTTGTAGTTCTTTTTGGCCCACTTTCTCAATTTCCTATCACCTCACCCTATCTATATTAAGGGGGGTTTCTTCTATTGTTTCTAATGCATCCTTGGTTCGTTGGAGTGATCTATGTATTCAGTATTTGATCCTATGAACTAGGTGATTATAGTGGTTGGATACATATTCATTTTGATGAGATGGATCATCTACCATATAGACACTCTTCTTTTCATTCCTACTTTGGTTGCAACCTTCCTTGGTTCAATTGATCAGCTCTTCAGGCTTTGGTGTTTTATGCCATTTGTATTATCGACTTTAGTTGTTTTCCTTTATTTACCTCCTGATTTGATGTAGATTACAATCTTCTCTAAATAGTCAGGTTCTATTTTAGTGGAGGTTTTTCAGATCAGCAGTTACTTTTGATAGAGCTTTGTAGCTTCTATATGCTTCAGTGTTGTTCTACATGATCATCTTTTATTCCTATCTTCTGGGACGTTCCCTAGTTTGGAGGCTTCTTAAATCCTTCACTAGTTTCTTTCAGCATGTTTTCCATCTCTTTTTGGAGTATGGTTTTTCCCATGTGGTTTTCTTTATTTCTCCTCTTTTTAGAGATTTGGTTGTGCTTGGGTACCTCATTAGGCCTTTTTTGCTGGGACCCAAATTCTACTTTCAGTAGTAGTTTCTAGGTTCTTAGCTACCCCCTAAGTTTATCTTAAGGGGGGTGTTAGAGTAATTAGATATTTCCTAATCAACTCTAGTTGTTTAAGCTAAACTTTAGAAATCTAATAATTAATTTCTTTTATTAATTATTATGATGCAACCTAGGTTAGACTTTTTTAGGGTTTCGATCTCCTTTATAAGGATGATCTCTCATTGTATTTATTAATTAACTTGAGATAATTTACTTTTGATTATAGCAATCTTCTTTTTTGCTCATCAAGAATGTATTATCTATGGATCTGGCAATTCCTACCTCCATAGTTTTTTGCCTCTCTCTTTCTGTGATAGGTGTTTGCATGTAGGTGATTCTTGGGAGCTGTGGAGTTGATTGTTCATCAACTTCAACAATTTCTCCACACATAGATTTGGAGGAGCTAATTTCCAAGAAGAGGGTCTTCAAAAGAAAGGATTTTTCTTGTGATCTTCATGCATCTGTTTATTTAGCATCATATCTAGGTAGGATCTTGTGGGTTTTGTGTGGTAGTTCTTTCCTTGAAATCTTTGTCTTCTCTATGTCTGAATGGAATTGTTAGAGAACTCGTAATTGGATTGATTAAAAATTGAGATGGAAGTTAAGAAAAGAAACCCAGATCTAGTAATTATTTTTGATTGTGTACTCTAGGTTTCTATATCAGATCCTTATGGGAGAATCATTATATATATATATATATATATATATATATATATATATATATATATATATATATATATATATATAGATCATAGTAATTGCTAATTATTGTGATAATTATAAATATATATAAATAAAATTATTAAAAAAAAAAATTTGGTATGTGGGACATTTATATTGTTTAGTTATTTTTAATAATATAAATTTTATTATTAGGCAAGAGTCTACAACACAATCGTAAAGTTGTGAGCCTCTCATCATAGGAGGTCTTAGGTTCAAATCTACTCAACTTTAAGAGATAATAATAATTAATCTTGACTAATTACAATAAATATAAATAATAAATAATTTAGGCTTTGGCACATTACCTATCAAAAATACATATAAATTCTATTATTATTAAATAATTTATGTAATATTAAATGTTATTAATAATTTGTAATACATTTTCCTATATTATTAAATTTTAGTAAGTATGGCTATTAGGAAATTAGTATTATTTTTATTGATAATTTAATAAGTTATTTTTAAAAATTTAAGAATTGTTGTTTAACTTTAATAATAACTTTTAAAAGATTGGTTAAAAGGTTATCCTTAGAATTCGAAAATATATTAATATTTTTTTAGTTAGAGAATTTTGATAGAAATTGGTGTTATTAAATTGATAGATCATAAAGGATGGGGTTTTATATTTAAATGATTTTAATGGATTGAATCTCTTGAGGTTCCTTTGGACTCGAAAGTTTTGTTGAATATGACACTATGAAAATGAAAACTAAAAACCTGTTAGCATATCAAATCTTTGTGTTTTGAAAACCTAACGAACTATGAAAAGAATTGTTAAAATTATGATGAGATGTATGTTGTATTTGATGTTGCAATTTGGGTATGACTTAGTACGTTGACCAATTAGGATTTTTACCAGAGGCTTGGGGGTTTTGTTTTGTGATGATGCTATGGTTATATTTTGGTCACGATCTTTTATACCTGACCATGGTGATGTGTGCACGTGTTTTGTATGATGAGTTTTGATTGGTGCTTGTTAGTGCTTTCAAGTTTCTTGTATAAAACTGAGGTGATTATTGTGATTTTCCTGGTGTAACCTTTGAGTTTTGATCAGTTGTCTTTTGATGCTTTCTAGTTACTTGTATAAGACTGAGGTGATTATTGTGATTGTTTTTTATGTGCTTTCCAGTTGCTTGTAAAGGACTAAGGTGAATACTATATTTTATCTATAGGTGCTTTTTGTAGTGCCTACCCCTAGTTTATATTTCTGTTATTATTGGCAAACTCTTTTAGGCCAGTTTTATGCTTGATAATTAGTAGCATTATTTTGATATTATTAGATATTGTTTCATATTCAGTTGATTTTATGATGAGACTACTTGGTACTCTATACTTCATGTATGTATGATGATTATTACACTGATTTCAGTTATTGATGATGATTAGTTAGATGGATTATCATATGTGTTTTCTTATGGATACTTACCCCATACTACATGTGTATGGTGTGCATGTATATTTTCTTTATGTATGACATTTCTGATGTGGTTAAGGAAGGGAGTCATAGTCACCTGTTAGTTGGGGTCTACATAATGCACCACTTCCTGCCATTACTTGTTTAGCTTAGTATTTATGTGTTTGTATATACGTGAATTTTATGCAGAATGCAAGTACTAGGTATTGACTTCCCTGAATTGCTAGGATGAGTGTACCCTATCGCATTATCTCAATGGTAAGAGAGGGGAGATAAATTCTTGAGTCCAAATCCTAACCTTTAAACTCATTTTTCCTAGAAAATTAGGACAAGTATCTGAGTTGATTACCTTCTGAATGCGTTGTATGATGCAAACTTGTGATTATAACCCTTTAGTTTGATCTTGTACATGTTTTTCTATCATAGGTTTTCATATTTCATCCTATAGGTCTTCGGTGATTTTTCTATTAATTAAGTTAGATTAAAAGATTTAATTAATGATTTAATTTAACGGAAATTTGTTATGATATTTTTAATATTTAATTAATTTAAAAATTAATTAAATAAAAAGAACTAAATTTAAAGATAAAATTATAAGTTTAATTTTAGAATGTGGTAATATTTATTTTATTTAATAATAATATATATAGGAGTCCATTTTTAAATAAATGCTAAATATCATTATTACTTAAATTAATAAATATTTTATCAATTAACGTTTTAAAAATAAATTAAAAAGTGAAAAAGTTATTAATTTATTAAAGAGTGTTAAGATTGCATGAAGTATACATGAGATTAAAATTTAATAAATTAATTAAAAAGAGAAGTCAAGTGAATTTAATTAAATATATTTTATATTGCAAAAAAGGTGCATGAAAACATAAATAAAAGATAATAAAGAGTTTAAAAAGTGGTGAGCAAGGAGTCCTATCGGGTGATCGCACAATTAGTGCCCCAAATTTAGGAGAGAACTCCTTATCAACAATTAAGGGTTCATTTTTAAGGGGCCATGAATTTTTGGAGAAGAACATTTTGAAGAGAGAAGGTTTTGAGAGAAGAAATTTCTCTCATAAATTTTTTTGGGGTGTGCAATTTTAGCATCAGAATCTAGGTAAATTCTTGTGTTTTGATTCATACAATTAATTGCATTATTTCATTTTCTTGTCTTCTTTGTGACTATGAAATGTTTATCTGAAATTTCTTGTGACAAGTATTTCAATATTGTGAATTCTAGTATGCATGTTGATTCTTCTGTATATGTAGAGATTGAAATATCTTAGAATCCTCGTTCAATAATTTTACAAATTAGGATTTAAACCAGGAAGGGTTTAGAATTGTAAAAGGATATTTTTAAATGGAAAATTTGACTGATTGGCCATATTTTCCCTATCAGTGAATTGTTAGAACTATTATTTATATATATATATATGGAGGAAGGTATTTTTTTAATTAAAAATTTATATAAATTTTTTTATAGAATAATACAATAAAAATAAATAAATAATTTGGAAGGGATGGGGAAACCTGAAACTCCCCTTCTTTATACTTGTCGGTGGCCAAATGTAGTAGTGGTACAGAGTACCACTATGGCCGTAGGCCCTATGGCATCAGGGATGCTACATGATAGCCTCCCTTTGTGGGACCACTAGTAGTGGTTAAAATATATTTTATTCTATAATTTTTTTATTAATTAATATTAATTATTAATTTTATTAAAACATTTTTTATTAATTATTATTAATAATAATTTTTTTAATATATTTAAATATAGTAAATCATTAATAAATTTGTTAGTTATTGTCAATTAATCAAATATTAATATAGTTATTGTTTATATAATTATTAATTAATTTAATTAAATGTAATTTAATTAAGTTTATTTCATACATGTAAGAATTTAATGGATTTTTAGATTTATTTTATTAATAATTATATTGACTTTAATAAAATTGAAATTATTTTATTGGAGGACCAATAGTTATTATTTTAATAATTTAAATAAATAAATACCCTTAGTTTATTTTAGGAAATTGACTTGAAAACAAATAGGGGTAATTTTGTATTTTATTTGAACATAAGAATGGGTTAGTTTGTAAGGATAACCTGTGAATCTCATCTACTTGAAACATACATTAAATGAAAATTGAAACCTTACTGTTAACTCAACAATATGTTTTCAAAATCAAATCAAACTATGAAACCTACACTATGTTATCTATATGTTGTCTATTTTTTGGGTTTGGACGTCTACTAGAAAATTAAGAGTTCTGTGATTGTGGTATTATGCTGAACTAATCTTGATCTTTTAAACTCAACCATGGTAATGTGTTGGTATGCTCTTTGATGAGTTTTTTTATATTTTTGGTTATTGTTTTTAGTGTTATTATGGGATTATGGGATAAAAGTTATGACATACTTGACTTAACCATTGTGAGTCTTCGATGAGTATTTTTGGGATACTTTCTAGTTGCTTATAGAGAACTGAGGGGTTATTGTGATTTATCTTTTGATGCTTTCTAGTCACGTGTATAGGACTGAGGTGAAATATTATGATTATTTGATTTGTGCTTTTATGAGCTTAGGGTAGGTTACCTATATGTACTATTTGGAAGTGGCTTGCAATGGAGGTCGGGCGCTTAAGTGGCTACTAGAGTAACCCTTATAAGTTTTTAAATAAGTGAAAACACTACACTAAATGAGAGTAAAATGAACCTAATAAGAGTCTTTGTATGTTCTTGTCCATGCTTTGAGTGCTAGTATAGACTAGGATGGGAGTAGAGAGAATGCTTGGTTACAACCATGCATTGTTAGTATGCCTTGTCAGTACAAAAGGATACTAGTGTTGCATAGAGTCACTAGGGGGTTGGGGTCAAGTTAGATTGTTAGGGTAACTCTAACATTGATTCGTGCGATGACACTTACCTACTTACATAGTAGGTTTCCTAAGTGTCTATATTTACCTCTGGGTCTAGATGTCGATTTATCTTGGAACCTTTGAGTTAGATTACTTTTAGGGTTTCTTCGACTAGGTTACAACATGGTCAAGTGGTAGTGCTTTTTACTCTTACCATTGAGATCCATCCATTGATACTGTGGCTTGAGTTTTTTGTCTACATTCTTTTTCATTCTATTCTTGCATATTATGATGGATTGTTATATCTTTATGATGGATAATTTCACTTATTGTATTGTACTTTATTTCACGGATCCAAAAGTGATGATGTAATCTATTTCTATAAATGTATATTCTTTCAATCTTTCATACCCTGTGACATGTATAGTGAATGATTGAGCATTTTGAATTTTATTGCCAAGTGGCATTTGAAACAAATTTATATTATTTAAATGGACTTTGGACTTTTAATTATTCTTTCATGTGGATGTGGTATTTGTTAGACTTAGTATTAATTAAATTAAATGTGATTCAATGTCTTGGGATCCTTAAGGAATGTAATATGTTAGGCTTGCTTATGGATGATTGTGTGTTATTTCTTCTGCTACTTTATGATTGATGTGTATGTTATTCTTTCTTTTTAAAAAAAATGTTTGGAAAACTTAGTAAAACTTTAGGTTAATTCTTTTGGATCCTTTGGTAGGGTGTTAGACTTTCCAATCACTTGTAAAAGACTAAGGTGAAAATTATGATTTTATGAGTTGTACTTTTTATGAGCTTAGGGTAGGTAATCTATGTGTACATTGGGAAGTGGCTTGCAATGGATTTTGGAGCCCTAAAGAGGGTGTCTGGATAAGCCATTGTAAGTTATTTTAATAAGTGATAACATTTCATTAAATGAGAGTAAAATAAATTAACAAGAGTCATTTTTTTTCCTTGCACATGCCTCAAGTGCTAGTACAAGCTAGGATGAGAGTAGAGAGGATGCTTGGTTGTGACCTTGCTTTATTAATATGTCTTATCTATACAAAAGGATACTAGTGCCGCACAGAGACTGATCCAGGGGATGAAAATTACTAAAAAGTAAAATGTCCCCAATGCTCCAAGAATCAACATCATTAGAAGTGTTCACAATTTTGACTCCAACATAACTTGAATGATCAAAATTGGAGTTCAAGTGCAAAAATTATGACTGGTCAAAATTTGGTCAAACTGGGACCAAAGGTCGTAAAAGGGTGAAAAAATAATCATCTCAAAAGTATTTGACAAGGGATTCCAAATGAAAGAGCTCATCAAAAGCTTTCCAATGGCATTCGTTTCATCAAGAACAGAGATCGGATATAAAAGTTATGATGGTTTCAAATTCCAGTAGAAGTATGGATTTTGATGACATCAACATGACATCACGAAATCATAAAGAGAGGGAAAACATTCAAATTTGAATTAAATAGCTATTTAATTCGAATTAAAGGAATTAGATAATGGGAGTTGAACTCCTAACCATTGGCCTCCTAAAATTAAAGCCAACCAATGGGCTATTTATGGCATATGTAATAGTAAGGGAAGAGTTGTTATCTATTCATAACAAATCCGCCCAAGCTTATTTAATTAGGGGTATTTGTTGAAAAAAAACCCTTAATTTTGGTGTCAAATCATATCCAAATAATGGTAAAAGGGGTAAATTCAAAATCTGTAACCAAAATGGGGGATTTTGTTAGTTAATTGTTTTACCCCATTTTTGGCTAAATTTGATGTATAAAATGGGGGTAGTAGGCTTTGGAAAGGCATCCAGGTGATGAGAAGGAGATTATGATTTTGGAGACTTGATGATTATTCCTACACATTGGAGAGTAATGCTGTAATTGTGCTTGAAGGGAAGATCTTGAACACTTGTAATTGATTTTGGAGCAAATCGGATTGGTCCCTCTATTGGAGCAGGACCTGAAGATGTAGTCCGACCTGCGGATGAACTCCTTTATCAATCATGTTTTGCCTTATGTCTCTCTACTCTCTTTCTTTCAGTCATTACCTTTTTATGCTTTGTTCATTTCAGCATTTAAGTTGTGTTAATTTGCTAATTAACGCTTTGAAATTTTACTTTATGAAATAATGTTAAGCATTCCTCTGTAATAGTCCTAGATCCTAATCAAATCAGAGACACAAAGGGGTTAGATTCTAGAAAGGTTGCCAGGGTAACCTTAGAGTTGGTTCATGCGATGACACTTTTCCACTTGCATAGTAGATTTCCTACATGTCTTTGTTGTCTCTAGGTTTAGATGTTACTTTTATCTCGGTACCTTTGAGATAGATTGATTTCAATTTTTCCTTGACTTAGATGATGGATATGACTTGTGGTTGATATTTGTATGGGACTTGAGACTATCTCCTCAGCGTGGTGGGAGTGGGCCATTTAGGTTCCACAAGGTTAGGTGGTAGTGCTTTTTACTTATACCATTGAGATCTGATAGTTGAATGTCATTTCTAGATATTCTTGTGTAGTTGTTCCTTTCTTTCTGATCTTGTATTTCTGTTGGATAGTTATATTTTATTATATTGTACTTGATTGTCAGATATCTTATGAGATAATGTATTTTATTGATGATGTATATTCTTTGAGCTTTTCATACCCTGTGACTTGTACAGTGGATGATTATGCATTCTAGTTATGCCAAGTGGCATCCTTTGTAATTTTATATTATTTATTTGGATTCATACTTGTGGTTATTTCATGATGTGGATTTTGGTTATGTGGTACATTTAATATTAATAAACTTATACATGTAACTCAACATCATGGAACCCTTAAGAGATGTAATCTATTTTGATGGTTGTATGTATGTGAGTTTTTGCTTTTGGTATATTATCTCTTGTTTTTTACTTGGAAAACAGGTTTTACAGGGATCCTGAAACCCAAAGTTTTACAGAATTAAACAACTTAAAGCAGAAAAAGTCAGAAAAAACATAAACAGCCTCAAAAGGCCAGAATCAAAAAGGCCTGAAGCTGGGGAAACAAAGGCCAGGAAACGAGCCTGGTGGGTATATTATCTCTTGTTATTATCTTTAAAAAAAATTTTTTGACAAATTTAGTGAAACTTTAGGTTAATTTATTTTGGGTTCCCTAACAGGGCATTACAGAATTAACACAACCTATTAATCGTGGCGTAGAAGAGTCTCCCAGGATCATTCATGTTTCTCAATCTCTATCAGTTGAGGAAAAGGAGAACATCACTAAATTCTTCCAAGAATAGAAAATCAAATTTGCATGAACTAATTCAGATATTCCTAGCCTTGACATAGATCTAATCATGCATCACCTATCTATTTCTCCTCATGTCAAAATCATCAAGAAAAGGTTGAGAAAAATCCATCCACATGTTGCTCTCTTGGTTAAAGTAGAACTAGTAGTGTAGGAGAACCTAACCCTCCATTCACCATTACATCTACAATTTTAACTCTTCATGATTTATAATCAAAAGCACTCATGCCCAAGAAACATTTGGAATAAGGTAGTAATAGTTATTCAATAATTTGAGCTTAATTGTACGACCTAGTCCCCATTGGTTACTTTATAAACCATAGGTTTTGAATATGGTCAAGAGGAATTTTCTAGAAAAAGCATAGGATAGGAGTGTCTTTAGGTTTCTAAACATATTATAGGCCACTAGGGAACAAGGCAAATTTCCTAGATGGGTTAGATTATGCAATCTATAAAAGTTACAAAAAGTTGCTTGACAACTTTTGGTAAACACTCCCCAATGGTCACAACCTTTGAAAATTGTTTGGGATAGTTGGATAAGGACTTCAAATAGCCCTTTTAGGTGGGTGGAATTCACATATTGTAATTTTTCTTTCAAAATCAAATAAAGATCCCATTTCTTTTTATAAAACATAACAATTTCTTATTGTATGAACAAGTACAAATTGGCACATGTGAATAACCCATTTTTATGGAATCTTAGATATTATAGTTGATCAATTAAATTTATTTGAGGGAGTGAAGTTCTCTAGAACTCAAGATATTCGAAGTTCTTCCTCGAGTGTACCAAAATCCTTCTTTTAGTGGCCAGTTTTAGAAATGAAGCCCTAACTTGCATTCCCACTATGAGATTTCCAAACCACTTGGTAAAATGAAAGTTAGGAAGTTGTATTATAACATGCCTAAAGGATGGGAGATGGACATCAAGGATCCTATTTTTGCTAGCAATCCCTAGCCCGAACATCTCTATGTGTTTGGTGTAGAACAACATGTATTAGAGTGTTGCAAGCACTTGGGGGATGGATGAAGCCAACCTAAGGGTGGAGACTAAAGCCTAGTATTCCCCTACATATTTCTTAGTTGGTATTTTTTCCTGGTCAAACTTCTATTCAAAATTTCTACCTCAAACCCTAGCAAGTAGGCTTTAACAAGGAGCTTTTTGTATTTTTGGTTAGGGGATGATCTGACCAGTCTCGAATCTCTAAGTTTGGAATCTTAGAAATTTTCCAAAAGGGTATCCACATATGAAATTTTTTTCTAGGTCCTTTGGAGGAATTCCAAACCAAGTCCCAATTACCTTTTTGATAGGGCTAGATGGGGTTCCTTGGCCTAAAAGGCAATATAGCTATTTGAGACCTTTGGGAACCAAATGGACTAATAAATCTCACAATTTGAGATGGTGGATCATTAAGGAACCTTTCCACTTCCCCCTAAACTCATAGGTTCCATATCTAAGCAAAAATCTAGTTTGTATAGATTTTGTGCTTTGGAAGCCTAGTTGTACAATCTTGGTGCCTAGGTTATGTTTTGGAGTAAACTTCTTTCAAAGGTGTACAGCCCTCTCTTGAATCTATTTTGGAGTACTTGAAAGTTTCCTAAGACCACTCCACATCAATTTTGTTGTTCAAGGGAGAGCTCTACATCAAGTGGTATTAGAGCATAACCAAGATCCCTTAGGCCAATAAATTTGTTGACACCATGGCAGAAGAAGATGATGGAGGGTTTTCCTCAAGGATGACCAATGAATATATATTTAAATACCTTCATGATAAGAAGTTGAGGCAATATGAACAAAGAGACAAAGAGATGCAGTTGACGAGCCAAGAAGAATAAAAGCTTAAGGAAGAGCTCTGGAATAGAGGGAATGGAAACTCTAAAGATATTGGACAAGGGAGTGATGAAGAACCCCTTCAGTAGGATGAACAAGAATACCCTTCAGAATAGAGGCTATTGATGAGGACACTCAAATCTATGGAGAGGAGAACCATGGATGCCAAGCTTGAATTGCCTACCTATAATGGGAAGATGGGCTCTAATGTTGTAATGGATTGGGTGGATGCCCTAACTAGTTTCTTTGAATGTGAAGATATCCCTAAGAACCAAAGGGTGAAAATTGCTAAGTCTAGACTAAAAGGCTCTGCATTCACATGGTGGAACTTCATTCGAGATTATAGAATGAAGTGTGAGAAGAATCCACTCACCACATGGAAGAAGATGGTGGCTCTACTTAGAGAGACATATGTCTCTAAGGATTATGAAGTTCAACTTCATAAGAAAAGAATGAGTTTGAGGAAGAAAGAGATGGAGATCCCTACCTATATTGAGGAATTCTAGAATTAGGTAATGAAATCCAAACTGGTTGAACTTGAAAGTGTGAAGCTTGCAAGGTACATGTAGGAATTAAGGCTTGCCATCCAAGATGAACTAAGTTTGATAAGCCCTACCACTGTAGATCAATGCTATCAATTGACACTTAAATTTTGAGGAGAAGTTCAAAAGAAGAAATGAGCAGAGTTGTAGAAACAGAGGGAAGATTGATAGAGGAAAAGGCAATTATGGGGCCAAAGAAATAGATAGTAACAAACCCCAAGGATAATCTAACAAAGAAAACACCTAAGGTGAGACTAGTTCAAGAGGTGGATATAGAGGAAGGAGAGGTAATGGTAGAGGTAGGAATGGTGGAAGGAACAATGGATAGATCAAGTGTTATAAGTTCAATTAGATGTGCCACTACACAAACAAGTTCCCTGAGAAGTAGAATAACCAAGGAGAAAGAAGGACCAATATTGTTCAAGAAGATGAGGATGATGAAGGTGTCAGAGATTGTATTGGTGAAGAGGGGGCTATTGTTGTGATGAAGAGGACATTGATTCAAGCACCTATTCTAGTGGAACCTCCACAAAGGAAAACTCTCTTTAGGACCAACTGCAAAAGCTATTGAAAGGTATGTAAAGTTGTCATTGATTCTAGTCTACTAAAAATTTTATTTCTAAGGAAATGGTAGAAAAATTGAATCTTGAAAGGATACCCCACCCAAACCCCTCCCATTTATCTTGGTTAACAAGAGGCCAACAAACCTTGATCAATGAATAAACTTGGGTAGATATCTCAATCAAAGACAATAAGGATAGGGTTATCTATGATATTGTCATAGACATGGATATATGTCAGCTTCTCCTAGTTTGTCCATGGTAGTATGACCTCAAAGAAAAACATGATGGGGTCACAAAAAAATACCAAATTGTGAAAGATGGTCAAAAGTTCAATCTTCTTCCCAAACTTGACCCTCTCCAAGAGAAGCCCAAGGAACACAATTAGTTGTTATGGCAAGTGAACAAGAAATGTTACAAACCATTCAAGTCTGTCAAATTGGGTATGCCCTAATTATCAAGACAAAGACAAAAGCAGTCCATCAAGAAGTACCAAAAGAGGTCAATAACCTACTACAAAATTATAAGGGAATCCTTGTAGGGGACACCCCAGATGAACTCCCGCCATTGAGGGACATTTCACATTAGATTGACTTCACACCAGGTGCCTCACTTCCTAATAAGGTTGCATATTAACTAACCCTTAATTAGAATGCAGAGGTTTCAAGATAGATCAATGATCTGTTGTCCAAAGGACTAATTCAAAAAAGTCTTAGTCCATGTGTAGTCCCTAGTGTCTTAGCCCCTAAGATAGATGGAAAATGGAGTTTGTGTAGTGACTCAAGGGAAATAAACAAAATATCTATCAAGTATAGGCTCCCTATACCCAGAATTAAAGATATACTTGATCAACTAGGAGGACCATGTTATTTCACCAAAATAGACCTTAAAATTAGGCTACCATCAAATAAGGATCAAGCTTGGAGATGAGTGGAAAACTACATTTAAGACCACTGAAGAGTTGTATGAATGGCTTGTTATGTCATTTGGTCTAAGAAATTCCCCTACCACCTTTATGAGATTGATGAATGAAGTGTTGCATGATTTCATAGGAAAATTTGTAATTGTCTATCTTGATGACATATTGATCTTCAAGAGTAGTAAGGAAAAACATTTGAATCACGTTTAACAAGTCCTCAAGAGGTTGTATGATAAAAAATTAGAAATCAACCTTGAAAAATTCTCATTCCTGTAGGCAATGTTGACATTCTTTGGTTTTATCATCTCAAAGGATACATTGAAGATGGATCTTAAAAAGGCAGAGGCTATCCTCAATTGGCCAACACCTAAGACATTTGGAGAAGTTAGAAGCTTTCATGGATTGGCCACATCTTACAAAATAGTCTTCAAAAAATTTAGTCACATTTGTGCACCTCTCTTGGATAGAATCAAAGGAGGTAAGAAAACAAAGTTTAAATGGACCATTCAAGCATATATATCATTTAAGTATTTGAAAGGTAGAGTAGCACTATATCATATCTTGGCACTACTTAACTTCAACAAGATATTCACTATAGAGGCTGATGCTAGCAACTTTGTCATGGGAGCAATTCTCAGTCAGGAGGGGAGACTAGTTGCTTTCTCTCAAAAAAATTGAATAATTCCACGAAAAGTTATAGTACCTATGACCTAGAACTATATGCTATGATTTAGGCCTTAAATAAATGGAGGCTCTATTTTCTTTATAAGGAGTCCATTATCTATATAGACAACCATGCATTAAGATTTCTTAATAGCTAGGACAAGTTGAGTTGCAAACATTTGAAATGGGTGGAGCAACTTCAAGCTTTCATATTCTCCATCAAATACAAGAAAGGTATTGCAAATAAGGTAGCAGATGTCCTAAGCAAGGGAATCACCTTGGTAGAAGAAGTTCAAATGAAAAGTATGGGGATCAATGCCCTTAAAAACTTGTACAAGGATGATCCAAACTTTGGAACAATCCACAAGGTTTGTTCTACACTATTAGATGCCTATAACACCACATATGCAGAGTACTTGTTGCATAATTGACTTATATTTAGACGAGGAAAACTTTGCATTCCTAAGTGCTCCATGAGGGAAAACCTAATTAGAGAGAAGCACTATGGCACTGTAGGAGGACATTTTGGTATTGAAAAAACTTTTGAAATGGTAAGAAGAAACTATTTTTGGCCCAAACTACCTATTGATGTCAAGAAATTTTTTGAACATTTCACAATATGCCAAAGAGAAAAGGGAGTAAGGAAAAATTTGGGACTTTACCAATCCCTACCTATTCCAAAAAAGTCATGGGATAGTGTGAGTATGGAGTTTGTCTTAGGCCCCCCAAGGAAAAGACAAGGATTTGATAACATTTTTGTCATTGTTGATAGATTTAGTAAAATGGCTCACTTGTTCCTTGTAAGAGCTCTAATGATGCTTCTCATATTACTATCTTATTTTTTAAGGAAGTTGTCAAGATATGTAGATTTCCAACATCCATAATATTAGATAGAGATTTTAAAACTCTAGGGTCATTTTTGGAGGACCTTATGGAAAAATCTAGGCACTAACATATCCTTTAGTTCTTCTTATCATCCATAAACAAATGGGTAGATTGAAGTTGTGAATATATCATTGGGAAACCTTTTAAGGTTCCTTACCAAACAACATGAGCAGACATGGGATGTGATTCTCCCTCAAATATAGTTTACATTTAATGATTCAATCAATAGTTCCACAGGGAAAACTCCATTTCAAATCAATTATGGTTTCCATCCTAGAGGATTCATGGAACTAAGAGACTTGCCTAATAATGTAAGAACCAATGCACAAGGTGAAGAGTTGTCAACATGGATAAAACAAATCCATGATCAGGTCAGAGACACTCTAAATCAAAACACTGCCAAGTGTAAGCAACAAGAAGACAAGAAAAGAAGACATGTATTATTTAAAGTGGGAGATCAATTATGGGCATATATGAATAAAGCAAGGCTTACAAGGGGACACACCAAACTTTAGATGAGGAAGATTGGACCTTGATAGATATTGCACAAGTTTGGGGAGAATGCTTATGAAATTTCATTGCCTCCTAAAATATCAATTTCCACTATCTTTAATGTTGTTGATCTCACCTTTTCAAAGGTGATGTAGGTACTAATGATGTCATATAAGATACTGATGAGATTTAGGTAGCATGGATCAAGGATCTACCACCTAGCTAACCACTTTAGTTGGAAAAGAATTTGGATTCAAAAGTAACCAAGAAGACAAGGAAGAAGACCTATATTGACTATTTGGTCAAATGGAAGGGTCTAGCAAACATAGATGCTACATGGATGAATGAAGAATATATTGACAAGCATGGTATATCTGTTGAACAACTATCCTCAAGTGGGACTTGAGTTTTTCAAGCAAGGGAGTATGGTGTAGGAGAACCTAACCTCCATTCACAATTACATCTAAAATTTTAACTCTTCATGAGTTCTAATCAAAATCACTCATGCCCAAGAATTTTTTTGTATAAAGTAGTAATAGTTATTCAATAATTTGAGCCTGATTGTAAGACCTAGTCCCTATTTGGTACTTTATAAACCATGGGTTTTGACTATGGTAAAGAGGCATTTTCTATACCTAGCATAGGATAGGAGTGTCTTTAGGTTTCTAAACATATTCGAGGACCCTAGGATACAAGGAAAATGTCCTAGATGGGTCCGATTACATAACTCGTAAATGTTGCAAAATGTTGCTAAATGCAACAATTAGTTGCTTGACAACTTTTGCAAAAAGTTATCAACTTTTAGTGAAATAGTCCCCAATGGTCACAACCTTTGAAATTTTTTTGGGATAGTTGAGAATGACTTAAAATAACCCTTTTAGGTAGGTGGAAGTCATAGATTGTAAATTTTCTTTTCAAATCAAACAAAGATCCCATTTTTCCTTGTAAAACATAGCAATTTCTTATTGTATAGATAGGTACAGATTGGCACATTTGAGTAACCCATTGGTCTAGAATCCTAGATATTATAGTTAACCAATGCAATTAATTTTAGGGGGTGAAGTGCTTTGCAACTCAAGATATTCCAAGTTCTTCCTTGAGTGTACCAAAATCCTCCTTTTGGTGGCCAGATTTAGAAATGAAGCCCTAACTTGCATTCCCACAATGGGATTTCCAAACCATTTGGTGAAATGAAAGTTAGGAAATTGTATTATAACATGCCTAAAAGATGGGAGATGGACATCAAGGCTCCTATTTTTTCTAGAAAGCCCTAGCCCAAACATCTCTATGTGTTTTGTGTATAACAACATATATTAGAATGTTGCAAGCATTTGGGGATGGATGAAGCCAACCTAAGGATGGATACTAAAGCCTAGTAGTTCCCTACATGTTTCCTAGTTAGTAGTTTTTCTTGGTCAAACTTCTATTTAGCATTTCTTCCTCAAACCCTAGCAAGTAGGCTTCATCAAGGAACTTGTTGTATTTTTGGTTAGGAGATTATCTTACCAGTCTAGAGTCTGTAAGTTTGGAGTCTTAGACTTTTTCCAAAAGGGTATCCACATATGCAAAAAAATTCCTAGGTCATTTGGAGTAATTTCAAACCAAGTCCCAATTACCTTGTTGATAGGGCTAAAAGGGGCTCCTTGGCTTAAAAAACAATATAGCTATTTGAGACCTTTGGGAACCAAATGGGCTAATCAATCTCATTTGTTTGAGATGGTTGATCATTAAGGAACCTTTCCACTTCCCACTAAACTCATAGGTTCCATATCTAAGAAAAAACCTAGTTTGTGTAGATTTTGTTCTTTAGAAGCCTAGTTGTGCAATCTTGGTGCCTAGGCTATGTTTTGGAGTTAAGTTGTTTCAAAGGTGTAGAGCCCTCTCTTGACTCTATTTTAGAGTACTTGAATGTTCCCTAAGGCCACATCACATTAGTTTTTTAGTTCAAGGGAGAGCTCTACATCAACTAGAAAAACTCTTAAGTGAAAATTTCATTCAAGCCATTGACTATGCAGAATGGATCTCCAACATTGTACTTGTGTCCAAACATGACACTTCCAACCATGTGTTCACAGATTTTAGACATTTGAACAAAGCATTCCCTAAGGATGATTTTCCACTTCCAAACATTGACATGATAGTGCACATGACAGCAGGCCATGAAATGTATTCTATAATGGATGACTTCTCTGGATATAATCAAATCAAAATTTTCCCTAGAGATCGAGAGAAAATGATCTTTACATGTGCATGGGGTACTTTATGTTAGAACATCATGCCCTTTGGGTTAAAGAATGCAGGAGCCACCTACCAAAGAGCTATGAATACTATCTTCCATGACATGATGCATAAAAATATGGAAGACTATGTTGATGACACATTGGCTAAATCTTAAAAAGGGATACACATCTTGATGAATTGAGATTGATATTGGACCACATGGAACAATTTTAGCTTAGGTTAAACCCCAAAAAGTATTCCTTTGGTGTCACATTAGGAAAGTTTCTAGGCTATATCATATCTACTAAAGGCATCAAATTTGATCTAGAAAAGGTGCAAGCCATTATGGAAATACCTCCTCCTAGGCATTTGTAAATTAAGAAGTCTTCAAGGACATCTTCAATCCATTAGGAGGTTTATATCTCAACTAGTTGATCAAGCACAATCCTTCAATAAGAACTTCCACAAAGGATCCACATGTATTTGGAATGAGGAATATCATGCAAGCTTAAATCAAATCAAAGGATATTTGGCTAAACCTCCAATATTGGTTCCATATATACAAGGAAAACCTTTGATCTTATACATCTTAGCTACAAAACCTTCTCTAGGAGCATTATTAGCACAAAGTGATGAGAATGGAAAAGAATGTGTTATTTACTACATTAGTTGTACTTTGGTAGCTTATGAAGTAAATTACAACAACATTGAAAAGGCTTACCTTGTCATGGTATTTGCCTACCAAAAACTTAGGCACTACATGTTGGCTCACACAGTGCATCTCATTACAAAGATTAATCCCCTCAAATATTTACTAAATACATTTGTGCTTACCAGATGTCTTGCTAAATGGATGATGATTCTCTCCAAATTTGACATTCAATATGTTGAATGCAAAGCCATTAAAGGACAAGCCATAGCTTATCAACTTGTTGATTTTCCATTTCAAGATACTGCTCCTATGTAGATTGAATTTCTTGATGCTTCCATCATGTATGTCGGTGAAAGAACATGGAAAATGTTCTTCGAAAACTCTCATAGTTAGAATGGAGCTGGTGTAGGAATCTTCTTTGTCACCCCTCAGGGATATACAATTCCCAAGTGCTACAAAAAAATATTTCCATGGACCAACAATATAACAGAGTATGAGGCCTTAACTAATGGGATCCAAATAGCTCTAGAATGGAGAACTACAAAACTACACATCAATGGAGACTCATAACTTGTCATTAACTAATTAAATAATGACTACCAAACAAAAGATGATAAGCTTGTACCTTGCAAGAAATTTATTGATTCCCTACAAACCTACTTCACATTTGTGACATTTCAATAAATTCCTAGGGTAGAGAATAAGGCTGTAGATGCTATCACCACTCTTGCATCTATTCTACAATTACAAGAACATGAATCACGCTTTGAGTTCCTAGTTGATGAATTATGTCATCTCGTATATGACGTCCCTACTAATCATGTCATCTGCACTATTGTCAATCATGTATTTTCTCCTACATGCACAATTAGATAATTTCTAAAAATATCATGCATAAGAAAAAATGTCGACTCCCCCAAAATGCCTCTCACTATACCCTTGTCTCTGGTGATTTGTATACGAAGGGTTTAGATGAAACACTTCTTAGGTTTTTAGAACTAGAAGAATCTAGAAAGGCATTAGTCAAAGTGCACAGTGGAATTTATGAAGCACACTCTAATGGCCTTGCACTTTCTCAAAAACTACGTAGAGTGGGCTACTATTGGCCAACTACGTAGGCTGACACTATCATATATGCTAAATATTGCAAGAAGTCTCAGATACATAAGAACCTGATTCATGCTCTTGGTCGTGAGCTCATCCCTTCTATCATATATTGGCCCTTTCGGTAGTGGGCCTTTGATTTGGTGGGAAAACTTCATCCAAGCTTGTCTAATGGGCAATAATTCATCATTACAATGATTGGATACTTCACAAAATTAGTTGAAGCTATACCTTTATCTACTACTACAAGAAAACATGTTTCCTTGTTTATTCTCAACCATATTTATTGTCACTATATTATCCCTGTTAGAAATAATAGTCCACCAAGATAACTGAGAGAGGGGGGTGTGAATCAGTTATCCAATTAAAACATTTATCAACCTTAATTAATCTTAACCATTCAATCAAAGTAAACAACAACCATAACAAGATGCACATACAAAATTACACTAGATTTGTTAACTAGAAAAACCCTTGATCAGAGGGAAAACCTTGTTGGGAATGATGCCCACAAAGATATACTGATATATATATATATATATATATATATATATATATTCCTTGTTAGAGGATGGACCTTGTTAGGAGTATATAAACACATTCAGTACATAAGAGTCCCTATTAGGAGACTTTGAATCCTTGTTAGGAGATTTCACCCCTATTAGGAGTTGTAGAAGGCAGAAGGACCCACTGTACCAATAGCTTCTTAGGCAAGGCCACTAAACTTCACTATCCAATTGATCTCTCAACTATTCATTGTAGAATAATTATTCATATTGTGCTTTATACTCTTTCATCTTTCCTACTAACTAGACCAATCACTATTAGACCTTGTGACTAGGTCATAAACCTTGAATCCAAATGTCAAACCTCTGATAAAAAAATAAAACCTAAGCAATGAAGTTTTCTCCAACTTCACTCCACTCTTCTTATCCTCACATATCAACTTGTTTCTCTTCTATTCCACTCTTCATGCTTCATGCAATCATTTATACTTAACAAAAGAAAATGTCCTTCCTTTATACTAAATCCATAAAAAAATTCCCTGAGTCAACTAATACACCTTCTCAATTAATTATTATAGGACCTCATTAAGAAAATGTTATACTTAGCAATAACATTAATTTGTCACCTTGTAACTTGAATAACTTTTTGTACATGTAATATTATGACAAGAATGCTTAACCATGTCATCTCCAACATGTCTTCTTCACATCTTTAACCTTGCTTCTCATAATAACAACTTTGCTAAGAGATATAACAAGTTTACTAGAACATGCTTCTATAAACTCTATCTCATAATAGTCTTCACCAAAACTTACATAACTTCTTCTAGACTTAATTTCTTTTTCTCTTGAGGTTAGCTACATATACTAGACACTTAGTAATATCTCACATTAACCTCACTAGTGAAAACACTCAACAATCTATACATACCAACCTGATCTTTACCGCTATTATTTACAAAAAATTGCTATGTTGACATCAATGAAAAACATAGTCATGAATGTAACATATCATCAAAATAATGATCTAACCATGTTTCTACAGTACTCCCCCATAAGAATATCATCAACATTCATGCTTCCAATAATCTCCCTCTTTGGCATTGATGGCAACATAGATGAAAAATACCTAGTTCCAAGAATACCAACTATAAAATATTGTTATCCTTTATTTTCAAATCCTCTTCATCAACCATTCTCCCCTATTGATATACCTTAATGTGCTCTATAACTTCTCCATGTATCAAAATGTTTTTCATTTTATAATCTCTCCCCCATTAACATCAATGTCAAAGGTTTCAGTAACCATCTATAACTACAACAATTGTCTTTATCTTGCTCAAGTGTCCAAAGACACTATTCAAAGCAACATCTATCAAGAAGCCTAAATGACTCTAACCATAATAGATAGTCCCCCATACATGAAGCATCAGCATACAATCCAAACAAATAATAGTGATATGTATCACTAGACTGATGTACTATTGCATCAACTACTCTGATGTAGGTAGGGGCATAACACCTAGCATACCTCACAAATACTCAAAATTATCTTTGGGAAGAGGCTTGGTGAAAATATCTACAATATATTCTTTGGTTCTTACATACTCCAATTTGATTTCCTTTTCTACAACTTTTTCTCTCAATATGTGATATTTGATAGAAATGTGTTTAGTCTTAGAATGCAACACTAGATTTTTAGACATATTCATTATGCTTGTGTTATCACAATGTATGATAATAGGCTCATTGAATTCTATCCTTATATCCTTTAGCATTTACTTCATCCAAAAAACTTCATTACAATTGTTTGTTATTGCAACATATTTTGCCTCTGTTGTACTCTGTGAGATATAGTCCTACTTCTTGCTTAACCAAGAAACCAATCTCCCTCCAAGAAAGAATGTTCCACACTAGTGCTCTTTCTGTCATCCATACTATCTACCCAATTAGTACCAGTATAAGAATATAAAGTGAAATTATTAGATTTGTCATACCACAATCTAAACTCTAGTGTTCCCTTCATATATCTAAATATCCTTTTAACTATTGCATAACATCCTTCTATGTGATCAGCTTGAAATCTTGCAACAATTTCAACTACATTTTCTATATTTGGCCTTGTGTGAGTGAGATATTGCAATCCTCCAATCATAGATCTGTACTTATTCTTCTCCTCAACAGTAGGTGGCTCAACCTTTGTAGATCATTTATGTCTAGTTATCATAGGTGTTACAACTAAACCAAAAATTTTCAATAGATCTTTCAAAAACTTAGTCTAAGAAATAAATATTCCTTTTTTATCCTACACAATTTGTAATACTGAGAAGTATTTCATTTCCCCTATCATACTCATTTCAAATTCCTTCTTCATTTCTTCTGCAAACTTGTCACTTTCATTATCATCTCCTCCAAATATGATATCATCAACAAATACTACCAAAATCATCAATCCATCATCTATTTCTTTCTAGGATTACTATCTACCATACCTTTTCTAAATCCAAGATTTGTCAAATGCTTGTCCAACCTTGCATACCAGGTTCTTGGTGCCAATTTTAAGCCATACAATGATTTCTTTAATCTGCATACCATGTCCTTGTCATCTATTTTTGTAACCAAACATGTCATTTTAGTGGGATTTAGGTGAAATACATTACCTCTAGATATGGTTCCTATTCCAATTACCTTTCCATCTTTGTCTCTGATCATGCATGTCTTCTCTATGAACTGCAACTGATAACATCTATCCACTAGTCCAATACTTAAAAGAGTGTGTTTCAAACCATCAAAAAAATATACATCCTTAGTGTTATTCTTACCATCAAGATTTATATATCTGATACCTTTAACATGGCAAGCTGCATTATTTTCAACTCTAACAATGCCTCCATCATAACTTTTGAAGTCAATAAACTTGTTTGTATCACCATTCATTTGATGTCAACAACCACTATCAATTATCCAATCAGATTTCTTTTCAACCTATCATATGAAAGCCATTTTCTCTGGAATTTCTTCTTTAATAGCCACAAATCCTATTTCATCATCACTGGCACTTACTGCTTGTTCATCAAATTCATCTTCTTCATTGGCATAAAAATAATCTCTATCTCTTCTAGGTTTGAACTTTCCTTTATACTTTTTCTCTCTTTTAGGACACTTAGATGCATAATAACCAAACTCATTACAAGTCCAACATTTACAAATTTTCTTAGCATCTTTTTCCCTTCTTACAAGAAGGGCTACTCCTTCTTCTATCTTTTTGTCCTCATCAGATCTGCTACTACTAACAAAATCTCCTCTAACACTTGTGTTCCTTAGTAGATTAGGTCAAATGTTTAGGGCACAAATTTTTTTCTATGTTCTAGACAATTCTCCAGACCATCTAAGCTCATTTTTAACTACTTCAAGCCTCCCAAATAATGTTTCCTTGGTGAAATCTTTGGTATAAGAGATCAACAATTGTATCATTTGAACTACTTGCTTAAATGGTGGCGTTGAACTCTTCAATATCTTCCAAATAACCTCATCATCTTCCTTGGTTCCTCCTTGAGATCTGATACCTATAGTAATTTATGATACTTTTCCTACATATGTTCTTATAGATTCATCTTCCATCATTACAAATCTAGCTTTGTAGCCTCAATTTCTTAGAATATTCATCACCTTCAAAACTATTTTCCAAAGCTTTCCAAATCTCATGAGAAGTATTAAGTGTTTTTACTTGGTTGTACTTTATTTCAGGAAGTGTAGACAATAGTGCTTCTCTAGCTCTCATGTCAGACATGAAGAGTTCTCTCTCATCCTTGATACAAGTTTCCAGCGTGCTTTCAACAATAATTGTCTTTTTTAATTTTGTCAAGATCCAATATCCTGGACACATACACAAGAAATGTTTCTTCATCTTATCCTTCCAGCTATCATAATTTGTTCCATCAAACTTTGGAATGTCCTTTCTAAATATGTTAGCCATGGATCTCCCAAAGTTGTTAAACTTTATCTTCAAGGACCTAGCACTCTGATACCAATTGTTAGAAATAATAGTCCACCAAGATAATTTGGGGGGGGGGTGGGTTGACCTTAACTAATCTTAACAATTCAATCAAAGCAAACAACAACAATAACCAAGATGCACATACACAATTACACTAGATTTGTTAACTAGGGAAAACCTTGATCAAAGGGAAAAATTTAGTGGGAATGATGCCCACAAAGATATATTGATATATGTATTCCTTATTAGAGGATGGGCCCTATTAGGAGTCTTTAAACACATTCAGTACATAAGAGTCCCTATTAGCAGACTTTGAATCCCTATTAGGAGATTCCAACCCTATTAGGAGTTGTGCCAACCCTGTTAGGAGTTGTATAAGGCAAAAGGACCCATTGTCCAAATAGATTCTAGGGAGAGACCATTGAACTTCACTGTCCAACTAATCTCTTAACTATTTCTTACAAAATAATTGTTCATACTGTGCTTTATCCTCTTTCCTCTATCTTGTCAACTAAACCAATCATTGGCAGACCTTATAGACCAGTTCATGAACCTCAGATCCAAATGTCAAACCTTAGATTTTAAAAGAGAACCTTGACAATGAAGTTTTCTCCAACTTCTCTCTACTCTACTTATCCTCGCATACCAACTTGTTTCTCTTCTATTCCACTCTTTGTGCTTCATGAAATTTTTCATACATAACAAAGAAAAATATCCTTCCTTTATACCAAATCCATAAAACAATTCCTTGAGTCGGCTAATACATCTTCTCAATTAATTATTATAGGACCTCATTAAGAACACGTTATACTTAGCAATAAAATTAATGTGTCACCTTATAACTTGAATAACTTTACATATGACGAGTGAGCTTAACCATGTTATCTCCAACATGTCTTCTTCATGCCTTTAACCTTTCTTCTAAGAATAAAAACTCTGCTAAGAGATATAACAAGTTTAACAGAACATGCTTCTGTAAACTCTATCTTAGAATAGTCTTCACTAAAACTTACATAACTTCTTCCAAACTTAATTTTTT
The DNA here is from genome assembly GCA_028749045.1 of Cupressus sempervirens. Lineage (NCBI taxonomy): Eukaryota > Viridiplantae > Streptophyta > Pinopsida > Cupressales > Cupressaceae > Cupressus > Cupressus sempervirens. The sequence continues at coordinate 489,375,728 of CM053787.1, forward strand.
TTCTCTTGAGGTTAGCTGCATATAATGGAAACTTAGTAGTATCTCCTATTAACCTCTCCAATGAAAATACTCAATGATTTGTTTGTACCAACTTGATCCTTACCATTGTTCTTCTATCAAATACCATAGAAAGCTTCTATGTTGACATCAATGAAAAAAATAGTCATGAATGTAACATATCATCAAAATATTGATCTAGCCATGTTTCTACAATACTCCCCCATAGGAATATCATCAACATCCATGCTTCCAACAATCCCATCCTCCATTGTTACCGATAATGGAGGATAATTCAAAAATAAGGACCTTAAGAAACTTTCTAAGAAATTCAAGATAAAACAATATTGGTCCTCAATATACTATCCTCAAGGGAATGGACAAGATTAGGCCTCTAATAAGATACTACACAAAATCCTCCATTGATCTATCTACAAATTAAGTAGAGATTGGGATATGTAGATCAATCTGGCATTATAGACTTACAAGACTACTATGTGTACTTCTATAGGGGCTACACCCTTTTCACTAGTCTATGGTTATGAGGTTGTCCTACCTTAAGAAGTTCAGATTCCCTCACTATGAGTCTTTCTAAATGGACTAATAAATGATGAAGACCATAGGGCTATAAGGATACATGAGATAAAAACCCTCAATGAGCATTGCAAGGCTGCTTTTGATCACATGAGGGCTTATCATAAAGGAATATTTACTACCTACAACAAAAAGGTTCATCCTCATGAGTTCCATGTGGGTGAATTATTCTTTGAGAGAACCCTAAGAATTAGAAAAATAGGGAGCATAAAGGGAAATTTGAGCCTAACTAGTTGGGTCTTTACATCGTCACAACAACATTTAGATTCAGTGCATATCTACTCTCTATACCTGAAGGGGAACAACTTGTTGAGCCTATCAACATTCTACATTTGAAAAAGTTCTATGCCTAAGGCTCTTTGGTCTTAACTTCCCATATATATCTTATGGTCCTAAAAATTCCTAAAAAATAGAAAATGCCTTGAAAAAATGACCATCTTAGTGAAAACCTAGCAATAGGTGCTTTGATGTAGATCACCAAAAAAATATATAAATACAATAAAAATTGAAAAAAGTTTTGAAATTTATTTTGTCAAGTGGTGAAAACATTGAACCAAATTCTACTTGAGAGCCTTGCACTTGTGTCTATCAATTTCACTGATTTCACAACACATTTTCCTACCATGGAATTGTCTATTGTCCTTGTCTAGGGGGGATGACTACTTAGCTTATCAAGGTCTTCTTGTGCATTAGGGTTTCCTTGGAAACTCATAAAAATAATATTTCCCAACACTACCCTCCTTGACATTGAGTGTTTCTTAACACTTCTTGGATACTTGACCTACAGTCTAGGATGCTACAATGTTTCTCACTATTAGATGTGAATCTTAAAGAAATGGCCATGTGACATACACACACACACATACACTTAAACTTTAAACTTGCTAAGATATGATGAACTTTATCTTTTCTTTGTGTGTTGTCTATGACAATTTCTTATTGATTGCCCCCTTCCTAATAGTCTTTCGAGGATGTAATGGACTAGAAGACTAGGGGCATGGGGCATATTGTACTTATTTTCTACTTGTGTGTATGCTTTGTTAGTTTAAGGTGTTGAGAGACTGTGCACTTGTCCTACTCAACAGTTTGGACTTGCAATGTATCATCCTTGTCTATTTTTTGCAAGATTGCACTTAGGGGTTATCCTAGCACTTATGCCTTAATATAGGTGTAATCTTTCTATACTAAACTTAGGGAGTCTAACTACATTATTCATCTTGACTTATCTATCTTTGATGCTTAGGTTGGATTCCCACATTTCTATCTGACACAAACCAGATTCATATATTTGCAATTATACTAGTGATGATTGTATGATTTTTTGATGTCCCTAATAAAGCTCAATGATGAACTTAGAGTCTAAATATTTTGTGTCCCTTGCAAGTAAACCATTTTGTATACTAGTTTGCATTATAGGCTCATTCTAGCTTAGTCTTACATTTTTCATACGGAGAGAGCTCTCTCTTCATCTTTAACAGACGTGTTATCTAACTGCATTCATCTCTTCTCAATCTCAATCATTTCTTTCAATTATATCCATCTTCTTGCTTCCTCTATACCTATCATCACAAGCGGTTAATCTAATGATCACATCTAATCTATCCAAGTATCACATTTTCAAAACATGAGTCTACATCATATACATGAGAGCTAAAACTATCTATGAGAGAGATCCATGGGCATGCAAACATGAACATAAAATTGAGCATACATAAACATCAGCAAAAACTAAAACATAAATAAAAGTGCTAAAAGATCCATCATATGAGCATAGAAAATGAGACAAGTACACAAGGCAGATTGATCTAATCCAGCATCTCATATATATAATGATTAATCAAATACAATATGGGATCAAGAATCTAGATAGCTAATGCTTTTGAATTTCTAAATTTGATTGTGTATAGTTTTTTTTACATCAACATTTTGGATCATACTACATGATCCATCATCATGAAGCTAGAGAGAAAATAACATCCTAATGATGGATCATGTAGTATGATCTGAAACATTGATGCACCTAAAACTATACACAATCAAATCTAGAAATTTGAAAGCATTAGCATGGATTGTGGAAATATAATAGATCTCATCTAGATAATTATCTCAAAATACATATGATATAGCAAAAAGTGTCATAAGGACATCAACCTAGATCTACTCCTAACTCTAAGACTAACTCGCACCCTCTTGGGTTGGTGGTAGTCATAGTAGTGGAGTTCATCTCCTTTCCTATGGCTGTACATCACCCTCTAATCTACCCACTCACTCTAAATAGTTTGGGAGCACCTATCTAGGTGGCACCAAACCTCTATATGTAAGATAGTAATAGTTCACCCTCACACCATGATGTTCTTCCTCACCTCTCACTCCTTGTGGAGCTCCTTGCTCTGTGCTTGCTCATCAATGAGTTGTTGATCCCACATAGTTGTGGTAATCCCTGCTGCCTGTAGCACTACCTATAAGGCCTGAATCTGAACTTCTTGTCCATCCTCTCCACACACTCCTATAGGTTGCTCCTTCTATGGCTCATCCTTCTCCAACCTCATGTGTCTCTAGGGACACTCCTCCTCCTCATACTCCTCCTCCTCTTCCTCATCCTCCCCCTCACTCCCCCCCTCTATCATTGCTCAAGCTTGCATCCATCTCACCCTAGTAGCTCAAGAAATTCTCTCAACCTCCATGTCTCTCCCACCCCTACCCTAGCCTTTGCCACCATCTTCGCCATCTCCTTTATGTCTTGATGCCATAAGTTATGCATCTGGCCTTATGAATCATGGGAATGGATTCCTCTACATATCATAAAGGTAGGTCAAATCTTCTTCTGCATTGGCTAAGTTTAAGCAGTAGTCCCAAGGCTCTTGCATCAATATTGATGTGTCCCTCAAAGTTGTTTGGTAGTCCAACATTGACATCCACCCCTAGTCCTCCTTTTTGCAGAAGCAAGCATATGTGGTGGTGTCCATTGAAATCACCTATCTCTATCTAAACTATCTCTAGACTTGTCTAATACAAATTTTTTTGACTATATCTTCATAACTCCCCACAACTAGCCAACTATAATGCATATACTCAAGCTCCCAAGTGTTTGACAATCTGGCACACTAGCAATATGGCTGCTAGACATAGGATGTAAGCTCATTGAATAAATGCCTATAGTATGTCACCTTCCCTCTATGAATCTAAGGAATGATCCTTGTATATCTATAGGTGAATGGGTGGCCACGCTCTTGTGGATGCACCAATAGCTGTATAGTTGAAAAATGCTCCCAAGTCCATATCTACGCTAGAACTACACCGCATGCCCAAGTCTGGCCATCTCGATACACAATCTTGTGCAACTCATGATACATGTCTACTAAGATAGTGGACCCCCATGCCATCTATCTTGGTCAACCTATCAAATCAAAAACTTGTGGACCCCATCCTAGAGGGAAGCCCTTCTAGCCCCTGTTAGTGACTAGAGCCTAGGCAACCAATGAGAAAAGAAGGCAAGCTAAGGGATGTTGATTCCCATATTCATCTATCAACCTCTCCTAGCTAAGGTGTTGGTCCAAGATGGTCACATCCTCAAATATCTATTGGATTCCCAACCTCCCCTTTATCAAGGTATGATCATAGTAAACCTGTGACATGATCAAACTCATATCAACATACCTCATATGGAAATAAAAAACTTAAAATGTACAAACGTCAAAACATAACAATCATACTCATAGGGTCAATCTGACATGGCACACAAAGGATGCAATACACATCCTCTAGAGTAATAGTGGCCTCACCAATTGGTAAATGAAAAGTATTATGCTCACAATGTCACTGCTTGACTAATGGACTCAATAATCCTTGGTTTTCTTGACTATGGGGAATGTGCAATAACCACCTAAATCCCATGGCATCCATAGTGGCCTTCTTGTCTCCCTAGATGATGAAGGACTCGCAACCCCACCACCTTGGGGGCTCTAATAAATAATGTTGGAAAAACAATCTGCATAATCACATCAAGCAAACATCAAAATATCAATATCAGCTATCAAAAAATCAAGTGACATCATACAAGATCAAAATGATAGAAAACAATAATCTCATGCTCAAAATTTGCTCCTAAACATTAAAAAATGCTCAACATATAATCGGGAGACACTTTCTAACATGTAGGTCATACATTTTTCTAATTAAGTATAATGCAATACTTTTTACAGTACTCGTACAATACTTTCCTTTCATATAGTTCACACAATGTCATGTGACATTTGGGTATATCTGATACAATAAAACCTTACAATGCGTGTGTTACAATTTATATAGAAAAAGTATCACACGATACTTCTCAAAGTTGTTGTACAATACTTTTAAAGTATTGCATGATATTTTTCCAAAAACCCATAAAAATTCATTAAAAACATGTTTAAATGCATTTAAAGGCTCAAAAAATATGAAAATTTTGAAGACTCACTAGGGCCTCATAGTCAAGTGGTCAATTGTGCAACTAGTTGTGCTCAAAACAGTGTCTATGAGTCATAATGCTTGCAAGAGCCATCTTTCTCTCGCAAAATAACTCCAAAGCTCTCAAGAATCACAAAAGATAAATGAATTGAAAATGACCCTTGGCCCCTTTATATAGTCTTCTGACCTCATTTTGACCCATTTTTTAAACTACTCAAAAATTCAAAAAAATTGTACCCCTAGATAATTTCAACATCTTGGATCCATTTTTGGGATCAAAGTCAAAATATGAGTTCATCTTGATGGGAAAAATCACATTTTAAATTTCCACCTTCTTTTGTGCAGTCAACTAACCTTTTGAGGTCTAATCTCTAAATCTTCACTGGGGCATCTTCATTTCTCCATGTCTTCATCATTTCTACACTTCACACCAAATTTGATTCACATTTTTCTCTTCTTATTTATCTTTCTACTTGATTTGACCTAATTTTCATAGTATATCCTTCTTGGTCAACTCTAGTCAAATTGGGGCATTCTATCACTTCCTTATGGTCACTCTTGGGTTCTAATCACTTATCTATCATCATGGAATTTTCTATATCTTGATTTGGTCATATATTACTCATTTATGCATTCCCTTTACCTCATTTTGATTGTAATCCTGAGGGAGCAGAAATACTCTATCATTGCTTGTGTTCTATAGCTATCTATTTCTCAGGATCATATGCTTTACCTTTCCATTTTCCCTCATTCTATCTTCTTTTCTTGATGTTAGTATTCTTCATGAGTTCTAATATTGTCTCTTTCACCTAGTGTTTAGTATTGTTATTACCAAGTTGTACATTTAGGACTTCCTATCTCGCTCTGCATTTCGTTCTAGAATTATATCTATCTATCTGTTGTTGTCTACTTGGCTTCTATATTCTTTCACTTCATGTGTTCCCACATTGATCACACATTATTCAAAGAGATTCAAATGTAATCACCTAAAAATGGTCATCTAGACTATAAGCCCCCTTCTCAACATTTTGGCTAAATGATTTAATCATTTGCCTAGGCCAAGTTGCTAAAAATCAATTTATTTGATTATAACATATAATTTGACTATAATATCCTAAGTCCATATTTGATTAAAAGAACATGTCCCACTTCTAATTAATTAAAAGACCCCATTCTTCCAACCCACTCAATGTGCACACATAATGTCTTTTTCCTATTTACAAATTAAAAGAAATGGCTTTTGTCTCACATAAAAGTCAACTTTCTCTCATTGGTTCACTTGATATTGCACATGAATCATGCCAAAAGTCAACCCCGACCCTTGATCATCCACTTCTTGATCTTGATCTCAACCGTTCGTACACCTTTAAAAGAGAAATTTGTCTCCCTCTCTAAGGACCCCAATTTTGAGCTAAGGTTATGTTGCAAGTTTCTCCATAGGTTTCCTTAGATCTTTGTGGAGAACTTCTTGCTTCATGTCTTATTCTATCATCATCATCCTTGTTCTAGTTTAGATGCATTTAAAATAGCTTAGCTTTTCTATTCACATTGGCATGGATCACATAGCTTAATTAAAATAGTTGTAATATGCTCATCTTTCTTAGTCTAGTTGTACTCTTGCATTTCATGTTTGAGATCTCTTTTGGACATTTTCACTATTTCACTTGTCTAAGAAATCTCCCATTGTATGGTTTACTAGCAAGGGTTGTGTCTCTAAGGCTCAATTGAGAGCTCCTTATATGCAAAAGTACACACCTTTGCACTCCATGGGTAGGGAGCTCTACGTAGGCATTTGAGTATTGTAATCTATGGGATACCTTGGATATAAGGGTTTAAAGAAGTGCACAAACTAAGTGTATAGGCATTGAATGAATGATCATTGAAATGCATATCTTTGGAGACTCTTAGCTTATCAAAAATTGGACTAATAATGATTATCAAACAAAAGATGAGGAATTAATTCCTCACAAGAAAATGATTGATGATCTTAAGAATTACTTCGCTTTTGTCATGTTCTAGTAGATTCCTAGGGTTGAAAACAAGGTGGTTTATGCTATGGGTACTTTGGCTTCCATTCTACAATTGTAAGCATATGAGTGCATATTTGAATTCTTGGTAGAAGAACTATGCCACGTTGTGTATGATTCCCCTGATAACTATTTCATTTGCACCTTAAATAGTCACAATTCCTCTCAATATGCTAACATTTACTCCTATCTACATGACCAAATCATTCTTGATGGCCTAACCTATAACAAGAAAAAACAAATCATTTGTAATGCTTCTCGCTATACTCTTATCTCCCATGACTTGTTTAGGAGGGGTCTAGATGGAGCACTTCTTATGTGTCTAGAGAAAGATGAATCTTACTGTATGCTAGTTAAAGTTCATGATGGCATGCATGGTTCTCACTCCAATGGTCTTGCACTAGCTCAAAAGCTACTGAGGGCTTCCTATTATTGGCCTACCATTCAAACTAATGCCATGTGCTATACTAAGTCTTGTAAAAAGTGTCAAATGCACTAATTCACACTCTAGGATGGTAAATTATTCCATCTATTACATATTTTCTTTTTCAGCAATGGGCTTTTGACTTGGTAGGCCAAATACATCTTAATTCATCTAGTGGACATAAGTTTATCATTACTGTCAAGGAGTATTTTACAAAATGGGTTGAGTTTGTTCCTCTTTCTACTACTACTAGGAAACAAGTATATATTCATCTTGAATCATATCATTTGTCACTACTACATACCTTCCTTTGTAGTTACTAATAATGGAGGGAAATTCGAGTTTAAGGATATCAAGAAATTGTATAAGAAATTTAAGATTAAGCAGCACTCATCTTCAATCTACTATCCTCAAGGTAATTTCCATGATGAAGCTTCCAATAAGACACTAATAAAAATCTTGCACAAAATAGTCAACAAATTAGGTAGAGATTGGAACTTGTAAATTAATCCTATAATATAGGCCTACAGAAGTAGCATTCACACACCTACTAGAGCTATGTCGTTTCCACTTGTGTATGGATCAAAAGTTGTTTTACCTCTTGAGGTTGAGATACCTTCTCTTATGGTTTCCTTTAAAGGCCTCATTGCACATAAAGATTATAGACTCATGTATATACAAGAACTAGAACTTCTAGGTGAGTGTAGAAGAGATGCATTTGATGACATCGATCTATCAAAAAAGGATGTCACAAAGCTATAACAAAAAGGTCCATTCTAGAGAATTTCAAGTTGGAGAACTCATCTTGAGAGAGAATCTTAAAAATCAATAGAATAGAGCACATAAAGGAAAGTTTGAATTGAATTGGTTGGGTCTCTACATAATCACCACTTCTTTTGGGTTTAGTGCATATCAACTTTCTATGCCAGAGGGAGACTAGCTCCCTAAACCTATTAACATCCTTCATCTAAAGAAGCTCTATGCATGATACTTTTTCTTTCTATAAGTGTTGTACATATCTTAATGTTATGAAAAAATCCAAAAAAATGATATATAATCCTAAACAAATCCTAAAAAGTAGAAAATGTCTTGAAAAAATGATCTTAGTAAAAAAACCTTGCAATAGGTGCTTTGGTGTGTCACCAAAAAAACCAAAATATCAAAAAATATTTAAAAAATCATAAAAATTCCTAAATAAATTTAAAAATAATACAAACATAATCAATCTATCAAGTATTGAAAACCTAGAAACAAGTGTTATTTGAGACCCATGTGCCTATATCTACCAGCTTGTCACTTTGCACTTTGAGCCCTCTTCACTTCCATCTACTGATTTTGTCTCCTTGGTCTGGGATTTATCTTTATCCAAGTATAGGGAGGGCATGAATTGTATCTTACTTAAGTTTCTAGTGTGTGATGGTGTTTATCAGTGACTCACGCCAAAAAGTGTTTCTCAACACTTTCCTTGGCATTGAGTGTTTTGTGACACTTATCAGATATATTACCTTGATTCAATGTTTTGTCTATAATCTAGGATTGTGCAATATTTCTCACCTATAGGCATGAGTCCTAGCAAGTCAATGATTATCCTTTTTCTTTTCACATAGTGCTTAATCTGAAATGACTAATACATGTTATGACTTATTTTCTTTGTGTGTTGATTGCTGATGATTTTTGTTGAGTGTTCCCTCCTTAGTCTCTCCAGGATGTCACTTGACTAGAGGACTAGGGGCATATTTTCCTTTAACTTCTATCTTTAGGTGTAGACTTGATAATCTTGGTGTCTCTTTCTTTGACCCCTTAAACACTTAGGTGAATCAAAGCTATATCCTTTTCTATTACATTGTATCTTCTCTGCAAGACTGTGTTTATGTCCATCTCAACATTTTGTGTCTCAATGCAAGCATAATCTTGCTATAGTAAACCTAGGGAAGCTAATTGCACTATTATCTTGACCTCTATATCTTTGATGAAAAGGTGGGGTTCCCACATCCTATGCAATATAGATCATATTCATATCTTCATAGTCTTTCACTAGTGATAGTTGTATACTCTTGTGATGTCCCTAATAAGGCTCCATGATAATAACTAGGACCTTCTTAATTAGCCCTTGCAAATTGTACTTTCAATTTCTTGTTAGTCTACACTTTAGGGTTGCATTTTTAGTTTGCATTATGAGTTAGGGGAGAGTCTTTTATATCACTTATTAGACGTATTGATCCGCCTTTATGGGTATTTCTCTAGTCGACCCCTAGGGGTTTTTCCCTAGTCGGCTAACAAGTTTATTTTTTTAAAGAAAAATAAAATTATATAAATATGAGTTTCATTTTTTTCAATTTACATTTATGTGAAATCAAGTTATTGGCTTTTGAATTGGGAAGAAAGAAATATTTGACAAACTTCAACCTATTTTTGAATTTTGGAGGAAGAATTTACAACATGGGCAATAAAGATAAAAGAGAAAGTAAATATGCACGAACAAGAACTAAGGAACAAGAAGATGAAAATCGTCAAAAAAATGCTAGCAAGATATTATCTTAGATCAGGTACACATGCACAATCTTTTTTCCAATGTATTAAATTAGTTTATTTAGTTAGGATTAGGGTTTAAATCCAATTAGGAATATGATATTTATCTTAAATTAGCATTACTATTAACTTAATATTAAGAGTTTATTTGAAATTATGTTCATATTTAGGCCATTAGGGTGTATTCAATTATGTCCATATTTAGTCCTTAGGGTAAATATTAGATTATGAATAAATTTAAATTATGAATTTATTTAGCATGGGAATTACCTCATTTATTCAATTATGTTAATAATTTATAGTCCATTAAGGTTTATTAGATTATGATTAAATTTAAATAAATGAATTTATTTAGGATGTAGTCAACTAGGACAACCTACCGACATTGGAGAAGGTTCACCCCAAGTTCAAACAGGTACATGTGCATCTCTTGCAAGTATATAATATAGATCTCTCTAGATTTCTAGGTCTCTATCAAAATTTATATCTTTAATTTTTAAATTTAGCGAGTGATATTTCCCCTTATAAACTTACTTGATTTTATTTTTTATATCATGCACATGCAACTCTAGATACTACAAAGAGGAAATTGAATAAAATGTCTAAAGATAGAATTCCACAATTTGAGAATCTATCAACAGTGGAGAAAACTCAACTATTACCAATTTCAATTCTTAAAGATGAATTAAAAGAGCCAATAAGACTATTGGGTATAGATACAAGTATAAAAAAGAGGAGGACTTCTAAGCTAGAAAAAGATATTGTTGAAAGTGTTAAGGAAGGGTTACATTCCATTGGGAAAAAAACTAGATCTACAGATAAATCTATTGCATGAAGAGTGATAGTGACATCTATTTTAAATAAGAAAACATCCCAAAATAGATAGATCTCTTCATTATCATCTCATTTCAGGTATAGTTGGAAGACAGTACTACATTATCTGAAAAGGAGAAACAATTTGAATGATAGTACATTAGAAGGCAATTGGGCACTAATGTGTAGAGCTCCTCGATCTGACAAGATTGGGGAAACAGTTAAAAACTTAGTTATTCAATTTTGGATTGATAATACTCATCCTTCACCAAATAGAAGAGATATCATCAAGCAGAGGATTGGGCCTAAGGAATATATTCAACACGCAAAACATTGGTTGGATGTCACTCAACATGAATTGTATCTCTCATTTTGTAATTTAAATCCTAACATAAAAATTGGACAAACAATGTTTGAAAAATTGAAGCCCTATTTTTTGAAGATAAATAAATCTTTTGAAATATGTTGTTGTCGATATCATGTTGAATTTGATCTGTACTATGAAGGGTTTCAAAATGATAGAAGAAAGTGGTGGAACTTCTCAAAATACTTTTCCTAAATGACTGAGTCAATTCATAACATCAATCTCATGTGACAAACCAAATGATTGTGCAATAGGTGAAATAGATTGCATAAGAGGAACTTGTGAAACATGTGGTAACTTGACTAAATTTCCTTTGAGAGAAGAAGATACTAATACGACAAGGATGGTAAAATGTAAGAGATATAAGTACATAAAGTCAAAAACAAAAGCTGGAAAAGAATCAACAAGGTTAGAATATGTAGAGGATGAGATATTGGCTAGAGAATTTATGTCATTTTTTTGTAAATATATTCAACCATATATACACCCTGTATTTTTTGCTAAGTGGCAAGTAGAACAATTTCAAACACTAAGAGAAACTTTCCCACTCAGAACAATTCTATCTGTTGTTGACTTTGCAGAGAATTACTCTTTCGTATCTCAAAAACAACTTCAAGAAGAATACTACTATATAGAGCAGGTTACTATTATGGTTCAAGTGTCTTATGGATAGGCAAAAATTAATCTGGATGGTGTGGAAAGTATAGATCAAGCACAAGTCATTAAAAAAGAGTATCACTTTTATATTAGTGATGACAAAGAACATGACACACATTTTGTGGAACATTGTTTTAAGACATTTTTTGAATATTTGAAAAACAAAAACATTAAAATAGAGAAACATTTTGTATGGTCAGATGGATGCGCAGCACAATTTAAATCAGCTAGACCATTTTATGCATTATGTAGATATCATTGATACCTTAATATACCACACATTTGGAGTTTTTTTGAGAGTGGACATGGAAAGGGTGAGCATGATGGCGCAGGAGCTTGTATCAAATGTGCTTTAAGAAAGTATCAAATGGACTATAAAGGATATCACATTAATAATGCTCATGATGTGGTTGAGTGGTACAAAACACATTTTTTGGTGCTAACAAATATAGATAACACATCATCACAAGCGGATCAAGTCATGCCATTAGAGTGTTTTGGGAGGTATCAGGTATATATAAATTAATTTGTTCATATTTTTAAATTGAATCTTAAATTTATATTTAATATGTTACCTTAGATGATCTCTAACTAAATTATGCACCTTGTGTACATTCAGGTGTTGATTGAAGATCAATGCATGCATACAAGAGGGTAGAGAAGACATGATCTTTGCATTCAGTTATGAGTACAAATAGTAATGTGTGGTCATTGTAAACAAGAAAATACTCATGTTTTTGTCCTAATTGTATTGATGAAGACTATGATGGTTGCATTAATCAAGAACGTTGATATGTGGGTGAATGGACTTTGGTGCCACTAGATGTTATTAATACAAATGAGTTTGAGGACGAAAACTATGATGATATTCCATTGATTTCTAGTGATTATAACCATATTTCAAGATTGATCAAAGTTGGTATGTATGAACTATATATATACCTAGATCATGTACATGTATAAATTTTTCATAATTTTGGTTAATTTTTATTATATATATGTACTTATGTACATGACATGTATCTAGAATTTTGAGATACATAAGTTTGTGGAGGAAATGTTTTTGTAGTCATGGCAGAATTGGAAAATTTAGAAGGTGTTAGCTATTATTTATTACGTTGCACCATGGAAAGAGAGAAGCTAACAAAGACTGAAATAAGTGATGAAATTATTTTTCCCATAGGTTAGTATATAGTTGAATTATGTACATGTATGTCCAGTATCTATGTTTTTTATGAATTCAAATTCTTTGACTTAAATTCAAGATTGATGTATTTTTTAAATGTGTACATGTGCAGGTTCTGTTATTGTATAGGGAACATATTTGAAGCAAAGAAAAGTACTTTAAAATGGGATTCATTTCACCAATTATCAACCTAACAATAAGGTATATCAATATAGTAACCATGTTATTGCCACTGGTCTAACTCTTCATCCAGTCAAAGGACCTGGAATACGTAAGTGTAGGCTCCATATTGATGATCATGAGAAAATATTAAATGTTATCCAAGAACGAGCTGATCCACTTGATATGAGATAGAAACAACTCCTAATTTGAAATGTAATTCAAGAACAATTTGAAATTTGGTTCAAACTATTTGAAATTTGGTTGAACAATCATTTGATCAATTTGAAATTTGGTGGAATAACTAATTTTCTAAATTGAACTTTTACTCTTTCATTTTTAACTCAATGTCTTGAATTCAAATTGTCATAAAGTAACTAATTATAGAAATTATGAACTTATATATATGTGTGTACACTAATTACCTGACATGTGCACCTTGAGGGAAAGAAATTTGAACACCAATTGTCTTAAGGGGACAAAATTAGGAGTTTGTAAAATTAATTATATTGAACTTTCTGTTTCAATTAACTTGTTAATTTTAAGACACATGTATGCTTTCAATTTAACTAATTAGGACAAGTGCTTTCAATTTTAGGACATGTGAGCTTTCGATTTAACTAATTACTTGATATGTGAGCTTTCAATTTTAGGACATGTGAGCTTTCAAGTTCAAATTGCGATTTGTTTAACTAAATTTTGAACATGTACATGTTTTAAGTTGGACTTGAATTAGAACATTGGGCTTAAGGGGATAAAATTCTAGGATATGTGTACAAATTAAAATTTAACTATGATTAAAATTTGAAATGTAACTCAAGAACAATTTGAAATTTGGTTGAACAATCATTTGATCAATTTGAAATTTGGTGGAATAACTAATTTTCTAAATTGAACTTTTACTCTTTCATTTTTAACTCAATGTCTTGAATTCATTTAACTTTCTATTATATTGAACTTTCTATTTCATTTAACTTGTCAATTTTAGAACACATGTATGCTTTCAATTTAACTAATTAGGACACGTGTTTTCAATTTTAGGACATGTGAGCTTTTGATTTAACTAATTATTTGACATGTGAGCTTTCAAGTTCAAATTGCGATTTGTTTAAGTAAATTTTGAACATGTACATGTTTTAAGTTGGACTTGAATTAGAACATTGGGCTTAAGGGGATAAAATTCTAGGATATGTGTATAAATAAAAGGGATGAGTTCTATAGATTTACTCAAGTTAGGAATTATGTACAACTAATTACCTGATACTTGAACATTTAATACATGATATATTACTAGACATTTAAATTACATGAACTATTTATATATATATCTAAATTTAATTAATATATTACATGTGTACATATCTAAATAAATTACTTACATATCTTCTAGAAACAATTTATAATATACTAGATCTAAATCTATAATGTATTAGATTCCACAACATAATATAACATGTATCAATCATCTCAAGAAAAAATAACAAAAACATGTATCTATCTAGAGATCTATCAAAAGATAATATCAAATATAAATAGTGTGCACACATGTAGACATGTAGATCCAGGTACATCTATATCAAATCAAATATAAATATAGCATGCATGTGTGTATATAAAGTGTCTATCTAATATATGAATGTCTCTCTAGATGAAAGTCTAGAACAAATCATCTAGATAAAAAAACTATAGATCATCAGGTGCAGGACTATCATCGTCATGCCTCCTCACAACGTAGTCTGAAGACTAACTATCAAGGTGCTCACTAGGATGTGCTGACCCCTATATATAAATTCAAGAGAAAGTGATATCAATACATACATATATTTAATCAAGAGAAAGTGATATTGAAATACATATAACCATAAACAAAACATAAATAAACATTACCTGTCCACTACTGACATCATCCAATGAGTCTCAACGACGTACATGATCTGGCATCAAAGCTAGAGTAAAAAGAGGCATGTCCCCCTACATTGTACATGTGCACGTGCAACACATCAAATTAAAATTTCTCTATATGATTACAAATCTACGTGCATGATATACATACATGTGCATGCATGCACATCTGTAAATTAAATTAGTTTCAAATGATTGATATTTTAACATGAGCAAAAAAAAATTACCTATATAGATGGTGGCATTTGATAATACTCAGACTGCCTAGCATTGATCATGTCCACTAATGCATCCAAATTTTGCTGCATCACATCAAGGTCCATCTCTACATCTACGTGAGCCCCATGACTGGTGACTGGCACACGTCCTAATAATGATAAGCCAAGTGGACTATGTAGATGAGATGGCATAGAAGTAGAATCATCACGTGTCAACAAGTCCATCCATCTTGTGGTTGACAAGTCAAATAAACATAATTAAGGCCCACATCTGAACTCTGAGCCTGCCCTGTAACACTAGTTGAAGGGTCTGTGGTATGTATATGTCTCTCTAGAGCAAAAGAGTGGTCAGTAGGTGGATCATCATGTGCACTACCACCATGACCACTACCTAATCGATGAGAGGAATATGGATGAGGATGTGTCCTAGTACTACCATGGACACAATCTCAAACATCTGATATGGGTATGCCAAGATGCTCTGATACAAATCTATATGTATCTAATAGATCCTTAGCTAGACCAACCATAATATCTTGTGCCAACACTCCAATGAGACCCTCTAAGCTAGCCACTGAAGGGATGCTTGTTGTACTGTACAAGTCTCCTGAAGATGAAGCATAGGATGATGATCTGGAACGTCGATGAGACATCAAATATTGACCAACCTCATCACTCAAAATAGATTTGACAGCTGCTGCAATCTCTCCAACTCCCTGAATGACCCCATGTAACTGAGTGCTACACATGGCCTCATTAGTCGATGGACCTAACATAGGGGAAATAGCAGGCACCCTCTCTCTGACAATCGATCTATGTGCTAGTGGGGGACGACCTGGCTACCTATTAGCCAGTCTATCATGCCCCTGTCCTAAATGTCCTGGTAAATCTGTATAGTTCACCGCCCTGCGTAAGCAAACCTCTGCATAAAGTTGCCAGGTAAAATAGAGTGGAATTTGGTCGTTATTTGGATAACGACTATGGGCAGCAAGGAAGCATGGGTATATCAATGCAACCATTTGTGGATTTGTACACTTAAGGGGAGAATACCCCTTCACATACTTTTGTGAAAGATAATGAGGGAAACATTCCCTCTTCATGACATCTTTGGGCACCAAGCCATGCACCTGGTGGAGTGAAAGACCAGAGGAGACCTCTCATCCCTTACTGTTAAGGATATTCTATATAGTCTGTGTAGAATATGGGGTGGCACCATGAATCTCATCTCGAATAAATGTCAGGCTACGTAAGACACTCTTGCATGTACCACTATAGACACTAAAGCATGTGCCACTAGTTAGGGATTCCTGAAGTCTATGAATCTCCTGGTTAGTGCGATCATAGAGCTCCTAAGGTGGGATAGGTAGCTAATCACATGGGACATGATGCTGCTCAGGGGGGATAGGTTGTTGCTCAGGGCTTGGGATAGGCTACTCGGGCCTGGGTATAGCCTGCTCAAGGGGGATAGGCTACTTGGGGGGAATAGAAGGTTGTTGATCAACCATTTGTCAATGTATGTAGGTGCGTGTATAATGTGTAAACCTGAAAATTTAAATTAAAATGTATGACATTCAATAAACTTGAAATTTATATTAACATACATGTACAATTTGACAAAATTAAAAGCCAATCTAAATTGTTTTAATAAAATTAAACATGTGTACAAGTGTACATATATATAGAAGTCCTAAAACATAAATGAACATGTACCTTAAAAAAACTAAATTTTAAAACACACATGTTGTTATATATAATGTTTGTAACTCAAGGACCTTTTAAGAACTATGTGTGCAAGTTATATTTCTATCTAAGTTAGATTGAATGTTCAAAGGTTTTAGACAATATTGTGCACATAAACTTGTCAAGTGTAATTTAGGTTCACGAAGTAAATATGCATATATATGTATATATGATATATGCATATACACATGATATGTATATTTGCACATATATCGTGTGTGTGTGTGTGTGTGTGTGTGTGTGTGTGTGTGTGTGTGTGCATCTATTCAGAGTAAACTTATGAGCACTTGGTAGACAAGGAAAACTATCTTTACTAACCAAGTGAGCTAAGTAAGCATTGTCTATCAATTGATATGATATTTTTGTAACATCAAAGACAACACACAATTAATCAATTGTATCCAACAATCTCCCTCTTTGGCATTGATGGCAACACAAAATGTCATAGCATAATGAAATTTGAGAATAAGACTCCCTTTGACAGAAAGTTTCTCCCTCTTTGACAACACATGTCAAATTTGTATCAATGTACTTTGAGTACTGATTCATATGTAATATTCTCTTGATTATGTTGCATCAACTGATTGATCTTTAACTTGGTTCTTGTTGATGCATCATTAAACTTTATTTAGTGAGTTTTAGATAGGGGAATAACCCCTAGCTTACCTCTTAGATACAAGAATGCATCCTTAGGTAATGGCTTGGTGAATATGTCTACAATTTGTTCTTTTGTATGGACATATTCCAATCTAATTTCTTTTTCCTGCACCAGTTCTCTCACAAAGTGATTTTTTATAGCAATATGTTTTGTTTTGGAATGCATCATTAGGTTCTTTGATATGTTAATTGTGTTGGTGTTATCAGAATACATGACTACTGGCTACCAATCAATGTTAGAACAATTTACTGCTACTGCCACATACTCTACTTCTACTATGGATTAGGATGTGCAGTTTTGCTTCTTGATTTTCCAAGATACCAGCCCTTTACCAAGAAAGAAAGCTCCACCACTAGTGTTTTTTCTGTCATCAAGATTTCATGCCCAATTAGCATCAGTAAATACCTTTAGGTCTAGGTTTCATCTAAGTTTGCACCATAAACCATAGTCTTCAATACCTTTCAGATATCTCAAGATTCTTTTGATTTCCATCATGTGATTTTCTCTAGGTTTAGCTCAGAATCTTGCCACTATCCCAACTACTAAGGCAATAGCAAGCCTTATGTGAAATACATACTGTAATTTTCCAATCATTGATTTGTATAAGGTTTGATCTACTTCTTTGGAGTGATCATCTTTGGTAAGCTTGAGTCTAGTACACATGGGTGTACCAACTGGTTTTGAATCTTCCATCCAAACTTCTTGAGTGTCCTTTTTATATACTTGAATTGAGTGATATAGATACCATTTTTGTTCTATTTTATCTACAATCCAACAAAGAATTTTATTTCACCAAACATGGACATCTCAAACTCTTTTTTCATTTGTTCTAAAAATGCTTTGCATAGGTCATCATTTCCTATAAATAGAGTATCATCCACAAATATCTCTACCAACACAATTTTGTTATCTAGTCCTTCCTTGATGTACAAACTGCTATTATCATTTGTTCTCTAGAAACCAATCTATATCAAGTAGTTATGTAGTCTTTCATACCAAGCTCTAGGAGCTTGTTTAAGACCATATAGTGTTTTGTGTAATTTATAGACCATGTCCCTTTTGTTAGGATCAACAAAACCTTCTAGATGTTCAATGTAGACTTCATCAAGAATTCCATTCAAGAATGCAGATTTAACATCCATTTGATATACTTTGAATCCTCTATGAGCTTCATATGCAAGTAGGGTCCTAACACCTTCTAATCTTGCAACATGGGCAAAAGTTTCACCATAATCAATTCCTTCTTCTTGAGAATAACATTTACACACTAATCTAGCTTTATTTCTTGATACTTGTCTATCTTCATTCAGCTTATTTCTAAATACCCACTTTGTTCCAATCACATTTTTATATTTAGGTATAGGAACAAGAGTCCAAGTTTTTTTATTTTCTATCTTTTCTATTTCTTTTTTCATTGTCTCAATCCAACTTTTATTTTCTAGAGCATCCTTAATACTTCTAGGTTCAAAATTAGCAAGTAAACATGTACCTTTTAATTTGCTTCTTGTCATAGTACCTTCTGATTTATCTTCAATAATTTGATCAAGTGCATGATGCCTTCTAACATACTTGGCCAATACAGGTTCTTTGCCTTTTGAATGAATTGCATTATCTTCATTTTGAATTTCAACTTCAAGCTCAGGTCATTCAAACTCGGTAGGCATTGACTCGATAGCTTCAAAATGTGACTCGGGTCCTTGTGACTTGGTCTATACTTCTTGCAACTCAATAATTATGGAAGACTCGAGAAGTAAATTCTCCTTATTGTTAGAAATGCCTGGCAATGTATTAGGTTCAAAGTAAATAAATCTTTTGTAATCTCCTGGTTCCTTTTTGCTTTCTTCTTCAGTCTTTTCTGCAAACTCATCAATTCTCACATGTGCACTTTCTATGATTTTATGAGTAGACAAATTCAAACATTTATATACCTTACTTCTACAGGAATATCCAAAAAATATACCTTCATAACCTTTCACATCAAATTTTCCTTTTCTAGACTCTTTCAAGATATAACATTTACTGCCAAATACTTTCAGGCAACTTACACTAGGTTTGTAGCCGTACCATAATTTATAGGGAGTTTTATCTAAGTCTTTCTTCAATTGTACTTGGTTCAAAGTGTGAACTGCAGTGCTGATGGCTTCCTTCCAATATTTGATAGCAACATTCTTTTTAATCATTAGAGTCCTTGCACAATTCATGATGGATCTATTTCTTCTTTCAGCTATTCCATTCTGCTCAAGAGTGCCAGGGGTTGGTACTTGCCTTTTGATTTCACTTTCAATGCAGAAATTATTGAATTCATTGGAGATGAATTCACCACCTCTGTCTGATCTTAAGCATTTCAATCTTTTTCATGTTTCTTTTTCTACTCTTGCCATATACCATTTGAATTTCTTAAATGCTTCTGACTTTTCTCTAAGATGCATAACAGTTATTATTCTAGAGTAGTTATCAACAAAATAAATAAAGATTTTTTCTCCACTATAACTTTCTACTCCAATAGGTCCACATAAGTCAGTATGCACA
Source organism: Cupressus sempervirens (assembly GCA_028749045.1). NCBI lineage: Eukaryota > Viridiplantae > Streptophyta > Pinopsida > Cupressales > Cupressaceae > Cupressus > Cupressus sempervirens. The sequence continues at coordinate 489,395,971 of CM053787.1, forward strand.
ATTTTCAAGAAATCTTCAAATTGATAGCTTTTGCTCTTAAAACTAGTCTTTCCCATTTTTCCAACCTGACAATGTTTGCATAAACCAACATCTGGTTTCTTCAAACTAGGGATACCTCTTACTTTTTTGAATTTTTTTTATCTTGACCATATTATCAAAGTTTACATGACATATTCTTCTATTTCATAGCCAACTTTCTTCTATTTGAGCAATAAAGCTTGAGCAATCACCAAGATCAAGATAAAATAGGTTACCTCTTATTTGTTTTCTTGATCCAACTAGATTCCCTTTTTCATCTAGTAGTCTTGCATTGCCATGCATGAATTCTACCTTGAATCCAATGTTGATTAGTTGTGCCACACTTAGTAGGTTATGTTTTAGTCCTTCAACCCAATAGGCATTGTCACATACAAGTTCATTGGTTAATGAGATGCAACCTTTTCCTTTTATGCAACAAGGTTCATTGTTTCCAAACCTTACACTACCTCCATCATAGTGTTCAAAGTGTTTAAATTTTGTTTTTTCTCCAGTCATATGATGTGAACATCCACTATCTATGATCCATGTATAATTTTTACTAACATGAGAGATAAGTGTCATTTTATCTTCTTCTTCATCAGATTCATCTTTTATAGCAATGTACACTATTTTATCTTCACTGTTATCAAAATCTTTAGCCATAAAATAAGTTTTCTTACCTTTGTATTTGAAGGATTTGTGACTTTTGGATTCTTTCTTGCCTTTGTACTTGTGGCTCTTCTTCTCATCCTTTATTTCTCTATTTGGACACCTAGTAGCACTATGACCAATTTCTTCATATGAAAAATAGATTAAAAGAACTTTACCTTTGTACTTTCCTCTACCTCTAGAATATTTCTCTGCAAGTAAAGCTTCAACAACTCCAAGATCACTATCGAAACTTTCCTCTATTCCCTCTTCACTTTCTAACTAATTGTCCTTTTTTTTCTTGCCTTTTTCTTTGAGTGAAAGTTTAGCTTCAAATGCAAACTCAACATTTTTGGAAGCTGAAACATAATTGTCAAAGTTGTCTAGCTCAAAAGTTGTCAATCTTCCTACTAGGGCATCCAAGCTTAGCTTGCCTATTTGAATCACATCTCTTTTCTTGAATAGTAGACACTTTGATTACATAGATGGGAAGCAAAGTTCTGAGAACTTTACTTACAATAGTTTCTTCCTTGATTTCTCCTCCAAAAGCTTTGGTTGCACTGACGCTAGCTTTGATTCTTTCCACATATTTGGCAACATTTTCATCTTCTCTCATTCAAATCTGATCAAATTGTCCTCTAAGGCTTTCTGCTTTGGCTCTCCTTACATTTTCATCACCACCATATATATCCTTTAGCTTATTCCACATATCAAAAGTAGTTGTATAGTCTTTGATCTCATCAAATTCATCATTTTTGAGAGTAGATGCAATGTCAATCATCATGATGTTATGGTTCTTTTTCTCAGCAAGATATCCAACAGATAATGTACCAGTAGGAGTTTTGTATTCTTCATCAAGGTATTTGTAGCCTAAATCACTAATGGTGGCCAAATGAAGTCTCATGAGTCCCTGGCATGCTGAAAAGTTGTCTCTATTTAGCTTTGGAATCTCTCTCTTGTAAGACATCCTGATCTTTAGCTTAGGTCCTTGAAACCTTTCCTGCAAGCACCAAAAGCTCTTATACCAATTATTGGAAATACAGAAGGAGTAATTAAGAGGAGGGGTGAATTAGTTATCACTAAAATAAATCTCAGATCCCTTAAATGTCAACAATAAAATTTAGTAGACTGAGAAAACTAATTGATGTTGATGCTTGGTAAACAAACAAAAATTGTTGTAACTCAGTAAATGTAGAGTGAATTACTTTTAGCAGATCTTAAAACATCATCAATAATTAACTTGCAAGCATAAGAAAAATAATATGAACACATGAGACACCAAGATTTAACATGGAAACCCAATTTGGGAAAAACCACCAATGTAACTAATTATTTTTCACTTTTGAAGTGAGCCCTGTTAGGAGCCAACCCTATTAAAGGTTACAAAACACATTGTTAGGTGTGACCATATTAGAGGATTTAATCACCCTGCTAGGAGTGGCCTTGCAAGAGGTCTTAAAACAATTCAAAGGAATTGCCACCTTGTTAAAGGATTTACAACTAGCTGTTAAACCTACTATGTTAAGAGATTTTAGATCACTGCTACAATGGTTAGAGAGTAACAATGAAATGACTTGATTGTGATGCAACTAAATTATTGAATCTAGATATCTTTTTTTCTTAAACTTGATCCTTCTTGATCGAATATTACTTTTCTACTCCACAAGGATACCTACTTATCCTTCAAGTTTTCTCCCTCTCTTTTCTTTTCAATTCAATCAACACACTTGCACACATACTAGAAATCTCAACTTGATCATTTATTTATACCTTCCAGATTGTCAAGTCAACCCAAATTCAAATTACAATAACCAATATTCATCATCATAGTCAGCTAGAATCAATACATAAAGTAATTCAATTTCATATGCTAAAATAAGAAAAATCCTTCGTAAGCTGATCTTGCTTGGTAGAAACTAACTTTGGAATGATTTCTTGTGTTAACCAATAGGAGCTTAGTTAACACTACAAACATCTAGAAATCCTTTGGCAACTGAGTGAACTTGGTGAATACTAACTCTATCCAACTTTCCCTTTGTTAACCGAGTGAGCTCAGTTAACACTCTTTTCTGCCTAAATTCCTTCGATGCCCAAGTGAGCTCGATAGGCACAGTCATCTATTCAAAGTAAACCTATGAATGCTCGGTAGACAAGGAAAACTATCTTCACTGAACAAGTGAGCTCGGTAAGCACTTTCTATCAATTGATATGATATTTGTGTAACATCAAAGACAACACACAATTAAATCAATTGTATCCAACATACCTCCCTATAGCTAGCACTCTTAGTAAGAGATCCCATGCCAATGGTTGTAATTGTTGAGTCTCATGTAGACAAAAATCATACTTCAACATCGATGACCATCCTAGACCCTCCTCTATTGGATATCTAGCATAATTTGTCACCTCTAAGCTTATATCCTCTCTACACCAAAATTGCTACCATACTCTACTAATCAAAAACCTCCCCACGTGTCTCACCACCAATGGTTGGCTATAAAAAATTTATGATAACTCATCCCTCACCTCATTCCACTACTTTCAATCTACATAAGGTCTCCAAACTACCAATGACAAATCATCCAACCTCCTCGACTAGTAAGAAGTCTATCCAATATGAGTCTTTTGAATGATCCTAGGGTATCTCTAAATATACAGTCTGTTAGGATGAATGTTGATGATGGTACATTGGGGGAAGTATCCTAAGCATTGAAGATTATTGATATGTTGCATTTATGACTATATTTGTCATTGATGTCAACATAGCAGTGACTCTCTTAAGACTAGAAGAATAGAAATTAGTAATCTTAGTATGCGAAAAAGATGAGGAAGTTTTAGATGATGTGCAGTTGAGGACATGTTCCTGAGGTTGGCTTGACGACATGGTTTAAAGGACTAAGTTTGATTCGATGTTGTATGGAAGTTACTCTTGTTTTACTAGAAGTAGTGCAAAAATAGAGCATTTGTTTGGCAGTTTCTAATGTTTGCATTATATCTTTTAGCCAAGATGTAATGAAGGTGATGCAAATATAATAATTACAGAGAATAGTTTTTTGATGATGCCAACATGTGTGCAAAATGTGGTTTCACACATGTGAAGTTTTGTATAGACTGTGCTCTGACAATGTTGTAAATTGATTAATTAACTTATTTTAATTAATTGGGAAAGCCTCAAGGCTGACTCAAGGAATTATTATGAAGATATGGTATAAAGAAAAGTTGTTTTCCTTGTTTAGAAAGAGATTTGGATTTAGAGGATCAAGTGCAATGCAAAGTGTTAGTGCATAGCTCAAGAAGGATCAAAATGCTTACTGAATGTGTGTAAGCAATATGAGGGATCATTGGATGTGTAGTATGAGATCTGGTTACAAGATATGAAGGAGTATAAGTCTGGTTGACACGATAGAGATAGAGCAAGGAAGTACATTTTAGTTCTATTATTCTATAAGGAATAATACATAGATCATTTGGATAGTGGGTTCTTTGATCTTAACCTTGAAGTTGTTTAGGCAATGGGTCCAACTATCTTCCACAACTCCTAATAGGGTTGGGATCTCCTAATAGGGATTCAAGATCTCCTAATAGGGACTCATATGAACTAAATATTGTAACAAAATCCTAATAGGGTCTATCCTCTAACAAAAAATATTTATATTAGTACATCATCTTGTGGGTAGCATCCCCACCAGGGTTTTTCCTCTGATCAAGGGTTTCCCTAGTTAACATATCTGGTGTTAATTATGCATAAGTATCTTATTGTGGTTTCAATTTATATTACTCTCATGGTTAAGTTTGGTTAAGGTTAATGTTTGTGATGATATTTGGATAACCGATTCACCCTACCCCCCTCTCTATTATATCAGTGGACTATATATTCTAACAATTGGTATCAAAGCATCATGTCCTTCAAGATAAGGCTTAACAACTTTGGGAGATCAATAAGGAATATATTTAGGAAAGATAGTCTGAGATTCGATGGGGCCAACTATGATAGTTAGAAGGAAAATATGAAGACTCGTCTGCTATGCATGGGTCTAGGATATTTTCTTTTGACGAAAGCTGAGAAGGCAATTGTTGAAGAATCTAAGCTAGAGGAATGCAATGAGGGAGAAATAGATATGTTCATGTGTAATATGAGAGCTAGAGAAGTCCTATTGTCTACTCTTCCAAAGAATTAATACAATTAGGCAACTTGATATTTCAAATTTTCTCATGAAATTTGGAAAGCATTAGAAGTTACTTTTGAAGGTGATGATCATGTAAAAAGAATGAAATTACAAAGTTGGATTTGCGCATTTCAAGATGCTAAGATGATGGAAGATGAATCCATCAAAAACTATGTAGGAAGAATATTAGAAATTATTGCAGGTATTCGATCTCTTGGTGGAACTAAACATGATGATGAGGTTATATGGAAGATCTTAAAAAGTCTATCACCATCATTCAAGAAAACAACTTAGATGATTCAACTAGTAATTCCCTACACCAAAGATTTCACAAAGGAAACTTTTCTTGGAAGATTAGAATCTATAGAAGAAGAAATGAGACAATCTAGAGAATTAGCCAAAGTTGAGATAACTTTCAGTGCTATGCATATTCGACCTAATCAATCAAGAAGTACAGGCATAAGAGGAGACTTTGCCAGCACTAGTAGATCTGAAGAAGATAAGAAGATTGAAGAAGGAATAACCCTTCTAGTAAGAAGAGAAAAAGATGGTAAGAAAATCTTCAAGTGTTGGACTTTTGATGAATATGGTCATTTTGCATCTAAATGTCCTCAATGAGAGAAAAAATTTAGGGGAAAATTCAAGCCTAGAAGAGATAAGGATAGAAATTATTGATATGCTAATGAGGACAATGAATTTGATGAAAAATATCAGAATGAAAGTGATGATGAACTAGGATTTTGTGGCTATTAAGGAAGATAATCTTGATAGAGAAATTAGAGAATAAAGAGCTCTAGTTACCCAAGTTGAGAAGAAATCAAATTGGATAATTGATAGTGGATATTCACATCACATGACTGGTGATAGGAACAAATTTGTTAAGTTCAGAAATCATGATGGAGGAATTGTTAGAGTTGGTAACAATGCAGCCTATCATATTACAGGAGTTGGATCTATTACTCTTGATGGTAAAATTAACACTGATGATGTTTACTTTATTGATGATTTGAAACATAATTTGTTAAATGTTGGATAGTTGTTAAAGAAGGGATATCTATTGCAGTTCACAGAGAAGACTTGCATTATTAAAGAAAAAGATGGTAAGCTAATTGGTATTCGAATTAGATCCAGGGGTAATGTATTTCAGTTGAATCCTACTGAAATAACATATTCGATTGCAAAGGTTGATAATAGTTGGTTATGGCATAGAAGGTTTTGTCATATAAACTTTCATAATATTGTGAAAGTTAGCAATACATTTGTAGTGAGAGATCTACGTAAGATTATTAAGCCCAAAAATGTTATCTGCAAGGAATTTATTTTGGCTAAGCAGAGGAAAGTGTCTTTTCCTATCAAGAAGTTCTTTACTATAGAGAAATTGGAGATTGTTCACACAGATTTGAGTGGTCCTACAAGAACTAGAGGATTCTATGGTGAAAGGTACTTTATTATTTGTGTTGATGATTTCACTAGGATAATGTGGGTAGCATCTCTTAGAAATATGAAGCATTTGAGAAATTTAAAATATTCAAGAATAGAGTTGAAAATAAATTTGGTGTTAAGATTAAGTGTTTGAGATCATATAGAGGAGGAGAGTTCACTTCTAGAGAGTTCATCATGTTAAGTAAAGAGAGTGGAACCAAAAGACAATTATCTTCACCTAGAACACCTGAACAGAATGGGATTGCTAAAAGAAGGAACAAGTCAATAGCAGAAATAGCAAAAGCGATGTTATTTGAGAATGATATCTCAAAGACATGTTGGAGAGAAGTAGTTAACATTGTAGTATATACTCTAAATAGAGTATAGATCAAAAAATATATGAGCAAAACACCTTATGAGTTATGGTTTGGTCACTCACCATCTGTCAAGTATTTCAGAATTTATGAGAGTAAGTGTTACATAAAGAGAGATGATGATATTGGTAAGTTTGATCCTAGAAGTTGTCATGCCCAAAATACAAAAGCAAAAACACACGTAATAATTTTTATTTATTTTTAATTAATCTAAATCCACTAAGTTTGATACGTTTATTTTCACAAGTTAAAATATAGAGGCATTGCAATACAGATAAATGTTCCCCTATCAAAATCCTAAGAACTACATCTCAATTTTTTTTTAAAGTGTAGAAATGGATCGTTTAATTAAACTTTCATTATTAAACTGAATAATTAAATTAAACAATCCAATTTCAATTAACTAAAATATTTAACTCATTATCACTTTTATTTACTTTTAAAATATTTAAATCATTCGAATAACAATTTAAACAATTACATATCTATTTATTTCAAAATATTAAAATCATAGAACTAACTCTAATTATTCAAAATATTTGAAATAAAAAGAACTCACTAATTCTCATTTTCTAAAAGGCTTCAATATGTTAAAAGGCAGCTCAAGATATGGAATAGGGAATGCTTTGGGAATCTTCACTTTATGAAGAGGCTTGCTTAAGAAAATCTTGATGTCATCACAAGGGAGATTAGAGATCGAGGTTTCTCGGAGGATCTTGGCCAGGCTGAATCCCTTGCTTCTAGAGCTCTAGAAGAATGGGAACTTCGAGAGGAAATTTTTTGGAAGCAAAAGGCTCAAGTTGATTGGCTCCAGGAAGGTGATCGAAACACTGCCTTTTTTCATAAAATAGTGCAATCTCGCCGGAATCAGAGCACTATCTCTTCTTTGGTTAATTCTCAAGGTATCCAACTGAATTCCTTGCCAGCCTTGTTCCAGGAGGCTATTTCGTACTTCTCTACCCTCTTCTCTGAGGACTCTCCTCCTACTGATAATGAAGAAAATATTATTTTGTCCTGTATTCCTTCCCTTATCACTCAAGAAATGAATGATTATCTCATGCGTCCTATCTCTTTGGAAGAGCTGGAGGCGGTGGTCTTTGGCATGCCTAAGGGGAAGGCTCCTGGTCCTGATGGTTTTCCAGTTGAATTCTTTCATGAATTTTGGGACATCATTAATCATGATTTGTTGGAGGTGGTTAAAGAATCCTATGCTAGCAAGCAGATGCTTCAAGCTTTGAACTCTACATTCTTGACTCTTATTCCTAAGAGAGAGGGTGCTAATCAATTGGAGTTTTTTAGATCAATTGCCTTATGTAATGTGGTCTACAAAGTTATTACTAAGCTGATTGCTGAGAGACTGAAAAGGTGGCTTCCCATTATTATCTCAGAAGAACAAGGTGGTTTTGTTGCTGGAAGACAAATTTTGGATGGGGTGGTTATTGCTACTGAGGCTATTCACTCTATGGCTACTTCAAGGGAGAGAGCCATGTTTGTTAAGCTGGATATGGCTAAGGCCTACGATAGAGTTAAATGGAGCTTCCTAAGGAGTATTCTTCTTTCTTTTGGATTTAGCTCTGACTGGGTGAGTTGGATTATGAGTTGCGTTACTTCTACCTCTTTTTCTATTCTTATTACTGGTCAACCTTCACAACTATTTGGTGCTTCTAGAGGCCTCCGCCAGGGTGACCCTCTCTCCCCATATCTATTCATCATCATGGCTGAAGGCTTGGGCAGATTCATTAAGCATCAGGTGTCCCAGAATTCTATTCAAGGCTGGCGGTGGGGTAATGGCTTACCTTCTCTTTCCCATCTTCAATTTGTTGATGATTCTGCTCTTGTCGGTCTTGCTAGGATCAAGGAAGTTGAAGCCTTTCGACTTGCTTTGGACATTTATTTGGCAGCTTCAGGCCAGAAAGTTAATGAGCACAAATCTTTCATTTACTTTTTTAACACTCCTGATTCTATTTAGCACAGGATTGTTGGTATCCTACGGTTTTAGATAGGTTCACTTCCTTTGACTTATCTTGGCATTCCTATTGATGTTTCCAGGCAGCCACGTCTCTTCTAAGCTTCAGGATAAGGTAAATCATTGGACTCATAGATGGCTTTCTACTGCTGCCCAGGTTACTCTTCTTCAAGCTGTTATCCAAGCTCTTCCTACTTATAGAAGCATGGTTCATGCTGCACCTATTTACTTTCTCAAGGATTTTGATGCTCTTTCTCGACAATTCCTTTGGAGTGGTAATTTACATAGTACTAAATGGAGCTTTGTTAATTGGGCAACTGTTTGTAGGCCTAAAAAGGACGGTGGTTTTGGTCTTCATTCTGCTCTATTGAGTAGACAAGCTTTGGCTGCTAAACTTTATTGGCGATGGTGCTCTGGACAGCATCAACTTTGGGCTCGTATTATCACTCATAAATATTTTCATGGTGCTGATCCTTGCTCTGTTTCTGCACTTCCTCTTGAAGGTCGTGGCTCAATGGTTTGGCATACTTTGAAGACAGGTGCGATGTTGGTGAAGAGGGGTCTGTTCTGGATATGTAAAGGAGGTTCTTAGGCTTTGTTTTGGTCTGATGCTTGGGATGGATTCCCTTCCATTTTATCCATATACCCTCATCTTCAGCCTCTTTGTGACTCTTTTCTGGACGCTGGATGGGATAAAGTGGCTCATTACAAGACTCCTTATCAATTGGGACCTGTTGTTGGTTATAGATGGAAGCATTCCTCTGATTGGCCTCCTGGAGGTACAGACATGGATCGTCAGGAGCTTTCTCAAATTTTGGCCTCTAGAGAGTGTTCCTCTTTGCTTGGTCTAGATGTATTGGCTTGGGGCGGTACCTTGTCTGGTAAATATCATGTCTCTGCTGGGTATCAGGAGATAACTAGACAATTATTTGGGGATGCTGAGGTCCCTTGGTGGAAGCAAGTCTGGAATAAAGTTTCTTGGTCCAAGTGCAATTTTTTCATGTGGCTAGTGGCTCACAACCGTTGTCTTACCTGGGATAATCTTTGTAAACGTGGATTTTAGGGCCCCTCTTATTGTGTTTTGTGTGGTAATGGAGAGGAGTCTGTCTCCCATCTGTTCTTCCATTGCTCCTATTCTACTCAGATATGGCTCCTTTGGTGGAGCGCTTGGGGTTTCTCTTGTCAACATGCTTCCTCTTTGCCTGAGTTCTGGGCTCGCTTGGGTAGTGCTCCCTCCAAGTCTTCTTCTCTCCATGCTGCTTGGATTGCTGGCCCATCTTTCATGCTTTGGCACATCTGGTTGGAGAGGAATCGTCGCATATTCTAAGATGTTCGGCTTGGTGTTTTGCATCTTTGGTGGAAAATATCACATTCTCTCCAGGAAACTATTCTTGTGAAGTGTGAGCTTGATGGGGGTATGGATCCGATTGATCTTGCTATCTGTAATTGCCTCAATTTTCATCTGCAGGATGGGGTTGCGGCTCATAGGTTTCCTTCTATGTCCAGGCAGCTTCACCATCAGAGGAAGGGTTGGGTTAACTGGGATGGGCACTGGACTCCTCCTCCCTGTGGAGTTCTGAAAATTAACACTGATGGTTCTTCTCGTGGGAATCCTGGTCCGGCTGGTATTGGTGGAGTGGCTCGTTGTAGTTCTAAGAATGTTAAATTTTTCTTCTCAATTCATAAGGGTGATTATACTAACAATCTCATGGAAGCTCAGGCTATTTTATATGCTGTGGAATAGTGTTGCTTGTGGGAATGGAGTAAGATTATTTGTGAGTCTAATTCCCAGGTGATGGTGAACATGCTTTCTTCGCAAGAGCTTGAGGATGTTAGTTGGCAGTTGGCCACTGTTGTTAAGCAGATTCTTTTCTTCTCTTCCTCTTTTCATTTCATTAGGTTCAAGTATATTCTGCGAGAATGGAATAGACCTGCTGATTGTTTAGCCAAATGGGCTTCTAGTCATGATCCGGGTTGGAATATTAGGGATAGGGGGCAACTGTCCTTTGAGATGGTGCAAGAATTTGATGATCTTGTTGCTCAGGATTGAGCTCCTTGTTGAGCTCTCCTTGTTGTATTCCTTTCTATCTTAATAAATTTTTACCCCTTTTTGCGAAAATAAACTTTATTCTAATAACAATTTTATTTAAATCTCTAATCTATTAAAAATAAAACATTCCTAATAATAACATTATAACTTAAATTAAATACAACTAAATAATAAAATATAATATAATAACATATCTACTAATCTAACATTTACTATAATTAACAATTTCTAACTCAAACTTTTACTAATCTAAAAATACTTTAATAAAAATAAAATAACACTAATTTACAAATTAAATACAATATAATCACTAACATTTAAATAAACTATTTAACTAATCTCTACTACTCATCTTAATTAATACTAATTTAAAATATTTAAAGTATAACTACTAAACAAAAATATATTAAATACTTAAAATTTAAACTAACCAAAGCATACTTAACTAAAACTAAATACAATTTAATAATTTAAACTAACTTAATCAAACAAACTAAAAATACTAACATTAATTAAGCTCTAACATTTATTACACTAATTTTTTTTAAAAACTTTATTTAAAAACATACTAACCTAACCCAAACTAACATATAACTTTAAAACAAATCCTAAACTCATACTAATCCAATCTAACCACCTACTCCACTAACTCCCTTTTTCCCACCTTACTACCCACACATGCCAAGGGTTTTTTTTTTTTTTTTTAAATGCAGCAAAAGGAAAGTACTCATTGGTTCACGTGGAGACAAGGAGCAATTTAAAAAAAAGGCATAACTTATAAAACCAACCTATCCCTTTCAAAGTTGCCCACCTTTATTTTATTTGCTAATTAAATTGTTATGTCAACATGACATAGGGGCACGTGGAGTACTTTATTCCAGCCCACAAAAGCTATCTAGAAAGGAGGAAGGAGGTAAGTAATTATGTTTTAAAGTTTTCTAGGTAAACGAGGATAGAAACAAGGAGTTATATTTTAAAGTTAAATGGGTAAGATTTTTTTTTAAGGATATTTAGAATAATTAAATATATTTTCTTTCTTTATTTTTTTATTTTATTTTAAATTTAATAAATTATCAACAGAGAATATTCTCTGTTATCTCAAGGGGAATATTTATTTTTCCCATACAAACTCTAGAGTGTTTTTTTGTTCTAAGAGGTATATTTTTTTTTTCTCAAGCCTATTTTTGTCTAAGTATAGATTTTATAACAAATTATTTTTATGACAAGAAGGTATATATTTTTCTCTTCTAATAGGATTTACCAAATACTTAGTTAAACAAAGGGGTTGTATTTTTTTTTTAAATAGTGATAATAGGATTAAATGTAATACATATGTATTTGAATTGTATTACTTAACTTCCTCATACTCAGGTATAATTTTTTTTTTCAATTAGATTTGAGCAAAACATATCTATTTAATCATGGGCAATATTATTTATTTACTTTTCTCTAGCATCGATCATAATCATTGAGTTTAATAATTTGTTTAAACCATAATGTAAGATTATTATATCTCCTAATAATCATGAAAATAAATTGAAGTTCCAATCATAACATTAAATTTTCTTTAACCTATTTTGAATCTTAAATTGCATGATTGTTTATCATCATTTTATCAAATTAATCTAAATCAATGAATATGATTACGAGACATACAAATGCCACAATAAGGTAAACATCACCACATCTAATTTTTAAGTAACATATGCAAAAACTGAAAAACTATAAAACTCATATGCAAGAAATTTTACTAAATTTTCTTTTTCTATTGAACCACCTAATTCAAAGGCTCCACTAGGAAAGAACCAAGAAGAAAATCTGACATCGTTGTCATTTCAACAATGAGTTTAATATATATCATTTTTACATAAGAATAATATCCCAAGGAGAAATCTCCCAACATAAATGAATATCATTAACAATTCTGAATTTCCTTCTTAGCTCCACAATAGGGAAACCATTACGAAACTTGCAACACATCAAAACGATCCTGGAGAGAATGAAAACTGACCAGGAGACAACCAATCATAACATGAAGACAAACTCAAACATTCACTCCCATCCCGATTTGCACAATAGATTCGACATTGAACCAAACTAGGGAGAAGGTGGATTTTTTTCAATAGGAGATGTCAGCCACAACACCAAAATAGGTGCCATTTCGAGGCTATAAACTCAAGAACTTTTGTTCTTCCATATCTTAATTTTCAAAACTCAAACACATGGTTTGTGCTAACAAGTAGGGGCCCATAACACCCTACCCTCTCTCTCTCTCTTCTCATCTTGAGAAGAGGCTTTGCACTATTGAAGTCCAACTAAAAATCTCCTCCTGTACATGGCCACTTCTACCCTATCCGAGGGTGAGTAATGCTAATACAACCCATACAATCCCTTTGAAAATCAAAGCAAAAATATGAAGGAAAACATTCAAGAAAAAAATCATTTCAATCCCTCCCAAACATATTCAACAAACACACGAACATACATATGCAAACAAAACTACTTAAGAATGAACCCAACATGAACAACATGAACTGAGGGATTCCTACCTTTAAAATTGGGTTATGGCAATTGAACAATTTGAGATGAGCATTCCCTTCCTTCTCCTTCTCCTTCAATCCTAAATTGCACTCTAAAACTAGAGGTTGGGTGAACACTCAAACCCTCTCAAATTTTCCTCTAAATAAGACACTAACTCAACCAACTCCAAAAATACAATAACTCCCCCACTTACCTAAATGTTCTAGAGTCTTCTAACTCAACTTTTCATAAGGCTAACCTCAAGGTGGAGTTAAAATTATCCAACTCATGATGAAAACATTCCATTTTTGTAATAAAGCAAAAATGGGATGTTTTAGGTGACCATAAAAGTCAACAAAAGGGGCTAGGGGGGTGGAAAATGCCTCCAGCTCATACCCATACCCCTTAGGTACTTAGATTTCATGATTTTTGGCATTTATGACTAATAAGGGACCTATCAAAAACCAAGAAATCTTGATTAGGTAATTAATCTCAATTACAGAATGATGCATTCATTCAATTCATGATACAAATAAAATACGAACAATGGGGTCTGCATCTTTTATTAGACTCAACCTTGGTTTTCACAAATGGTTAATAGCACACTCATTTCATAGATCAGTAGTTCGAGAAAATCACATGGATATATTTCAAACTTATTTGGATAGTCACGTAAATCAAAACATAAATATTTCATTTAAATTACCCCTTTCTAATTTTCGCAAACACATTTAGTCATTAGTAATTACATAATCAATATAACATAACTTTATTCAAATTAAAATATTAGAATAATCATCATTAGACATGCATATACCTCAACATCATAAACATCACCAATTAAGGAATACTGAATTATCTGAATGCATATAACCTAATCATCAAGGTACCATAATTAACGTCATCATCACTGGGTGAAAACACCTCATATCATCGTTAGTGAAATTTTAAATTTTAAATGGTCGAGATAATTTAGTAGCTCTCGAATCATTGAGTATAAAACCCATGGATGTATCAACTGATCTCAATTTCATTAGGACATTCACAACATAAAACATTACTTCATATCTGATTCAATCTCCTATAACAGTCTTAATAGAGGATTCATATTTGATAAGTATATATGAAGAGGGTCCTTATAGAAGTGATGAAGGTATGTTTCTTGGTTACGCATTGAAAATAAAAGCATATACATGTTTCAACTATAGAACTAAGATAATAGTTGAGTGCACAAATGTAAGGATTGAAGAAAAGTTTGGTACTAAAGAGAAGATGATAGATTATAATTCTGATGAAGAAGAGGATAATTTTGGAATTGTTAGACATAATTTTGAAGTTGTTTTTGACACTAAAAATGATTTGTAGAATGATACATATCTATTGAGAATAGAGAAGATCAGAGATCCGAACCTAGAGAAGAGATAAGAGATGAGATGTCAACTCCTACTTCCAGTAGAAACATTATAAAGAATTACCCTCCAGAGTAGATAATTGGGAGCAAGGATAAAGGTGTGATGACAAGGAATATAGTGAATGAGGAATTATGTTTAATTTCTCAAGTGGAACCTAAGATCACAAATGAAGCATGTAAGGTATATCACTGGATACAAGCTATGAAAGAAGAACTAGATCAAATTGAGAAGAATGAGACATGGGAATCAATTCCTAGACCTAAAGACAAGAATGTGATAGAAACCAAATGGGTATTTAGAAATAAGATGAATGAGCAAGGAGAGGTTGTGAGAAACAAGGACAAACTTTTTTGCAAAGGTTATTCATAGTGGGAAGGCATAGATTATGAAGAAACCTATGCACCTGTGGCAAGAATGGAAGTAGTAAGGATGTTCTTGACTTATGCAGTAAGCAAGAAATTTAAGGTTTATCAAATGGTTGTCAAGTCAACTTTTATGAATAGAGAACTTAAAGAAGAAGTCTACATTGAGCAACCTGATGGATTCTCTCTAATAGAAGATAAAAAAATTGTATGCAAACTAAATAAAACAGTGTATGGTCTAAAGAAAGCACCTAGAACCTAGTATGCAAGGTTGGACAGGTATTTATCAAAGCTTGGATTTATCAAAGATACAATAGATGGTAATTTGTATTTGAGGAGAACTAATGATGGCCTATTTATCATTGTAATATTTGTGGATGACATAATATTTGGAGGAAATGATCAAGAAAGTGACAAGTTTGCTAAAGAGATGAAAAATGAATTTGAAATGAGCATGATAGAAGAAATGAAGTTTTTCCTATGATTGCAGATTGCGCAAAACAAAGATGGGATATTTATTTCACAAACTAAGTATCTAAAAGATTTGTTGAAAATATTTGGTTTGGAGAATTACAAACCTATTGGTACACCCATGATAACTGGTCACAACTTATCTAGTAAAGATGAAACACCTATAGTTGAGCAGAAGAAGTAGAGATCTATGATTGGAGGATTGCAATATTTGACTCACACCAGACCAGATATAGAAAATGCAGTTGGGATTGTGGCAAGATTCCAAGCTGATCCAAAAGAATATCATTATGCAGTAGTAAAAATGATATTTAGATATTTAAAATGCACATCTAATTATGGAATTTGGTATGATAGATCAAGTGATTTCACCTTGTACACATATGATGATGTTGATTGGGCTAGTGGTGGAGCATTCTTTCTTGGAGGAAGATTGGTTTCTTGTTGAGCAAGAAACAAGACTATATATCTTCAAGTATAACAGAGGCAGAGTATATTGTAGCAGCAAATAACTGTAATCAAGTTATGTGGATGAAACAAATGTTGAAAAATATTGGGATTGAGTTCATAGAACCTATTATCATTTACTATGATAACACAAGTATAGTAAGTATTTCTAATAATCTGGTTTTGCATTCTAAGACCAAGCACATATCCATAAAATATCATGTTTTGAGAGAAAAGGTAGTAGAGAAAGAAATAAGGTTGGAGTATGTAAGCACTAAAGATCAGATTGCAGATATCTTTATGAAGTCGATACCTAAAGATACTTTTGAGTACCTAAGAGGTATGCTAGGGGTTATACCCCTAACTACTTTAGAGTAGTTGATGCAAGGAGTGCATCAGTCCAGTGGTACAGAGCACTATGGTTAGATTGAACTGAATGTTGATGCTTCCTAAATGAGGAGTATTTGATATGTACTAGGACATGAAGGACTCTTGGTAATTGGTAATTGCTATTGAACAATGTCTTTGGACACTCGAGTTGGTTGATGATTTGAGCAGTTGATTAATAATTGGTATGTACCAAGTGGTATTATGATTGACACCTTTAACATTGATCTCAATGAGGGAGAGAATTTACATGAAAAACATATTTAGAGAATGCACATAAGCAGTGAGAAGAGAAGCACCTATTGAGATGGAAATGGGGGAGAGTTGTCTCTTTAGGGTGATTTAGAAAGATTCATGTAAGTGTGTAGTCAGAAATATAAGTGTGTAGAAGGAAGTGCAAGTGCATAGATGCAACCAAAGAGTATTGGAAGTTGTTTACTATGAACAACTATTATCAATCCTAAAAGAAGAAGAAGAATAGTACAGTGTCCCAAAAGATTTTATATTGATGAAAAGGATTTGAGAAGATGATAGCAGCAGAGTATAGTTTGGTATTCTTGGAACTTAGATGTCTTTCATCTATGTTTCCATAAATGCCAAAGGGGGTGATTGTTAGCATGAATATTGATGATACTGCATTGGGCGAGTATCCTAAGCATTGATGAGTATTGATATGTTGCATTCATGACTGTATTTGTCATTGATGTCAACATAGTAGTGACTCTCTTAAGACTGAAAGAATAGCAATCAATAATCTTAGTATGCACAAAAGTTGAGGAATTTTTAGATAATGCACAATGGAGGACATGTTCCTAATGTTGTCTTGATAATGTGGTTTAAAAGAAATAAGTTTGATTCATTGTTGTATGAAAGTTACACTTGTTTTATTAGAAGCAGTGCAAAAATAGAGCATTTGTTTAGCAATTTCTAATGTTTGCATTATATCTTTTAGCCAAGATGTAATGAAGGTGATGTATAGATAATAGTGATAGAGAACAATTGTGTGATGATGTCAGCATCTATGCAAGACATGGTTTCACATGTGTGAAGTTTTGTATAAACTATGAGCTGACAGTGTTGTGAATTAATTAATTATCTTATTTTAATTAGTTAGGAAAGCCCCGAGGCCGATTTAAGGAACTATTATGAAGATATGGTATAAAGGAAAGTTCTTTTCCTTGTTTGGAAAGAGACTTGGATTTAGAGGATCAAGTGGAATGGGAAGTGTTAGTGCGTAGCTCGAGAAGAAGCAAAATGCTTATTGAATGCATGTAAGCAATCCAAGGGATCATTGGATGCACAGTATGAGATTTGGTTACAAGATCTAAAGGAGCAAAAGTTTGATTGACAAGAAAGAGATAGAGGAAGGAATTACATTTCAGTTCTATTATTCTACAAGGAATAATACATAGATCATTTGGATAGTGGGTTCTTTAATCTTAACCTTGAAGCTATTGGCAGTGGGGCCAACTGTCTTCCACAACTCCTAATAGGGTTGGGATCTCCTAACAGGGATTCAAAGTCTCCTAACAGGGACTCATATGTATTGAATGTTGTAACAGAATCCTAACAAGGTCTATCCTCTAACAAGGAATACTTATATTAGTACATCATCTTGTGGGTACTATCCCCTCTAGGGCTTTCCCTCTGATCAAGGGTTTACCTAGTTAACATATCTAGTGTTAATTATGCATGAGGATCTTATTGTGGTTTCAATTTATATTGCTCTCATAGTTAAGTTTATTTAAGGTTAAATTTTGTGACTATATGTTGTAACATAGTCTACCTCTTGCTCTCGGCTGAACTCTAGAACATATCATGATGATATGCTCCCACACCCATCTATGTGCAAGAACTTCTCCATGCCCAACTCTTCCCCTTCCTGTAGACTATATCATGTAACTCATGATACATATCTGCCCAAAGAGAGGATCCCCATGCCATATGAAAGGGATGCTAGCAAATCCATCATGAGGTGACCTCATCTGTACTAGAAGCCCTTTTGGCTCCTGTTAGTACCAAATAAGTGCATGATCAATTAACAAAGGATATAAGTCACTGGATAATCATCACTATACTTTGTCATCAAGGTCTCCCATAGAATCACACTATCTAGTATCATGAAATCCTCAAACACTCTCTACATAGCTTTGATCTCATCTTGGGGTGACTAATCAAAGTACACCTACATCAGAGAAATTTCAAGTATCAGTATTGGATCGTATGGATATATCTCAAATAAAGAATATAACCATCAAGATACTCATTGGCTCCTCATGACATGGAACACAAAGAATATGATACACATCCTCTAGAGTGATTATTGCCTCTCCTGTAGGAAAATGAAACGTATTATGCTCATAAGGAAAATCGCTCTACTAGTGATGTGGGAAAGCCATGTTTTTCCCTATAATAGGGCATATGTAGGAACTCTTTGAGACCTATGGTAGTAAAGATGTCCCTATCCCCAAAAATTAGTCAAGGCACAAGTCTCAACTCTATCAGATATGGTGCCCTAATGGCCAAATTTGGAAACTGTCTCTATATCATAAACACAAACCAAAACATAGTAGAATGTGTTAGTGGTATATTAGAAAGTAACTAAGGACATCACAAAATCATCAAAGAAATCTCAAAGTATGACTGATAAATCCTAAAATAAGTTAAAGAACCTATTTATCTTGGACAATATTTCATTTTCTAGCCTACACTCATGCCATACTTCATAGAGAAGATAGATGACATTGTGTGCTTGGATGATATTTTACCTCTTATTGTACTATATAAGGATGAAATGCATACAAATAGATCTTGTGAAGCTAGGACGACACTTTGCAGAGATCAAGACTATCATACACTTTGCATAACTATGGGATGAAACTTGTAAACTATCATACCAAATTTTGATGAAAAGTGCTAAAACATAGAAAAATGACAAAAACAAGTTCAAATCAATCAAAAAAATTTAGTTATTTACTAGTGCGGGATAACAACAAGGTCAATTGTGTAATTGGTCGAGCCCAAATTGGTGTTGATCAATAGGAACTCACCTCTTTTGCATTGCAAAACTCTCTACTAACTCTAAATTCACAAAACACAAATGTTCAAATGAATTGAAAATGATCTTTTGGACCCCTTATATAGCATTTTGACATAATATTTCAAAGTCTCATATTTTCACGAAAATTACACCCTAACCTAATTCTGACATCCTATATATATTTTTAGGATCTAAGTCAAAATTTGGATTCATCTTGACTATCAAGATTGCAATTTAAAATTCTCTCATTCTATTCACAATTTACTGACTCCTTTTTTAGGCTAATCTTTTACATCTTTTGAGGAAAACATCATTTCTACCTATTCACCTTCTCCTCTTTATCATTTCATCACCTTTCTTCTTCTTTTTTTGGGTCAAAATTAGTCAAACTAGGGCACATTCTCATCACTTGGTGGTCACACTTGATTCTATGCTTTCTGAATTTTTGATTTGTCATCATGGACCTTGTCTTATCTCAATTTGATCTATCTCATTTTTGGATCTCCTCTACCTCATTTCAATTTTGATCTCAAGGGGGCAAGAATAATATATCTGCAAATGGATTCTAGTATCTATTTGCTATTTGCTTCACTAGGGGGAGACTCTTGATCTTATATATTTTTTTTTGGGCATATCAATTCTCATCTCATCATATCAGTTTTGGTATTGTCTTATCTATCTATCTCGCTATCATTGCTAGTCCTTGTTTGATCAAGTTTGGGTTTAGGTACCTCCCTCTACTTTATTCAATCAAATTTAGAGACAGATCTCTATCAATTATCTTGACATCACCATTATTTGACTCAATATGTTCCCATATCACTCACACATTAGTCAAAAGGGGGAAAATGTAATCATCCAAACATGGTCTAGTAAACTATAAGCCCCCTTTCAACATTTGTATTCTCTATGCTAGCTATATTTCATGCTAAATCAATTTTGAATAATTTATTTAATCACTCAGCCTTGATCAATTCATCATTTTATTATAACGTATGTTTTGACCACCTTATCCTAAGTCTTTTATTTAATTGAAAGAACTTGCTCCATTTTAATTAAATAAATCCCCTTTATCCTATGTGTGCACATGAAAAAGAAATTTCCTAATTTTAAAAAAAATAAAAAAATCTTTTTGTCTACACATTGAATGCACACTTTTTTAGACTTGGGAGGAATCTCTTTTTCCTTGTATTCTCCACTATACATCTTTTGCCTCTTAACCACATCCATTGGTTTTTCCTCTTGAGAATATTGTGCACCAAAGTCAACATGAGAATATTTCTCCAAAGTAAATTTTGCCTCTTAATCTCTAACCATCTATTGCTCTTTAAAAGTAGGGTCTCTCATCATTCTCTCATATCTTAGACTCCCATGCTATTGTTATGTGGCCATTTTGTTTACTTACATTCTTGAGCACTTGAGCACTCACATTGCACTCTTTATCCTTGCTTTCTAGACTAGCTATTACTTTCTTGCATTCATAGTAGCTTAATCTCTCATCATGGCTTAGCTTTTCATTTTTTAGCTTAGCTTTATTTCTTGTTCTTATCTTAGTTTTACTTCCCTTATATTTAGATTAGACTTACTTTTCTTATGCTTGCACCTCATCTTAGCTTAGTCTTGTACTTTCATTCTAGCTTGCATTTGCATACTCATTTGAAGTTCTTGGATACTAGCACCATTGCTCTTATCTTTGAATCTTCTATTCTATGGTGCGGCTTGCAAGGGTCTCTTTTTAAGGTTTATTTGAGAGCCACCTTCATACTCTATTTTCTTATTTTCCCTTACATATCATAGATAGGGAGTTATAAGCTGCATCTTGGGATTCCCTTTTTATGGGTTCTCTCGAGAATAATGGTTTATAGAAGTGTGTCACATATTTGGCATACATTTTTTTTGGAATAATCTATCTGCTATCTGCTTCTCTTGGGGAAAACTCTTGATTTCATCTATTTTCTCTTGGGAATATCAGTTTTCATTGTATCATATCAATTTTGATATTGTCTTATCTATATATCTTGTTATTTTTGCTAGTCTTTATCTAATCAAGTTTGGGGTTAGTTACCTCATTGTGCTTCGTTCGATCAAGTTTAGAGTTGTATCTCTATTACCAATCCTAATATCATCAATCTTTGACTTAGTGTGTTACTAATCACCTGCACATTATTCAAGGAAGGGAAAATGTTATTACCCAAAAAAGGTATAGTAAATTATAAGCCCCCTTTTTTAGCATTTGTAATCTCTATGCTAGACTATATATCATGCTTGATAAATTTTGTATAATTAATTTAATCAATTGTCCTTGATCAAATCATCATTTTATTATAACATATGGTTTGGCCACCTTATGCCAAGTCTTTTATTTAATTAAAAGAAATTGCTCCCTTCTAATTAAATAAATCCCCTTTTTCCTATGTATGCACATGAAAAAGGAATTTCCTAATTTTAAAATAAAAGAAAAATATTTTTTGTTTAAACATTGAATGCATACTTTTCTAAGTGGGAGGAATCTCTTTTGCCACTTATTCTCCTCCACACATATGTTTCCTCTTAATTAAATCCATTGATTTTACCTCTTGAGAATCTTATGCATCAAAGTCAACATGAGAATATTTCCCCACCATAGATTTTGCCTCTTAATCTCTAAGTTTGTCCTTTTCTATTTAAAAGGAGGCTCTCTCTTCATTCTCTCATATCTTAGACTCTCATGCTATTGTTATGCTACCATTTTGTTTACTTGCATTCTTGAGCACTTGAGCACTCACATTGCACTCTTGCATTCTTGCATTCTAGACTAGCTACTTACTTTCTTGCATTCATAGTAGCTTAATCTCTCAGCATACCTTAGCTTTTCATTTTTTATCTTAGCTTTACTTTCTTGTTCTTACCTTAGCTTTACTTTCATTGTATCTAGATTAGATTTATTTTTCGTGTACATGCATCTCATCTTAACTTAGTCTTGCACTTTCATTCTAGCTTGCATTTGCATATCCATTTGAATTTCTTGGATACTAACACTCTTTCTCTTATCTTTGAATCTTCCATTCTATGGTGCACCTTGCAAGGGTCTCTTTTTTAGATTCATTTGAGAGCCACCTTCATACTCTATTTTTTATTTTCCCTTGCACATCACAAATAAGAATCTATAAGCCACCTCTTGGGATTCCCTCTTCATGGGTTCTCTTAAGAATAATGGTTTATAGAAGTGTGTCACATTTTGGCATACAACATCAACCTTGATTGCAATAATTAAACTATTGGCTTGATCACACATGCCATTCACAATCATTACACTTGTAATTGCAACATTCTATCATATAAATACACATTTCATCTCTATGGTGGCTATTGCCCTAACCAAAATATTGTATACTTGAATTTCACCTAAAATCTTCCAAAAAATATTTTCAAATGGGCTAATCCATCATTTACTAGATCACCTCAATTACTAGTTTGAAATCCACATCGATTCAATAAATTACATCTGGCCCTATGCACTTTTTCCAATGAACATGCATGAGTTCAAGAGCTTTAATCACAATAACCAATGTATGACCAATTCAACATAACCTTTTCATTTTTCATATCATCCCTCAATTTTACATCACGTAAGATCTACTATAGTCGACTCAATTATTATCGGTTGAGGATTAAACTTAAATTGCTCTAAGTGCTCTTGGATTCTCTCTTAAACATACTTTAATTGATATGAATCTATCTTCATGTAAACTAGATTGTGCACAATTGTAGTAATGATCACATAACTAAGTATAAATCATAAATCTTGAACTACACCATTTTAATCATCACAAATTTGATAGACCAATAAAATCACTCTATGTCTGTCACAAGCTACTTAACCCAGTTAAACTATCACACTTCAGTCTATCATAACTGCCTCCATACTTGTGTGTAGTACATGGAATCATGCATAAATCATCTTGAGACATCTCTGAGTCTCTCATATCAACCATACACTCCAATTTAAAACACTAAGCAACTGTGCATTGGATATCTTCTATGTTAATACCAGAATAATGTTTCTTGATAAATAGTCAATAGACAACCTTCAATTTGACATCAATGATACAATACTTGATTAAATGACCATTAAACATACACTATATCATCTTTGTAACATAATTTTCATCAATTATGCCAACAATCTCTCCCTTTATCATGGATAGTGACACCGAGATATAAACATGGCAACATCAATTGTCACACATCATTAGGTTTTCCCTTGAGTTGATTCATCCTCTCATCTTCAATTATTGCTACTTGTACTACTCTTCCTTTTGGTCTTCTAGGAGTTCTCCCCCTTTGACAAAAATGCCAAAGGTGCTACTCAACATGAGTCACCTATCCATCTACTTCACTTCCAACTAGTCCCCCTCAGAAGTAGTCCCCATTATATCAATCCACTATAAGATATACAGTAAATCCTCTATGTTGATACACCAATAATATCTTGCTTCTATTTAGGCAGAGGAGTAACCCCAAGCCTCCTCTTAGATACTTAAAATAATCCTTGCACATTGGCTTTGTAAAGAGCTCACATAATCTATCTTCACTTATTTTTTCAACACCTTTTCTCCCAAAAAATTATATTTGATAGCAATGTGCTTAGTCTTGGTGTGCTACAATAGATTCTTGGATATGTTTATTTCACTAGTATTATCACATAAGATAGTTACCAACTCTATGATTTTCTCATTAATCCCTTCCAATAATTGTTTTATCCATATAGCTTGTGAAGAATTATTGGAAGTTGCTACATATTTAGCCTCTATTGTGGATTGTGAGATACAATTCTTCTTTTTATTGATCCATGACACAAGTTTCCCACCTAACAAGAATGCACCACCACTTGTATTTGTATATTATCAATGTTTCGTATCCAATCTATATCAATAAACACTTTTAGAGTAAAATCATCATCATCATGAGGATATGTAAGTCCATAATCATTTATTTCTTGTAGATATTTGAATATTCTTTTTTACCGCTACCATATGTGTCTCCTTGGGATTAGATTGAAATATTACAACAATCCCAATTCTACAAATAATGTTTTGTCCACTATGAACAATATAATGTAGCTTGTCAATCATAGAACCATAAAATGTCTTATTCATTGAACTTCCTTAGAAAACTTGCATCCTATAACTATGGAGGTCCCAAGCGGTTTGGAATCTTCCATTCCAAAAATTTTGAACATTTATTTTACATACTTGTATTGATAAATGAAAATACCATCCTTAAGTTGCATCACTTGTAAGTCAATGATTTGTTTTTATCTCACCTACCATGGACATTTCAAATTCTTTCTTTATTGCTTTTTCTAACTCCAAGCTCATGTGATCATCACCACCAAGATGATGTCATCAACAAAGACTTCAGAATTTTTTTTTTAATCACCTTCCATACTCAAGTAAACATTATTGTCTTCACTATTTCTCTTGAGGCCAATCTTGAGTAAGTATGAATGTAACCTTTCATTCCATGCTCTTGATGCTTGTTTCAACCCATAAAATGATTTTGCAACTTGCTAACCATATCTTGATCTTTTGATAGTGCAAGTCATCTAGATTGTCCAATGTAGATTTCCTCTAGTAATGCACCATTCAAGAAAGTAGATTTCACATCCATCAGTAAGACTTTGAACTTATTATAAGCTACATAGGCTAGTAACATCCTTAGACTTTCAAGTTTAGCCACTAGTGCAAAGGTTTCCCCATAATCGATTCCTTCCTCTTGTACATATCCTTTGCAAACTTTTCTTGTCATGTTTCTGATCACTACACCATCTTCATTCATCTTGTTCCTGAATACCCACTTTGTGCCTATCACATTTTTGTTCGCATGTCTTGGAACTAAAGTCCAAGTACCATTATGCCCAATTTAATCAAGGTCCTCTTCCATAGCCCATATTCCATCATCACTTTTTGATGCTTCATTGATAGTCCTTGGCTTAAACTCAAAAATCAAACAAGTCATCTCTCTAACTTTTCTTCTAGTTTGTACTCCAACATTCACATCTCCAAATATTTGATTTGTAGAATGATTCATCTTCACCTACCTTGGTATATTCAGTTCAAGCCTTGGAGTTTCTTCTTCTTCTTCCACAAGTTCAACTACTTCCTCTTCTTCATTTTTTTTTCAACATTCATTTGCTCCTCTAGTCGTACATAAACAATCTCCTTACTAATTTTTTTATTCTTTCTAATTGGAATAATCATGAACATGGGATATAATTGAAAACTCATCTACCTTCACATTAGCACTCTCAATCAATTTGATGGATCTCTCATTAAAATATTTTGTATGAATTATTTTTGGTAGAATATTCCAAAAAATTTCCCTCGTTGCTCTTAGGATCAAATTTTCTAGTAAAGTCATCTCTTTTAATATAACAGATCTACTTCCATGAACTTTGAAATACTTCACATCAAAAGTATGATCATACCAATAATCATAAGGATTCTTACCAATTCCATAATTCTCTTGTACTAAGTTCATAGTGTAGACTACAATGCTAATTGATTCTCTCTAAAACATCTTTGCAACATCATCTTGAATCAATCTGAAATCATTCTATTCATTCTTTCCATAATCCTATTTTGTTATGGAGTCCGTGGAGCAAATATCTGCCTCTTGATTCTATTTCTATCACAATAATAAACAAACTCACATCAAGTATATTCTCCACCTCTGTCATAACTTAAACATTTTAGATTCTTACTAGTTTCTTTCTCCACTAGGGCCTTAATCACTTTGAACTTATAGAATGCTTATGATTTGTCCCTCAAGAAGGTTACACACATCACTTTAGAGAAATCATCAACAAACAATATGAAATATTTATCACCATGATAACTCTAGTCCTCATAGGGCCACACAAGTCAGTATGCACCAAGTCCATTTAATATTCTCAAATGAATAAGATTTTCTATTGAAAGTGGTACTAGTCAACTTATTCAATTGACATTCTTTGCACATAACTTTGTCTAATTTCACTAATGGAGACAATCCTTTAACTACACTAGTCTTTCTTAACTTAATTAGGCTATCAAAGTTCACATGACAACACCTTCTATGCCATAGCCAACTATATTAAAATTTTGCAACCCTACAACTGATAACGATAGTACTCAAATGGAATAAGTTACCTTTGGTATGTCTCCTGATAGCAATCAAATCTTTTGAGCCTCCTAGAATCTTGTGCATACCTCCCTTTAATTCTAGATGATGGCCTTTATCATTAAGCTAACCAACACTAATAAAATTGTTCTTCAAAACTTCGAAAAGATACAAAACATCAACATTACTCTTACCATTTAGATAGATAAATCATTCACCTTTTACCAAACATGGAGTGTTGTTACCAAATTTGACTAGACTAGGATCAAACTCTTCAAGCTTGATAAACTTTCTTTTATCACCGGTTATGTAATGAGAACATCCATTATTAATGACTCAATCATTATTGTGATCTAGATGTGAGACTAAAGCTTTCTCACCTCTACCTTATGTGGTCTCTTCCTTGACAACAAGAAACATTGTTTCTTAATAATCGTTGCCCTTTGATTTATCATCTAGATGAATATAACATTGGATTTTTCCTTTCCCCGTTAGGTTTGCATGTGTTTCAATAACAATAAAATTAGGTAACATGATATTTTAGATCTCCAAGTTAGCTATATAACCATATAATTTATTTTGAATTCTAATTATGTTTAGCTTTTCATCTCTAATTTCATTTGGAAACATATCCATTATTTGTCAAAAACCAACCTATAGTATTTTGGGTTTAGATTTTGGCCTGCTTATTAAATCTTGATATAATTTACTTTTTTAGAAGCAATACTCCATTTTACATAATTAAAAAAAGTTTTTATTTTTTATTAGTTTTCAATGATTTCTAGGGGAACACACACAAATTTCATGTTTTTAAGATGTATCTACTTCAAAAAATTGTAAAAAACCATACATTCATGAAAAAATCAATAGATAAAACTAGGATATACTATGTGAAGTCATCTATCTTCTCTATGGAATAATTAAAAATATTCAAAAACTAAATTAACATTTTAGGAGGAGCACACCAAACTCTATATTATGTCATTCCCTCAAAAGATAATGCCACTTTTTATGCTACCTTTTTTAAGGGCCTCAATCTCTAATATCTTCAAAATAAATTAGTACTTTAGAAACTATTTAGAGTACTACAACACTGGCTCTTATCACATCTTGAAATTTTTGAGTCCAAACTATCTTTAATTTCTAGTCAAAGTTTGGAGTTTGTTGACTTCTAGAAAAGAAGTTGGCATCTTATACCCCCTTTTGGTTCCCCACATTTGTGCATATACCCCAATTTAGGTTATTTTATTTATCATCTCGTGCCAATAGAGAAATAAGGGTTACCTAAAGAAATCTAAAAAAACATATAACAAGAAACACAACATTACGAGAGCATGGCACAATAGATAAACACATAGAATGATGTACTGTACAAGAGGAGTTAATCACACATATCACTTTCCCCCCCATCTCAATTCGTACTATGTATAGAAGGCAGGGAGTACAAGAAGAGCAATGCCGATTTGGTGGAATCTAAATTATAGTGATAATATATTGGCCTTACTTCAAGGTTTCTTTTCTAAAAATAGGAGCCACCTAACTAATTGTTTTCATGGCATTTTTGGAAATAGACAATTAATAAATTGTTCTTTTTGCCATTCTAAACAAATTCTTCCTTTTAATTAGAGGACATTGTTTGTGTTGAGAGAGGCATGTAAGAAAAATTTAGTTTATGTATGTTATCTTAATTAGCAGAAGAAATATAATGAGTTTAAATGGATTAATAGTTCTATATTAAGTAATAGTAAAGCTAAATATGTTTATACGCAATAAGCTAATAATTTTGATATTGTTAATTATAATAATAATGATTTAAATATCTAAGTTGATAATAAAAGTCCGTAAAATCATTTCAACAATCAATGGTCCAAATGTATAGAGCCTAAAAAGGCTTGCTTCATGTGGTTCTTTTTATTACAAAGACACCCATATAAGATGCAACATTCTAAAATTGAGTTTTATTCCATTTGTAGCAATCCCGAGTCTATTATGCATAGTTTATTTGAATGTTTTTTTTGATGAAATTTCATATATTTCCTATAATGGCCTATAATTGGAATATGAACAATTAGAAAACTTGGTTGGAAATTCTTATTGAAAATGTGAATATTGGTAAAAACACACAATCCTTTTTTGCTTGCTCTAGCCATTGAATAATTATCTAGTTTATATGGAAGACTAGAAATCATAGGAGGATGTTTATTAAGCCTTTTAAAAGACTCCATTCTTTAAGTTTTTATGTAGGTTACACTTACTATGAAAATTTCCAATGCTAAATTCCTTAGGGATGGGATAATATTTGTGAATATACTACCAATTTGATTTGGGTACACTTGATCAGAAAATACCAATACCAATCCATATATCGTAAGGAGATACAAGACTATCACAAGAAATGGAATGAAAATGTTTTATGCAACACATGAAAGACAATATTTTCTTCAAATTTAGTAGGAACTCTAATACTGAGGAGGTTAGGTCTAATGAATATGTTTATGTGGTTTCGCCTCCATTGCGATATTGATGAGACTAGGGTAGAGTGATTTAATATACTTATGTATACTATTTTTTTTGGTATGTGACGATTGATCATGATAGTACTTGACACTCGCCATGTATCCTCATCAGCATTTGAGGTTGGGTGACAAATTATTAGATTGTAATTTTCTCTTCACTAGATAATAGAATAAGTCAATGATTGTTTCTTTGGTGGGTGTAGCCCATATTGGGTGAACCACATTAAATCTCTATGTTATTATACTTTTATCTTATCTTATTTTTGCATTATCTTAATATTATTTATTTCTCATATCTACCTAAACCTTAACAAATTTTCTAATGTTATCAAGACATGTCTTAGTTGTAAGTATTATTTGAAGATTGTGACCTTTTTGTTTAGATTATAACTTTGACAAAGGTCATAGGCCTCTTGATGACACAATGATTGTTTGATATAAATGTTCATTTTTGTAAAGTGATTTTCTTTATATATAATATGAATTTGTTTTTGGGATCAAAACGTACAAGTATAAACACATAGTATGATATTTACTTTATTTTATAATGTTAGACATGTATGAGAAAAAATGTTGAATCTATTAATAATGTCTCACAATTTTTTAAGGAAACCATGTATGGATTTTGTATTTGTATAATTTAAAATAAATTGTGCGATTTTATGTTTGATTCATAGAAAATGAAATCTCTACTTTAATTTGACTATAAAAATATGTATTTGTTTATGTCAAATTCTATAACTTATAACAAGGGATTTCACTATCCTCAATCTAATGTAGATCTCTTCTTTAGATTGGATATATATATTATTTCTGTATTTTATTATTCAATTGATCATATAGTTCTATGCTTTCCTTTGCAAGTGCCCAACCTACACCAAATCTGAAAATATTATCTTATTGATAAGTTTGATGGTAATAATAATCCTCCTCTTGTTATGGAGTCTTTAATTTTATCAACAAATATAAATGTTTGATTTTTTTTTCAATCTTTATCATCTTTGCAAGAACGAGTGTTTCAATGCTCAACAAAGATGTTTTTAGCCCATATAATAAGCTTGACTTTGAGTAATTTTATATGATAGATTTGATTATTATGCTCAAACATATCTTTACAATGAATGTTGTTGAGGAATCACACAAAGAACATTCTAATCACTCTTTTAAGTTATCTAATGCTAAAAAATAAAAATAAAAACTCTTTTTCAAAATTGTGATATAAATTCAACTTAGTAACTTTTGAGTTAAACTCATTGATCCCATGTTTCATAAATAGTAATT